>JAUDYJ010000005.1:14272704-14932704 GCA_030761175.1 Masticophis lateralis | reverse complement strand
ATGTTCAATCCAGTGGTGGGTTTCAAAATTTTTTTTACTACCGATTCTGTGGGTGTGGCTTGGTGGACGTGGCTTGGTGGGCATGGCTTGGTGGGCATGGCAGGGGAAGGATACTGTAAAATCTCCATTCCCTCCTAATGAGAGGCAGAGAATAGATGGGAGCGGGGCCAGTCAGAATTTTTACTATCGGTTCTCTGAACTACTCAAAATTTCCGCTACTAGTTCTCCAGAACTAGTCAGAACCTGCTGAAACCCACCTCTGAATAATCCACAGCTTCTTTTGAATCTGCTCACCCTATGGTCTGTCCAATAGGAAATTTGGGTTCTCTCCATCTGAGAGATGGGAGGAGCAGAGCCCATTCTCACACTTTCTCACCTGCTGACATGGCCCTAGAAAGTACCTCCTCCCTTCAATTTTCCCCACTTCGTTTTGTTGAACAAAATGCTATTTTCCACCAAACATAGGAAAGCAAAAAATCATTGGTTGTGTTTTACTAACTAACTAACTAACTAGCTAACTAACTAACTAACTTGCTGCTCTCGGGAAAATATATATATTGTGGTTTTTGAAAGTTTTACGGTACATGTGTTTTGGGTGGGAGAATTGCATTGATTTTGAATTATTGTGAATCATTCAGAATCTAATAATGGAGTATATACAAATATGGTACATAAAGACTATACTACTTGTTTAAGAATGGAGGTCTCAGGTGAGAACTTGGAAAACTGTAAGGCAGGGATGTCAAGGTCATGTTGTCCCGGTGATGTCCCATGACATATTGGGACTTTCCCCCCCTTCAATAAACTGGGCAGAGGCAGGGCCAGCATGTGATGCAGGGGTCATGAGTTTGACACCCCTGCTGTAAGGTATAATAGAAGGCAGGAGAAAAACAACTTGGAATAATAGATTAAATGTGGCTGTTTGGAGTTTAGGTGGGGAAGTTCACTCATGTGAATTCTCTATTGCAAGTTTCTTTAATTGCCAAGCAGAAAAGAAAGACAAAACCAAAATTAGATATTTGCTTTGTAAAACTTTTTTCTGTTGGGAATCCTTGAAAATGTTATCCATCACACATACAGTAGCATGATTTAATCCGCCCTACTGCATCTTCCCACTTAGAAATGATTTGATTTGATTTGATTTGATTGATACCAAATCACAATGTTCCTCATATAGTCTAGGACAGGCTGCCCCAATCTGGTGGCCTTAAAAAATGTCAGGATGACAAGCTCCTTCCTCAGCAATGTGGCAGTGACCGATGTTTGAAATTGGGGTCCAAATTATAGCAACCAGCAGAACCTGACTGGACCAAAATAAAATAATAAGGGTCAGAACTGATTGGTTCTTGGATGTCTGATCACCAGAAGACTCCAGGGAATGAAGGCTAAACTGGGATGTTGAAGAAAAATTTTAGAGGAACACAGCAAGTTACTGAGATACTTTGCCTTTAGTTCAGCTCCTGGTGAATTTATGGACTGATCCATGAGGTTTTCTACATATAATTGATCTGAGAGATCAATTGATGATTGACAGTTATGTCTCCAAATATATGTATCCACGACTCATACAAGGATATTGCATGAGTCAATTACATCTATGGTGCCCAAAAAACATATTTGACAAAATTTTAACACTAATGACTGGCAAAAAAAGGAAGAAGAGTCCAGGACAATAGTTGGGATGAATAAGAATGTAATAGGAGCAGTAATACAATATATGTTACAATAATGCAATCAATTTCACTCAAAAAACACTTTCTTATTGCATGCATCTTCCAGGCACACTCAACAGAATATGTGGTCCTTTGCTCTAGCTGTTCCTTATGTACCCCAAAGTCATGTTTACATGGTTTTCCAAGAGCTGGTAGGCTGATTACCTGCCCTTGGTGTATGAAGCTGCAGGCTTTGTTTTCTAGAAAACAAAAGAGATCCAAAGGCTTAAAGCTACTGGGAGCCTTTATAGGTAGACTACATTAGGAATACAAAGCAGGGGTGAAATGCTCCCAGTTCAGTCCAGTTCACTCGAACTGGAAGTAAAAAAGGCTACTGGTTTGCCGAACCGATAGTTAAAAAAAAGGTAAAAAAAAGTTCCAACAATCAGTTGAGCGATGCTCAATCGTCGGAACTCCTTTTTAAAACTTTTTTACCTTTTTTTTACTACCGGTTCTCCAGCAGGGGTGAAATGCTCCCAGTTCAGTCCAGTTCACTCGAACCGGAAGTAAAAAAGGCTACTGGTTTGCCGAACCGATAGTTAAAAAAAAGGTAAAAAAAAGTTCCAACAATCAGTTGAGCGATACTCAATCGTCGGAACTCCTTTTTAAAACTTTTTTTACCTTTTTTTTCTCCAGAACCGGTAGTTAAAACTGCTTTAAAAAGTAAAAAACAGAGAAGTTCCGAAGATTGCATGTCGCTAAGCTGATTTGGAACATTTTTTTTTAACTTTTTAGGCATTCTCTAGGGAGGGTCTTTGTCTTGCATGCTTTTTCAGATTATAGATCTGATCTGGACTCGGGTTTATTTTATTTGCCTTGGTTGCAGCTGTTCTTCAAAAGCTGTTATTCTTTCAGTCCATTATAGCAACTCACTCCTTTTTTCCCCTTAATCTGCTCCCTTTTTGCTCTTCTTCCTCCTCCTCCTCTTCTTCTTCCTCTATTTTTTTCTTCACTCCTTTTCCTCTCTTTCTTTCCCCTTCCACAGGCAGTTTCATTTAAATCTCCCAATTTCTGGGATCTCCCCAGATTCTTCCCCAGCTAGATAATCACTCCTTCAATGCCGAACATGTGGATTATTGGTGGCTATAAACCTCACAACATAAAATCTCTTGTTAGACTGTAGCTGTCACTTGTCTGCCACTTTAATAACAACAGAATCTGTAGACAATGTTTCTAATCTCCTGAGCACATATTTTGCTGTATGGTTTGACTGGTGATTCAAAAAACTAACAAATGGTTCATTAAACAAGTCAACACACAATTCCTAATCATGACCAAATGACCAGGCACTGACTTAATGCCTCCCCATCGACATTGTCTTCACCATCACGATCATCGTGACTATTGATTGCTGTCAATGAATTTCTTTTACTATCATGATCCAAACTCGGTGATGAAATCCAATTTATTTTTACTATCGGTTCTGTGGGCGTAGTGTGGCTTGGTAGGCGTGGCAGGGGAAGGATAGTGCAAAATCCCCATTCCCTCCCCACTCTGGGCCAACCAGAGGTGGTATTTACCGGTTTTCCGAATTGCTCAAAATTTCTGCTACTGGTTCTCCAGAACTTGTCAGAACCTGCTGGATTTCATCCCTGTCCAAACTCATTTACTCTTACCAGACATGCAGTAATGTAAAACAATAAGACTTCTCTTGAGAATAAAAAAAACTTTTCCAAGACCTGCGGATTTGAGCCATAAGTCAAGGAGATAGATTGTACCAAATACTAGAAAATTGTTTTGTCTCTGCCTCTACTCTTAAAAGTTGTGTAAGTCTTGAAGAGAGATTGAGTTCTCTGTTTTTCATACAGGGTCAAGTTTACCACTAGATATAACTACTTCAAAGTCAAAAGAAAGGCAATTTATTATTATTTAATTTATTCGTGAATTGAATCTGCAAGGGCAAAAAGAGAAGTGTTCCTTGAACGTTTTATCTCTGGGGAAATATGGGTGGGTCTGAAGTATTTGTTTGAAGTTTTATATTGGAAAGTGAAAGCCTTTGGCTATTCCTGTCCTTATCCAAAGACTGGAATGTGTCAATTCCCACTTATAACAATATTCTGTAAAGCACATTTGTACAAGGATAAATTTTTCCACACAATACTGGTTAAATTTTTCACCACTCTATTTTTTGTTTATTTTGTCAATTGTTTTTTTTTTCTTCTTCATGAAATGCAATATACACATTTAAATAATATTAATGCTACCAATAAATATTAACATTAGGGCCTCCACTTATTCAAAATAATCAGGCAGGTGGTTGTTGATCTTGATGAAGAGAAAAGTATGGGCACTTTGTATTCATGAGTAGACACTGTTTTCTAGAGAAGGACTGTGTTAATCGGCCAATAAATTTGAATTTTCTAAATTGTGGGGACATTAGTTTACAATGTCAAGACTTTGAAAACAGTTTGCACAAAAGCAGACTAAGCACAGGAGAGGAGAGTTTTTAACATTATGTTAAGTTTTGACCCAAGTTTTTTGCTTCTTAGCCGAGTTTCTATTTTGTACAGGTTAGGTTACGTTGTTATTTTTCTTTTTTTAATTAAAACTTCCAGGATTGTGGTGAATGAATGCTTCTTTTATGGAATGAAAAAGACATTACACATGTGCTAAGTGAAGGATAGGCACCTTGTGGTTAATCAGCACTACAGGAATAATGAAATTGCTTAGGGGAAAAAAAGAAGAATTATTCCAAGCACAAAACATTTAGTTAAACAATGAACATCAGGTCATAGATTTCTTCATGAATTATTGAGTCTGCCTTAATTTGTGAAAGACATCTTTTTTTGGCCTTTGACTGATTTTATTAAAAGGAAATTCAACAAATGAGAAAATCTTTGCTTGGGCTTTTCATATTATGACCTAGAATGATCATAATATTCAGAATTGTGAGCCATAAAATATGTAGATCTGCCGAAGGAACTAGCTGAAATGTGATGTTAATCTCAGATTAATATTTAAGGAGGAGGAAATAAAAACAAATAGGATCAAATATGATGCAATTTGGCAGCTCAGAGTTAGTAAAAAAGGAAAGAGTAGTAGGACTAACTGTGATACCCAATTCCTGCAACTGTTCTTCATATGTCGGATATCTGGTTTATTATTGCTCCAAGTCATACTGCTTCCTGGTTCAGTGACTTCCAAATACTATATAAAAATTTCATTATAACCATTATAGTAGCAAGTAGTTATGGACAAGAGTTTATCTCCTATATTTCTCTCTAAGCACAAAATTGATTGACTTTAGCACTTTATGAAATGAGACACCAATTTTTCTCTGTCACATACACACACACACACATTTGTAGCTAGGACGCTGAGCTTGTCAATCAATAGGTCGGCAGTTCAACAGTTTGAATCCCTAGTGCCGCTAATGGGATAAGCTCCCATTCCTTGTCCCAGCTTCTGCCAACCTAGCAGTTCGAAAGCACGTAAAAAAATGCAAGTAGAAAAATAGGGACCACCTTTGATGGGAAGGTAAGAGCGTTCTGTGTGCCTTTGGTGTTTAGTCATGCTGGCCACATGACCACGGAGAAATCTTCGGAAAGCGCTGGCTCTTCAGCTTTGAAACGGAGATGAGCACCATCCCCTAGAGCCAGGAACAACTAGCACATATGTGCAAGGGGGACCTTTACCTTTATCTTAATTGATTATGAGTTTGTTGTAGAAGAATAGAAGAAGTATAGGGTATCCTGCTTGAATAGGAAGTTGTACTTGAAGACCCCCCCCCCCCCCCCAGTCCCTTCCATTTCTATTCTGATTGATGGTTGGATTGGTTGTTTGACTAATTGATTGAAGACAACTAGTTTGATCAATTGTGGGGGTTTTTTTCTCTGCAAAGTCTAATGATATATCTAAGTAACATAGAAAGAAACTCCAAATGGGCTGAATTATAATCCCAACTAAATCTGCCAAGAATTAGTTTCAAGAGCACACAGTTATTTCAACCATTGGAGTAATTCTCCTATTTAATTCTCATTTTAAGGATGTCTTTTGCACTTCTAAAAGCTTATTATTTTTGTCACTTTAAAGCAATGTGCAAATAATGTTCATGAAATGCTCTAATTCACATTACATTCATACCCTGACATTAAATATGATGGCTATTCATAAAATCAATCCCATTATAACTTTTCTAATATATAAGGACAGTGCACTTTAAAAAATAATAATGATAAAATATATCTTCAGAGAAACTGTATTTTAATTTTAAATGTTTTTATCATGGTTTTTTAAATGCATTGTAAGCTGCCCTGAGTCACCGGAGAAAGGCGGCATATAAATTGAACTAACTAACTAACTAACTAACTAACTAACTAACTAACTAACTAACTAACTAACTAACTAAATAAATAAATAAATAAATAAATAAATAAATAAAACTGATTAGATGATTTCTCTGGGTTTTCCCAAGAATTTCTCATGGGCAGTAAGTATGGAAAAATAAATATTGATTTATTTTGATTTCTTGAAATAGAATTGTCTTAGGAGGCCTTGGTCTCTATAGGCTGCTGGAAAGCTGTTTATAGAATCAGTGACAAGGAAAATGGCTTCCCTTTTAGCTATCTCCTAAATAAAGACACCCACCCCCCACCCCCCGGTACAAACATCTCAGAAATTATTTGCTCCTGGAAAGCACCTTGAAGTAAGTTATCTCTCATCAACATGGAAGTGGTCCCAAGGGGGCACTTACCACTGGAGGTGATTGACAAGGAAGAAGCTCTCATCCACCATGGAATGGGACAACTTGCTACAGCCAACTTGTTTTGGCCAACTCTCCATGGCCAACTTGCCATGGCCAATTTACTGCAGGACAATTCACCACAGCCAATTCACCATAGGACAACTTGCTGCAGGACAATTTAACAATTCTATTTAATTATTTAAAATGGATTTAACATTATGTTAATTTTTGCCATTCACATTTTATTCTGTCCCTCCTTTTGCATCCTTTCTATTCCACTATTTCTTTAATATCAGTGTAACTTTTGTCATGCAGTGAGTTATCCTGTGACAAGATAGTCATAGTGAATTGTCATAGACCCTCATCCCCATGCCATCTGTCTCTCAGTCCTGGTTTTATAATAATAATAATAACTTTATTGTCATTGTATGTGTATACACAGTATACCCATACAACGAAATTCACTTAACATTCAAAGACCAGGTCCAACACACATAACAATCCCCAAACACACTCCCACCCACCACAAATTCCCCACCCCTGAACCACCCAAACATCCACACAACAGACCAAGTAATGCTGTCCAACAGCTCACTGTTGGCCCTTTAGTTCATTGTTGAGTGCAATTATAGCTCTGGGATAAAAACTATTCAGAAAACATGTGGTACAAGTTTTGTATAGTTTTAAATTTTTAATTTGCATGGTTCGAAATTTTTTATTCTTTTTATCATCTGTAAACCGCCACTCAAAGGGAATATGGATAGAATAATACATACATACATACATAGTAGGAAATGTTTCTCTGCCAGGGTATTCTGAAATGGTCGCTATAGCATGTATGAAAAGTGTATGTTCAAAATAATAGTAAACATTGGTTCTATATTAACTATTAAAATTCTACCTCCTAAACAGTTTGTAACTAAATCTATTCTAGAATAGAGTTTTTGAAAGGGATTAACACAGTAGCTCTTAATTATGAAAACTAAGAGAATTAATTAAACTTCCATGTTCAAGGGCAGTATATATTTAAAATCTAGCTGGCTAAGGATCGATTATAGAAAGGATTCTCACTTTCTTCCCTATCTGGACGAATAGCCTTTTCAAAAGATTTTGGTTAGATCTAGCCAAACAAAACATTTTCAGGAGGGACTGTAATGTAGCTGATAATTTTCAAGTCACTGCTGCACAAGTTGTGGTATTAATCGGGACTTGCAAGAAACAGTTTTAAATTCTGAGCCAACATACTGAATTGCTGATATTTCTTCATTAAAAAAAAATAGCTTTGTGTTTTTATGTTATTTTTTAATCTGTAAACCACTCAGGATTGTAGAGGAGTTGAATAGCTTCGAAATCTTATAATAAACTAAACTAAAATAATGAAGTTAAAAAGTACGCTTTCAATCACAACATCGAAGTGAAATTTTTATAGCTAACATATTGAAATCATTTCTAAAAGAAAACAGTATTAAAATTGGCATTGCTGCTGGAGTTTTAATAAGTTCCACTTGAATATGCATTTAGTCCTTTTTATAAAGCTTGCCAATATTATAAATTCATCCTTTTGGGACTGAAGGTAGCTGATAGTGCACACACTTTTTCATTTGTGGAAGATTGTATCATAGTGCTGGAAATACACATACACATATACAGTACATATATAAGACAAATGTTTCCTTATCAATTGTAATCAACTCTAGGACATGTTGCTCATCTCCGTTTCCTGGCTGAGGGAGCAAGCATTATCCGAAGGCAATTTGAATATGTAGCCAGCACATGGAACTATCTTAGCTTCCCACTGAAGTGGTACCTATTAATCTACTTGCATTTGCATGGTTTTGAACTACTAGGTCAGTGATAGCTAACCTTTTCCGGACCGAGTGGCCAAAGCATGCATGCAAACCAGGTGTAGGTTCTACTTACCTTTACTACTAGTTTGCAGCAGGGCCGTGCGCTCTTCTGCATATGTGCAGAAGCATTTTGGTGACATCGGGGTCATTGGGCGGAGCCTCCCACCAATTTTACTACCGGTTTTATAGAACTGGTGTGAACCGGGGGCAACCCACCACTGGTGCAAACCCCCAAAATGCAATGTGCACGCAGTCCCCATGCCTGCACCCCGACCCTGTGCATACATGTGTGGCCCCCTTGTATGCGCCCTGCCCCCTGGCGCATTCACGCACAGCCCCCAACATGCCCCTGCCCCCTGTGCATGCATGGCAAAGACCCGAAGACCAGCTGGCCAGTGGGAGGTGCGCCCACATGCGCGGCAGAGCTGAGCTGAGGCGATGGCTTGCATGCCCACAGAGAAGGCATGCCATAGCTTCACCATCACTGTGCTAGGTGATTAGGAGTTTGTGCAAGTAATGGAAACTCACCCCATTGTGTAGAGATCGGGTCTCAAACCTGGGCTGTCAGCTTTCCAGCTGAAAAGCTTGGTATCTTAATCTACTGAGCCATCACACCCCCAACATAGACATAGACAGACACAGACATAGACAGCCCAAAATATATTTGTTTACATTTTATGGGAGATAAACAGAACTGAAAGGCCTACAAGTATAACTGACCACTTGCCATATAGCACAACAATGGAAATGCTACTGCTTTAGTAGCTTTTTAGAGGTAAACAATTAGATGATAGAAATATGCTTTTTACTGAGGTGGCTCAGTGGTTAGAATGCAGTACGGCAGACTACTTCAGCTGACTGCTAGCTGCAGTTCGACAGTTCAAATCTCACCAGCTCACAGTTGACTCAGCCTTCCATCCTTCCAAGGTGGGTAAAATGAGGACCCAGAGGACATATTGTTGGGGGCAATATGCTGACTCTGTACACTGCTTAGAGAGGGCTATAAAACACTATGAAGCGGTATAAAAGTCTAAGTGCTATTGCTACCAACTGATTAATAAATCAGATGCCAACCCAAGTAAATTCTATTCCTGCAGATATTCCAAACTCCCCCCACCCCATGGTTTTATAAAACACCCATTCTAAGAAATCTTAAGACCTCTGTAGATTCTTAGAATACATTAAAATGAATATTTCTATTATATGCAAACCTGCCTGCCATTGAAGGGCTGTCTCCCAGATGGTGAAGGTATCATTAAAAGTTCATTTGATAACTGTTGGATTGGCTTTAAAGATTTTCTAACTGCTGAGGCCTTCTAATTGAAGAGTATTGCTATTTTTTTTTCCCCAGTGAAGCAGATCCAATGACTGTTCTAGCATATGGTCTATTTCCGCTAACGAATATGCAATTTATTCACTTTTAACATATAGGCTGTTAAACTAATCCTCCTGTAGAAATATTGTGGTTGCTTGCATGCCTTAACTCTTCTCCTCCTTTGGCGGAAAGGTGGGGAAAATGATGTTCTCAGGAGATACCACGAATAATTAGGAGTACGGTCACAATTCAAACCCAGTGATAAGACAGAGTTCATTGCCTCTCCGTCTTTTCTAGTTAAAGGTTGTAAGATGAAGTAGAGCTATGGCATAGAGAAACAGAATCAACTACAACCTCAAGGGGATAGTTTTGCGGCTTTCTGATGTTATGGATCACTGACTTTTATTTTAAGTAGGTTTCAAGTGTGCATGCAGACCTTTTCATTGTAGCCAACCATCCACATTTAAATCCCTGAATCTTTTGCACATGCAACTAATTGATTCTTTCTAATGTTTCCTAGAGCGCTTTGGACTTTATATACTAGGACTGTACAATGAAGTGGATGTTGAAATGTATTCTGAGAAAGTGGGATAAACTAATACCGATCTCTTAGTGATTCTTGGATTCTCTTCACTTAGTGAAGTGAATAGAAGGACCAGGGGAGACATGATAGCAGTCTTCCAATATTTGAGGGGCTGCCACAGAGAGAAGGGGGTCAAGCTATTTTCCAAGGCATATGAGGACCAGACAAGGAATAATGGATGGAAACTGACCAAAGAGAGATTCAACCTAGAAATAAGGAGCTTTCTGACAGAGAACAATCAACCAATGGAACAGATTGCCTTCGGAAGTTGTGAGAGCTTCATCACTTGAGATTTTCAAGAAGAGATTGGACTGCCATTTGTCAGAAATGGTGTAGGATCTCCTGCTTGAGCAGGGGTTAATCTGTTAATCTGTTTTAGATTGTTGATTGATTGATTGATTGATTGACTGACTGATTGATTGATTGATTATTATGCATCCCATCTCTCTGTTAGGTGACTATGTTAGATGGAGTTAAGTGGGGCGCACTGTGTATAATTAGAATACACACAAATATCAGCACAGGGATGTTGAAATCTTTGCATGAAAAGGGGTTTTATAATCAATACTAGGCCTAAGGTAGGTATCGAACAATACCCATCGTGATTAAGGCAGCATGTTAGAAACAAGGAGACCTGTGAGTTCTAGTCCCTTTAGCCATGAAAGCCAGCTTGATGACCCTTGGGGCCAGTAAGTCTCTTCCAGCCCCACTGAATTGTTGTAGGTTAAATAGGAAGAAAGGATATTAGATATGTGTGTTACTTTGTTTATTAAAAAAATAATAATAAAGACAGGATATAAATAAATAAATAATGTTCTGAATAAATTTTCATAGGTTCTAATCAGTGGTGGGATTCAGCTGGTTCATGCCAGTTCGGGCAAACTGGTTGTTATTTTTTTAAAAAATTAGATTTATTTTTTTTATTTTTTTTTTTTTTAATTTTTATTTATACAAATCAATACAATCAGAAACATTTTCGGTTCCATGGTGCATAAATAAATACATAAACTTTTATCTTGTCCTACATATACATATACTATTACTTCTTATAGGTAGATATATGAACATAGTAGTGCTAGATTTTATCTTAATGATTATTACACATAATAATACACAGTAATTATATATACTATCTCGTTTTTTTCCTTCTCTCCAACCACTCGTACCACAGACCCCACACCCCATAATACTCCGAATCCGTTCTGTCATTGATTTCTAAGGACAATTTATTCATTTCTGCACATTCCAATATTTTCTTTATAACAAGTTCTTCTGGGGGTAGCTGTTTTTCCTTCCAGTACTGGGCAAAGGAAATCCTTGCGGCAGTCACTATGTGGATAATTAGATACTTTTTCTCTTTAACATACTCTGTTTTTAGAATTCCCAGGAGAAATGCTTTGGGGTCGAGTTCGAAATCTTCTCCTATACTTTCCATAATCCACTTTGATAATATCTTCCAATATTTTTGTGCATAATTACATGTCCACCAACAGTGGTAAAAGGTGCCCTGTTGATGGTCACATTTCCAACAATTTGCTCTCAAATTAGGGTATATCTTCGCTATCCTTGCAGGGGCCATGTGCCACCTATAAAACATCTTATAATAATTTTCTTTATAAGTCACTGCTCTAGTCATTTTAAGGTTTTTTTTCCAAATCGTATCCCATTCATCCAGATTTATATTTTTACCAATATTTTTAGCCCAGGCCAACATCGGCTCCTTAACCACCTCCTCTACAGTGTCGTATTCCAATAAATAATTGTATAGTTTAGCTAGAATTTTCTCGTCTGAGCCCATCCAAATCTTATCGAATCCATTTATCCCTATCTCTATGCCGAATTCCTCCTTATCCTTTTTGTATCTTGAAGTAATTTGAGCATATGGCCACCAATCTATAATGATGCCTTGCTCCCTCAATTCTTCCCTAGTTTTAAGGTTCCCTCCCCCATCCAATATCTCTTTATATCTGAACATCTTCCCTATTTCCAGAACATTTGGGTACATTAATGCCTCCATGGTGGAGAGCCATCTCGGGATTTTTATGTATTGCCTCTGTCTTATCTCTCCCCATGTTTGTATGAGGGTCTCCCTTATTTTATGTCTATGAAAGTATGTTTTGGTTCTTTTACCAGGATCCCAAAGATATGCATGCCAGCCCTTCTGGAGGTCATGTCCTTCCAGAGTTAGGAGTCTTTTATTTTGTAAAGTAGCCCAATCTTTCAGCCATACTAGATTTGCAGCTTTTTGATATGTCTCCCATTTTGGTAATCCGAATCCCCCTCTCTCCTTCTTATCCTGTAAATATCTAATTGCTATCCTTGGTTTTTTTCCTTCCCAAATGAATTTCCTAATTATTGCATTGAGTTCTAAGAAGAATTTTTTGTCCAGTTTGACAGGTACAGTTTGGAATAAGTATAATAATTTAGGTAAAATACTCATTTTTATTGCTGCAATTCTACCTAAAAATGATATTTGCAATCTTCCCCATTTTTCCAAATCCTGTTTTATGTTCCTGATTAATGGCACATAATTATCCTCCTTTAGGGCCGAGCACTTTGCTGAAATCCAAACCCCGAGATATTTTACCTTCTTAACAATTTGTATCTCCATTACTTCTTCCAACATCTTCTTTCGTGCCTCTGTCATATTTTTGGTTACTAATTTAGTTTTGGATTTATTTAATTTAAAACCTGCTACCTCTCCATAATCGTCTAATTCTTCCAGAATTCTAATGCCTGATTCTAATGGTTTTTCCATAATTAACGCCACATCATCAGCAAATGCCTGGGCTTTATACAACTCTTTTCTAATACTCAATCCCTTAATTTCATTATTATTCCTTATCTTCCTCAAAAGGACTTCTAAGGCTAAGATAAATAGAAGGGGGGACAGAGGGCACCCTTGTCTAACGCCTTTTCTAATTTGAAATGTTTCTGATAGTCCTCCATTCATTAAGATATTGGCACATTGTTTCTTGTATATTGTAAATATAGTGTTGGTAAAATTTGGTCCGAATTCCATTTGGATGATTTGTTGTTTCATAAATTGCCAATTCAGGTTGTCAAACGCCTTTTGGGCATCAACAAAGACCAGTGCCATTTCTTTATTCGGGTGTTCCTCATAATACTCCAATACCTCTATTATCATCCTTGTATTATTCCTTATGTCTCCTAGGGAGGAATCCATTTTGATCACTATGTATTAGATTGTTCAAAATTTTCTTTAGTCTTTCTGCTATGATGCTCATGTAAATTTTATAGTCCGTATTGAGCAAGGAGATAGGTCTATAGTTTTTTATTAAATTTGGATCTTCTCCATCTTTTTGGAGGAGCGTAATGTATGCCTCTCTCCATGATTCTGGTATTTTGGATTCTATTAAGGCCTCATTGTAAATTTCCAATAGTTTTGGTAATAGGATTTCTTCCAGATCTACATTTTTGTACAATTCTCCTGGGAATCCATCCGGTCCTGGGGACTTATTCTTTTTAATCTTAGATATTGCAATTTTCAGCTCTGCCATAGTTATTTCTTTATTTAGCATTTCTTTCTCTTCTTCCCCTATCTTTGGGAGGTTTTCCTTTGCCAAGTACTGGGTCACCTTCTCTGTAGGGACTTGTTCTTCTGCATACAGGGAGGCATAGTATTCCTGAGCAAGCTTTAATTTGTCTTTTTCCTTATTAATAATCCGACCCTCCAAATCTTCCAATTGATATATAATCCCTTTCTCTTTTTCTTTTTTTAATCTATAAGATAGCCATCTACCCGGCTTATTTGCGTTTTCGAAATAATATTGTTTAGTTCTTTTCATTTTGTACGCCAGCTCCTCCTGATCAATAATATTTAGTTTATGTCGTACAACCATCCAATTTTCTTTGGCTTGCTTATTGTCTGGGTTTTGTTGCAATTCCTTCTCAGCATTCCCTAATTCATCTATCAAAGCCTTCTGCCTCTTTCTTCTTTCTTTATTCCTATATGCGCCATATGCTATCGCCAGACCCCTCAGATAAGCTTTCATTGTGTCCCAAATAATTGCTCGGGAGGTTGGTTCTTTTTCATTTTCTTCAAAAAAAAGTTTTAATTCTCCTTTAACTTTCTCTATATTTTGCTTATCCTTTAAGAATTGGCTATTCAGTCTCCATCTTGTATTTTCCCTCTTGTAGGTATTTTTCCATTTGACTTCTAGTGGGTTGTGATCAGCCCATACGTTTGGTGTAATTTCTATTGACATTATGTCCAATCCTATACTTCTGCTTACCCACATCATATCTATTCTGGACCATGACTTTTTGGGGTTCGAAAAATATGTATATTGCTTCTTATGTGGGTGCAGAGTGCGCCAAATATCTACTAGGTTAAACTCTTCTGTCAAATCAAAAAATGATCTAGGTATAGTTTTCCTTTTTTTCTTTTTATCCTTAGGCCCTTTATAATCTTTATCCGGGTTTATTACCCCATTAAAATCCCCAATTATACAAATATTATTGTTATTCATTGAACTTAATCTTTCCCCTAATTTTTTATAGAAATCTCCCAATTTTTCATTCGGCGCATAGATCACTGTTAATAGGATTGGACAATTGCCTCTCATTACTTCTACCATTAAGATCCTACCCTTTGAGTCTGCATATTTTAATTCTGCTTTTATATCTTTCTTTACATACAATGCTACTCCTCGTTTCTTTTTTTCGGCTAAAGAAGTGAAAAGATTTCCTAGTTTCTTATTTTCTAAATATTTTTGGTTTTCCTTTTTAGTGTGTACCTCTTGGAGGCACACTATATCTGCATTTAATTTGACTAATTTTGTAAAAAAGTTTTTCTTCTTTTTATTATCATTTAAGCCATTTACATTGATCGAAATCAATCCCAATCTTCCATTTCTTTATCTTTAATGTTATTCTTTTACTTGTTAGCTCATGTAGCTCTTTGTGGTCTTTGGTTTTTTGTTATTTCTTTACTATTCTTATCTTCCCCCCTCTTCCTCTCCGGTGTTCTTTCTTTCTCTTTTTTCTGCTGGGTAACTTCTTCTTCTGGTGTTATCGCTTCCAATTCCTCCTTACTACTTTGATCCTCCTCGCTTGCTCTTAACTGATCTAAGAACTCTTGAGCAGCTACCAAACTATCTATCCTAATTTTATTTCCTTGCCATGTAATGATCATTCCTTCCGGCAAGATCCACCTAAACAGAATATTTCTTTTATTCAGTTGAGTAGCCAAGAATCTGTACTCTCTCCTAACTTCTCTTACCCTCCTTGGGATCTGTTTTAATACTATTATCTCTTTCCCCTTATATGTCACCTGTTCCTCTCTTGTCATACTATAGAAGATATCCCTCACCTTTTTTCTAGCAAATCGGATATGCACCTCCCTAGGCAATTTATTTCTCCTTGCGTAGTTGGTCTGGACCCTATAGACCTCATCTAATTCTTTAATAATTTCAAGTTTGTCTTGCTGCAGCACTTCAGCAATTATTTCTGCCATCACTTGGCCTAGGTCCTCTTCTTTCTCTTCGATGATATTTTGAACACGCAAGTAAAAGGAGGCTCGATCCATTTCCAGTTGGGTAATGGAATCTTCCAGTTCCCTATTCTGTGCCATCAGTCTTTGGTCAACCATATCCAAATTTTTTTCCTGTTGCTCCATTTTATCTTCCATTTTTTTAATCTTCTGTGTATTCCTTTGTATTGACTCCTGTATATCATTCATTTTTTGATCTATTGCTCCAATATCTTTCTTCAGCTCTATATGATTATTTGACATTTTCTCCTGCATCATAATCATCGTGTCTTGTATAGCTGTCAATGTTGTTTGCATTGCTTGCATTGTGGGTATCATTGCCGATTTTTCAGATTTGGATAAACCTTCAGTTGATTTCTTCAAGGCTGGTGATGACATTGTAATCGTGGGGTTTGAGGGTGTTTTCTTTCCTGTTTTTGTCACCGTAGATGAGAGGCTTGTCATCTCTTTTAACACCTTTTTCTGTTCTTTTATAATCCTTTCAATATTTTTCCAAATTGTCATTCACCAGTATTTGGTTACCTCTACTAAATATTGTTCCCTTTGCTTCACTATGAAGAAATATCAGATTGTATTTATCTCTAAACTTTCCCTCCTGTTCCACTACGCAGTATTATTTTAGAGGAACACTTGTCCAAGTTATTAATTTTTATCTTCTGTCCCTTAACAAATCTCTAATTAGTCAAATTTCAAAATTCACTGGTTTAAACTAAAAAATATTCCCACCTTCAATCAGTTTTTGAGCTTATAAATTTTATATATCCCTATTTTACCCTTAATCCTAATATTCTAATATATATAAAATAGTATAAACACACAATTAAATAATTAATTAATTATACAGACTTATAGAAATTAATCCAAGTTAAATAAAGACTGCCAAAATTAAGAAACAGCAATTTTAGAAAGGAGAGTAAAGAGAAAAAAAAAAAAGAGGGGAGAAAGAAAAAAAAAAGAAATAAGAAATAAAAAAGGAAAAAAAAAGAAAGAAGAGAAGAAAAAGAAAAAAAGGAGGAGGAGAAAGGTCCAATATAGAATATATAAATCTCTTAGTATATATCTAAAAATTACTTAATAAATGTTGTATATTATATAAACACAGAGTTGGATTTAATTATATAAATTAGAAAACCTAATATATATGATATAACTTTAGAGGAATTGAGTGGTAGCTGTAAATATATTAATATAGAAGAATAGCTATAGATATATAGTTTTTTTTGTTACTGTTTTTGTTATCTATAAGTTATTATTTATCTAATCATTAATCAATTGTTCAATAATTTCTCACAATCAAAAAAATAAAAGAGAAATAAAGACCAACAGTATAAAAATGATCCTTTCCAGCGATGCAGCAAGCACACTTAGTTGGGTAGTCCGTTTCTCTCTCAATGACTCTCAACTTCAGTCCCTGTCAATTTTGCATAGTCATTCAGATTGCATCGGCCACCTTGTCTTCCCCCAAGGCTCTCTCCTTCTCTCAGCTCCGATCTGACTTTCTCCTTCGTTCTTTCAGCAGCCGCGCTTTCTGGATACAATCTCCTTTAATCTATCATTCCAATCCACACTGTCAATTCTCACAAATTCACTCGATACAAAGTGTCAGTTCTCTCTCCTGGAAGTGCCGTTCCCGTTTTAAAGATATCCTCAGTCTCACCGGCTCGTCTGAAGTCCCATTTACACTCGATCTCTTCCTCCTGTCTCACAATCGCCGCCGATTTCTTCCTGAGACCTTCTTTCCCGACGCAGCCAGCACGATCTGATTGACCACACACCAGGCGTGTTCAAGGGGGGTGAATTTGAGTGGTAACAGGCACCAACTTCACCGAAATCTCCTCGCTTCCTGTCTTGTTGGCTATTGCAGCTTCGAGCCTGCCATTAATGGCAGACGCGCTGCGTTGGTTTGACAGCGGCTGTCAGTTCGGCAGAGAGTGCTTGCTCCTCACTGCTCTGTCTACCGGCACCCCGCTTATGTCCGCTGAGCTCTCCAAGCCCCCGCGCCTCGAAGGGACCCCAAAACACGGCGGAAAGTTGGCGCTGAAGGCAGCAGTCGCTGTCACAGCGCCATGCCGCTGAGATTCACCAACCGGAAGTCCAAAAAAAAAAATACTCTGGTTTCTCTTCAGATCGTATAAATCTTTCGCCTTTCAAAAAATTAGATTTATATGCTGCCCTTCTCCGGAGACTCAGGGCGGCTTACAATGCATTAAGCAATAGCCTTCATACTTTTGTATATTTTTTATACAAAGTCAGCTTATTGCCCCCACAAACTGGGTCCTCAATTTACCTACCTTAGAAAGGATGGAAGGCTGAGTCAACCTTGAGCCTCAAACTTGCAATAATTGCAGACAGCTGAATGTTAATAACAGGCTACGTAGCCTGTTGAGCTATCTGAGGCTAGGTCCATCCGTCCTGTCCCCACCCCTTCCAGGAGTCCCCACATGCCCCATTTTGGTGCCCAAGTAAGTGCAGGGTGGCTGACTAGTCCCAAAATGGGGCATGGGGGGGGTGCGGCATGGCCCCCTCACAGCCCATTTTTGATCCCAGGGAGGCCTACTAGGCCCAAAAAGGGTGTGTGTGTGTGCATGTGTAGTGTGCGTCCCCCGTGGCCCGAGCCTGCAGGGAGGCCTTTTAGGCCCAAAATGGGGCATGGGGGGGGTGCAGCAGCCCCCCACAGCCCATTTTTGCTCCCAGGGGGGTGCAGGAGGCCGAGTGCTGCTTCTCACACCCCCTGGCCATGCCCTCCATGTCCATGCCCACTCAGCCAGTCATTAGGGCAGAGAACCGGTTGTTAAATTATTTGAATCCCACCACTAGTAATTGCACCAGTTCTAAGGAGAAACCAGGGGTGAAATCTAAAATTTGTTACTACCAGTTCTGTGGGCGTGGCTTGGTGTGATGGGGTTAATGTGACTGGGTGGGCATGGCCAACTTTTTTTTTTAACTTTTAAAAGCATTTTTTCTACAACCTTAAGAGGTTGCAGAAAAAATGCTTTTAGAAGCCTCTGACAATCAGGCAACTCAGCTGCGATTGCCAGAGGCTTTTAAAGGCATTATTTTTTCTACAACCTCTTCAGCCAAAGAGGTTGTAGAAAAAATGCTTTTAAAAGTAAAAAAAACCCAGCCTCTGATGATTGTGTGGCTCAGCTGAGCATGGGAGGGGGGGCGCAGGGATTTTGCGACCAGTTCTCTGAACCACCCACCGCCATCGCTACCGGTTCGGGTGATCCGGTCTGAACTGGGAGCATTTCACCCCTGGGAGAATCATACACATAACAAAATTAGAGCCTTTCCCTGCTAATAAGTTTTAAGACTTTCCTTGATTTGGCAGAAAACTCTGCCACTGCGAAATCTGTTATTCCCATGGCTGATTCCTATCTTGCCTTGATTTATCTCTTTTCCCTTTCACCTTCTTTACTAAATCTTCTATTTGCTATTCTTTTTTTTTTTAATGATTTTTTAATGAATTCTCAGTAGAAGGATTGTACAATTTATTCTTGAATATATAATTACTGGCATTTTTCAAGACAAAGTTTTGACAAACTAAATAAAAATGAACTAATTCTTGGTCACGCATTCGGTCCATGCATTCAGATTGTACAAAATGGACTGTCATAATTACTTATTTCTGTTTTGTTTAATAACTTGAGCAGCTGCTGTGGTCACTGAATGCTTGACATGACCTCTCCCCCTCTCTTCCAATGCAGTTTAGTCAATAGATCGATCCATTAATTGACAGGCAGGCAGGCAGGCAGACAGACAGACAAGCAGACAGACAGACAGACATAGAACATTTTAGCCCTTGATGAATTTGATGCCATCGCTAATCTGACACTCTGACTTTTATCTTTCAACCAGGCTCAGGGGACACTCAATAAAAAGGAAAATTAAAACTTCATTAACATGGTCTTCAGTTTTTAAAATCAGCTCATTTCGGAGTGTTGAACATTCCACCAATTTATGAGTTGCTGTCAGATTGATTAAGATCTTGATTTGTACTGTGTTTGCAAGTGGCAAATATTTATCTGGATGTTGACTCATTATGCTTCTTCTTCTAATACATTTTCACACTTTGTTTAGCATTTCAAGCTACGGATGTCGGCTTTAAAAAAAAAAAGCATCTGGGAATTTCTGATTTCTCCATATCCAAAGTAACCTTTTGTTATGTTTATGTTTAGTGTTATTTCAAAAGGAAGCAAGCTACAAGTGCAATTAAATTGCTACCAAATAGCTGCAAATTAGCCTTCTCTTCAAAGCACTTCTTTTGTATCCTCAAAACAAATACCACAATCCTCATTTGTTGTGCATCTGCATTATATCCAGTAGATGGAAATTCTTTAATAGAATGAGCAGTTTTATCCTTCTCATCCTGTTCCAAGTCAATCAAGTGTCTATCTTCATTTTAAGAAGCCATCTTGTTGGAAACATAACTATCTATATATATATGAAAGCCAAATACCACTCACTCATGATGAAATCTCCAGAATGGAAAAGCCTACAAACTTGAAATTTGGCACGTATGTTCCTCTTGGCTTCTAGGTGCTTGTTAAGAAAGGATTTTTCAAAATGACCATCAGATCATTAGTATTTCATATACAGTATTATATTCACACACTCTGATGCTAAGGAGCTAGACATTCTACTCCCCTTCCCCACCTGAAAAGAACTCTGTTCCAACTGCCAGTTGCCTTATATTAACACGCTCTGATGCTATCCCTTCACTAAACCTTCACTGGGTGTGGCCAGCACGTGATTCATCCAGCCTGCTGGCTGGGACATTCTACTCCCCACCCCCTCTGTTCCAACTGCCAGTTGCCTTATGCTCTGTTGCTACAGAGTTACACATTCTGCATTAAGTTTCAGGCTTTAAGTGTCAATTTATCATGCCCAATCACATAGTTATGTAGTGAAGCACGAGTGTCCAGCTAGTTATCTATATAACTTAGAGGCAGGACAATATAATAGAAAGCATGAAAATAAATTCTAGCCTTTTTCTCACAACATTTAGGGACCCATTTCCCCATGTTTATTAATCGAATTAATCGAATCGAATTGAATTAATCGAATTAATCGAATTAATCGAATTAATCGAATTAATCGAATTTCTATACCGCCCTTCTCCTACCGGACTCAGGGTAGTCATGTTCTACATTTGCTGTAAAACTGCTATCACAGTAAAGACTGTTGGGGTGATTTCTATGTGCAAATTCATTGTATCTACCACAAGGGCTTTGTGGGTTCATGTGACACAATCCAACTCACTAGGCATTTTCTTGGAATTATGTTGTCATTTTTCCTTTATTAGCACAGCAAACAATATTAATCATTTAGTTTCTTTTTCAGGCATGGAAAATTAATTAGGCATCAAAATTGCTTTCTCTTCTACTTTTAGGCACTGTCTTATGCCTAAAGATATTTACCCAGCTATATTGCTATTATCCTTGTCATCTTGTCATCTTTGTCATCTTCTAATCTTATCTTCTCACCTTTCCTACTACCTTCTCCTGTTGATTTATCAATGGTTATTTGTATCTTTTGTTTTATGAAGATTTATGATTGTATCTTATGATTTATGATCTATGGCATCACTTGTTGTTTGTATGCATGAGCTTCTGCACCAGAGACAAATTCTTTGTGTGTCCAATCACAATTGGCCAATAAAGAATTCTATTCTATTCTATTCTATTCTATTCTATTCTATTCTATTCTATTCTATTCTATTCTATTCTATTCTATTCTATTCTATTCTATTCTATCCTATCCTATCCTATCCTATCCTATCCTATCCTATCCTATCCTATCTATCTTCTGATAAGCAACAGAAGAATAATAATCTCATCTATGTCTATGCATGTAGTCATTCCCCCCCAACCCCCTTTCTTACTGTCCTTTTTTTCCTCTCCTGGATTTGTAAGCATTGGGATTCCTCTATACACCTCCTTTCCCCCTGCATAGAGTTACATTGCTGTTAAAGGAGAAGGTTTATGACTTGGGAGGGTGTCATCCTGGACTTGTAGCTCCTGTTGAGTCAACAAGTGAAAGTCTTAACGCATTGTAAGCCGCCCTGAGTCTCCGGAGAAGGGCAGCATATAAATCATTTTTTTTTAAAAAAGTCATGGCTAGGGGCTCTTTGAGGATAGGAGGACCTGACTGGACTTCCTGACTGACCACTAAAAACTCTGTGATATGGGGCTGGTAGCGTGGCTGGCTTAAAAACCAGATTGGATCAATTTATGGAAGAAATAGGGCTCACTGGCTATCAGCTTTGATAGCAGTGCGAGTGCTGTTGAAGGATATCTCCTGGGAACCTAGTCTCCTTATGTTGGCTGGCCACTGTGAGAACAGACCTTTTATGAGTTTTAAGTGTCCTATATCTTTGACTTTATATTTGTTAGAAATATTCTTACATTGTGACAAGAGTTCTGTAACTGTGGTGCAGCACAAGAGGTGTTAAGGATATTGTTGCTGTGTTTACAGCTAGCAGAGTGAAGTGCACAGAGAAACGTTGCTGAGAGCAATGAGATAGGAGATACATACAAACTGGTGTTATCAAAAGTTTTCTTTATAGTGGAAAATAAACAATCTCGTAGTCTTCTAAACAGTCCAAGTCTTTACCAGTTAAATCCAAAAAGCTTCTTACCAAACAAACAGTAGTTGGTTCACTCTGGTTCACAAACCCCGGATGGTAGCAGATCCACCCACACACGCATGTGATGATAGCAGCTTATCATCACATGCCTTTCTTAAATACGTTGTACCTTTCTTAAATACGTTGTTAAATTACAACCAATTACAGCATGATGCAGCATTAAAACTTAAAGTCACAGAACACATATATTGCCTGGACAACTGTTAGGTCCAAATCATATCCTAACAAGAGGGACTATCTCTCATTGCATCTCTCCCTTATTCAGTGGATCGCCCTCACTTACAGGGGTGGGATTCAGCTGGTTCGGATGAGTTTGGGCAAACCAGATGCTAATTTCACATCTGGTTCACCACACTGGTAGTTGCAAGGAATGGTTGGCCCTGCCTCTCCCAGGAGTCTCCATGCGGCTCAATTTGGATGCCAGGTAACTGCAGCACCCACACAGAGGTTCAGGGAGGGTGAAAAACGGGCCTCTCAGAAGGTCCAGAAGTCCAGAAATGGGTCCGTTTCCGGTCCCTGGAGGGCCTCCAGAGCCCGGGGGAGGCCGTTTTCGCCCTCCCAAAGGCTCGAAGAAAGCCGCCGTGGTGCAGGAGGCTGAGTAGGCCACGCCCACCATGGCCACACCCACCCAGCAACCGGGCTAATTGGTTGCTGGGTGGGTTTGGTTGCTAAAGAATTGGTTGCTAAAATTGTCGAATCTCTGCTCACTTACCTTCACTTCAAGACTCTTTGTCCTGAAACCAATAACAAATAGCAAATCTGAAGTATCTAACCATATCTAGAATGCATTTTGATTTGCCCTTGCCACCTCCTTCTACCCAGATGCCTTTTGTTTATGTGTCCAGGTTTCTCCTTCCTAACATAGCAGCAATTTACCTTTCCTTTGAAAAAAACATGCATTTTTTTCTATCCTCAGGTTGTGCTATCAGTGAAAAAAAAAAAACCAGCATGTTTACCTAGATAGCAGAGAGCCAATGGGTGACTGCATGCTGTCACAGAATCCATAAGAATTTAAATCATATATTCTTCTCTTTTGGAAAGAAAAAATAATAATCTTGACAATAATTTCTTTTACAGCAGATTAGATGAGAAGGGTTTAAAAAAAAATTTCAAGAGTTTTCGGTTCTGCATGAATAGTCATAAATGTTCTTAATGAAGAAACCCTGATATGTTTCTTAGGTAATCTCTATTTTTCTAAAAACAAACTATTGATAAAAAAGTTTCATTAGCTCATGCTGGCAGCATAAGGAAATTTCAAGGAAGAGACAATGGGCTAATATAGTGAATAGCGGGAAGAAACTGCTAATTACAGAATCCAATTAATTAGTTCAGTTGTGCAAATTTAGTGGCTGCATTTTTAATGAAGAAGAAGAAGAAGAAGAAGAAGCTGCTGCTACTATTGTGACAGTGATGATGAAAATGGTGATGAAGATGATGTTTTAGAATTGTAGTTGCTAAGCAGAAAAAATAATGTGATAGAGTTACAACATCGCTTCCCATTTGGTTGTTAAGTTGATCGCTATAGTTATTAAGTAAATCATCATGGACAACCATTTGTCTGAAATGGCATAGGTTTTCCTGCCTAAGCAAGGGGTTGGATTTGAAGACTTCCAAGGTCCCTTCTAACTCTGTTATTCTATTGTATTCTATCATGTGACCCCAATTTGTGATTTTACTTCCTCAATCTCCATTAATTTTGCCTGTCAGAAGCCAATTGATAATCATGCAAATGGTGATCATGTGCCACTGTAGCAGTGCAATATCGTAAAAGTCATAAATACAAGGTTCAGTTGCAAAGCCAGGGTTTTGTTTTGTTTTTTAAACCATAATATTTTGAATTTCACTGACCAGCACAGTGGCCTAGAAGCCTAGAGTATGTCTTGCCTCACAATCAGGAGGTTGTGAGTTTGATCCTAGGCAGCAGCAAGTATTTGTCTCTCTGGATGCAATGAGTTATTGTCTGCTGTGAACTTTGCGTAGGTGTCAGGAAGGGCATCTGGCCAGTAAACTTTCAAGATTGCCCTGACTGCACTCTGATGCAAGAGATTACAGGATCATTAAAAGAAAAATAATAATAATTTGAACTCCATTAAATGTGGCAGTCAGTAAGCAAGGGCTACCTTTATAAACAGTTCTGACATGTTTCTTGGCAAATAATATTCAAAAGCAGCTTGTTATGAGATGCTTTAGTCTACAGAAAAAAAAACGTATTGGTAAAGTGGCCACCACATTTTCCAGATTTACAAAGAGATCATGGATTAATAAGAAGCTGACGGAACATACAAAGATGCAGGTCTATAGAGCCTGCATCCTGAGCACCCTCTTGTACTGCAGTGAGTCTTGGACCCATTACGCACAGCAGGAGAGAAAGTTGAACACCTTTCATATGCGCTGTCTCCAACGTATTCTTGGCATCACTTGGCAGGACAAAGTTCCAAATAGCGCAGTCTTGGAACGTGCTGGAATTTCTAGCATGTATACACTATTGAAACAGCGACGTCTAAACTGGCTTGGGCATGTCGTGAGAATGGCTGATGGTCGGATTCTGAAAGATCTCCTGTATGGAGAATTAGTGCAGGGAAAGCACCTCAGAAGGAGACCACAGCTCTGATATAAGGATATCTGCAAGAGGGATCTAAAGGCCCTGGGAATGGACATTAATGACTGGGAAACCTTGACCTCCGATCGTTCAGTTTGGAGGCTAAAGACGCAGTATGGCCTTCTCCAATTCGAAGAGACACTTGTTTGGTAGGCTGAGGCAAAGAGGCAGTCCTGGAACCAGCAAAATCTGGAGGCTGGGCAGGGGACAGAATGTATCTGCCCACAGTGTGGAAGGGATTGCCACTCTCCAATTGGCCTTTTTAGTCATACTAGATGCTGTTTTAGGACCTCTTTCCAGAGCACGATACCATAGTCTTTTGAGACTGAAGGTTGCCATGGATGTAGTCTACAGAGGCATTCTATGTTGTACCGTGTGTATCAGATAAGCAAGTCTGTCCATTCTAAGCCTAATATTAAGGGAAGTCGGTTCAAATGATTTTGCTGCCTGAGGCAAAGGTAAAAGGCTATCCATGTACAGAAATGGACTCAAGTTTAATTCTAAACTCCAACTTCAATCTTTTTTAGGACATTTGAGAAAGCTTCTCAGACCCACACTCAGTATCTGCTGTCTAAAGCAGACCTGAATATCTAAACCGTTAAGAATATTAGCAGCAGGATATATTGACTCATCTAAACTTCTTGTTGAAATTGTCTTCATGGTCATGAGTTAATCTCTAGGGAGGGCTTGAAAATTTTCTTCCAAGTGCAAAGTTGAGTCCGTTTTTTCGAACACTGTATGCTGCCAGATGTACATTCATAGTGTTTCCTGAGCTTTTGGACAGTTTGCTCATCCTGTAAGAGTTTTTAAAATTAAATGATTACCTGCTGTAATGCCATCTGTTTATGTGCTTTAGAAATATTATTTGTCATTTCCTCTACAAAAAAAAAGGGGACTTTATAAATGTGAATAAAGGATTAATAAAAGCAACAACTCTAATCAGCAGATGGACTGGGTGAAACGGGTTCTCTAAGCAAGCATTCTTGATTGTTTAGAGTATTGTTGAGTGGAGTTTTCCGCAGATTTAATTATCCTTTCTGTCAGAAGATGGTAGTAAGATATTTATTTCTGTAATCAATCTATTACTTCTGGGGAAAAGGCAGAAGGATTGTGTATGTGCGTTTGTGTGTATCATGTTTAGGTTTTTTTTTTTCCTTAACAAATTAGCCACAATAAAATCTTCATGTAAAGGCTGTTTCTGTATCAGCATTAAATCAAAATTTTGATTGCAGTACATTTATTTTTCATCTGGCGAGATTCCTAGGAACATTTATTTGGAAATAAAGTCTTATTGAACTTGGTGAGAGTTACTTCAAAGTAAGCATATATAGGATTATAGGCTGTCATATTTCCTTGTAACATTTTCATCCTTCCTTACTGGAAGGTGAACAACCTGTCCACTATTGATCCAAATTTTTGAAATTAGAACCACATTCAATAGGTATCCTGAAAGAATTTGACTAATAATGAAGAGTGCTAATATTAAACCTGGAAGATCAAGAGCAAAAATTAGGCTAAATCAGGAATATAAGCAAAGATGTAAGATACATTTCATCTGCTGCTTTATAGGACCATAAAAATAGTTCTGTTAGATTGGGCCAAGACCCATTTTAGTCTATTATTTTGCTTATCACATGCAGGCGATGCTGACAGACTGGTATTGTCCTTCTGCAATTGATATTTAGAGGTATTATTCCCCCAACTTTGAGATAAAATTGACTTTTAAGACTTGATAGACCTTCATAAACCTGCTCCTTTTTTGTGTGCCCTAGTTTTTTATTCCTGATGATTGCTTGGACAAGTCCCTGCAGGTTTTTTTTATAATGTTTCTATTTTCCAGAAATGGTTTGCCATTGCCTGCTTCCTAAGGCAAAGAAAGAGAGAGAGAGGGAGGGAGGGAGGGAGGGAGGGAGGGAGGGAGAGAGAGAGAGAGAGAGAGAGAGAGAGAGAGAGAGAGAGAGCTGGCAGTCCATGTTTGAGACCCAAGCACCATATGAGAGGGTGAGCTTCTGTCCCTGCCCCAGCTCCTGCTCCCCTAGCAGTTCGGAAGCATGCAAATTCAAGTAGATCAATAGGTACCACTTCAGTTGGGAGGTAACAGTGTTCCATGATGTCATGCTGGCCACATGACGACAGAAATGTCTTCAGACCCTACTGGCTCAATGGCCTTGAAACAGAGATGAGCACTGCTACCTATGTACAATTGGCAACAATGGATGGAGGAGGGAAATCCACAGAGAATCTTTTACCTTTGTTGTTGTAGTTCCTAAAGTGGGATCAGAGCTCATGTCTCCTGGTTTCTAGCTTGTATGCCTAAATCACCTCCCCAAACAGGCTCTTTTCATGAACTTAGCCAATCTCTTTTTTAAACCACCAGAGCTTGGGTCCTTTACCACATCGTGCAGTAATGACTTCTGGACATGAGGCTGTATGAAAATGCTTTCTTTTGACTTTTTAATTGGTGGGCCAGAATTGGCTTTCAGACTAGTGCTATGATTTGAATTCATGGCTCTAGATATACTGCTTATATTGGAGTTTTTAATGATATCCAGTTTCCAGAGGTATCTGCAGGATATGTTTTTAAAAATCAAGATAATGGTTCTGGTGGCACCATTGAAGCTTTGCCTGATTTTCTATTTGTGTTGTATACATATAATGCATATAAAATGGGATGGGTTTTGATCGCATTGTAGTGGCACCATGTTCACTTTTTAATG
Organism: Masticophis lateralis; assembly: GCA_030761175.1. Classification (NCBI taxonomy): domain Eukaryota; kingdom Metazoa; phylum Chordata; class Lepidosauria; order Squamata; family Colubridae; genus Masticophis; species Masticophis lateralis. The sequence continues at coordinate 14,905,083 of JAUDYJ010000005.1, read as the reverse complement.
ATACTCTATAGACGTCTTGCTTCATTTCCTGTAATAATGGTACTTTATCTCAGCAATTTAATGTATTCCTCAAGTAACATAAGTGGATTTCATCACTGCCACCTTTGATCTTGCATAATGCAGAATAAACAGAGTTGGAAGGTACTTTGGAGGTCCTCTAATCCAAACCCCTGTTCAAGCAGGTGACCCAATACAATTGTGGACAAATTGCTGTCCAACCTCTTCTTAAAAATCTCCAGTGAGCACCCACAACTTCTAGAGGCAAGCCAAAGTTAGTTGTTGTCACAGACTGGAAGTTTCTCCTTAGTTCTAAATTGCTTCTCTCCTTGATAAGTTTCCATCCATTACTTCTTGTCCTGCCTTCAGGTGCTTTGGAGAATAGGTTGACCCCCCCCCTTCTCTGTGACAGACCCTCAAATATTGCAAGATTGCTATTTTGATATTAGTGATAAGTAACGTTCATTTGTATAGACAATTTCTTGATTGTTTTTCCTATCTTTAATCTGCAGTTGGGTTAGAGGCAGAGTACGGAATTACATCGTGTATTATTTTTTTTTTTTTAAAAAGGAACAAACCATACAGTCATTCTTATTAGCCTAACTCAAAGGTACAATAAATGGCAAACCATGGTGGCAAACTGGGTTTTTCTACATTGAAATAATCTTCTCCTAAGGAAAGATAAGGATTGCATATTGCAATGTGTAAATCCAGCCCATTTACAACCTCTGGTACATTTAAGGTTATCCACAATAATATTTCAATATAATAACAGTTTTTTGTAGATCTTTTATTTGGGGTTTTTTTTTGGGGGGGAGGGGTACTTAAATGCAGCTCAAGAAACTTTCCATCAATATACCCCAAATTGCTTGAAAGCTGAGCATTGCTGCCTCTCTTTGCACTCTAAAATAGTTTTAGTACTGTGATGACTTTGATATCAAAAGGAAATCACTTTAATATGTGCTGATGAAAGTAATGGCACTGTGGATTTGCCAAATAAACTACAGCCCAAATAATTGAGGTGTTTATATCATCTGCCAGATGGTGGATTAACATGAGATAATTCTGTCTCTTGCAATTACTTTCATTTAAATTTTTAATAAAGAAACAATATTAAGAAGTGGGGGGGAAGAGTCCACGTAGTTCTCTTTTCTTGGGCAAGCTATAATCTATAATTATTAGCAAAGTCTAAAAGAAGACAAGTGTTTTTCACATTTGGCAACTTTAAGATGTGTGAACTTCAACTTCCTGAATTCCCTAGCCAGCATTGATGGCTGGGAAATTTTGAGAGATGAAGTTGATGTATCTTAAAATTGTCAAGTTTGGAAAAGAGTGGTCTGTGGCATGCACATCTGTTATGAAAGCAATGCAGAATATAAATTTGACCAGTGCTACATAGGTCATTGTATTTCTAATCATGTTTTGTTTGTTTACTTATTTAAATTGATTCTGATACTTTTCCAGTCTATTAGATGAGGGAATTAGAAGGGGAACTCATCAAATTTGCAGATGATACTAAACTGGCAGGATTAGCTAATACCCCAGAATACAAACTCAGGATCCCAAAAGATCTTGACAAACTTGAACAATGGGCCCTATCCAACAAAATGCATTTTAATGTGGAGAAAAGCAAAGCTTTGCATTCAGGCAGGAAAAATCAAAAGTATAAGTACAGATTAGGTGAGACCTGACTCAAAAACAGTAACTGTGAGAGGGACCTTGGACTCCTAGTGGATGATCATTTGAATATGAGCCAGCAATGTGCAACAATAGCCAAAAAAGCTAATACAATCCTGGGTTGTATAAACAGAGACATAGAATCAAGATCACGTGAAGTATTAGTGCCACTTTACAAAACCACAAAAAAGATGTTGAGAGACTAAACCATAGGAAGAAAGCTGCAGGTTTTGGGTCTGGCTAGTCTAAAGAAAAGAAGAAGTAGGGGTGACATGATAGTATTTCAATATTTGAGGGGCTACTACAAAGAGCCTTGGTGGCGCAGCAGATTAAAGTGGTGTTAAGTGACACCAGCTGCCTGCAATTACTGCAAGTTCGAATCTCACCAGGCTCAAGGGTGACTCAGCCTTCCATCCTTCCGAGGTAGGTAAAATGAGGACCCGGACTGTGAGGGCAATAAGCTGACTTTGTATAAAAAAGAACACCGCTTGGGGTCGGGGCGATATACAAAAGTATGAAGGCTATTGCTTAACGCATTGTAAGCCGCCCTAAGTCTCCTGAGAAGGGCAGCATATAAATCGAACAAATAAATGTATGTATGTATGTATGTATGTATGTATGTATGTCAAATTATTCTCCAAAGCACCAGAAGGCAGGACAAGAAATAATGGTTGGAAACTAATGAAAGAGAGAAGCAACCTGGAATTAAGGAGAAACTTCCCAATAATAAGGACAATTAACCAGTGAATAGCTTGCCTTCAGAAATCATGGGTGTTCCATCATTGGAGGTTTTTAAGATGAGACTAGACAATCGCTTGTCTGAAATGGTATAGATTCTCCTGCTTGAGCAGAGGGCTGGATCTCCATGGTCTCTTCCAGCTCTATTCTATTCATTCATTCATTCCATCTCATTTTCACATCTATGAAAGTTTAAAACAGGTCTGTGCACACATATATCCTCAAGGAGAAGGGTGGTATATAAATCTAATAAATGAAATGAAATATATCTGTATATCTGTATATTAACTAAATGTTTTGCTGGATCTTTCCATAACTGCCTAAATATAAGATGATTTTTAAAATGAAGGTGATTGGTGTATGTCTAACATCCACCTGTTATCCATGGTACGCAGCACCTAGATATCCCATGGGTTGGGTGTTATCATAACACTCCTTGAATGGTGTGGGAGTATGAATGGATTTCCAGAAAAAAATGCAGGATTTTGGGGACCCTGAGGGTATAGATAAACCTCCAAGTGGCCTCAACGACTCTTAGAAAGAGTGTTAACGACCAGATAACTGCAAGGAAAATGAATCCTTCCATTCTCCACCATTCAGCCAGAATTGAAGAAGCTTTTTGGATGAGAAGTGAAACATCTTCAAGCAAAACAAGAAAGTCCAGTTGCCTTTTGAAAGGAAGTACCTTTGGGACAACCATGACCTGAAAATCTCCATAGATATTACATCAAAGATTTTTCCAAGCTTTTGCCCATCCAGAATTGAAACAAAAAGCCATTGAATCTGCAAGCTGCCATCTGGGAGAGTTTCAGTTCTGTCAGAAAAAAAAGCTTACAATATTATAAGCAACCATTAAGATAATTTTAGGCAAGCTAAATTCATATGACCCTGGGAATCCTACAGTGCCTTCTCCTCATCTTACATATAAGCGATATTTGCATGACAAGGATTAACCAACACACTGGTGTCCATCAATAAATGACTCAACGCAATGAAGTGGTGGCACAGGGAATTCCAAAGAAACCATTTTAACGAGGCAATTTCATGGTGGCTACCATTTTTTCTTCTTTTTATATTAAGCCAAAAATGAATAAATAAAAGTCAGTGATGGACCATTCCATGTCAAAACCACTATTGGTGGGCTGCAGGGAGACATCCTCCCCCCCCCCCACACACACATCCTTTTTGGTTTGTTTTACATACCATGTCTGGAACTGAACATAGCCGAAAATGGAAATTTCTAGAGAAATTGAATTTTGCATGGCCACCTTTGGTGGCAACTAAGAAGAGAGTTAACCTTCTGTTCACCTTCTATTCTCTGTTTTCACCGCAGACCTGACTGGGAGTGCTAGATTAATCCAGAACAAACACAGGGTTATTGAGGGTGAAAACTGCCCTTCTGACCCAGTGCTAATTGGCTTTCCATATTTGGACAGCATCTAAAATACCCCAATGAGCTGTGCAGTCCAACACACTTGGATGCTAATATTGACCATCTGAACTTTCTGATAGCTGGCACCCTACAGATGTCTTGGGACAGCAACTTCCCACATGTTTTGCCAGGATGCAGTCCCAACACATCTGTATATTTTGTATCTGTTGACCGATTTTCTGTGCTAAAATAAATGGATGTTCTGAATAAATGGATATTAAATATGATTAGTAGCATTTCAAAGCTTTGCCTGAAAAGGGCGATTTTCATAAATGGAGAACACCACCAATCAAAATTTACATTTGAAATGGGAGAAATTTGCTTGCTTTAATATAATAAACATGGTTGTTTACACTGCTACCTTGAAGTTATATAGCTACTAAGATTACTTCTGTAATCTTTATAATGATTGGAATATTATTTTTTTTCCATGCCATTTCCCTGACATTTAATCTAATAACAGCATTACTTTTATGTGCTATTGGAGATCTTTTACTTTTAATAATGTCCCTGTTCATAAATAAAACATTGAAACAATGTGGTACGTTTACAATGGGTACAAGGAAGCTTTCTTAATAGTTTTTAATTCCTCTTGAATCTCTATAAATATATCATCTCTTTTAAGCTTCTGTTTGCTGTTATTTAAACACGGTGTTTGACAAGCTTCAAAAATGGGGGGAAATGTTGATGCTATGGTAACTATCTTCATTCCTAAGATAGCTTTTAAAATTCTCTTTTAACTGTAAATGTAGTCACTCAGTTTTTAAATTTTTTATTAGCCTGATGTATTTCTTTCATTATAAACACTCCAACTAAATCTCTCCTTACTGGTGTAAATCAGCAGGAAATAACCAAAGTCAGAGGTGTTTCTGTAATATAGATAAAGCAGAAACAAATTGGTAGATGTTGGGTTTCCCCCCCAAGATTTGCATATTTGCTAAAAGGTAAGTCTAGGCCATGGCTCTTCCCAGGAAGGTTGCGGTTGATAAAAAATAAATCCATGCTTGTCATTCAGGGTCTCATTTTTCCATCAGAGTTGCTTTTCTCAGTGGAGAAGAAATTTGAGTCATTTTTTTCATCTTTAATGCAATGTAGGCAGTAATAGGAGAAAAACCAAGGAAGAAAAATATCAGTCAAATTGCAATTGGACCAAAAGAGCCAAAAAGAGCAGTATCCCAACATGTAACAGACTTATTCTTCAAAACCTTTGGATTTCTTTTAGCCCATTAAAATATATTTTGGGGGAAAGTGGCATCACATCCTTGTTTTGGGAAAGAGAAAAGTTTATAAAAATCTACCCTTCCCCCCAAGTCAACTCATACTACTGATTGAGGGTTGGAGTTTGTTTGGATTTTTATTACATAGTGCATTTTTTTTAAAAAAAAGGTAAGTCTCCAGAGTCACCTCTGTGTGAGTTGAGTGCCTATTTAAATTTGTTTAATAATAAATTAGACAGGAAAAATCAAAGTTTTAAGTACGGATTGGGTGAGACCTTGCTCAAAAACAGTAACTGTGAGAGGGACCTTAGAATCCTAGTGGATGATCACTTGAATATGAGCTGCAGCAGCAGCTAAATAAGCTAATGTACAATCCTGGGTTGTATAAATAGAGGCATAGAATCAAGATCACGTGAAATATTAGTGCCGCTTTACAAAACCCTACTAAGACCACACCTGGAATACTGCAACCAGTTTTGGTCACCATATTACAAAAAGGATGTTGAGATTTTGGAAAATGTTCAGAGAAGAGCAACTAAGATCATCAAAGGCCTGGAGACTAAACCAAACCATGAAGAATGGCTGCATGTTTTGGGTCTAGCTAGTCTTAAGAAAAGAAGAATTAGGAGTGACCTAATAGCAGTCTTCTAGTATTTGAGGGGCTGCCACAAAGAAGAGGGGGTCAAATTATTCTCCAAAGCACCAGAAGGCAGGACAAGAAACAATGGATGGACACTAATCAAAGAGAGAAGCAAGCTGGAATTAAGGAGAAATTTCCTAACAGTGAGGACAATTAGCCAGTGGAACAGCTTGCCTTCAGAAATAATGGGTGCTCCATCAGGATTTTAAGAAGAGATTAGACAGTCACATGTCTGAAATGGCATAGGTTCTCCTGCCTGAGCAGGGGGATGGACTAGAAGACCTTCAGGGTCCCTTCCAGCTCTTAGTCTAGTCTAATCTAGTCTAGTCTAGTCTTTGAGAAATAATAATAGTCAGCTCATTGATATTCTACAGTAGTTCTTCTAACTAACTTGGAGATATCAAAGGTTGAACCTGGGATCTTTGAAAAAGAAAAGAGGTGCTCTATACAGGTAGTCATTGACTTACGACTGCAATTGAGCTTAAAATTCATGGTGCTAAAGGAGACATTTGTTAAGTGAGTTTTTCCCCATTTTATGATTTTTCTTGCCACAGTTGTTGAGTGAATCATTGCAATAACCCAGTGGTTAAGTGAATCTGGCTTCCCCATTGACTTTGCTTGTCAGAAGTTTGCAAATAAAAAGGTCATCATAGGACTCTGGGACATAGCAACCATCATAAATATGAACCAGTGGCCAAGCATCCAAATTTTCACCCCATGAACATAGGGATGCCGCGATGGTTGTAAGTGTGAAAAATAGTCATAAGTCACTTTTCAGTGCTGTACATTAAAAACGTAGACTTTGGCAGTTCATGAAAACATTACTTCAGGGGCTTCAGTGGTTTATCGGCTGAAGGAGGGAGAATGCCAAATGCCATTTTTAGAAATAGGCAGTGTGTTTGTGAGTTGTTCATATTATTAACCCTTGTGCTTCTTCAATCACAGCACTCCTGGTGAGAAAGCCAACACACACACACACACACACACACACACGATATTTGTCCATCATTTTCAAAGAGGACCTTGACATCTAATGATGTCCATGAATGTGTCTGCAGGTGGCTGGTAAGGCCTATACGGGCATGGAATGTTCTGCCACATGCTGGGCAGACATATGTGGGCACCACTATTGCAGCATTTGCAGCTCTGGCTTTGCAAATGTGTGTACACACACACACACACACACACAGAGAGAGAGAGAGAGAGAGAGAGAGAGAGAGAGAGAGAGAGAGAGAGAGAGAGAGAGAGAGAGAGAGCACCAGGCCTCAAAAGTATGAATGTATGTAGATGAACAATGCCATCAGACAGCTGAAATTTAAGAGAAGATGATGCTCAATCTATTATGACACTAAGCTATGGCACGGGTGTCAAACTAGATTGTGTCACATGATGTATCATGGCTTTTTTGCCTTTGTGGATCTGGGGTGTGGCCTGCGTGTGATGAATCCGGCCTGTGGGCCAGTGGTGGGATTCAAAAATTTTTACAACTGGTTCTGTGGGAGTGGTTTGTTGGACGTGGCATGGCTTGGTGGACGTGGCAGGGGAAGGATACTGTAAAATCTCCATTCCCTCCCCACTCCAGGGGAAGGTTACTGCAAAATCCCCATTTCTTCCCGATCAGCTGGGACTCGGGTGGCAGAGAATAGATGGGGGTGGGGCCAGTCAAAGGTGGTATTTACTAGTTCTCCAAACTACTCAAAATTTCCACCACGGGTTCTCCAGAACTGGTCAGAACCTGCTGAAAATCACCTCTGCTGTGAGCTGCCAGTTTGACAGGCCTCACCTATGGGGCTAGAGGAGAGTTTTCATAGAAGGGTTATAATGCTTTTCCTCTACTGAACCAGCACAATTGATGATACCTTCACAAAGTTTTCTTGATGAAATTTCAGAAAGGACTTGCCATTGCCTTCTATCAGGATTTTTTTAAATAAAAACTTGAGTCTAGCTTATATCCCAGTGTTTTCTCACTAGTCTCCCATCCAAATATTAACACTTTTTGAGATCAGCAAATGTTGACATAGTTACAGCACTTGATTTATAATGTGTTTGTTCATTGAAATTTTACTGTATCATTCCACACAGGATTAATGTTTAATGAAGACTATTCTGAAGCCCTCAAAACCACTTTCCATCTCCACCCATAGGAAAATTCATGAATTGCCATTTACATTCCAACCACCTTCATTTTTGCTAACCATATTAGGTCTTGCTATCCATCTCTAGCCTAGCATTGGAGATCTTGCTAAGTAGACCCTCTTTTGAAAAGGTGTATAGCACACCACAAAAAGAAACTATGTTCTTGTTATGTTAAAGATTCACCTTATCACTGTATGAGAAAAAGCAAGGAGGCTTAAAATGGAACATTTTCCAAGGTTTAATCTCTGTGTACTAAGCGAGATCACTTTCAGAAGACACATTAATGGGCAATAAATGCAAGTTGAGTTCTAGGTGCAATTGAAACTGTTGGTTGTCACTATTAAAGCATGATTCAAGTTTGGAGAACATCTACCTACCAAATAAGATGGAGAAGGTTGGCCCCAGGTATGGCCTCAGCCATCTGCAGAAGGCTTTCCTGTCACTGTTCCTTTTCTTGATATCCAAATGACCCCTTCCTTTGTGTGTGTGTATGTTTAAGTCAATAAAGATTTGGCTGTTCCATCAGGCTTTGGTTCCTCTGTCAATAGAAAGTTTTAAGATTTAACTGGTGGTTTGCTTTATTTATATGTGATTTTATGAATTTATATGGAGTTCAATCTGAATTATGGAGGTTAGGAGGTGGGAATTGTATGCAGCTCAGAGATAGATAGATAGATAGATAGATAGATAGATAGATAGATAGATAGATAGATAGATAGATAGATAGGAGAAAGAGAGAGAGATGAGAGAGAGAGAGAGAGATTGCATAATCTACCTTGAGTTTCATTTCACTTTTGCAATTTTGGAAGGAGAGAAAGGGAGGGAAGGAGGGAGGAAGGGAGGAAGGAAGGAGATGGGATTGAGAAGGAAGGAGGGAGGGAGGGAGGGAAGAAGGAAGGAAGGAAGGAAGGAAGGAAGGAAGGAAGGAAGGAAGGAAGGAAGGAAGGAAGGAAGGAAGGAAGGAAGGAAGGAAGGAAGGAGAGGGAGAGGATCTTTATAATACAGCAATCATCTACTGATATTGTATATAACATGAGCCGGAGAGTGGGCTACCTTATTAACAAAATAAAAGATGCCTAGTTTCTCTCAAAGGTTAAGGAATCCACTTCTATTAGTGCTCTCCAAGGGTTACAAGTCAAGTGCAGAATGGTTTTAGCGACCTGCCCGTCTGTTTCCTTTTCTGTACCCATTCATTTGTTCTTGTCTCCAGAGTAAACAGTGAATGCTCATACCAGATGATTAACACAGTTCACATACACAGGTCTCTAGCTTTGGGATTACCAATTCCCACTAAGGGGAATAAATGTTTTATGCCAAGGCCACTAAACCTGATTGTTAGTCTGTTTCTCCTCCGTCGTTCTCTTTTATCCCCCAACACGTTCAGTAAGAAAGCTTGTCACTTTCCTTTTGATGGTTATTTAAAATACTTCAATGTACAATTTTCTCTTTGTCATTTTTAATTTCTGGATGCATTTGTCTAATTAGGAACTATGAAAGTGTCACCTGAATTGAAAGTATTGTGGCTCTCTGTGTACATATCGACATGTGTGGGTGGGAAAATACAGATCTTGAAAAATGAAATGTCATTTTGCAGTTAATTGCCATGTGGAACAGAAACCTTAGATGAATGTTTTAATGGTGAGGAGGATGGAAATAAGAAGCAGAGAGGGCATTTTTTTCAGGTCCAGCTTGCTCAAGTTAGTACAGGGCAGAGGTGGGTTTCAGCAGGTTCTGACCAGTTCTGGAGAACCGGTAGCGAAAATTTTGAGTAGTTCAGAGAACCGGTAGTAAAAATTCTGACTGGCCCCACCCCCATCTATTCTCTTGCCTCCCAAGTCCCAGCTGATCAGGAGGAAATGGGGATTTTGCAGTAACCTTCCCCTGGATTGGGGTGGGAATGAAGATTTTACAGTATCCTTCCCCTGCCACACCCGCCAAGCCACACCCACATAATGGGTAGTAAAAATTTTTTGAACCCAACACTGGTACAGGGTATTTGTGGTGTGTATCAACAAAACAAAACAAAAAATCAAAATTTTGTCTGTGATTTTCTAATCAAAGCTTTTACACTTTTACATATATAGTATCAATGACAACCTTTTAACTTTTTTTTTTTTTACCTCTCCCCTCTTCTATGATTGCTCTTAGATTGGGAGATAGATTTTTTCCCCCATGAAAAAACCTTTAAGCAAATTTTCCAGTTGTGCTTGTGTTTTTCCTTTGGCAATTGTTGTTTTGATGCCACTGGTGGTTGTTATTCCTCCACTCCGCTGTCATCAAATGAGATTGCGCCAATGTGATGAGACTCAACCAAATTTATTTTAATGACGGATCTCTTAGTGCTCTCTGAGCTTGCTTGTTTTCTTGCAGACGTTTTATTACCCTAATTAGGTAACATCATCAGTGCTAGTTGCAGGGCTGTTTGCTGTCAGTTTATATATATTCTGGTGTCTTCCCTGTATGTGGGTGGGTGGAGGCAGTCTTAGAGATTCTTCTGTTTGCTGTTGGCCTCTTTGGCAGTTTCTTGATTCACAGAGGCTTGGATCAATCAATTTAGATCTGTATGAGTTGAATTGTCCACCTTGAATTTATTTTGGGATTACTAGATGAATCAAAAATTGGAATTAAGATTGCCAGGAGAAATATTAACAACCTCAGATACACAGATGATACCACTTTAAGGGCAGAAAGTGAAGAGGAACTAAAGAGCCTCTTGATGCAGGTGAAGAAGGAGAGTGCAAAAATTGGCTTGGAACTCAACATTAAGAAAACTAAGATGGCATCTGGCCCTCTCAATTCCTGGCATATAGATGGGGAAGAAATGGAGGTAGTGACAGATTTTATTTTCCTGGGCTCCAAGATCACTGCAGATGCAGCCAAGATGCTCCTGGGGAGGAAAGCTATGGCAAATCTAGACAGCATACTAAAAAGCAGAGACATCACCCTGCCAACAAAAGTGTGTATAGTCAAGGCTATGGTTTTTCCAGTTGCAATGTATGGCTGTGAAAGTTGGACCATAAGAAAGGCTGAGCGCCAAAGAATTGAGGCTTTTGAACCCTGGTGCTGGAGAAGACTCCTGGGAGTCCCTTAGACTGCAAGGCAATCAAACCGGTCAGTTCTAGAGATCAACCCTGATTGCTCTTTAGAAGGCCAGATCTTGAAGATGAAACTCAAATACTTTGGCCACCTAATGAGAAGGAAGGACTCACTGGAGAAGAGCCTAATGCTGGGAAAGATTGAGGGCAAAAGAAGAAGGAGACGACAGAGAACGAGGTGGCTGGATGGAGTCACTGAAGCAGTTGGAGTGAGCTTAAATGGACTCCAGAGGATGGTAGAGGACAGGAAGGCCTGGAGGAATGTTGTCCATGGGGTCATGACGGGTTGGACATGACTTTGCAACTAACAACAACGATTTATGGCGATAGTTAGATGAATGAAAGCCACCAGTTTCATCCTTGATTTTCCCAGTTATAATTTCAACATGATTTTGTGTCACTTTTTTTTTTCGAAAGCCAAGAGTTTATTGTAAAAGGTAAGGGTCATTTTCACCTTTTAATTATGCCAGAGGGAAACACAGCTTGTGCAAACATTGACAGCTTTGGATGAGATTAGTTTAATGATAACTGTATTCTTCAAGGGGGAATAAACTTCATGTGTGAGAGAAGAATTCTCTATTTAAACTGATATCAATTTGTTTTGTTTCTATAAGTGGAGTTTAATAAACTGAAGGTCATGTAGTGTACTGGTGAAGGATATTGTGTTGCTGTATAGAATTTTCTTAGAAATACTCAAGAGAATTAGCTTAGCCTTGATAACTATGGAGTGTTGGCTGACCTACTATGTTCATTTCTACTGGGGGTATTTTGTAGCTGTTTCGATAAATTAAACTTTTTTAAAGAGTTAAAAAGAATGGGAAAGAAAAGCTGCTTTTCTTTCAACTAGTTTGTGGTTTCTTGCAAACTTGTGTGATCGCAGCTGTTTCTTCCTTTTAACTCCTAGTGGGATGTGAACTGATTGGGTGAGAGCCTGGCTATGTTCTGATTGGGTGGAGGTGTGTTCTGATTGGTTGGAAGCTTGGCTGTGCTCTGATTGGATGAGGGTGTGTTCTGTTTGGGTGGGGGCTTGGTTGTGCTCAGGTTAGTCTGAGTTGCAGGGGGATTTGAGCTGGTGAGCTGCGTTGCTGTTGTTTGACTTCATGTTCGCGGTCATACCACATCTTCATGGTGGGTGTCAGTCAAATATATATATATATATATATATATATATATATATATATATATATATTTGCAGGCAGATATATGATATTGATAGTCTGATGACTTTGGAAATTCTTCAAATGGTTGTTGTGAAACTTCATGAATTTCGGTACTTCAAAGATTGGCATTTTGGTCAGTGTGGTACTGCAAGTGATAGACTCTTTTAAGTGATTGGTACCCAATATTTATGTTCCTGTTCAACATAATGATTTCTTCTGTGAAGGAAATTCTCTTCTAAAGTCTGACCACTATGCTATCTATTCTCCTCTACACTCCTATAATACCTTATTTAAGGATCAATAGATTACTCAGATGTTAATCTGCTAATCTGTTTTTGCATATTCTCTCTTTCTCTCTGTCTCAATACACACATACACACACATATGGACATATAAATATGTATGTCTCATACACAAGGTATATTTTCTTTTTACAACCCTGTAATCCCTTAATTCGGGGTAGAGTCAGGATGTTTACTGGTCGGATGCCGTTCCTGACACCATGTGGAATTCTCAGCATTTATTTTTTCTTTGCGCCTCAGGAGAGAAATATCTGCTGCTACATAGGATTGAACTCTCAACTTTCTGAATGGGAGGTGAGCATCTTCAGTACTAGGCCACCACACTGCTCACAGTCTCTGTCTCTATCATCTCTATTTCTACACACATTTCTGCACTAATCTGTGCATTTTAATTCATAATATGAATATATAAAAGTAGAGCAAGTCCCAGGAAGTTTTAAAATTGAATATATACTGTCTCACTAGATCTTTCCCAGTTGTTGACTGTTTTGTGCAGATTCATTCCAGTATTCATGGAGAAGGGCAGGAGGGTCATGTTTTAAGATGTCTTTGGGAATGTATTCATGTCAGAACACAACCATGAATTGAAAGTTTCCTTGGCTGCTTTAGCTAACTTCTCACTAAACCATCACTGTGATGCATTGAGTAACTTTATTGTCGCTACAATATGTCAACCGTTGGGCACGTCCTTTAGATTACATTATCTTTTATGTCATGAGCAACACTTCCACTGAATTATATAGGGCAGGTTTTTCTGTAACTGAGGGCTATAGAAAGGGAGAAGATTGTTAAATATGAGGTGAATTGGCAGAAGAATTATAGAAAGCCATGAAGAGGTGGAAGTGTGATTAGTGTTACAGAAATATATAATGTGACTAAAGTGGAGCCAAGTATTTGAAATTCAGCATTGACCTTGATACTTTGGATTTCAGCCATTAGCATTTGCATTATCTCTCTTTTCTATCAAGAGCATATAATCTGTCTTTTCATTGGGCTCTGGATGGGGTTTTTGTTCTGGATGAACTGAGAAAAAAGATTTTTGTTGTTGTTTAGAAAATATATATATATATATATATATATATATATATATATATATATATATATATATATATATATATATATAATGAGACTCAAGAACAAAATAAAGTTAAGGTGTTTGACAAAGCACAAATAAATGGCAAATTTTCATTAAGTGGTCAAGGGTATCTCTTTGATACGTCTAACTCCATTTCTATAACAAAAAAATCAAGTGACTATCAGCTTTTTCTGATGGCATTTTCAAAATTATGGATATCCACACAATACCAAAAATCAGTCAGTTAGTCAGTTAGTCTGTCTGTCTGTCTGTCTGTCTGTCTACAGTATCTATCATCTCCCAATAAGGGAGATGTAATGCATTTAAGTGGGTAGGTATATGTCTGCATATACATTGTGAAAATAAATAGTCTAGATTTCACTACCAGCAGTTGTCATAGCAACCTGTGGTACCTACATGAGTTGGCACACACTTTTGAATATATTCAGAAAGTTATTGTATAATGATGAACAAGTGCCATATATTCAGATACATGAACTTGAGAAAATGCAAATAGCTGATTGCTCTGTTCAATTCACTATTCAAAGCTAAGAAAATCAAACCTAAGAAAGCCCATATCTGTCAGCTGCTTAAACATTTATAAGTACTAATTTGGACAACTAATAGTTTATTATAGTGGTCAAAATTATACCGAGACACAACTGGAATATATATACATAAAAATGGATATATATTCAGATTGGGGACCAAGTTTGGGAAGCCATGATGGACATGATAGAGACAAATTGTCACCATAATGTCACTGTTTATTGTTTTTTTTCTTTAAAAGTGTATGATGCCTAAAGTGCAGTTGGCATTATTGGCATTAAAATATTATTCAAATTCTAATAAGTGTCAACATGTGATATGGGAAAAGCAAAGGATTGTGGGTCTTAATTGCAAATTACAAATTGTTTAGTAAGCCTTGGTCAGTCTTTTGCAGGAAGTCGCTATTTTTTTCCTCTTAATTTATATTGATCACTAGATAAAATTTTTGAGAGAAATGTGGAGCTCTTGTTTCAGTTGAAGAATTTAAGAAATATTGAGATGAGTTTTAAGAATTAAAATGGTAGTGATAGTCCCCCATTTTCTGAGTTGATGAGTTTCCATTAAAGAAAAAGATATGACAACAAACAGAAATTTCAGTGTAAAATATTCATGGAAGTTAAGGCAATGATAATTTTTGGAAAACTCAACATGTTTAGAGGTATTCTGCCAATTCTTAATGCAGGCATCTATCTGAAAAAGCTTTGTGAAAAAGCTTTTGTTAATGACAAATTCTCCTAGTGGAAATAAGAACTGTTGAGGAAATCTTGATCCGATTTGGAAAAGCTATCCAATTTAAAAAAAAGGTTATTGTTAATTTAGGCTAACAACCATTTCATGGAATTTAATATAATTTTTATGAAATGCTTGCATGGATAGATTGGTAAACATTACTGATTTGAGTACACCCTAGTCTCCAAAATTTTCCTTAAAGCAATTATGTATGTCCCACATTTGGCCCTGCTAATTTATGTTTATTTATTTTGTTTCATTTAGCATCTACATTTACACCATTTGATTTTACATGTTGCTTTCTATTTAATGTGTGGAGATCCAAAGGCAGCTGTTATAGAATTCTGATTTTTTTTTACTTCTGGCTCTGATAAAAGAGGCAATTTAGGAGTTTTCATGTCAGCCTTGCACTTACTCTAGCATGCACTCTTAAGCATCCATGCACTGCAAAATTGGGAAGTAATAAAACTCTTTTTTCATCAGTTCAACTCTAAAGAGGTCCCAAACCAGTTTACAGTCATATACATAAAAAAAGAGAAAATAAATTCAAGAGAACAATCTAACAATGACCAAAAAACCCAAAACAAAACCATGAAAGAATGGCAAAACCTAAACTACCAAGAATCACTCTCAGTGAAAGTGAAAAATGTTCAAAAACGAAATCTGTGTAAAGAGAAAAGGAAACCCCTACACAAAACTGAGAATAGAGTAATACCAATAGTGTTTAGGCTTATATACTGTTCCATAATGCTTTACAGCACTCTTTGGGTGGTTTACAATGTAAGCATTATTTGAATATTGCCCCCAACAATCTGAAACCTCATTTTACTGATCTCGGAAGGATTGAAGGTGAGTAAATCTTGAAAGCCATCAGGATTGAACTCCAGGCTGTGAGCACAGTTTGCCTGCAATTCTATAAACCACTTTGGACCTGAAACAATGATGATTTTGCTGGTGGCAAATCTGTAAATCTGTTGAGTTGTTGTGCATGTGTATTAGAATAGAATAACAGAGTTGGAAGGGACCTTGGAGGTCTTCTAATCCAACACCCTGCTTAGGCAGGAAACCCTACACCACTTCGGACAAATGGTTATCCAACATCTTCTTAAAAACTTCCAGTGTTGGAACATTCACAACTTCTGAAGGCAAGTTGTTCCACTGATTAATTGTTCTAACTGTCAGGAAATGTCTCCTTAGTTCTAAGTTGCTTCTCTCCTTGATTAGTTTCCACCCATTGATTCTTGTCCTGCCCTCAGGAGCTTTGGAGAATAGCTTGACTCCCTCTTCTTTGTGGCAGCCCCTGAGATATTGGAGCACTGCTATCATGTCACCCCTAGTCTTTCTTTGTGTGGTTTAGGACACAGATTTTGAAATACTGAATTCTTTGTAAAGAATTACAATTGTCCCATTAAGTGCTATGTACTGAGACAGTTTTGGGTGTTTTTTTCCACCTTCATTTTGGTTAGTGTTTATTTATTTATTTTTTTTGGTATGCTTTTTAATCTTCTCTTTCTCCTCCCTTTCTCTGCTGTTGGCATCTAACTAAGTTTATCCAATTCATGAAGCTATCTGGAAGATGGATCTTGGATGAGGAAAACATATTACTAGGTTACAAGAAAGAGATGGAGACTGTGTTGCAGGTGTCATTCAGATAAGCGTCACTTTGAGGAGTTAATATTTGTATCTGCATTACATTCTAATTGATGGGTCTGTCTGCTGCTTGAAAAGCGTTAAATTGCCACTGCTTATGTGATGGAATCTCTATAGTCAAAACTACGAATGAGAACGAAGCCTCGTCCCTGAAGTCAGTTTAGAAATGATTTGTCGAGAATTGATTTCAAATGTTTAGATTAGAGGTTACAGTTCTACTTTGAGGGCATTTCTGTTCAGATAGAAACGGACTAGAACTGCCACCCCTTCCACTATGTCATTATAGAAGCCATTTTTGTGAAGAATATCAGCTGAGACATGATTCCGCTACATCTAAAATAGGAGGCAGATGAAAGAAGAGGAAAAAGTATGAACCCCCCAAAAATCAGATCTGTAGAGTAAATTTCAGGTGTATTGATCAGTCAGGAGGAACCATATGTTGATATGCAGGTTACAAAATAAATGAAATGAAATGAAATGAAATGAAATGAAATAATAAAATAAAATAAAATAAAATAAAATAAAATAAAATAAAATAAAATAAAATAAAATAAAATAAAATAAAATAATAAAATAAAATAAAATAAAATAAAATAAAATAAAATAAAATAAAATAAAATAAAATAAAATAAAATAAAATAAAATAAAATAAAATAAAATAAAATAAAATAAAATAAAATAATAAAATAAAATAAAATAAAATAAAATAAAAAGGACCTCTTAGGAATGGGGTGAAATCAACAGTAGACCTCAACCAAAGCCAAGCCAAGCCAAGCCAAGCCAAGCCAAGCCCAAACCCAAACCCAAACCCAAACCCAAACCCAAACCCAAACCCAAACCCAGAAGACAGCATTTTATTGAGGAATTGAAGATAAAGGAACATCATTCTGAAATTCTATTTCTATTGAATTTCTATCTTAAGACAGTATTTCTTACTTTGTAGATGCCTTAATAACATTGTTTATTTTTACCAGTACAATATTCCTCCTCCTCCTTCTGTTTTATGAATATATATGGATATCCTCAGTTAGTCATAAGGAGTCAAGTTCATTTCAAAGCAGTAGTTCTCTTTTTACATTAAAAAGAAATGGACCAAGAAGGAAAGAAAACAATGGTTGGTTAGTTCAGTAAATAAGAAAAATAGGTGGAATTACGTTATTGGCCACAATAATAGCAGAAGTGAACTGGTTGATATCTGAATTAGCGAATGGTTATAATAAAGTAATTGGGTGTTTCCAGATATATATTGTCAATTAAATGTTTGGTAATTCTGTAAAAATGAAATCCAACCAGTGGTGGGTTGCCCCTGTTTCGCATTGGTTCTATAGAACTGGTAGTAAAACTGGCTGGAGGCTCCGCCCACTAACCCTGACATCATGAAAATGCTTCTGCGCATGCATAGAAGAGCGTGTGCATGCACGAGCGGAGGGAGCGCGCATGCGCGGCCCCGCTGCAAACCGGTAGTAAAGGTAAATAGAACCCACCCCTGAATCCAACCATTCAGGAAACGATCCTGACGCATATCTCTTAGTGGTGGTTTTATTCCACCAGCACATTAAGAATTATTTTTTTTAAAAAAAGGGTTATATTCATCTTCCAGTGTTTTATTTATTTATTAAATTTCGTGCTGCCTATTTTTCTACTTGTGATGACTCAGATATGGAAGGAAAGGGCCTGGTGGCTCAGCAGACTAAACATTGTGATTAACACCATCTGTCTGCAATTACTGTAAGTTCGAATCTCACCAGGCTCAAGGTTGACTCAGCCTTCCATCCTTTCTAAGGTAGGTCATATGAGGACCCAGTTTGTGGGGGGAATAAGCTGACTTTGTATAAATATACAAAAGTATGAAGGCTATTGCTTAACGCATTGTAAGCCCCCCTGAGTCTCCGGAGAAGGGTGGCATATAAATCAAATTAAAAAAAAGACATTGTCATTGACATTTAGCATCTTGGGGGAGGAAGACCCATTTTGACCATCCATTCTAAAGTCTGCTCCATTTGAGAATCCAAATTATTATCATCCCATCAATTAATTACACAAATATTCTGATTTAACACATCTACCTATCCAAATCCCTGAGTAATTGATACCTCCACTTAACTTACTCTTATTCATTTGTCTTTATACATTTATAATTTTATAAATTTTATGTTAACAATGTTAATTGTATTAACACTTAGAACATAGAATAATAGAATTGGAAGGAACCTTGGAGGTCTTCTAGTCCAACCCTCTGCTGAAGCAGGAGACCTATGCCTGTGGTGGTGACCCTTTGGCACGTGTGCCAGAGGTGGCACGCAGCACCCTCTCTGATGGCATGCAAGCTGTTGCCTCAGTTCAGATCCGCTGCACATGTGCGTATGCCTCCTGCCAGCCAGCTGGTCTTCAGGTCTCTGCTGCACATGAGTGGGGGTGGGGCGCATGTGGGGGCCACATGTGGATGCACAAGGGGCATGGCACATGCGAGGCGCACACATGAATGCGCAGGGCCCACATGTGCATTGCATTTTGGGGGTTTGAGCATGTGTGTGTGAATTTGCACGCGCACGTGCGTGCTTTGGGGACTTGGTCCGGAAAAGGTTAGCTATCAGTGGCCTATACCATTTCAGACAAATGGTTGGCCAGTCTCTTTTTGAATGTCTCCAGTGACAGAGCACCCACAACGTCTAAAGGAAAGCTGTTCCATTGGTTGATTGCTCTAACCATAAGGAATTTTCTCCTTAGTTCTGGGTTGCTTCTCTCCATGATTAGTTTCCATACATTGTTTCTTATCTTGCTTTCTGGTGCTTTGGAAAATAAGTTGACCCACTCATCTTTATAGGAGCCTCTCAAATATTGGACACTGCTATCATGTCTCCCCTAATCCTTCTTTTCATTAGCATAGTTATATATAAGAGCCGAGGTGGCGCAGTGGTTAGAGTGCTTACTGCAGCTACTTCAGCTGATTGCTAGTTCAGCAGATCAGCAGATCGAACCTCACCGGCTCAAAGTTGACTCAGCCTTCCATCCTTCCGAGATGGGTAAAATGAGGACCCCGATTGTTGGGGGCAAAATGCTATTTAGTATACTGTCTATTGTTGTAAGCCGCCCAGAGTCCTCAGAGAGTGGGCGGCATAGAAATATGATTAATAAAATAATAATAAAAATAAAAATAAATAATAGATATATTCAATTCCTGTAATTTATTTATTTATATTGATATGTGTGTGTGTATGCATGTATGTATGTATGTATGTATGTACGTATGAACCATATTTTTCGGAGTATAAGATGCATCTTAGTTTTGGGGAAGAAAATAAGGGGGAAAAAAAATCTGTTTACCAGGTATTCATCTGGCTAGTGTCCTTAGTCTGGTCAGCTTCAGCACATTAGATTGCTGGTTTTTTATCCCCTGCTTGGGGATAAAAAACAGCTTCTAAGGCACAGCTGAGAGGAAGCAGCAATGAGAAAAGCAGGCAAAGCACTGGGGGAGATTGCTTCAATTGGCTAGCACCTAGTTAGGGCTGAAAAAAAGCTTCTAAAGAACAGCTGAGAGTCGGAGCAAAGCAGAAGATCAAAGCAAAGCTGATACGATTGCTCACTAGTGCCTTGTTAGTGCCTCGTTAGGGCTGAAAAAAAGCTTCAAAAAAGTTACATTTGGAGTATAAGATGCACCCAAATTTTCAGCCTCTTTTTTTGGGGGGGAGCTGTGTCTTATACTCCAAAAAATACGGTATGTATGTAACTTAGTTAATATATTTAATTTTTAATGACCATTTTTATTTGTTTGAACTAGTTTTATTGGATGCCACCTAGAGTTATGTTTGTGAAATGGGATGAATAAATAAATTGTTCTTTTACTTAGGAAGTTTTTTTTTCTTTACCCCAGCCAAAATCCGCCTTCTTGTAGTGTATTATTATTATTATTATTATTATTATTATTATTATTAATTCTGTTTTGACCTTTGTCTGTGTCATTTTTTCTAGGCATTTGAACATGGCTATCCTATTCTTCTTCCTTGGTCTTTTCTTCTCAAGGCTGAATATATCCCGCTTCTTCAAGCTTTCATCTTAGTTTGCAGACCTTATAACTATACATATTAAATGCAACAGGTAAAAGGATGGCTTACCAAAAAGTCCACGGAGATCAGAATGCACACTATTTAGATAGTGAAGACCTTCAAGCCACTTCCCTGGAGTTAGAATGGGACATGGAGAAAGAACTGGAGGAGCTAAGCTTTGACCATTTTACTTTGGATGGAGCAGTCCATCAACCCACGGAGAGTAGTCAAAATGCTGACTTGGAGTCCATCCAACCATCAGCATCTCCCAAAGGAAGGTTTGAAAGACTCCAGGAAGATCTGGATTATATTTCTCACCGGACACAGCATCCACCAAAGGCCAATTGCTGCAGCTTTTGCTGGATATTTAAGCTATTTTGCACTGCTACAAGTTTATTTATTTTGGGGGTTTTGATAGGCTACTATGGACATGCACAATGCCCACCTTTACCAACATCTTCAGAGGCCAATAACCCTGCCATCATTCAGGATATTCTTAAAGGTATCGAAGCAAAAGATCTTGCACACATTTTCAGGTAAATACTATATTTCTGCTTTTTAGTTGGATGATGCTGTCAAAAATACCTTGTTTTATTTATTGCTGTGTTTATCTTTCACCTGTTCTATAGGGGCTCAAGGAAAATGAGGAAAAATATCTCTGTGGAGGTATTTTTCATTTTATCCCTACAGCAACACCTCTATCAGGTAGATTGGAGTATGAATCTTCTGCCAAAAATAAGGGATTCAGAATAGGGAGAAGCAAGACTTAACAGCCATGTTGGGCCCAAAGTCTGATAATATGTCTTTCGCTGAGGGATGTATCTTTTTCTCATCACTTTTTAATCGTAGCTTAAGGGGTGATTTCAAAATTTCTAACCAAATCCGTGGACAGAAATGATCACCAGTGGACGATGACATATAGCCATCATATGTTTATCATGCATTGGATGATTAATAATGTTTCATTTTCTCCAGCAATATATTTTTTCACATTGTGAGAATATACATCAATAGAAATGACCTGTTGACTATCTGTAGGTGTTGAAGTTTGTGAATCCTTTTGAATTTTCAATATTTCTACATAAATATGACTTTAAATATGATCTGCTCTCTGCACAAAGTACTAAAAGTAGATAAAAGGAACGCAATTAAACAAATGAACCAAAAATATGTTATTTGCTCATTTATTTTTTTGAAGAAATTGATCCAAAGCTACATATTTATGCACGATAAAAGTATGTAAACCTCTAGGATTATCATTTCATTTGAAAGGGAAATTAGAGTCAGGTGTTACAATCAAGGGAATAATGAACAGGTGTGAGTATGGGAGATCCTGCCTTGTTTAAAGAACAGAATTTTGGATATTCATGATCAAAGTTTGGTTTTCACAACCCAAATATATGGAAGTAAGTCACGGTTCAACCAAAGGAAGTAAGTCACGGTTCAACATAAACATTTCCAAAGAACTGGATTCCACCAATTCACTGTCAGGCATGATTGTATACAAATGGAGACAATTCAATACATTATTAGACTCCCTGTCAGACATGGAAGCCATTCTTGCATTTGGGCCTTCAGGCCTGCCACATTATTGTGGGAAAGTGGGATTGTATAGAGTATGGGTGATATGTAATCAGAATAACATTCCTTTCTCAGAGAATCAAGGACGCCTTGCCCTGGCACCTGGAGTCGGATGACTGGGAGTTATCTCCAATTTGGATGGTGGATGATTGGACCATATGTTGGACATGTGGATGTTGGGCAGGGCTTGAACTTTCACTTGGGTGGGGAAAATCTGGAAACTTTCAGATTTGGGTTTTCCCAGATGTGCCAATATGACATCTTCAATAAAATGGAACTTTGAGGAAATTCAAGCCTCGGAGTCTTTTTTAGTTGGGGGTGTTACTTGGAACCCTGACGCTCCCATTCCCAGGACTGATGGAATATAACCATACCAAGAGCAAGACATATAATAATCCAGGAGGTCTCAAAGAAAAGTAATAGCTATAAAAGCTTAAGGCTTCTCTGACATTGGTGAATGTCAGTATTCATGAGACCACCATTATTTGGACACTGAACAATAATAGTCTGAAGGCCAGGTGACAGAGAGAAAGCCACTGTTCCTCAAAAAGAAGATTGTGTCTCATCTATGATTGCCAAAGGATCGTGTAGATTATACCAGACGAATATTGGAACAATGTTCTGTGAACCAATGAGTCCAAAATAGAACATTTTGGATTGGATGAGAAGTGATATGCTTGGCAAAAAGCAAACACTATTCCAGCATAAGACCTTTATCCCACTTGCAAAACATTGAAAATTCAAAAGGATTCACAAACTTCTAAGCATCACTGTATACAGTATATAGGCAAATGAGTTCTATCAATTTATTTGCCACTGAATATTTCTACTTAATGGCTTATTTATTGGCTTTTTGCATTAATTTTATTGTTTGATAATTGTTCTTTTTCCAGAAGTATATTTTGCAAAGATAATGTTGGTCTTTTATGGAGGAAATTAGGCTGTGTTTACAAAAATGCATTTAACCAAGTCCATTAAAGATCTGTTTGGAACATCCACACAATATTGATTTGATTAGCGTTAACTTGGAAGATGTATCTTTGTCAAGTGTGCTGTGCAATCCCATCCTATTTGCTTAGCTATAGTGCTAAAATGTATTGTGCAATTTCAGGAATGGATTTATTCAGTGATCAGGTTAAGTGTGTTTGTGAACATATCCACTCAACAATAGGTTGGGTAGGGAATGCATTGATTAAACAGTGCGGAGATTTATTGAACATTGCTGAGTGAATCTTCATAGCAATATCTATAGATATAAAGTTTCATCTCATAGGCAGAAATAAATCCCTTAGGACTATTCAGAAGAAACTCGGGGACTGCAGATAAATAATCTTTATTGAATAAAGAAGGAAGGATCATCAAAGATTTCAGCAACTACTGTAATTCAAGAACACATGCTATTTTTAAAAGATCTGTCTTGCAGTTTGTTTTCCTACCTACCCTGTTGTTGTTGTTGTTAGTTTGCGAAGTCGTGTTCATCCCATCGTGACCCCATGGACAATGTTCCTCCAGGCCTTCCTATCTTCTACCATTCTCTGGGGACCATTTAAGCTCATGCCTACTGCTTCAGTGACTCCAAGCAGCCCCTCCTTCTCTGTCGTCCCCTTCTTCTTTTGCCCTCAATCTTTCCCAGCATTAGGCTCTTCTCCAGTGAGTCCTTCCTTCACATTAGGTGGCCAAAATATTGGAGTTTCATCTTCAGGATGTGGCCTTCTAAAGAGCAGTCAGGGTTGATCTCCTTTAGGACTGACTGTGTGATCACCTTGCAGTCCAAGAGACTTCCAGGAGTCTTCTCCAGCACCAGAGTTCAAAGGCCTCAATTCTTTGGCGCTCAGCCTTTCTTATGGTCCATCTTTCATAGCCATACATTGCAACTGGGAAAATCATATCCTTGACTATATGGACTTTCGTTGGTGGGGTGATGTCTCTGCTTTTTAGTATGCTGCCTAGATTTGCCATAGCCTTCCTCCCCAGGAGCAAGCGTCTTTTAATTTCTTGGCTGTAGCCCCCATCTGTGGTAATCTTGGGAGTCCAGGAAAATAAAATCTGTCACTACCTCCATTTCTTCCCCATCTATTTGCCAGGAATTGAGAGGGCCAGATGCTATGATCTTAGTTTTCTTAATGTTGAGAAACATTACCTACCCTACACAGTGGTTTATTTGGTGGTCTGTTTTTCCTCTGTCATTTGTTTTTATAACCTTTAGATTTGCTGTCATCTTGCTTCTCACTGGCTGTGTGAGAATAAACCTCTCACTGTTTTTTTTTAATGTAAATGTTTCTGAGGCTAAATTACAGGTTACCGAATTTGGTGTAGGTCAACTTGCTTGAATTATTCAACTATGGAATTAAAAAAAAGTTGGTTATTGAAAAATAATACTTCATAGAATTGGTGCTCGCATGTAACACCTCTTCTACGCGAACTGCACTGGCTTCCGGTGGCCTTCTGAGTGCGCTTCAAGGTGTTGGTTCTTACCTTTAAAGTGCTCCATGGCTTAGGACCTGAGTACTTATGAGACCACCTGCTGCAACCGATAACCTCCCACCAACCAATACGCTCTCACAGAGTAGGCCTACTCTTAGTACCATCATTAAAACAATGTCATCTAGTAGTTCCAAGGGAGAGAGCCTTCTCTGTGGGGGCACCTATGCTTTGGAACAAAATACCACCTGGAATACGAATAATCCCAGATCTTCACACTTTCCGACGTGCCCTGAAGACCTTTCTATTTCAAAAAGCAGGGCTAGCATAAACATCAAAATTCTATGCCAAGGTCTTAGTAGATACACCAAGTTGACTCAATTTATTATTTACTGTTTATAAAATATATTTATATGTATATGAAATCTTAATCTGTTCACCGCCCTGAGTCCTTTGGGAGAAGGGCGGTGTAGAAATTCAATAAATAAATAAATAAATAAATAAATAAATAATAAATAAATAAATAAATAAATAAATAAATAAATAAATAAATAAATAAATAAATAGAATTAAACAAAGCCTTTGCTTAGGGTGCTTATCTTTCAACGTTTGTGAAGTTCAAGGTAAACTGAAGCCCTTCTCATTTTGTACAAAGAGGAGTCTTTTACAAAGAGATGTACAAAAGAGCAGAGACTCAGCGGCATTGTTTTTGGTACCATCTTGTGTGGAATCTCCAGCTAGACTGGAGGGAAGTGTTAAAAATGGATTTAGCTTAGAATCCTTGCATCACTGAAAGTTCACCCAAGAATCCCTGATGTCTTATCTGACCATTCCCAAGGGAATGAAGTTAGTCTGGAGAGATTCTTGTAACATAGATGACTAACAATGAAGTTGCTGCTTAAGATTATTCACAAGTGGTTTTGGTTGCTTACATCTGATACAGCTTGACCTTTTTAGAAATCCCTCTGTGGATGCCCCAGTCTATCACTTAGCCCTGTTGAAAGTCTGAATTGTTGTGCTCGGCCTGGGGTGGTGGTGGTTAAGTTTAATGTTGCATTGAATTTTTCACTATGTCAACCCACATTCTACATATTCAGAAGTTTATATATCTGCTTTTGGTATAATATATGCAACTGGCTCACTTTACACTGCACATTTAATCAAGTCATTTAACAACTTCATTCACACCACTTGCTCCCCCTCGTTAATCTGGAAGGGGTTAGCCTGTTTTACTGTGATGTGGGTTTATGTTGTGTTAATCCAGAAAGTGGTTTGGTTAGTTTATGATTCAGTGCATTTTGCAAATCTGGGAAATAGATTAAACCCAATAAGCCGTTTGAGTATGTGATGTTAAGCAAACTAATCTGTACCAAAGGAGCTTTTGTTTCCATGAGCTATGTGGGAGAAAATATGCCATTTCTCTCTAGCAAAATAAGATCCTGAGCTAGTGAAATGAACAACAACACAGAAATAGGAGAGCATTAATTTGTAAAATCATTCAAACTGAACAACCTAAGTTTCCAGAACTTTATCTTTTACCATCATAATAAGCATAATTGTTCTTCTATTTGTATTGGACACTGGGCATGTGGTGTATGTATGCATGTATATGTTTGTGTGTGCTTCTGTATTTTTATCCCTTACTCAATTCCCTACCCGAAGTTCTGATTGGATTCTGAAACAGCACACTTTACATATAGTTTGATTTCAATTTAGCAAATGGCTTGAGGCTAGCCACTTTTTTCAGGGTTATCCATCTCCAGGTTTGATCTAGATGTTCCAGATTTTAGGCCATTATATTTGGATTCTGAGCTAAATATCAAAACCATTAGAGCAATGTAAGGGAGGGAGAATGGCCTTCTATTGAGCTGTGCAGATAAAATCACTTCAAAAATGCTGACAAAAAAACCCAACTCCTTCCTTCCCTTATCCATTCTCCAACAGCTAAAGCAGGTTAGGGGCATATCTGTGTAATTCACTCCATATTGTTTGAATGAACAGCTTGTGTAGAACACTAGTAGGTGCAGTTCCTCCTTCATAATCTAAGGAAAACTCACTGGTAAACCATGGGAGAAATAAGGAAGGGGTTGGAAAAGATTTAGTGGGACACTTTGTTGCAGTAGTTAAGACAATAAGATAGATTGGGAAACTGTGAATTCCTGTCCTGCCTTAGGCACAAAGCCACCTGAGTGATTTTGGGCTAGTCACACTGTCTCAGCCCTGGGAAAGGAGGAATGACAAACTACCTCTTAAATAAAAACTCATCAAAAGAGCTGCAAGAATTTATCCAGGCAGTTGCAAGGTGTCAATATTGACTCAAAGACACACACATACACAAAAGATTAGATTTGAATCCTGGTCATGGCTTCAGGGATATGGTGGCTCAGTGGCTAAGATGATGAGCTTGTCGATCGAAAGGTCAGCAGTTCAGCGGTTCGAATCCCTTGTGCCACGTAACGGTGTGGGCCAGCTTCTGCCAACTTAGCAGTTCAAAAGCACGTAAAAAATGCAAGTAGAAAAATAGGGACCACCTTTAGTGAGAAGGTTCCGTGTGCCTTTGGCATTTAGTCATGCCGGCCACATGACCACGGAGACATCTTCAGACAGTGCTGGCTCTGTGGCTTTGAAACGGAGATGAATATTGCCCCCTAGAGTTGGGAATGACTAGCTCATATGTGCTAGAGGGATCTTTAACTTTACCATGGCTTCCAGTGTCAAATAAATCAGGTCATTCTGGGAGTTGAAGTCCACCAGGCTTAAAGTCGCCAAGGTTGGAGACCCCTGAAATAGAGTGGGCTGCCTAGGAGTGTTTGATGCATCAAATGCCATGTTTAAACTATCCTTTCCAGCTGATGTGTTTCTTCAATTCTTCAGAGATGCTTCATCCTGCATCTAGAGTGGCAAAGCAAAGCATGAAAGTGTTCTTTCTAGAGTTCTATGATGACTTCATTTTGGAAGTAAATGAAATAAGCTCCAGGCATTGGTATTATTTGTTTATTGAGGCTCTCAGGTCATATCTGTACTTTAACTGTTCTTGTCCTTAAATAGTCCCTATATTGTGTTCAAGAGAATTCAGTCCAATCACCTCCTTTGGATTCTTTTCTTGTGGTTGAGCTCTTCCAACTTTCCGTTCCAGGAAAGCAATGTATTTATTTATTTTAATTTGCTGCTGTCCCAATGAGTTGGGGGAGGGGGGAATGGACTTATTGCAAGCCACTTCCCTTCCTCTGGATTCATATTACTGTGACTTACATTTGTGTGAAGCAAAATTAAATTAGTATTACATACATAAGGTTAAAACAAAATTCAAAGATCAACTCATCCAACATTTAGATATTTTGATTATGTGCTCTCAAGTTCGTATTGAGTTTAGCAACCACATAATTCAAGCAGATCTTCTGCTGGATGATCTGTTCCCAGATTGGCTTTTCAGGCCTAATTGTGAGCCCATCTTGCTGCTGTTTGTCCTCTCATCTACCTCAAGAATGTAAAATGGACACCCTTCCCATCTTTATATATAGAGAGATACAAAATGGATTGTGACCAGATCATCTCCGGAAAGGAGTCTGGGAGGAAGGGCCTTTTTCTTCTCCTTCCTTCTGCCTTCTCTTCCAGATGCAACTTCTGTTTAGTTACAACTCTATGTCACTACTAGATTAAGAATTTAGTGTCAACTTGCAAAGCATCCTGGCCTGCTCTTGAGTTGCATAGGCCAGGGGGGATGAGAAACTGGCAAAATGGCATGGCAGCTAAAGACAGATGCACATTCCATGCTTATCTCTCTCAAGACTGTATCCCAGGGTTACCTACAGCAGCTGGAGGGGAGTGACCACCACAACCCGCAAAATTGCTCCGCTGGTGAATGTGATTGATGGGGGGAGGAAGGAAGCAGGGTCATAATTGGGGTGTAAATTATGAAAGGTCAGAGCTGGCTTCACTTGGGAACATGCCGACATGAAGCTCCTAAAAAATAATTGGATTTCTTTTGAAGCTTGGCTTGAGGCTCATGATTTAATAAGGGGATCCGTCAGAACCCTGACATTTATCCTTGGCTGTAATATGTGAACAATGGTTTACAACCTCTGAGAAACAATGTGCACTTTCTTCAGTGAAGAGATTTGAGATTTGAAGACGGGAAGTTTTACTTAACCAAAGAGAAAAGCCATCTTGTTTGTCATGTTGACAAAGGGAGGCCTCTATGTAGAATGGGCTTCTAGCACAAGATATACAGAATGAGGGACCTGAACTGGGTTCCAGAATAAAGGAAAACATGATCTCTTATCTTGGCTGCTGGAAACTAGGAGGGACATATTGTTTTGTTAAAAGACCTTCAAGAGGGTGATTCATGAAAAGTTTCCTTGAAACCCAATGAACCTAGAAGTATTATATGTTAACTCATTTGTAATGCTATGCCATAAAATGATCTAGAATTCTGTCAAAAAGTTAAAACTTTTAAATTTTGTCTTGGACAGATCTCTTGGCTTATAATATTTTTCTGCCACCATATGATATTAGACTGTCACAATTATGTAGCTAAACTCCAAGAACATATTATTTATTCATAAACCTTGCCCCTTCCTCCCCAAACCTCAGTGTTTGCCTTTGAAATGCACACACAATACATTTCATTCACTTGGGAGCATCCACAGAGTACAATCAAAAAGGTCAAAGTGGACGCAACAGCTCTGCGCATAAAATCCATGTGTAGTTTTGACTGCACTGTTGTAGCCATCATCTGGGTTGTTGTTGTTTTTACCACACCTTACAAGATACATCTGCAGTCACTGAAAAAATGGCATCTTCTTACTTCCAATTACTTTGGTTTTGACACTCAGGGACTGCTCTTGTAAATTGCGGTTATTTAAAATGTGCTTGTCAGTGTGACAAATAAAATTTCTAATGAGAGTGAGATCCCAGATAAAGTCTGTTGGTTTCTTTTGAAACAAAGAAAACGGGAATCAAAATAGAGCCAATCGTTGCCAAACAGCAGGAACTAAAAATTCAGACAAACGAAGGGGTTTTTGGATGCATAAACCCAAAGAGGTTGTTTGTTTGTTTGTTTTTTTTGGGGGGGGGACCAATTTTAATTGATACCAGAAATAAAATACTGAGACAGAAGGAGAAAAAGAGAAAATTATCTAAAGCTCTTGTCTTCAGCACTCATAATCATTAGATAAATCTAGGGTTTATGTGTACATGTATATTATGTGTACATGTACATGTATTGTATTTATATTAAAAGTTTACTATTGGGAATTGTAAAAATTAAAAATTAAAAAAATGCACTGTGGATTAGTCTTGTGGAGCATTCCATCAAGGTAGTTCACCAGGAATCTAGATTCTATTTTGATACCGTGTTTCCCCGAAAATAAAATCCTGTTTTATAGTTTTTTGAACCCTGAAATAAGCACTTGGCCTTATTGCCATGTGCTCAAAAGCTCAGTTGGGCTTATTATCAGGGGAGGTCTTATTTCAGGAGAAATAGGGTATTGCAGGACCCATATGTTGATATATGCCGTTTCACTCTCTCTCATTTTAACCACTGTTATGTATTGTATATAGTTGTCAGTTGAAGTTCTCAGTCTGGTCCTCTGTTGGAGTGGGAAAATACTCTCTCCTGATTGGTTGTGGGCTGATCAGCTTCCCTATAAAAGGAGCTGTGTCAGCCAGGGAGCAACAGTTGCCTCACAGGCAGTATTGAATAAAGAGCTGTTAGAATTCACTCTGGCCTCACCTCCATTCTTCACCCAGAACATAACTACCACCTTTTCTTTACTCGCTAATAATGGCTTTAAAAACCCACCTTTCCAGTTTTGTTTTGTTTTGTTTTGTTTTGTTTTCTATAGCAGTCACCCTGTAAGGATTGTGAGACAGAAATCACCCACTGATTTTCCCTGGTTCTCCCACCTCCTAATGTATCTTAACTTCTTAACCATGGTTTTACATACTTTTACAAAAGCTTTAATCCGGTCTGAAATTATAGTCTTAAACTCTTTATGGAAGAAATGTGACAAAGAAAAAAAAAAAGAAAATGTAACATGATATGTCATTGTAACAATAATTACAATTCTATACAAACTTGTCTAGTGCAAATATTACTCAAGTACGTATATATGCCTAATATATACATAAAATAATACATAAAAATAAAAACCTGACATTCTCATAAGTAAGACCAACTCAGCAAGTAAACAATTATATGGTAGATTTCATATGCTTCTGCACTGCACAATATTATAAGAAATAATTCATAAAGATAACATCTCCTTCAGGTCAAACTCAAATATTGATGATTTAATAGACTCATCCATGTCATATTCTTGACAGCCTTAGTTCCCAGCTTGCCCTTGTAATCTGTAGTCTCCAGTCCAAGTACTAACCAAACTTGATTCTGCTTAAAAATCAAGCCACATCAAGGTTAATGGGTTGCTGGGTTAATGGGTTGTTAATGGGTCACGGTCAGGTAGATGTGATAAGAGCATGAGTCTTATCAAACTCGCTGCGTCATGTTGCCATCACGTGATGTATCATGAAGTTTTTTCCCTTTGCCGAACTAGGGTGGCCGTGGACTGCACATGATGCATCCAGCCTGTGGGTCACCAGTTTGACAACCCTGAAGAAGGAGGTTTCACATATTCTTACCACCAGTTCGCCACACGTG
This sequence comes from Masticophis lateralis, assembly GCA_030761175.1. Taxonomy (NCBI): domain Eukaryota; kingdom Metazoa; phylum Chordata; class Lepidosauria; order Squamata; family Colubridae; genus Masticophis; species Masticophis lateralis. Next base: position 14,873,980 of record JAUDYJ010000005.1, on the reverse strand, counting down.
TGCAAGTTCACTTTACACGTATACCTTCTGCACATGTGCCCGGACTTCCATCCGTGTGCTTTGTTCATGTGCGCACATGCGCCCCACCTCAAAAACGTGGCTATATAGGACAGTGTTACACTGGGGTGGGTGGAAAGGCCCATCCGCGGTTGCCACTACCATTTCGCCCAAACTGATCCAAAATGGTTGAATACCATTACTGCATCCCTGGCATAAGAATATATATATATATATATATATATATATATATATATATATATATATATATATATATATATATATATATATATATATATATATATATATATATATATATATATTAAATTTGATTTATATGCCGCCCTTCTCCGGAGACTCAGGGCGGCTTACAATGCGTTATGCAATAGCCTTCATACTTTTGTATATTTTACAAAGTCAGCTTATTGCCCCCACAAACTGGGTCCTCAATTTACCTGCCTTAGAAAGGATGGAAGGCTGAATCAACCTTGAGCCTGGTAAGATTCAAACTTACTAATTGCAGACAGCTGGAGTTAAATTACAATGCATTAGTCTGCTGAGCTATCCAGGCTGATCATTCAACAATGGAATTCATTAAAATTATGGAGCAGCCTTTTTCAGACCAACTCTTTCTTTGAAGTTCTCAAAAATCAGGTGCAGCTGTGATGAAATGTTGCCTGTCTCCAATCAAGGAGAACGGAACGGAACGGAACGGAACGGAACAGAACAGAACAGAACAGAATTCTTTATTGGCCAAGTGTGATTGGACACATACGCATATACTTGGTTCATACGCTCTCGGTGTACATAAAAAAAAGAGGTAAGATAAAGACAAACAATCATTTGGTGCAGCCAATATGAAAGAAATAAAAGCTAATAAAAGTAATAAAGGAATGAAACAATTTTTGAGTGCTTTTTCATCAGAAGGTTAGGAATCATATACAGGTAGTCTTCGATGTATGGCCACAATTGAGCCCAACATTTCTGTTGTTAAATGAGACATTTGTTAAGTGAATTTTGCCCCATTTTAAGATCTTTCTTGCCATGGTTAAATGAATCATTATAGTTGTTAAATTAGTCACAGGGTTGTTAAATTAGAGTCTCCATCTTTGGTATATCCCACCTTTGGGATATACTGACATACAAACATCTAGCAAAGAGCCTGTGTAGCGTAGGGGGCTAATGCCTCCTACTAAAGGCAGCAATTAACACCAGCTGTCTGTAATTTCTCTGAGTTCAATCCTAGCCAGGCTCAAGGTCGACTCAGCCTTCCATCCTTTCTAAGGTGGGTAAATTGAGGACCCAGTTTGTGGGGGCAATAAGCTGACTTTGTATAAATATACAAAAGTATGAAGGCTATTGCTTAACGCATTGTAAGCCGCCCTGAGTCTCCAGAGAAGGGCGGCATATAAATCAAATTAAAAAAAAAAAATTATCTGGCTTCCCGTTGATTTTTCTTGCCAAAAGGTTGCAAAAGATAATCAAGTGACCCTGCTTGAAGGGTATGAATCCCAGTAGTGGGATTCAATCAGTTCGCACCACTTCGGGAGAACTGGTTGTTAACTTTCTGAGCAGTTTGGTGAACTGGTTGTTGGAAGAAATCATTAGGGCAGAGAACCGGTTGTTAAATTATTTGAATCCCATCACTGATGAAGTCCCTAGTTGGGGTTTTCTGCAGAATCACAGAGTATCAGGAAACCTCTATTTCTCCTTGTGTTTCACCTTATGGAAACCTTCTAATAAGCCCAGGTGTTCTCTTTAATAATGTGAAAATAACTAGAAACAGCTCCGAAATTAAAGTTGGCACACAATCTGATATATATTTCGGTACCACTAATCAGCAAAGGCAACTGCACCTGTGCATAACCTCTAGTTAGGCACTAAGATTTGGTATTCTATTAAACATCTGTAACTACTGCTGCTTGCTATTTTATGTAGGCTAGGCATAGACAATCCTTCCTCACCAAAAACTACGAAGGAAAGTGAAAGTTTATTAAAGCACTTCTAAATAGCAACCTTTAAAAAAATGCTAGGAAACCAGATTTATTTATCTTTAATGTTAATGGGCTTTAATGTTTTGAGATATAATGGTGTTCAGTTTGTTTGTTTTTTAATTTGATTTATATGCCGCCCTTCTCTGGAGACTCAGGGTGGCTTACAATGCGTTAAGCAATAGCCTTCATACTTTTGTATATTTATACAAAGTCAGCTTATTGCCCCCACAAACTGGGTCCTCAATTTACCCACCTTAGAAAGGATGGAAGGCTGAGTCGACCTTGAGCCTGGCTAGGATTGAACTCGCAAAAATTGCAGGCAGCTGGATGTTAATTGCTGCATTTAGTAGGAGGCATTAGCCCCCTACGCTACTCAGGCTCTTTGCTAGATGTTTGTATGTCAGTATATCCCAAAGGTGTTTTTTTTTTTCCAAGAGTCAACTGGACTTTCTTGAGGTTTTTTTTTAAGATGTTTCACTTCTCTTCCAAGAAGCTTCTTCAGATGAGAAGCAAAATAAAAACAAGAAAGTTGCTAGTTGCCTCTTGAAAAGAAAAATGCACCTTTGGGACAACCATGACCTGGATGACTGAGAATCTCCATGGACATATGTCAATATATCTACAAAATTATCATTGTCATAATTGATTGTATTAATTTATATCAGTCCATTGCAAGATGGTGGCTCTGAATAAAAGTTATAGTCTACCATGAAGGTTATTAAAGTTATAATCTACCATGCTACTCCACTATGGCTTGGTAGATACAGTATATATGAATACACACACACACACACACACACAACACACACACACACACACACTAGAGCAGGAGTGTCAAACTCACAGTGTCACATTGTGACATGACGTATCACAACTTTCTTTCCCTTCGCTAAACTGGAGGTGGGGGTGGCCAGCGCATGACACATCTGGCCCATGGGCCGTGAATTTGACACCCCTGTATTAGAGCTACAGAGTACTTTAGAACTAATTCCAAAAAAAACCCCTCACTTTTTTTATACATAGATAAAAAACTAGTACCATTTGTAGCACTTTAAAGCAGCAGTTTCTTCTCCTGAAAACACATAGTGATGATGGAGAGTAACCAAGCCATCTTGGAAAAGTCCTAAACTTCATCCATAAATTGCTCACAAGGATATGGCTCGGTTCCAAATTTTTGGAGTATAAATTAGGTATGGGCAGGGGTGGGCTGCTGGGGGTTTGGGAGAACCTCTAGTAAGATTCTGTGCAGTTCAGAGAACCCCCAAATGCCACTTCTGGCTGGCCCTGCCCACCCCGCTCTGCCCCTCCCAGGAGCCCCCACATGATCTGTTTTGGATGCAGCTAAGTGGAGGGCATGCATGGAGGCTCAGGGAAGGCAAAAAATAGGCCTACTGGCAGTTCAGGAAGGCCGGAAACAGGCCCGTTTTTGGCCTCCAGAGGGCCTCTGGGCCTGGGGAGGCTGTTTTTGCCTTCCTGGAGGCTTGAAGAAAGCCTCCAGAGCCCAGGGAGGGAAAAAACGCCCCCCTTCACCATGGTGCAGGAAGCTGACCAGGCCACGCTCATCCTGCAACCGGGCAGAGAACCCCTTACTAAAATTTTGAAGCCCACCCCTGGGTATGGGGAATTAAATCTGAAGTGATTATTAACATACACACACATATCTATAGCATATGTATAAATACAGTATGTGCTGTGTGCTGTGTGCCTATACCCCCACACCCCCAACATCCTTGGCAGTTTGCCATACAAATACTAACAGATTCTGTTCAGGGTTGTTGTTTTTTTAAGATAGCCACAACTCTGCCACATTTTCTGTGTCTCTCTGCATGAGTTTCTCACTCATTTTCATTTGCAGCTTTTGTTTTTCTATATGTTACTTCCCAGGCACTAAGCCAAAACATGAGATGAAGCCATCTGGAATTAAAGGATAATTTTGGGGGAATGGATGGCCTCAGTTATTCTGTTATCCTTTCACTTTGTTATGTTGTGAGTCTGTTATTTTTTTTTTTCAATTCTGAGTGTTTGTTGTGTTTGGGTTTTCATTCCTTTGTTTTTCTACTTCAGTCCAATTGTTAAACTACCCAGATTCACTTTTTTTTTAGTAGGGCAACCGTATGAAATTAACAAACAGAACTTTTTCTATTATATGTAACGATTAATGTAATTTTATAAATACCTACAGTATGACCCTAATGTCAGAGATCTTCTAATCTTATGTATCTGCATGCAGGTTTCAAAAATTAACCTTCCTTCCTTCCTTCTCAGTGGTGCAATATTAGACATGAGAACATGGAAGGAATAAAAGGCACTGCAAATATAATGACACTTCTTTTGGGCTTTGTTTAAATGAGAAAAAAGGAAATGCAAACTGAGCCCTCAGAACACCCAGGTTTTGCGCATTCATCCCTGTAAGAAATGCGGCAGATTTATTTTTAATGTTGTAGAGGTATATGCAACATTGTGTGTGTGTGCATCTCTCTCTCCCTCCCTCCCTCCTTCCCTCCTATGACTGTAACCTTGTTGCTGGTATCCTTAAGATTTATATTGACTGTTTCCCTATGACTGTCATTAAGTGTGTACCTTATGATTCTTGATGAATGTATCTTTTTTTTATGTACACTGAGAGCGTATGCACCAAGACAAATTCCTTGGTGCAACTTGGCCAATAAAGAATTCTATTCTATTCTATTCTATTCTATTCTATTCTATTCTATTCTATTCTATTCTATTCTATTCTATTCTATTCTATTCTATTCTATTCTATTCTATTCTATTCTAATTCTCTCTCACACACACACTTACCACTTGCTTCAGAGGCATACATAATGAAGCCTTTACCTGCTTGGTTTTTCAACACGAAACATTTTAAGATGTATGGACTTCCACTTTTATAATTCTCTAATCAGCCCTGGTTAAGTAGTCTTGCAAAAGAAAATTGCAGACTTCTTTGGCTACTCTGTGGTCACATCCATGTGTCAAGTGGTTTGGTTTTATGTCTGACATTCTGCTTGTCTAGAATTGTTACTCTAACTTGGTTAATACATGAATGAATGTCTAGATTCCTCTTGCTAGGTATACCTGGGGCTGCAACTTCCACAACCCTTTGCACTTGGTTTCCTGCCTCCAGGGAAAACAAGTCAGATCACAAAAAATATCTGGGAGCGGCACCATTCCACAACTGGAGTTGGGCAGCTAATATATTCAGATAAATAAAAATAACAGTTGTGTCTAGAGGAATGACTTTGGTTATTAGCATACAGTCATGCAGCAGCCATTTATCCATTAATCCACCTTTCTGCAACCTGCTGACTGATTTGTTACCCTCACTGTATTCATACCGGCAGTGATGAGAATGAAGACTTTTTAAGAAGCCAGAGTTTCTTCGTTCTTTATTTTTCTGCCTCCTTTTCTTTCTCTGCCTTTGAGAATTGATTGGGGATAATGAAATTGACACCATCTGAATTGTAATTAGTTTCTGTGAACAGTAAGTAGCCTTACAAAAAAAAAAAAAAAAAAAAAAAAGGAGGCCAGTCTTTGAAAGCTGATGAGTTTGCTGGGGTACATCAGGATCAGACTGAAATTTTCATAATTGAAACTGATTTTATTCAAGGTCAAATACTTCATTTTCTTTTAACAACACAATCCAGAGCTTAGAAAGCTTAGAAAATGAAACTGGCTGATTTACTCTTTCGTAGCAGAGAAGGATGTACTCGCTGAAGAAGAGCCTAATGCTGGGAAAGATTGAGAGCAAAAGAAGAATGGGATGACAGAGAATGAGGTGGCAGGATGGAGGCACTGAAGCAGTCGGCGTGAGCTTAAATGGATTCCGGGGGATGCAGGGGTAAAATCCAGCAGGTTCTGACAGGTTCTGGAGAACCGGTAGTGGAAATTTTGAATAGTTCAGATAACTGGTAGCGGAAATTTTGAGTAGTTTGGAGAACCAGCAAATGCTACCTCTGGGATGGGAATGGAGATTTTGCAATATCATTCCCCTGGAATGAAGTGGGAATGGAGATTTTACAGTATCCTTCCCCTGGAGTGGGGTGGGAATGGAGATTTTGCAGTATCCTTCCCCTACCATGCCCACCAAGCTACGCCTACAGAACCAGTAGTAAAAAACATGAATTTTTTTGGACTGGGGGGGATTTTGGACTGGGAGGATTTAGACTGTGGGGATGGTAGAGGACAAGAAGGCCCGGAGGAATCGCGATTCCTCGGGGTCGCGATGGGTCAGACACAACTTCACAACTAACAACAACAAAGCAGAGATCTCTACGGAAAAACAAATTGTTGTAAAAAACTTTTTTCCAGCTCAGGATCCACAAAGATCTTGACTTGAACAATGGGCCCTATCCAACAACATGGAATATAATGTGGAGAAAAGCAAGATTTTACACTTAGGCAGAAAAAAACAAAGGTACAAGTACAGATCAGGCGAAACCTAGCTCAAAAACAGTAACTGTCAGAGGGAACCTTGGAGTCCAAGTGGACAGTCACTTAAATATAAGCCAGCGTGTCAGCAGCAGCAGCCAAAAATCTAATACCAATCCTTGTTTGTATAAATAGAGACATAAAATCAAAACCATGTGAAACATTAGTACAGCTATATAAAGCCTTAATAAGGCCACACCTGGAATACTGCATCCAGTTTTGGTCACCATATTACAAAAAAGATGTTGAGACTTTGGAAAAAGTGCAAAGAAAAGCAACTAAAATGATAAAAGGCCTGGAGATTAAAACATATGAAGAACGATGGCAAAAATTGGGTTTGGCTCGTCTAGAGGAAAAAAGGACTAGGAGGGTCATGATAGCAGTATTCCAGTATTTGAGCAGTTGCCACAAAAAAGAGGGGCTCAATTTATTTACCAAAGCACCTGAAAATAGGACAAGAAGCAATGAATGGAAACCAGTCAAGGAGAGAAGCAACCTGGAACTAAGGAGAAACTTCCTAACAATGAGGAAAATTAACCAGTGGAACAGCTGGCCATCAGAAGTTGTAGGTGCTTCATCACTGGAGGTTTTTAAGAGACTGGACAGTCTCTTGTCTGAAATGGTATAGGGTCTCCTACTTCAACAGGGTTAGAAGACATCCAAGGTCCCTTCCAGGTCTATTCTGATTGATTGATCTATTGTCTCCTTATGATGTGGCTCCTTTCTTCAAAAGAATGCAGATCCTGCAACGTTTTAGCTGATACAATAGAATTATACAGTGCTCTCTCCAGAGATGTTACAGAGCTTACATGTGATCTTGGAGAGAAATGATGCAACAATGGATAGCAACGTAGTAGATCTTCTGAATTGTAAACCGTATTGATCAAAAAATGTTGAGAATATGAGCAGCCATCCCCTTTAGAATGCAGAAGAAATGGGACTGGCTTGATTTTGGTCCGTTTTAATATAAAGATGCAAGAATTGGATATGTCTAGTTTAATGAAACAAAGGACTAAGGGTGACATGATACCAATAGCTAAGGGGCTGCCACAAAGAAGAATGGGTCAACCTATATTCTCCAAAGCACCTGAAGGCAGGACAAGAGGCAATGGATGGAGACTAGTCAAAGAGAGAACCAACCTAGAACTAAGGAGAAATTTCTTGACCATGAGAACAATTAATCAGTGGAACGGCTTGCCTTCAGAAGTTGTGGGTGCTCGAACACTGAAAGTTTTTAAGAAGAGATTGGACAATCATTTGACAAGTTTCCCTATCTGAGCAGGGGGTTGGATTAGAAGATCCCTAAGGTTCCTTCCATAGGGATGCAGTGGCTCAGTGGCTAAGATGCTGAGCTTGTCGGTCGAAAGGTCAGCAGTTCAGTGGTTCGAATTCCTAGTGCCACATAACGGGGTGAGTGCCCGTTACTTGTCCAGAGTCTGCCGACTTAACAGTTTGAAAGCACATAAAAAATGCAAGTAGAAAAATAGGGACCACCTTTGGTGGGAAGGTAACAGTGTTCCGTGCGCCTTTGGTGTTTAGTCATTCTGGCTACATGACCACGGAGATGTCTTTGGACAGCGCTGGCTCTTCAGCTTTGAAACGGAGATGAGCACCACCCCCTAGAGTCGGGAACAACTAGCACATATGTGCGAGGGAAACCTTTACCTTTTTAAGGTTCCTTCCAACATTGTTATTCTGATATATTCTATTATATTAAAACCCAGCTAGTGGCAGAAGTTACCCGACTTTGGGTGAACTTGAAAAAGCTAAGCAAGATTGTTTAATACTTGGATGAATAATTCCCCAGCAAATCTCAGGAATGTAGCCTGAACTACAAACCTACAAAATATACTGGGCATAGTCACAAAGATGCCAGTACGCCAAAAGATGCTTTGGGATATCAATGTATAAGCTCTACCCCTTATGGACTTTACATGTGATGTTGCAACACGAGTACAAAAAGGACAAAATTTGTATTGCACTCTTAGACTTTTCATCAATTTCCCTCTTTCTCCTATGGAGAAAGTCCAGGCATTAAATTATGATCTTTGTCCTATGGAGAAAGTCCAGGCATTAAATTATGATCTTTGTCCTATGGAGAAAGTCCAGGCATTAAATTATGATCTTATAGCTTTGTTTTCTCTGTTGCCTCATTTTGACTACTTCCTGCCTTAGGAAAAAAAAAGCTTTGGAAAAGTGACACATATTAGTTGCAGCTTTCACTTGCTAGTTCTCAGAGTTACAGATTATTGATGAGTTCCAAGCAACCTATGCATATTGATGAAATCACAGCACCAAAAGGAGTTTTACTAAAATCAGGCAGTCACATCAGAACTCTATTTTGCCCTGAGACTTTAATCAAGTTACACATATGTGCTGGAAATCAATCGTTAGGAAAAGAAAAAGGAAAAAGAAAAAAGAAAACATGGACAGATAACAGTGACAATATATATGTAAACAACATTGTGACTCCAACATGGAAAACTAAAACCAGCGCTGTTTTAGAAAGTAGGTCAGGTAACATGTGTGTGTGTTATTTTTCCTTCAGACCTGCAAATTTGAAGGGGAGATAGGGATAATTTTGTATGCATCCTTAAATTATAATATTTATTTTAATTTATTCACCTGCTATATAAAGTTCTTTTTTCCCCCTCACACCCTCACAAACACTTTCTTGTAAGCATTCAATTAGCATTAGGAATGCTTGTTAGGAATCTATTCAGCACCTCCTTTGTTTTCAGCAGAATGCTGAGAATAAAAATGTCAAGCAGTTCTTTAAAATTTTCATTTAACTTATTAACAAATTTGTTAGTACTGAATAAACAACAATTTCCCCAAAGTCTCAAACATGACCAGCAATTTGTGGATTTGTGAAAGGAGGAGGAGGAGGAGAAGCACCTCTTTTTATAGCTATTCTGATGACTATCCTCACACATCTAAAAGGTAAACAGTAGTTTTAATGTGGGAAGATTTAAGGACAATGACTGGTAGAGATATTCCTGGTTCTGTTTCACCTCCTATCCTGTGTCAGCAGTCAGTGGGATAAACCGCCACCAACAGTGGTGGGATTCAAAATTTTTTACTATCAGTTCTGTGGGTGTGGCATGGCTTAGTGGGCGTGGCTTGGTGGGCATGACAGGGGAAGGATACTGTAAAATATCCCTTCCCACCCCACTCTAGGGGAAGGTTACTGCAAAATCCCCATTTTCTCCTGATCAGCTGGGACTCAGGAGGCAGAGAATAAATGGGGGTGGGGCCAGTCAGAATTTTTACTACCAGTTCTCTGAACTACTCAAAATTTTCTCCAGAACTGGTCAGAACCTGCTGAATACCACTTCTGGTCACCAATCTCTGTCCTTTGGTGAGTGTGGACATGAGCCTGGAATGGAGACCTTTAGTTAGTTTTCAAGCTGCAAAAGATAAATGGCTGGTTCCTTCTGTGTTTGTTACTTTAAATTTTGCTGATCATAGTCTGAATATATTATTGAGTGATTGGCTATGTAATCACCAGAACCATGAATTAATAATAAAAGATATTGAGTACATCAAGTGTTCTATCCTCACTATATCTTAATCTGTGTGCAGCTCCATAGCTAAACCCACCTATCCTCCAATAAAACAGACAGTGTGTGTAGATCTGAATGCTTTATTGAAAGAATAGGATATGGTGAAAAGGGGAAAATAGGGATATATACAATGAGAACCAAGTATTAAGTTATTGCTGAACTTAACAATTAAAAAATACAAGCGATTTAAATCTTACCAGCGATGTTCTATGTGTGAGATGTGGGTTTGTCCTCGGATGACCATGTGCCACAGATTAAGATGGATTCTTCTGTGTGCTGCTGCCTTCTCCAAATGCTATAGTCTGGCTTCCCAGTATGCACTTGGTTTGAGAGTGCGGGCTGATGGGTAAATGGGTTGGGTCAGCTTCAAACAATATACTTGGTATTTGTCTCTCCAGCCACTAGATGGGGATAGAGAGCAAAAACGGTATATAAAGATCATACATTAGAGCATATTTGTCCCTCGGGCCACTAGATGGGGCTAGAGAGCAACAACAGTATATAAAAGTTATATGCTTGGGCATGACCTCAAGACATGGGTCAGGAGTTTCTTCTTTAAAGTGGAATAGTGAAGGGATAATTTAGATGGCCTCTACAGTGGACTGGAAATGGCACAAAAGCTGGATTATGAAGCATGACCTGTAGGACCATTAGAGATTCTCTTTGTCTCAGTGGGATATAAGGATGGGACCATGTAATATAGTTACCTTTCAGCAATGTCTCATTCAACTAGCAAAAATTCTACCTGTTCTCTCCCTGTGTGGATTTCCCCAGCATTCCCCAAGTTCCACTGGCAGTAGACTTTGAAAGCAGACTTGGGGAATGAGGCATTTACTGCTTCCTACATGACTTCAATTCTATATGACTTCAGTTCACTAGAGAAAGCAATAATGTTTGGAAGAGCTAGCTGTTAAAGGAAACCAGGTCGCCAGAGAACACGATGGTTGGACACCATCAATGCGGACACCAGTCAGAGCATAGAACAACTCTTCATCATCACATGACTTCAAATTAGACCAGACGTGGAAATGTGTTGTGACCCAGGCCCAAGTAGTTAGTATTAAATACAAACAGTTCAAAAACAAACAGACTTTATTAGAACAGCTGAGAATTAACTCATTCTCAGTGTAGTCCAAACTAAATTAAAGCAAATCCTTCAAAACACCATTCCTCAGTTTATCACTGACCTTGGGATAATTAGGCAAACTGCCAAAGGCTTGGCAAAAGTTCAGAAGCAGAAGACTCCAACAAGAAATGAATACAGTGAAATGAAACAATTCTCTTAACGCTATTTTCCAGCAAAGAGGCCAAGAGCCGTTGCTGATCTTTTAACCTTATGGGAGGGACCAATCATCTCTTGGCCCTACTCTCGTCCTCTCTGCTTTATCTGCTCCTGCCTCCTGGCAGCTCTTCTCATAAGTGCACTAGGAACAGGCTCTTCCTGTTCCTCTGGTCTCTACTGTCAGCCTCTGGAGGCTCCGAAGTCCGCACATCACTCCCCAATGGCCCTGGCCCTATCTCTGCCTCTGACACAGAGACCTCATCCGGGCCTTCCCCAGCCTCCAGGACTGGCCCATGTTCTTCCTCTGCCTCATCGCTGTCCGACTCCGCTGCCAGATCTGCAGGCTGCTGGCAGACCACAACAAAATGGAAGTTATGTAGGCCAATGCTACTTTTATTATAAAGATATAGTAGCACAATATTTAGAAGTTTAAATATATTTTCCCCCTTCTTCCTTGTATCTTCGTGAAAATGTGGGAAAGTCTTGTCTGAGTAGTTTTCTCAGGTTACAGTTCTGTCCCAAACTCAGATTTCTTTTATCTGACTATTATCTATTATCTGACTGTTATCTATTATACTATCTGAGAAGCCCTGGTGATGCAGTGGTTAGAATGCAGTATTGCAGGCTAATTCTGCTGATTGCCACAGGTTCGAACCTCACTGGCTCAAGGTTGACTCAGCCTTCCATCCTTCTGCAGTCAATAAAATGAGAACCCAAATTGTTGGGGGGGGGGGGGTAATATGCTGACTCTGTGAATCACTCCAAGAGGTCTGTAAAGCACTATGAAGTGGTATACCCAGTTAGTCTAAGTGCTATTGCTATTGCTATCTTGGTAGCACCTCTTCTACCTGTCTTTCAAAGCCAGTTCCTCTTCCTGCTACACTCCCCTATTTGCTGCAATCATGTTAATTTTCTTCCCAACAGATTTTATGGATGAGATATCATTCCCCAAGTGAATAATGTTGAGACTGGAAGAACTTTAAATCTTCTGTGTTCAATATCTCCCACATATTATTTTCTCCAGTCCCAACAATGAACCTCCAATGCTGAAGAAGCCAGAATTACAGAGGTGGTTAAGGAGATCCAGTTTTAATTTTTTTCTGATTCCTGCTTCCTCCTGATCAATCCCATCATCCTTGATGATGGTTCTGGGCCATGTCATGGGCTAACACCTTACTTAAAATATCCATGCAATTAATGACTGCTTTTGATTTCACATGCACATACACACACACAATTTTTTGTATGAAGTCATGACGTCAGCACTACACAGAGAAAATTATACAAAGAACACAAGGCATGTTTGGAAACATTATTCAGAAGACACACACATCCATTTAAAAGCTAAGATTTATTTATTTATTTTTTTGGGCCATTTACTGTTCCAAATTTTGTTTCGGCAAAGTGAGTCTTGAAAACAGAGATGAAGACTAGGATTAGTAAACTTGTGAATTATAATTTCCTAACTATTCTTGCTTACTGAAGTTGATAGGAGTTGGGAATTCAGAATTTTAGAGGACCACATTTCCCCAACTCTGATGTCTTGTAATTCCTTTGGTTGAATCTCACACTGAGGAGGAACAGGAACTAATTGATTTCCAGGAAGGAGGATATATCTTGGAGATCTTTACAGAAGAACTTCCTTTGTTCTTGCTTCTGCAAACACAAAGCTAGGTTCTGAAATATAAATGTGACCTTCAAATCACAAAGTTATTGTTGTGGGGAAGGTAAAACAAACGGGAGCTTTATATCACCTTGAGTTATACAAAATAAAAATTCAGTATGATAATGATATAATCTTGGGAATAGCAATATTTATTGCTGTAGGCTGTTCTACCCTACAGACTACAGGCCATAATTAGATCTAATCAGGGCCAGCTGTCTTATGATGGATATGGCAACTTCTGCTACAAAGGTTTTGGCCAGGAGATCTCCGATTGGAAAATAATGGTGATTTCATTTTGAAGGTAACTTTGTAACTACTGGAATTTAAACTTTAAAGATACCATGGTGCTTCTAAATCCCTGCACGAGTTGACATCTGAACTATATTTTTGTAATGTTTTTGTCTAGTGCAGTCAAAATTATGAATAGTCCAACTTTTCCCTTTCCTTTCCTTTCCTTTCCTCCCTCCATCTTCCTTCCTTCCTTCCTTCCTTCCTTCCTTCCTTCCTTCCTTCCTTCCTTCCTTCCTTCCTTCCTTCCTTCCTTCCTTCCTTCCTTCCTTCCTTCCTTCCTTCCACGGAATAGGGGATGATACTGGAGTGGATATTCTCTAATGTTGGCAAGAAGATTACAGGGATATATTCAGGAGGGACCATGGTTTGGGGTTGACTTATGGAGGTTTTTACCTTTTTTTTTTAACCAAGTAGTTTTGTCTTTTAATTTTGATGCTGTCTTCTGCTATTGCACTGGATATCATTGTATTTTTTCATGATACAATGCTTTCCTTCTATAGAAGAAGAAAAAAAGAGTTATAAATAAATGACAGGCTTGAGTTTCATGGAATGTAGCTGAGGAATGGCTTTTGCTGGGAATATGTTGTGAGCATCCATTACTAACCAATGGAAGTCATTGGGATAAAGCTGTTGGTTCAGTTGACCTCTGTGAACAATAGAAACAAAGGAGATGCAGAAGCCATGATGTCCTTGTTGTCATCTTGGCAACACTTACAGATTAGGTCCAGTAGAAAAGGGTAAGTGAATGACCAATACTGCTCTACAAGGAGCTCTCAAAATCTGGAGCCAACATAGTGGAGGGTGAGATATTGGCATCCATAGCTTTTCCTTTCCTGATACGGATGCTAGGTTAGCATCAGGAGCAGCAATAATGGGATCTCCTAACACATATTGCTCATAGCTCCAGCCATTTTCTTTCGGGTCATTTCTCCCAAATTGGCTGTTAATTTCCCTGACGTAATCTGGCAGCATCACTGCAGAGATGTCCATCTCAGTTTTCCAAATGCAATTATTTTCCAACTCTTTGGAGGCACCCTAGTGTTTCCTGCTGAGTTTTTTATTTTTATTTTTTTTATTTTTGCCTCCCCTGCTGATTCTGTCTACAAGATTTGCATAGCATAGCAGGCCTGGATATTGGATCACAGCATACCCCCTGCATCTTCTGACATATTCAGAGAATATGGGAGAAAGGCCAGTTTTGTTTTGTTTTCCTCCTCAGGACGTGTGCCCACTGCGTACGTGTTTGACAATAACATCTGGCAACACAGATGCTAAATTGGAGAGAGCCGTAATTATTTCATGAGTAGGAGGCAAGTTGTCACCCGCAATTATTACCATTCTCCAATCCCAGGTATTAAAAACAGAGAGCATCATTTTGTTCCGAGCCGAGAGCATATGTTTTTGGGGGGAGCCTGACAGGGCTTGCTTTTGTTCTTTGCAATTTAAACTTGAGCATCTAGTTTTTGTTTTGTTTTTTTTTTCATCTGGAGCTGTGCAAGCTAAAAAAAAAATGATTCCCCTAAGAAGACAGGGGAAAGAGATCAAATGCAAACAGTAGCTGGGTTTGTTTGCTTGGAACACTGTCACAATGCTTTGGGGAGAGAGGCAGCTGCCAAGCTTTGTAGGTGAGTCCATTATAACTGAAGAGAGGCCTATGCTGACTAGTCACCATTACCTTAGAGCCACACATAAAGAAGAGCTATTGGGCCCTGTCCTACTCAAAGCAATCTGGCTTTTCTTTGCTCGTCTAGCTGTTGCTTACCCTTTCCCTCCTTCTCTTTTATTTACATTTTTTTTAGCATCTTTTTTCATTCTCTCTCTCTTCCTTTCCATGTCCCCTATTGGCTGTTAGTAAAATAAGGTTGAATGAGCTATATTTATGCATGCAGCCCAAGTTCGAATCTGAGTGAGGGTATGGCTAGCTGATGAGAGCTAAATAGCTTGAAATAGATCAATACTAGTCTCCCTTTTTTTCTTTATTAGCAAATATAAATTTGAATATGTATATATAATTCTCTTTTCGTAGGTCTTTATGTGTATTTTTCTCTCAGCCAGGTTTTTCCTACATAAATCAAGATCTTTATACAGCCATAGTTCAATGAAATCTCATTCACTAGTTTGTAGGGTATATCAGACATCAAACCAGCATTTTAAGTCTCACAACAGACAGCTAATATATATATTTTGCTCCTGGAAGCACGAAGTTGAGAACACCAGCCTGAAGATGACGAATGAGACTTCGTCGAAACGTTGCCAAGATACTTCCAATTTTACGTGGGAGAAGACCCGAATAACCAAAGACCTACATACAAACACCCGCGAAAACCTCAGAAAACATACACACACACACACACACATACACATGCACATATGTATGTATGTATGTATGTATATGTTTTCTGAGGTTTTTGCAGGTGTTTGTATATAGGTCTTTGGTTATTGGGGTCTTCTGCGTAAAATTGGAAGTGTCTTGGCAACGTTTCAATGAAGTCTCATTCGTCATCTTCAGGCTGGTGTTTTTGGCTTTGTGCTTCTAGGAGCAATTTGAGATCACAGCTGTTTCTTCCTTTTAACTGCTAGTGGGGATGTGAACTGATTGGGTGGGAGCTTGGCTGTGTTCTGATTGGGTGGAGGTGTGTTCTGATTGGTTGGGGGCTTGGCTGTGCTCTGATTGGATGGGGGGTTTGGCTATGCTCTGATTAGATGGGGGTGTGTTCTGTTTGGATGGGGGCTTGGTTGGGCTCGGGTTAGTCTGATTTGCAGGGGGATTTGAGCTGGTGAGCTGCATTGCTGTTGTTTGGCTTCGTGTTCGTGGTTGCGCTACTTCTTCATGGTGGGTGTCAATCTGCTTCATCTATGGATTGGAGGGGTTTAGAGTGGCTAATGATGCAGCTGCAGTCTGGCTTCTGGTCTGTGGTCGTGTTTCATTATCAGTGTGGGTTTGAGTCTGCTTTCTCCATGGATGTGTGGTGGTGACATCCTGTGTGGCTCTTGTGAGTGTGGGTCTGGTGTCAATCCTTGTGTTAGGGACTCGTTTGTCAATAAGGGCAGGTTTCCAAATGGCTGGTAGGTGGGAGGTATCATCTTGTTTACTCATGCTGTGTGGACGTTTTTCTATCTCAATGGCTTCTCTGATTATTCTGTTGTTGAAGTGTTCAGTTTTGGCAATAGTTCTGGTCTTTTTGAAGTCAATTTCATGTCCTGTGGCTTTAAGGTGTTGGACCAGGGAAGAAGTTGGTTCTTCTTTTCTGACTGAGTTCTTGAGTTCTTCAGTGCGTGCACTTATTCTTCTGTTGCTTTATGCGATGTATGTGGTGGGGCAGGCGGTACATGGGATTTCATATACTCCTTGATTTTCTAACTCAATTTTGTTTTGGGGGTTCTTTAGGATGGTCGATATTTTTCAGTTTGTGCAGAATGCTGTCTTGATGTATATATATAACCAAGATGTTTCTGCAAACCCTGGTTGAGTGAAATCACATTCACTACTTTCTGGTTTTTTTCCCCTTCTTTTCATTCTGGCAGCCAGCAGATTTTGTGCTTGTCCATTTGGAGACTTGGAGACTTATATAGGTATTTCTGGCTCATTAGCCATCATCAGTAAGCCACACCTATATCTCATGTATCCTCCCTGTAAAGGTCCAGTATCTATTTTCTTACTTTTCGTAGGTTTTATGTGTGTTTTCTTTTTAAGCCAGGTTTGTCCTACTGTTCTGGTCCCGTTCCCAGGAATACACCCCCTCAGACAGTCAGAGTCTAATGAACTGGCAGGCAACCACGTAAGCTGATAAAAAGCTTGGCAGCAATCCCCGCAGCTGCTTGCCAAAGCCTTTATTAATAGTTCACACCACCAAAATGTCCAGAGTTGAGACACAGGGCAGATTCGAAACCAGGATCCATGAATCTTTGTTTTGTCCGTCACAAAGATACAGGCTGCAATCCCTCTCTTTTATAGCCTGTGGGGTATGGTCCACCAGCTAATCACGACCATGCCTTTTCCTCTGCTGGGCTCTCCTGTCTCTCCGACGCTGGCGAGGATCCAGCCAAAACTCACTCCCCTCATCAATGTCCTCCTGTGGCTGCGGGGACGAGCTTGGCTCTGGGCCTATCTGCTGCCCTTCGGTGTCCTCCGGAGGCATTGCCAGAGAGGAGAGTCCTGGAGAAGGAGGCCTTGCCAACTCCTCTCCCTCACTCTCAGAGTCCTCCCCTGCTGATGACGCAGGCTCAGGCAACAGAGCCACAACACCTACGTAAGGAAGTCTCCCAATGGGCAAGCACAAAATCTGCTGGCTGTCAGAATGAAAAGAAGGAAAAAAAATCCAGTGAAATCAACCCTGGTTGATTTCACTCAACCAGGGTTTGCAGAAACATCTTGGTTACGTAGGAAAAACCTGGCTTAAAGAAACACACACACACACACACACACACACACACACACACACATATATGGAGATCTTTGGTTATTCGGGTCTTCTCCCGTGTAAAATTGGAAGTGTCTTGGCGATGTTTCAACGAAGTCTCATTCGTCATCTTCAGGATGGTGTTCTCGGCTTCGTGCTTCCCCCTTACGCGGGAGAAGACCCGAATAACCTCCTTACGTGGAGGTTATGTGGAGGTAACCTGAAGTCCTCCTTATGTGGGAGAAGACCCAAATAACCAAAGACCTACATACAAACACCCGCGAAAACCTCAGAAAACATATATATGTATGTATGTATGTATGTATGTATGTATATGTATATGTATATGTGTATGTATGTATGTATGTGTATATATATATATATAGCATCAATTGCAAAAAAACCTGAACAGCATTGCTATAACACTATCCTGTGTGACATTTTCAAACAATCCTGTTTTTTTTTTTAAGTCTTGTAATTTTAGGCAATTAGGTTGGATTGAGGCATAAATCATACAGAGATTACCTACTGTGGGTGTGAATGAAGACTAGATTCAACGAATTAAGAATCTCTTCAGTACAAAATGTGCCTTAACATAATTAATTGAGACTACTGTAATGCTAATCATGTATGACAGTTAGTGACAAGAAAAGGGGCCTTAGTTGTCTCTATTTTTTTGAGGACATCTAATGGTTCACTAAGAGGAATCCGGTGGCTAAGACGCTGAGCTTGTTGATCGAAAGTTCAGCAGTTCAGTGGTTTGAATCCCTAGGGCCACGTAAAGGGGTGAGCTCCCGTTACTTGTCCCAGCTTCTCCCAACCTAGCAGTTCAAAAGCATGTAAAAATGCAAGTAGAAAAATAGGGACCACTTTTGGTAGGAAGCTAACAGCATTCCGTGCGCTTTTCAGCATTTAGTCATGCTGGCCACATGAGCACGGAGACGTTTTTGGACAGCGCTGGCTTTGAAACAGAGATGAGCACTACCCTCTTGAGTCGGGAATGACTAACACATATGTGCGAAGGGAACCTTTACCTTTACCTTAATGGTTTACTTGATTTTTGCAGACCAGATCTGGTATTCCTTGAAGCTCATTTGGAACCAACCCTTTGTCCAAAATAAGGTAACCACCTTTGTAACTACTATATAAGGTGGCACCAATTGCAGATGCTACAGTTACCAGTGTACTTCTGGGCGCAAACTCAAATATCTTGTTTGTGATCTTTAAAACTATATATGTCCCGGAATCAAATGTGACTGGTCTGTCAAAGTTTTCTTGAAGTTCCTACTTTGCATGAAAACAAATTGCAATCAGACAGAAGATAGTATTTTAATTGGATGGAGTTCCTCACTATCTGATGTTCCAAATGAAAAAAAAAAGTATCCATATTAGAAATTAACTGCTTGTCAAAAATGTGTATTTTAGGCAAATTATGGTAAAAGTAATGGAAATATAAGAAACGTGCACGGAAAGACGAATACATTTGCTATACGGATTTGGGGTTTTTTTTTTTTTTTTTTGGGAGAAGAGAAAAAAGCATGCAAAAATTGAATTGGATAGAACTCATTTACATTTGGAAATGCGAGACTCAATCTGACAGATTTGGTCATTCATACAATTAATATTCCAGTACATTCAAAGTTCATAAGACGTGGCAAAAAATCTGTTGTTGGGAATAATGTGTGACATTGCCTTTCATGCCTCAGATGATTAATGTTTCTTATTATTTTCATCAATTTTTCTTATTCTTAGACTAAGATGTTCAGATAATGATGGTTCATAAGCGTGAAAGAGAGAAAGGACAAGTGCTAATAAAATAATTGTCATTGTTGATGACATGTTGCCTTTCCTGTCTTTTGGTGGCTACTAATTCTTGAGTCAATATTCAAGACAGGAAGAGGGAAACCTAGAAACCATGGTTTATCGCAAGGCCACCAACACTCCACGCATTCTGAGTTTCAATAGAAACCATCCACTGTCACACAAAAAGAGCGGTATCACAACACTATAAGCCCAGGGTTGGGCTTCAACAATTCGAAAACTGGTTTTCTGCCCAGTTGCTGGGTGGATGTGGACATGGTGGCTGTGGCCTAGTCAGCCTCCTGCACCATGGCGGGGTGGTGGTGGTAGTTTTTGCCTTTCCCAGGCTCTGGAGGCTCTCCTCAAGCCTCTGGGAGGGCAAAAACTGCCTCCCTTCGGCTCCGGAGGCCCTCCAGAGCTTCCAGGAGGCCTGTTTTTCCCCCTCTCCAAGCTCCATGCAGGCCCTACATTTACCTTGCATCCAAAATGAGCCATGTGGAGACTCCTGGGAGGGACAGGGCGGGGGAGGGGCAGGGGATGAGAGGTCAGCTAGGAGTGGGATTTGGAGGTTTTCTGAACCAGCCATAACATTAGCTATGGGTTCTCCCGAACCCAGGGCAACCCGTAGCAGCCCATCCCTGGTGAGAACCCACTTGATATTCATCAAGATAAACAACTGGAGAACAGGTACCTACGCAAATATTTCACAATGGATACCCACAAGCTTTTATTACAAGATGCCTGCGCAATACACAGAGGAGAGAAAGGAAGAAAGAAGGAAGGAAGGTACAAGACCAACTATATGGTATACCCAGCCATACATCAAAAACATTTCAGAAGCACTAGAATGCAGTTTCCAAGATTTGCAAATGGGCATCACATACTGCCCAGAGATTACCGTACAAGGACAAATCATGCGTTGCAAAGGTTGCTTGGAAGTGGGAGATACTCCTCATGTAATCTACTGGATTCCCTGCATTGATTGCCCCTGTGATATGTAGGACAGACAGGGAGGAAGCTAACAAGCAGATTTCAAGAACACAAGAGAACTGCCAAGCGAGGAGACCCAAACTCATTGGTAGCCTCACATTGTAATGAACGATGACATACAATCAATTTTGCAACTACTAAGATTGTTGGCCAAGGAGGTAGCACAAGGAAACAATAGCCAACGACTTACTAGTTGGCCATCAACACCCAATCAGCACTAAAAAGCCACACACAACCAGGTACCACATAAATACTACACATAGAATAACCCAAAACACACATTCTGGTGAGAGAGAAGCTTCTTGATATGCCTATGCAGATTTTCAGTCATCCAAGTCATGGTTCTCCCAAAGGTGCTTTTTTCTAGAAGTAACTGGACTTCCTTGTTTTTCTTTGAAGAGTCATTGATATCTGGATAAAACCAGAAAAATCCCCTTTCAAATTACCCTGAAGCTGCCCCCCCCTCAAATTTCATAACTCATGGAGGAGTGTGGTTTTGAGGATAAATGATCCATCCTGAAATTATATCATTATATGATATAAAATGACCATATCTGGTTATAGATATAATGTTTTTGATGTGTTGTTGATTTTATACAGTACTATTCCAATGTTAAGCTTATAGAGCATACTCCTCCTCCTCCTCCTCCTCCTCCTCCTCCTCCTCCCTCTTCCCCTTCCCCTTCCCCTTCCTCTCCATCTCTTCCTCTTCCCCTTCCCCTCCTCCTCCTCCTTCTACTCACTTCCCCTTCCCTCTCCACTTCTTCTTTCTATATATTAAAACAATCAGAAACCTATCAAGCATACTAATAATATATCATATTTTCTCTGAATAATTAAATTTGTGCATGGTTGTCAGAAAACTGGAAAAAAACCATTTTTTTTCTGTTTTCATGATGTCTAAAAGTAATACCTCTATTTTTGTGAATGAAGTACTTAGACTTTATCTATTTTATTAGGATAAAGAATTGACTATGATCTAGGTACAAATACTCCAAATGGTCTTGCTCTACTTAAGGTAACCTTATATACACGAGTGTACTGAGAATAGGGTAAAAACATCAATATTGTGACCACAACAATATGTATGACACACATACACACACAAACCCAAAGATGAGCTTCATGGTTGCCATATACACTTTTTTTCCCCATCATACTTTATGGCACCTTATGTATATTTAGTTGCAGCAACTGACTGCCTACAAGTTGGTTTTCTTGGTTGTCATTTTGCAATGCTTTTGTTAGTGAGCTGATTCTGCCATCTCTTTTATTAACTTTCTAGTTGTTCCTCCAGGCCTTTTAATATACAAATAGCTTAATATTTAAAATGTATATACTGCAATTAAGCATTTAACCTAATTGGGAATTCAAGATGTTATTGTCCATATGTTGCATTTTAATCATTGTTGCAGTTTATGAGTTTCTGTGTGTGCCTTATAAAACTGCCCTGGGAAAAGGCTTTTGATGAACAGCCTATCAGTTTTTTAAAACAATAATAATATAGTTTAAGCTAACGAAACTGTATGATTTACATCCTC
Organism: Masticophis lateralis; assembly: GCA_030761175.1. NCBI lineage: Eukaryota > Metazoa > Chordata > Lepidosauria > Squamata > Colubridae > Masticophis > Masticophis lateralis. The sequence continues at coordinate 14,852,022 of JAUDYJ010000005.1, read as the reverse complement.
ATCTAATGAGTGTGGCAATTTGGGACAGTTATAATAAAATAGTGGCTGTGTTTTTAGGAGCCATATAATACATTTTGGGTATCAGGTATAGAAGCCACAATGCAAAGAGAGTGAAATTACTGAAAAGAGGATAGTTAAACTTTATTTTTTAATAAATTTACAAACTGCCCAAAATGAATCTGGGTGAGTTGCACTTAAAATAGAATAGAATAGAATTTTATTGGCCAAGTGTGATTGGACAAACAAGGAATTTGTCTTGGTGCATATGCTCTCGGTGTACATAAAATAAAAGATACGTTCCTCAAGAATCATAAGGTACAACATTTAATGGTAGTCATAGGGAACAAATAATCAATCAAATCATATTAGGAAACAAGTCAATATAAATTGTAAGGATACAACCAACAAAGTTACAGTTATACAGTCATTAGTGGAAGGAGATGGGTGATAGGAACGATGAGAAGATTAATAGTAATGCAGGCTTAGTAACTAGTTTGACAGTGTTGAGGGAATTATTTGTTTAGCAGAGTGATGGCATTCGGGAAAAAAACTATTCTTGTGTCTAGTTGTTCTGGTGTGCAATGCTCTATAGCATCTTTTTGAGGGTAGGAGTTGAAACAGTTTAAATGTCCAGGATGTGAGGGGTCTGTAAATATTTTCACAGCCCTCTTTTTGACTCATGCAGTATACAGGTCCTCAATGGAAGGCAGGTTGGTAGCAATTGTTTTTTCTGCAGTTCTAATTATCCTCTGAAGTCTGTGTCTGTCTTCTTGTGTTGCAGAACCAAACCAGACAGTTATAGCGGTGCAGATGACAGACTCAATATTTCCTCTGTAGAACTGAATCAGCAGCTCCTTGGGCAGTTTGAGCTTTCTGAGTTGGCACAGAAAGAACATTCTTTGTTGTGTTTTTTTAATGACATTTTTGATGTTAGGTGTTCATTTTAGATCTTGCGATATGGTAGAACCTAGATATTTAAAGGTCTCTACTGTTGATACTGTGTTGTCTAGTATTGTGAGAAGTGAAAGTATGGAAGGGTTTCTCCTAAAGTCTACCACCATTTATACGGTTTTGAGTGTGTTCAGTTTCAGATTGTTCCGGTCGCACCATGAGGCTATTTGTTCAACTTCCTGTCTGTATGCGGAATCATCATTGTCTTGAATGAAACCGACCACTGCCGTGTCATCTGCGAACTTCAGTAGTTTAACAGATGGATCATTAGAGATGCAGTCATTGGTATATATAGAGAAGAGCAGTGGAGAGAGCACACAGACTTGGGGGGGCCCTGTGCTAATTGTACAGGTATCTGTTGTGATTCTGCTTAGCTTCACCTGCTGCTTCCTGTTCGTTATAAAGCTTATGATCCACTTACATGTGTGTTCAGGTACCTCTAGCTGGTTTAGCTTAATTAAGAGCACTCTAGAATGATGGTATTGAATGCTGAACTAAAGTCTACAAAGAGGACCCTTGCATAGGTCTTTGGAGAGTCAAGATGTCATTGGATTTAGTGCAGAGCCATATTAACAGTATCATCTGTTGATCTATTTACTCGGTATGTCGAGGCGGCACAGTGGTTAAAGTGCAGCACTGCAGGCTACTTCAACTGACTGCTAGCTGCAGTTCAGCAGTTCAAATCTCACCGGCTTAACCTTCCATCCTTGACTCAACCTTCCATCGTTCTGAGGTCGGTAAAATGAGCACCCAGATTGTTGGGGGCAATATGCTAAGTCTGTAAACCGCTTAGAGAGGGCTGTAAAAGCACTGTGAAGCAGTATATAAGTCTAAGTTATATAACTTATATAAGTTGCTTAACGCATTGTAAGCCGCCCTGAGTCTCCAGAGCAGGGCGGCATATAAATCGAACCAATAAATAAATAAATAAATAAATAAATAAATAAATAAATAAATAAATAATAAATAAATAATAAATAAATAAATAAATAAATAAATAAATAAATAAATAAATAAATAAATAAATAAATAAATAAATAAATGCTATTGCTAAGTCCTAAAGACTCCAGATACTAGGACAGGACATCAATGGCATCATGTGCCTGGCTTAAGGTTGAGATGTAGAACTAATGATCATACACATATTGATGACACTGGACCCTGAACTGGATAACCTCATTTATTAGTTTTGTTGTAGAGGTATCCTGAACCATCTCAAAACTGAGAAGCTAATTAGAATTACATCAGGGTTCTGATTCCTTTTACAGCAGAAAAGAAAGCCTCCTACCCCAGTTAAAGGAGAAAATGGAGTTTTATAGCTTTAGAAAATGCTATTGGAAGTGCAGAGTGGTCTATTGAAAACTAGATTCATGCAAATTTATCCTTTATCAAAATATTGTTCTTCCCATATATTTTGGGAAGGGGGGAGGTGTTAGGAATGAAGTTTTGCAAAAAAAAAATACTGCAGAAGAGATACGTTAACTTCTAATTTTCTATTGTTCAGTGATAGCTATCAAAGGTGTTGGTAGGGAACGTCAACAAGTCAAGGTAGCAGCTGTGGCTACATAATCAAACGTGCATCTTGATTTTTTTTTTGTCCCTTGGGGATCCTTGGTGCTCTCTGAACTTGCTGGTTTTCTTAAAGTTGTTTATTACCCAAAGTAGGTAACATTGTAAGTGCTTTTTTTTTTTTTTTGTCTCTCTGGCTGATAGGCTGATATTCCTGACAGTCATTGCAATTTGGCCCTAAAGTTCATCAATTGGAAAGGAAGAAAGAGAGGCAGGGAAAAAAACCACAAAGATAATGGATCACTACTAAAGGGGGAGAGGAACACGGTGGCTCAGTGGCTAAGACGCTGAGCTTGTTGATTGAAAGGTCGACAGTTCAGCGGTTTGAATCCCTAGTGCCATATAATGGGATGAGCTCCCGTTACTTGCCCCAGCTTCCGCCAACCTAGGAGTTCGAAAGCACATAAAAAATGCAAGTAGAAAAATAGGGACCACCTTTGGTGGGAAGGTAACAGCGATCCATGCACCTTTGGCATTTAGTCATGCCAGCCACATGTCCACGGAGACATCTTCAGACAGCACTGGCTCTTCAGCTTTGAAATGGAGATGAGCACCGCCCCCTAGAGTCAGGAATGACTAGCACATATGTGTGAGGGGAACCTTTACTTTTACCTTACTAAAGGGGGAAATAGTTTACAGTTAAAGAGGGATAGCTAGAAGAAGAAATGTACACTTACATCTTACATCTGCAAGAAAACAACCGAACTCAGAGAGCACCAAGGACCCTCTGTTTATTGTTAATGGATTAGTCCTTGTTGCCTTGTTTGAAAAATGACCCATCATTTCCCCAGCATTTTTGTGCTTTAGTTTCCGTAGCATTCTTCTCCCAGAAGATCTGTTAGGCAAAGGTTTATGGCAAGGAACACAATATCCTTCTAATGCTTTACGCTACACGGTGTCTTGTGTTTTCTTTTTGGTGGCAATAAGAAAACAAGTTATTCTGGTATTAAATTAAAGGACATCCCTGAAGATTGTATGTTTGTTTCTTGAGGAATTGACTATCCAAGGTCTGAAAGTCCAGGTACACTCAATACTTCATTCTGCATCACCTTCTCATTCGGCTTGATAGACTGCTGTGTTCCTGAGGGCTCTCCTTGGACACCTTCCAGGCACCTTTATTCCCAGTCAGGGCAAAAATAAAGGTGTGGGAGTTAAAGAAAGAGAAAAGTGCTGGTTTAGTTTGGAAGAAAAGGAGCACAATATACAGTACGTAAAAGTATGAATCACTGTCATCTAGATCGATTTTTGACAATGTTGATATGTGTGGACTTCAACTTCTGGAATTGCCCAAGCTAGAGAAAACTGGAAGCTAAAACCTACACATCTTAAAGTTGCCAAGGTTGAGAAACATAAATCTAGATTGTTGTGGGTGTGCATGAATTAAAATACCTTAGTACAATCATATTTAAAAGAGCCACATATAACTATTGTCTCACTTCCCACTTGCTTAGGAAAAAGCAGGATCAGTTTCATGGGGGGAAAAAGAATAAAAATAAATGTCTCCACATTCAGAATAAACTTTGGAATAGAATAGAACAGAACAGAATATAGAGCAGAGCAGAGCAGAGCAGAGCAGAGCAGAGCAGAGCAGAGCAGAGCAGAGCAGAGCAGAGCAAACCAAACCAAACCAAACCAAACCAAACCAAACCAAACCAAACCTGGAAGGGACCTTGGTGGTCCTGCTCAAGCAGGAGAATCTATACTATTTCAGATAAGTGACTCTCTAGACCAGGGGTTTCAAACTCGATTTCATTAAGGGCCACATCAGGGTTGTGTTTGACTTCTGGGGGCCAGGCTGGGCATGACCAGGGTGGGCATGGCCAGGTCAGCGTCACTCGTGTTGGGGTGCCTGTGGTGGCCCGAGCGCTCTGCCAGCGAAAACAGGCTTCTGAGCTCTGTTTTCACCTGTGACAGCCTCCTACAACCTTCTGCCAGTGAAAATAGAGCTTGGGAAGTCCGTCCGCGGCCCTCGTGAGCTCTGTTTTCTGTGGCAGAGGTACTGCGGGTCAGTCCTTTGCTGTTTCAAGAGCAGCTCCATGGGCCAGATCTAAGCACTCTGCAGGTTGGATCCAGCCCCCGGCCTTGAGCTTGACATCCCTGGTTTAGACTCTTCTTAAAAATCATCCAGTGATGGAGCAACCACGATTTCTGGAGGCAAGTTGTTTTCACTGTTAGGAAGATTCTCCTTAATTCCAGGTTGCTTCTCTCTTTGATTAGGTTCCAACCATAGTTAATAGTGGAATGGTTAGTATTTCCACATCCATTGATTTTTCTAAGAGGCTGCTGGACTGGACAAATTCTTAAAATCTCTTTGCCAAGTTTTGAGGAAAGGCTTGTTTTACAGGCTTGCAAGCAAAGGCTGAATGGTTGTTTTCAGAGGGTCTTTCTTAAAGATAGTTCAGGATAGAAAAGATTCCCTGCCATTTTTTCTCCTACCAGTACAGGTAATCCTCACCTTATGACTGGTCGATAGTGACGCTTTGAAATTATGATGGACCATCAAAAAGGTATTTATGATCTGGATCAGTGGTGGGATTCAAGTAATTTAACAACCGGTTCTCTGCCCTAATAATTTCTTCCAACAACCAGTTGGAAGACCAGCAGTTTGTCAAACTGCTCAGAAAGTTAACAACTGGTTCTCCCGAAGTGGTGCAAACTGGCTGAATCCCACCACTGATCTGGATTCTAAGTTTTGATGGATGCCCGGCATCCATGGTCATGTTTTTGCATTTTGGGCACTTGGCAATTGGTCCACATTTACTGTAATCTTCAGCATCCTGCAGTCACACAACTGTGATTTACAACTTTTTTTTTGGTCGAAACTGGCATGTACTTCTGGTTTCCAGAAAAAAATGTCCATTGTGGTCAAAGGGTTCAATTAACGACTGCAGTGTTTGCTTAACCACCTGCCATCAAACATGTAAAATTGGGTTAGTCATTGGGGTTGTAAGCTGAAGAAAAGAAGGACTAGGGGGACATGATAGCAGGATTCCAGTATTTGAGAGGTTGCCACAAAAAAAAAAAAAAAAAAAAAAAAAAAAAGAGGATCAACTTATTTACCAAAGCACCTGAAAACAGGACAAGAAGCAATGGATGTGTGGGAAGTTAGCACCCACCCGTCTCCTAGGAAAATGAAATATTCTAGGAAATATTAAAAAGGCAGAATATTATATTTTCCCTAAAGGAGAAACATGTTTCTAAAGACAAACTCAGAGCCTCAATTCCCTGCCCTCCCCCCAGCAGATATTTTGGTGCCAACTTATCTACAAGACAAAGGCTGAGCCAGCTTATCTACAACACAAAAGGCATGGCCCTCAGGACATGATAGGATTAGCCCTCACTCAAGTTCCAAACCAGGACAAAGCCATTAAGCCATAATAGGAATTGCCCAAAGCCCCTTCAATACATCAACATCCAGCAAGATTCAACCATGCCTAGAACTCAGGTTACCTTGCAGCCTACAAAGTTACCCCTGCACAGCCACGTGGAGTCTGACAACCAATCAGAGTACATTCCTTACACAGGAACAGGAAGCTCCAAGGCAGGGCCCAAGAGAGGGTATAAATATCTCTCCCTTTCTCATCCATGTGCTCTTTTTTGCCCAGGACCTCAAACCATGTGGTCCTGTCTACCATTAAACCATCTTTCCAAGCAGTCTCAATGTTTCCAGTGTCTTTCTTCCCACTTGGAACTGAAGCCAGATGGACATTTCTTCCAACAGATGGAAACTAATCAAGAAGAGAAGCAACCTGGAATTGAGGAGTGAGAATTAACAGTGAGGAAAATTAACCAGTGGAACAGCTTTCCTTGAGAAGTTGAGGGTGCTTCATCACAGGAGGTTTTTAAGAAGAGAATGGACAGTCCCTTGTTTGAAATGGTATAGGATCTCCTGCTTGAGCAGGGGGCTGGACTAGAAGACCTCTCAGGTCCCTTCTAGCTCTGTTCTGATTACCTGTACCATTAACTCATTTAGGTTGATGGAACAGAATTTCCTGGTGAAATTGGTTGAAAGGAGAACATTCCTCTGAAATTCTTTCAGAGTGTATAGATAGTCCTTGACTTGCACAACCACAACAGAGCATAAAGTTTCCATAAAATTGCTGTAGCAATGCAAGACAGTTGTTAAGTGAGTTTTGTCCGATTTTATGACCTTTCTCGTTCTTGTTAGGCGAATCACTGCAGTTGTTAAGTTAGGAATACAATTGTTAAATGGATCTGGCTTCCCCATTGACTTTGCTTGTCATAAAGTCACAAAAGATGATCACACGATCCTTGGACACTGCAACTGCAGTGTCCAAGGATCCAAATTCTAATCACATGACCATGGGGATGCTGTAACAGTCATAAGTGTGAAAAAATCATCATAAGTCACTTTTTTTCAGTGCATTGTAACTTTGAAAAGTCACTAAACAAATGACTGTAAGCAGTGATGGGATTCAGCCAGTTCGTACCACTTCGGGAGAACCGGTTGTTAACTTTCTGAGTAGTTTGGCAAACTGGTTGTTGGAAGAAATCATTAGGGGAGAGAACCGGTTATTAAACTACTTGAATCCCACCACTGACTGTAAATCAAGGAGTATCTGTATGGTATTTCTGCAGTTATCTAATTATGATATGTCCAAGAGCTATGTTATGTTATATAGCGCTCCATGGCTTAGGACCTGGGTACTTACGAGACCGTCTTTTGCCACCAATAGCCTCCCACCGACCAGTTCGTTCTCACAAGGAGGGACTACTCAGGGCACCATCAGTCAAATTGTGCCGACTGGCGACTCCCAGGGGGAGGGCCTTCTCTGTAAGGGCTCCAACCCTTTGGAATGAACTGTCCCCTGATATATGAAACATCCCTAATCTCCGTGCTTTCCGCTGTGCCCTCAAGACCCTGATGTTCAATCAGGTGGGGCTAAACATGTTAACTGGGAATGATTAAAATATTATCTAATTCTGGGCTTTATTTAATTTGGGCTAAACTGTTATAATTTTAATTATCAATTTTATGTTTATGTATCTTTTATTTCTTGACTGTACACCACCTTGAGTCCTGCGGGAGAAAGGCGGTATAGAAATATAATATAATATAATATAATATAATATAATATAATATAATATAATATAATATAATATAATATAATATAATATAATATAATATAATATAATATAATATAATATAATATAATATATAAATATTACAATCATTCCCCCCCACCCCCAGTTACCCCTAAAAATGCACAGCCAGGAATCATCATAAGTGACAGAAGGATGGCTAACAGTAGCATCCTTTGTCATCCCCTTCTATGAAATAAGTTCAAAAAGACCACCAATAGAAACTCCAAAGAAACTCTCAAGTGCTCTGAATACACGTTTGATGGAAACCTTATTTGCAAGTAAAGTTTTACAAATTGCAAGGTTGGTTTCAGTGCATTTTGCAGCTTAGAAAACCCCGTGAAAACAAGGAACAATTGGGGAAAATTCACAGTGTATTTAAGTCCCCAGCATAATTACAGAGCTGAATACTTCCTGGAATTGCCTGGTTTTTTTTTGCCACATGGGAAGAGAGATTTAACGAATCAAGAAACTTCACGGTGTAGCTGAATTGGAATGATGGACAAATGTGTTTGTTTTTGAGAGTAGCGTGCGAATGGAAATTAGGCAGTAATGTTACTATAAATGGTGTTCTCTCTGAAACCTTGCTTTAAAAAACAGTTTTCATTCCAGATCACTAATATATTTGGTTTGGTTTCTTTACATAAAAGAACTAGGCAGCAGATCTAAGCACTAAAAAAATATCTAAGCACTAAAATCCATGCTTTATTTTGCCTACATAAAATAGCAGATTTTCAGTATTATCTCTTCCATTATATAGTACATGATTTTTGATCTGATAGAAATTCATATCTGATGTGAGTGCGCGTTGACATTTGCGAACCAGTAGTGAAGGTAAGTGAGTACGACCACTGCTTTGCTTGTGAAAAGGTCACAGCAGGTAATCACATGACCTTGGGACACAGCGACGGTCATAAGTATGAACCAGTTTTCAAGCATCTGAATTTTGATCACATGATCATGGGGGTGTTGGAAAGCTCATAAAAAAAAGTGACTGTTTTAACTCTAGGACTAACTGTAATTAAATTTTACCTTCCCCTATCTGTTTCATTCAAATGGATGGGACTGAACCGTCAAAAAAAATGGGGATCAAAATGGGTGATTGATTTGATTTGATTTATTAGAATTATACACCGCCCTTCTCCCGAGGGACTCCCATGCTAAGCCATGATAAAAAGACAATAAACCCTACAATATTTAAAACCCATTTAAAACAAAATTAACAAATTTTGGCTTTTTTAGCTAAAAACCCATAATTTAAAATACCCCGTCCAAATTATTTTAGTCAGCCAGGCCAGCCTGTTGAAATAACAGGGTCTTGAGGGCCCAGCAAAAAGTACAGAGATCAGGAATTGTACGTATCCCAGGGGGTAGTTCATTCCAGAGGGTGGGTGCTCCCACAGAGAAGGCTCTCCCCCTGGAGGTCGCCAGCCTACATTGTTTTGCTGATGGGTGGAAACGTGTTGCTCCAAAGGGTGGGCACACTGTATCATAAAAGGCTATTTTCTTTGATCCTGTCAGATGACACCATTTAATGGATCTGGAGTGTGCCAGGATGGACAGAAACTGGAACAGTTCTGAAGACAGACAGTTCCTCCTGAACAGATGAAAATAAAGTGATGATAAACCTTTCTGGGAAAGAAGAACTACTGCATCATTTGGGCTGTCTTGAGTGAGCACAGGCTGAGGGATGAGTCAAATTCTTAAGCATCTTGAAAATGTGCAATTGTTCAGAATTGCAATGATGGAAGCCCTCGTGAAATTTTATTTTGCAGACTCAGCTCATCATTCAAAGCCCAGTTTCCTTCAGGACTAGAGAAAGTAACATTTGTCATTTATTTGACTTTTCATTTGTCATCCTGTAACGGAATGTGTGAATGACCTTGGGGGGAAAAGGGGAAGAGATGCTGCTTAGGAAACATTCAGAACAAGAGAAGCAGCTCTATCCCCCCCACCCCCCAGTGGCTTAGTGGTCAAAGGAAGAAAGCTAGGAAGAACTAGCCCTAATGGATCAAACAGTTAAGAGTCAGAAAGCTTGTACCTTTAGATTTGCAAGATTCAGTTAATGTAGCTTTACAATAACATAGAATTAGTTCATTAGTCCTTTGCCCTGTCTGGTCTACCTTGAAGAGCTGAGGCAAACTTTGCTTCTACTCCTTAACTATCCAACATAGTAAAAGGTAAATATATGTGCTAGTGGTTCCCGACTCTAGGGGGTGGTGTTCATCTCTGTTTCAAAGCCGAAGAGCCAGCACTATCCAAAGACGTCTCCATAGTCATGTGACTGGCATGACTAAATGCCAAAGGCACACGGAACACTGTTATCTTCCTACCAAAGGTGGTCCCTATTTTTTTACTTGCATTTTTATGTGCTTTCGAACTGCTAGGTTGGCCAGAAGCTGAGACAAGTAATGGGAGCTCATCCCGTTACGCAGCACTAGGGATTCGAACCGCTGAACTGCCGACCTTTCGATTGACAAACTCAGCATCTTAGCCACTGAGCCACTGTGTCCCTTTCAATAATACACTGTAGTATCTACTTATTACACAGTATTATCTACATATTGTATCTTTCACCTCCCCTCATCCTGGTTTCAGTGTGCCTTCCAACTTCACTTTCTGTTCTTCATTGTCATTGTTCCCTGATTGTTTTATTGTCAGCCTCCTTTGATGAATCATTAGATAGGATCAACCTGACTTTAAGGTGTAGTCAGTTATTGTTTTATTGCATGCTGCTTGGGAAGGAATGCCAGGAGACAAAGATCTTGCAACTTCTTGTTAGGATGACTTGATATCCCCTGTTTAAATCTTTTTGGCACCCAAGCTTCCTCCTTTGTTCTAGACATGTATTCCTGTACTTGTAAGCTTAGCTACAATATGAAAGCAGGGAGGTCTACAAAAATGTCTGGTAAATCAGACATTGGGAGGAGAAAAAGAAACTGTATATTTGTGGCAAAGAAAAGTGTTATGTTGTCATCAATCATGTGAATCAGAGGCTGAAGATGCAGATCAGGGAGACCATAAGGCCTGAAGTTTAAGTTTATTTTATTGTCACTGCATCTCGTACAATGAAATTAAATGCCATCTTCAGTGTACACTTTAAAAATGTACATTGTGTTTTATAAAAATAAAGCACAAACACACATCCTTCACAATTGAATTGAAAACTTGATATTGCATTGGCATTGCACTATACAGTAGAATTCAATATAGTTACTGCCCTGGGAGAGAAGCTGTTTTCCAGCCTATTCGTCCTTTTTTAAATTATCCTGTACCATCTGCCAGATGGTAATAGTTCAAAGAAAGAAAGAAAAAGGTGCCCAGAATGAGATGGATCTTTAAGAATGTTTTGAACTTTCTTAAGGCAGTGGGAGCTATATAAAGCTCTTCCAAGGAGAGGAGAGGGCTACCAATGATCCCCTGGGCAATGACATTAACCCTCTGGAGCGCTATCCTATCTGCCACTGTGCAATTGGCAAACTATACACAGATGCAGTAAGTTAAAATACTCTCTATGATGCAGCAGTAGAAGGTCACCAGCAGTTTTTCATTCAGTTGTAGTTTCCTGAGAAGTCTCAGGTATATAATCTCTGCTGGGCCCTTTTGACCAGTGCTGCAATGTGAATGCCCCAGGTCAGGTCCTCTTTTATGATAACACACAGAAACTTAAAATTGGCCACTTGCTCCACTCAGTCTCCATTGATAAGCAAGGGCTGGATGTCTGATCTATTCCTTCTGTAGTCCACTATAAGCTACTTGGTCGTATTGGTGTTAAGGACCAAGTTATTGTCTCCACACCACGAAAGCAAGTGGTGCTGAAGATCCTGTGGCAGCTCTATGTGTCCATGAAGTTGTGAAAGACGGACCTGATTTAAATAATGAGAGGCCAGATTCTGGCAAGCTGATATAAAAGGGCAGAGCAACAAGCAATCAGCAAGTGTCCTTGGGAGAACAGGGCAATGGTGCTATCATCTAGTGCTTTAAGCTATGTAAGAGTATCCTCTAGGTCCGTGATGGCGAACCTATGGCATGGGTGCCACAGGTGGCACGCGGAGCCATATCTGTGGGCACGTGAGCATTGCCCTAGCTCAGCTCCAGCACGCATGTGAGCACCGGCCAGCTGATTTTTGGGCCTTCTGGCCCCACTGGAAGTCAGGAAATGGGCCATTTCTGGCCTCTGTAGGGCCTCAGGTGGGGGTGGGGGTGGGGAAGGCTGTTTTCACCCTCCCCAGGCTCCAAGGAAGCCTCTGAAGCCTGGGGAGGGCAAAAAACGGGCCTACTGGGCCCACCATTAACCTTTTTGCTGTCATGTGCCAAAACTGGAGGTAGCGCGGGGGGGAGGGTGTCTGTGCATTTGCGTAGGGGTGCGAGGTGTGGGGGGCATTGATTTATGGGTGTGGGCACATGCACACACAATTCCCCCATGCTCCCCATGCTTTTGGCACATGACGGCAAAAAGGTAGCCATCACTGCTCTGGGTCAATGCTTTTCAACCTTGGCAACTTTAAGCTATATGGACTTCAACTCCCCAAATTCCTCACTGACCATTGTTGGTTGAGGAATTTGGGAAGTTGAAGTCTACACAGCTTAAAGTTGCCAAGGTTGAGAAACACTGCTCTAGGTCTTTTCCCCTCTGTTGGAAATAATTTTCTAGCTCCGAGTTTGTATTTCTCTAATTCTTTCTCTTATCCTGGATTCAGACCCTCAATTTGACATTCGGTCAGGCTTGTTTAATTCTCTGGGGCCAAAACCCTGGACTGTCATGGAAAATGCTTTTATCTTGACCTCTGTCTTACACTTACTGCTGATCCAGATTTCAAAGCAAGTCCTAATGCTCTCCAGTGAATTAAAGTTCTTCTGACTACTCTAGACCAAGTTTATGATGCAGTAGTAAAGGCTTTCAAGTTACATGTTTTTCATTGGCACAAGACCAAAAGGTGATCTTTATAAAAATGAAAGTTGCCTTTATACACTTGATTCTCTTGCATACTTTGCTTTAACTGTTCTGTGTAACAAAGCAGATTTTCCCTTTACACTTAAGTTCCTTCCAATTCTGTTATTGTTATTTGTTCCATCTAAAACAGGATTCAGCTGTAAGATGTAACTACTAATGATGATTTTAAGCGTTGTTGCTGCTACAGGACCATTATTCGGTAGAAAATGCCAACATTTGCTTGCAGAATACCTTCTGGGATATGCTTGGATTTTTCCAGCACAAATTCTGTGTTTTTAGATGAAAACCTTTATAGCCTATTTGTTGCTTTCAAAGCAGCTGAAATTCTTTTATTGTAACATTGGGAATAAAACAATGCCTTCCACATTTTCAGTATTGCTGGCTTCTAAAATGTTATCTGTGCTCGTATAGAACTTTGTATAATACTGCAGTATAGTTGGTGCAAATGCATATTACAAATTGCCATTGCTTCTTTATTCCTATGTGTTACGGCTTAGTCACGATCTCCTTATGGAGTTTCAAAATATATTATCTGGCAAAATGAACGATCAAAGAAAGGGAAAAGTAAAACAAAGCATGGAAATGATACCTTCCTAGGGAATGGTTGGGTTTCTCACGATTGGTTCTCCATCAATCCATTTTAAATTACACTACGTATTTACTTGATGTCTCACTATGAAGAAATGTAGCAAGACCGTACAATCCCCTTTGGGGTCCAATCATGCAATGGCTTAAAACCACGAATCTTTTGATTAAGGGGGCTTTGATCGGTTGTCATTTGCATAGCTAACATGTTAAAGGATTGGAAGGGACTCAAAGCCAATTTATGGATTTGGTATCCATATGGCTACATTTTGCCATCCTTAGTATTCCTTGCTTCCTTGCCAGGCATCTGCAAATCCTTTTTAGTAGCATCTGGAGAATCAAAGACCATTTTGTAACATACATACACATACATGCACATTCACACACCTTAATTTAGTTTATGATGCCTCCTAATGTTAGTCAAACAAAAACAATTTGCTGGCTCAGTTCTTTTGGACCTCCCTTCCCACCTCCCATTTTTAATTTGCATGCCAAATGCTAAATATGGAGTATTTTTAAGATTTCCTCTTGCCAGCCCCTTTGCATGGAGCTGCTATTTTTTCAGTTGGCCTGCCTCTTATGGGTAATTACCAGATGCTCTCCAGCTCTCATTAAAGTGAAATCAACACCCTTTCAAAAGCCAGAAAGATATTGGGAGATGGACCTCTTCAACATCGTTTCACTGAATTATCTATAAACAACTCCAAGATGCGCAAAGGGTACAATATGCTGCCAGAAGACATCTTGAATGAATATGTCCCCTCTGAAATATATATATGCTAAGGAGACCAATAAAGAAATTAGAGAGCAATTTTCAACTGCTGAAAACATTTAGCTGCTTAAATCACTGACATGGAGGCTAAGAGATGGCAAGCTTTCCTGAACCATGTGGAACCAGCACACAATGAGATATTGCAGTTTTTCCACATGTAGCCCAAGTTTCTATATAAAAAAATAACTTCCCACCAAAGGTGGTCCCTATTTTTCTACTTGCATTTTTTACATGCTTTCGAACTGCTAGGTTGGCAAATGCTGGGCCAAGTAACGGGAGCTCACCCTGTTAGGGGGCACTTAGGGATTTGAACCGCTGAACTGCCGACCTTTCAATCGACAAGCTCAGCATCTTAGCCATTGAGCTCTACCGCATCCCTTTCCCTGTTTTAGTAGCAGGCAAAATTAATCTCCTTTAGGTATTGCATCTCTGGAAGTTTCTCATTTTGCACTGTTGAAGTATACTATGAGTGCACCTAGCATAGAAAATATTTTACAACATTCCTCCAGAATGAGATTTCCACTGAAATTTAAATAGTTCCCACCCAACTGGTATTTGAAAGGGCTCTTAAGACCCGATTCTTCACCCAGGCTTTTGGAAAGGATGATTCCTTCCTTCCTTTCCATTTTCTTCTGTGGTTGACCTCCAAGGTCTCTTCCAACTCTGTCATTCTGTATTCTGCTTTAGTGTTTATAGAGAGATGTTGCGCTCATGTACAATCCAAAGCATCCTCCTGTACCAAAGAAATAATACTGAATAAGCAATCCATAAAGAAATCCCAGTTCGAGTTTGCATCAATATTATATTCAGAAAGACCCACTGTAGCCAACTGGAACTTTGCCTGTTACAGAGCTCCAGGTTAAGGCTTTGAACAAGTATGCCTTTGTTGTGGATAATGAAGCAATGCTCTTAACGCAGGAAAGCTCATTTGAAATTCCCTTCCTTTCCTACAGTAGATTCATTTACATCATCCTTAATTTTTGATATGACCTTGTGGGAGGGTCTGCCTTTCCTTTCTGCCTCCCTCGTTTGTGAGCATATTTTTAAGTCCACTAAAATGTTTTGGATGCTTGCAACTTTTATTAATGAATAATAAGCAACAGTGGACCTGCCTTAGAGGGAAAAGTTGCCCTTGGAAACAGAAGTTCTTACTTGATACAAAAGGGAGGTCTTGTACTTTTCAGACAAAAATTCCTGGCTTGCTTGCTTAAAAATAATAATAATTTAAAAAAACCACATTGTTTAGGAGAGTGGGATGATTCTTATAGCATTGGATTTATTATACAGAGGAATAACTAGATAATTTTTCTTGCTCTTTATAACTTCCTAAAACTAACATTACATTGTTCTCTTTGGAGTCTTTGGTACTCACTGAAATCTCAGTGCTCATGTGGCCAGAATGACTAAATACCAAAGGTGTTAGTCAAAATGAGGCAACAGAGAAAACAAAGCTAGTGCTTGCAATAAGATCATAATTTAATTCCTGGACTTTCTCCATTGGACAAAGAGGGAAATTGATGAAAAGTCTAAGAGTGCAATACAAATTCTGTACTTTTTGTACTTGTGTTGCAACATCACATGTAAAGTCCATAAGGGGCAGAGCTTATGCATTGATATCCCAACGTATCTTTTGGCACACTGGCATCATTGTGTCTATGCCCAGTATATTTTGTAGGTTTGTAGTTCAGGCTACATTCCTGAGATTTGCTGGGGAATTATTCATCCAAGTATTAAACAATCTTGCTTAGCTTTTTCAAGTTCACCCAAAGTCGGGTAGCTTCTGCCACTAGCTGGGTTTTAATATAATAGAATATATCAGAATAACAGGGTTGGAAGGAACCTTAAAAAGGTAAAGGTTCCCCTTGCACATATATGCTAGTCATTCCCAACTTTAGGGGGCAGTGCTCATCTCTGTTTCAAAGCCAAAGAGCCAGCGCTGTCCGAAGATGTCTCCGTGGTCATGTGGCTGGAATGACTAAACACCAAAGGCACAGGGAATGCTGTTACCTTCCCATCAAAGGTGGTCCCTATTTTTCTACTTGCATTTTTTAAATGTGCTTTCAAACTGCTAGGTTGGTAGAAGCTGGGACAAGTAATGGGAGCTCACCCTGTTATGTGGTACTAGGGATTCGAATCACTGAACTGCCAACCTTTTGGTCAACAAGCTCAGTGTCTTAGCCACTGAGCCACTGTGTCCCCAGCATAGATATAAGTATACTTAATTACTATAGAGATAGGAATACATATTATTATCCTTCTCACCTTGTTATCCCTCTCATTTTTTCATTTCTCATCCTTTCTCATCTTCTTTTCATTCCTACTATCTTCTCCTATTGGAGTCTTATGATTTATCACTTGTTTGTATCTTATGATTAATGATAGTAATTAAGCTTTTTGATCTATGACTGACTGTCACTTTGTTGTTTGTATGTACACTGAGAGCAATTGCATCAGAGACAAATTCCTTGTGTGTCCAATCACAACAGGCCAACAAAGAAATCTATTCTATTCTGTTAATTACTGTGTGTAAGAGAAGATAAACCACAAACACTATCTCGGGATTGTAATTCTTTTTCTAGAAACAAATGAAGTGGATGGTGAGGTTTCTGAACCTTTATGCAGAAGAGGGAAGTCCAATGGATGTAGTTTGTCACATATTGCACATTATTAAAAATGTAAGTGTCAGGCCTGGAAGCCATCTTTTGCATTGGGCCTTCAGGCCTGCAACATTTACTACTGTGGGAAATTGGGAGGGGAGATTGTATGGAGCATGTAATATTTCTTTCAAGGACAAAGTCAAGATGTCCTTGACAAAGTCAAGGACATCTTGCCCTGCACTGGGAGGCATCTCCAGTTCAGACAGTAGTTTGATTGGGACATGTGATGGACATTTGGGTACAGGGGAAGGGACTTGAACTTTCCTTTGGGTGGAGAAAACCTGGAAGCTTTCAGATTCGGGTTTTCCCAGATGTGCCAATATGACATCTCTAATAAAATAGAACTTTGAGGAACTTCAAGCCTCGGAGTTTTCTTTTGTTGGGGGTATTACTTGGAACCCTGACAGTAAGGAACTGTCTTGCTTCTGACTTTTCTAGTGATGATGATGATGATGATGACGACGATGATGTGCTCAAATATTTTTTTGTAAAAGTACAGGAAGGGAGATGGGTAAACTTCAAAGTTTGAATTTGACATAATATGAGCTTTATTGATATCAGGATGATGCTTTGTGAATTCCCTCAGGTTCAGATCAGTGTACCTGACTACTCGAGACAACTTGGGGAGAACCACCGGTGACCTTCCATCTATAGTAATTTAAGCAGTAGCACAATTTAGGAAGGCTCCTACTACATATAATTTCTCTGCATGAAAATCAGTCTGTCACCTAGTTGGTTCTTGTAATTTAACATTGACTGCTGTTTGGGACTGCTGATCCATCTCTGGACCCTATATGGTGGTTGAATGTTGGCATAATAATAATAATAATTTTAAAAAAAATATAGAAAGAGATGAACTCCATCTGCTGGCAAAATTGTATTTATAAAGAAGTGGAAAATAACCCAAGGATTAATAATACCTAGAGGCAGATATAAAACTCTGACTGTTGAATTAACAAGACAATATGTCTATTCACAAATTAAATTGGTAGCCTTAAGGTGTTATTTTGTTATTTGTTTTGCCATGATTTTTCTCTTATACAGAGGGGGAACAGATCATTTGTTGTTAAGAACAGTATTTTTTACAGCTAAAATAAATGATGCTTAAACATCTGGTTAAACCTTTTCCCCCCTCTCATCCATGGAGATCAAAGGAATTTTTCATCTTGATTGTTTCATTATTCCTAGCTTCTATTTGTGCTGTAATTTTTCATATATAAATCCTTCTGGGTTTGGTTTTTGTTTTTCCAAAATAAAAGATGCAATGAACATTCATTTATCTACAAGATAAAAGAAAGCTGCATCTGTGCATAATCCAGGTATGTATTCGAGTTTTGATTTATCCATCAATGTCCTCAAGGAAAATTACATATGCCATTCAGGCTGATCCTAATATTAGGCAGAGTGATCACCTCCAATAAAGACATGTATTGTATTACAAATAGGCATACTTTTATTATCTTTCTAGGCTACCACAATCCCAAGACTCTTAGCAATTTTCAAAAATCTGAACATCTACAATACATCAGTCAAAAACTAAAATGGGAAACCCATAAAATTATTACAATGAACTTAAAACAACATTCCAGGGGCAAGAAACAATTGGATGTTGTTGAGTCAGTTGAATCCTTAAAGCAGGGGTGAAATCCAGCAGGTTCTGGAGAACCGGTAGTGGAAATTTTGAGTAGTCTGGAGAACTGGCAAATACCACCTCTGGCTGGTCCCAGTGGAGTGGGAATGCAGATTTTGCAGTATCCTTCCCCCAGGAGTGGGGTGGAAATGGAAATTTTGCAGTATCCTTCCCTTGCCATGCCCACCAAGCCATACCATGCCCACCAAGCCACGTCCACAGAACCGGTAGTAAAAAAATGGATTTCACCACTCCCTTAAAGTGTTCCAGAATTATTCTATTTTGACCAGCTTGCAGAAATTCAGGAGGGGTGGGTCATGCTGTACTTCCTGTGGAAAGATATTCTGAAAATGTAGACTGCAGTCAAGAAGCATCTTGTGACAGACTGGGCAAATGGAAGGAAAGGGATGGGACACTAGACATGAACAATGAAGAGACAGCAGGTGAATCTGTTGAAAGCTTTTATTATAAACAACAATCCCAGTTAGCCAGAAACCTGGGAAGAAACATTAAAGATCATTCAGACAAATGATTCTACCTTAATGATCTTATTATAAATGAGTTCTTGTTAACAGTTCTCCAGCTTTCAAAAAGCTATATTTACTTGAAACTTGCAGTTCTTACATTCTCAACTCTATGGGGCTTGACACACATTTTCTTAGCTATAACAAACCCTTATGATACAGTAATATAGAGCTATACACAATTATTTCTATATTCCCATAAAATGGATCAATTTTGGTCACAAGAGGAAATCTGCAAGGTTCCAAGTAACACCCCCCCATGAAAGAAGACTCTGAGGCTAGAGGTTCCTCAAAGTTCCATTTTATTAGAGATGTCATATTGGTGTCAGCACTCCAAGCCACATTCACTCTAGTGCTGACATAAGAAGGAGAAGAAGGGCATCTGGAAAGTGACATTTTGACTTTTCACCTACTTATTTTCCCTGGAGATAATATCCCCTAGGAGATGGGATGGGAGGGGGAAAATTCCTTTGAGCTGGAGCGGGTAGATTAGGGAAAGAGTGATTTGGAAAATGGCCAATGAGACCAGAGCAGTGGAGACAGGAAGGGAGGGGTTCGCACTGGGAAGTCAGTGTTGGCTATGTGGAGTCAGAAGATGGAATGCCATGCTCAATCAATGAAAGATTTTCAGCAAAGATTCTGTTTGAAATGCAATTTATTTGAGACGACCTTGAAACCTGACAATTGACACATCTGGGAAAACGCGAATTTGAAAGCTTCCAGATTTTCCCCACCCAAAAAAAGTGCAAGTCCCTGCCCCAGCACCCACATGTCCATCACATGGTCCAATCAATGCACTGTCCCAACTGGAGATGCCTCCCAGTCATACCACTCCAGGTACAGGGTGGGATGTCCTTGACTTTCAAAGAAAAGAATGTTATTATGGCTAGATATCTCTGCAACTCCATGCAATTCCCCCCTGCCAGTTTCCCACATCACAAAATGTGGCAGCCCTGAAGATCCAAAGTAAAAGATGCTTCCAGGACTGACAAGGAACCTTGGGAATTCATAGTTCACACTTCATGTTGACCTTTGGGTTCTTGTCTAAAAGATCATTTTGGATCCTTATCATATGTTAAGCCATTAACTTTGGTTTATAAAATACATTTTCTAAGTTCATATACCACATCGAGTTAAAACTAAAGCCCATGGAAGCTTAGTACAATGTATAAATCACATAGGCATGTTCACAAATACATAGGCCATGTTTGTGAGAGAGTCTGTAAAAAATGATACATCTTAGGTGCAATGCCTCACTAGTGCTTCTCAGTTCATCTCAGATAGTAAAATCTCATGAGGCAGTCCTGCTCCTTGTGCAGGAAAGCAAAATGTGATGCCTGCTATTTCATTCTTTATGGAACTATACATCTATTAAGCTTGTGAACTCTAAAGTAACTATACAAGTATCTTAGATGGAAGATCCGCAAGCCAAAATATGTCCAGTGGAATTAAAATTGTAGTTACTCAGAAATGTCTTGCCTTTACCCTATACATCTGGGGTGTCAAACTCAAGGCCCAGGGGCTGGATCTAGCCTGTGGGATGCTTAGATCTGGCCCCTGGGGTTGCCCTGGAAACAGCGAAGGACTGACCTGCAGTGCCTTTGCCAGTGAAAAAAGAGCTCAGGAGGGCTATGTGGCCCTCCTGAGCTCCATGTTTTGCTAGCAGAGGGTTGCAGGAGGTCATTGCAGCTGAAAATGGAGCTTGGGAGCCAGTTTTTGCTGGCAGAGCGCTAGGGCCACCACAGGTGCCCCCAACACGAATGATGTCAAGCTGGCCATGCCCACCCTGGCCAGGCCCACCCCAGCAACACACCCCCTGCTCCCCCCAAGGTCAAACACAACCCAGATGTCGCCCTCAATGAAATCAAGTTTGACACCCCTGCTAAAGGTCAAAGCCAAGCCACCACTAAGAGGTAGACCATTTGGGGTACTGTGGTATTTAAATTATAGGGCCATGGCTCAGCAGATCCGGATTCAACTCTAACTTTACCCATTCCGGACTAGGCAGGGTCATTATTGCTCAGCCCAATTTTAGATCATAAGGTTGCTTTTCCATGGGAAAACTGGGTAAATTGTTACGTGTATCTGTAGTATGTCTTATGTACCTGGAGAGGAAAAAAAAGCAAGATTTAAGTTTAACACAAAGAAATAAACAGAAGCCAGAATTAATGTGATTTGACTGAGAAAAGGTAACTGATTGCGCTGCTTTTTTTTCCAAGCAAAAACAACAGAAGAAGGAAGTGAAAATCAGATTCACGTAATTACAATGTTTCTCAAAAGAGTTCACCTCATTACCCATTATTTCCTAACCCAATGTTCAGAATGTTTTTTTTTTTATTTCTTTTTAAACATTCTCATTAAGTTTGATTATTTTTTTAAAAAAAACATCAAAATAATTTATTCTTGAACCAAAATCAGAAGAGAAGAAAACTTTGGGAAAATTTATGAGTGTAGGGAACTTTCATTTAATTATGAGATGCAGAGTCCTTGGTTGCTTTCTTGCAAATATTTCATTATTCAACTAGGTAATATCTTCAGTGCTAGAAGTGAGAGGGGTTTGTTCTGTGTTTTTATACAAGTGGCCTGCTCTGTCAGCGTTGATGCAAGTTTTTCTTCTTGGTGGAAGGACCATCTTCATGGACCATCTCGCTCTTTTTTTTCTTTTACCCCTGCCCATTTGATTATTATAGGATGGTGGTCTGCCCATACATTCATACCTATCTCCAATTCTTTAATCACCTCTTTAATCTCTGATGTTGACCAAAACATGTCGATCCGTTACCACGACCGAAGCCTGGGAGAGAAGTAGTTGTATTGTTTTTCTTTAGGATGTAGATCTCGCCATACATCTGACAATCCTATTCCAGTTGCCAATTTGTCCCAAGTTTTTGGTAGTGTTTTTCTCTGTCCTTTTGCATATTTTTGGGATCCCCTTCCTGGTTCGTAATCCTTACCTACGTCTGAGAGTGCATTAAAATCTCCCAAAATACATTCATTTTCATAATTGAGATCAGGTATCTTCTTATACAGTTTCTTGATTAAGCTATTGTTTATGTTTGCTTGTCTGAATTGGTAGTTCTTTGATTGGGATATTGCTTATTGCTTGATTGCTGGTCTGGTATTAACCCTGGTGTTAATCCCCTTTATCTGGGTGTTGATTGCTGGGGAGGAGATGTTTTGGTCTTTTTTTCTCCTTTTTAAGCTTTTTAATTGTCTCTGAATGGTGTGTAAATGTTGTTTATCTCTATGTGCCTGTAGATGGCTGGTTTCCCTGAGTGATAGACTTCTGAGAATTCCCTAGTGTTTTTGAACTTTACATAATGAGATGCCTAAAATGAGTGTATTTCATTGTAATCAACTATTGTTGATGGAACTGTAGCCCAAAGGATGACATCTTAGGAAACCCCCACCCCCCACCCCTGTTCAAGGTCTTTTTCTGCAAGAAGTCTTCATAGAGATGGACAGCTATATTATAATATGGAACACAGTGTTTGTGTTTGTTTAACAATAAAGAACACAAATCAACCTCATTTTAGACTAGTTTGTTGGGCAAGCCCATCCCTTATAGTTTGTTTAAGGATCAGTGTGTCAAGGGGACACAATTATCGGGAGAGAGCAAGGGGCTCTCATGATGATGTGGTACCAAAGGTGGGTTTCGCCCCCATCTATTCTCTGCCTCCCAAGTCCCAGCTGATTGGAAGGAAATGGGGATTTTGCAGTATTCTTCCCCTGGATTGGGAAGGGAATGGAGATTTTACAGTATCTTTCCCCTGGAGTGGGGTGGGAATGGAGATTTTACAGTATCCTTCCCCTGCCACGCCACCAAGCCATGCCCATCAAACCATGCCATGCCCACCAAGCCACACCCACAGAACGGGTAGTAAAAAATTTTGAAACCCACCACTGAGCTCAAAAATTCCTCTCCAAATAAGTTCTAGAATACTTTACAAATGAGGTAGAAAGAGTGATGCCTCTTTTATTGAAAAGAAATAGTTTTGAACTCCTTATAGCAGTTGTGCTGTGTTTTTAGCTCCAAATCATTTAATTGCAGCAGGGATAAATTGGGTTCCTCTGGCAAAATAATAAGTTTGAATAGCTGGAGCAGATATCTGTGCATTATGAGATACAAAATCCAGGTGGGCATTTCTGCTTCCTGAAGCTTGAAAAATTACCTCAAAATACTTATCTCTAAAAATTATCTCAAAATATTCCCACCGAAGTTCCAGCTTCTCTGTTTTGGACATTTGAAGAAAGAGAAAATCCTGGTTTTAGAATAATATATTAGTAATTCCTCATCAAAGCAATAATGCATAAGTAACCTCAAGGTGTTTTTAAGGCCAATGGAAGATAAATTACCACATCATCAACACACAGTAGTAAATTGTTATGTCTATGGACTAATTTGGGGAAACCTCATATTTACTAATAAGTAAATCAGGCCAGTTTGAGCTGCCTGAAAATCTGATCTCTATCTTCTGTGAACCCTAAAGTCATACAGCAGATTAGGAAAACTGTGCCTTCTTGCATGAAATTTTAAGTTTTACTTTTAATCAGTTAAAATGTTATTTATACATTTTACATTTCAATTTGCATTTGAGGCGCCCATGACCATATTCAAAATGATGTGAGGAAAATCTGCCATCTGAAATTGTTGCTGATAATCAGGTTCAGCCTCTTTGCAAAGATAATTATATCTTCATAATATCACACTAGACATATTTTATTTGATTCTGGCTCAATGCAAACACTATTACTGTGGCTTAGTCAACAAAGCATGATTAAAAGGAACCATGAAGGGTGACTCCAGCCACTGTATATGACCAATCAAATATAATCCGGTAAGATTTATAGTTCATGCTAAGATTTAAATCCAGGTTTTCACCAAATCTAACACCACTAGTCAGAAGTATAATATATTATTATTTTTGGTAACATTCTTTAGATTATAGCAATGCACCAGTGAAGCTTTTCAATGCAAAGTAACATTTCTTCCAAGGGAAAAACTTAGAATGAGTTGCATTTGGAAACTGGGAAAGGTTGCAGAATTGCATCTGCAGTCAAGCAGTTATAGTTTGTAAACATATGATCTGTAGTGGTCATATGTTGTAAGTTGGGTAAAGTAAATATATCTCATTTACAAACAAAATTAATGCATAAATATAGCTCAGCGGAATCTAAGCAGGTGATGGTACTTTGTTTAATTTGGCTCACTCAAAAGAGCTAAGCAGGTCTATAGTGTACTGACACCAGGAAATCCTAAAGTTTTGATGGGAAATTGAAAACAAGTAATCTTTCCAAAACTGAAAAAAGTAATCTTCCCAAAATTAAAAACAAACAAACAAAAACTACTAATCAAGGCAACAGTAAGCTACTTCTTTATCATTAGCAAAGAATTCCGATAACTTTCCTGTTATTCTCAAAAGTAGTTGAGCCTTATTCAAAAGAATTTCTACCTTGTAGAATGCTGATATAGATATTGGCTTCACAATGACAAGAAAATGTTTTACCAAACAGCGAGTTGCCAAAGAAACTTTTCCACAGTAAAAAAAAAAAAAAGTAAAGTATATTTTGTTTAACTTTTTTTCTATCATTCATAAATTTCTGACAAAGAGGGACTAATGCTGTGAAGAAACTGCTTGCCAAGCTTTTGCTGGATGTACAGTAAATCTTATTTTATCAGTCTGGGACTATGTTTCAAAGGGACATTTCACTTCAGTGAAGTTTCAAAGCAAAGTGCTCCTTTAACTTGGCCTCCAAAAAGTGGCTTTTATGCAGGGTTGGGCTGTCACTGGTTGTACCAACCAGTTCGACCCTCACAGAGAGGGCCTCCTCAGGGTGCCGTCGGCCAGACAATGTTGGCTGGCGGCTCCCAGGGGGAGAGCCTTCTCTGTGGGGGCTCCTGCCCTATGGAATGAACTGCCCCCGGATATAAGAAGGATTCCCGACCTCTGCGCCTTCCATCGGGCTCTAAAAACTCTGTTGTTTCACCAAGCCGGCCTGAACGAATAGATAAATTTTAAATGGGTTTTAATTGGTTTTAAAGGGGTTTTAGCAAGGGGTTTTAAATTACGGCCAAATAGCTTTAAATTATTTTAATAGTTTTAATTTTTGTGTTGGACTGTTGTAATATGGCTGTAAACCGCCTTGAGTCCTTCAGGAGAAGGGCGGTATAGAAATGTAATAAACTCAACTCAACTGAAAATGTGAGGGCGCGGCATCAGAAAACCGGCGTTTATATAGGACGCGATAGTGCCAGGGTGGGTGGGCGGGGCCAGTGTTGGTTGGAACTACTGGTTCAAGTGAACCAGTCCAAACCAGCAGCAGCCCACCACTGCTTCTATGCATGTTTGGTATTTGGGCAAACCTGGACCTTGTCTCAGTGCAACAAAGGATTGTAACATACTTCTTAAGGTGTTATATCAGGGATGTCAAACTCGATCCCATTATGAAGCGTATCAGGATTTTGTTTGCTCTTGGGAGGGTGGGCGTGGCCTGATCGTAATAGCCAACTGGGTGGGCAGGCCAAGGCAGGGCCGATTCCTCGCCATCTCTGGGACAGCCCTGTGTGACAAATCTGGGCCTATCACAGTCCAGATCTGGCCTAAACTCGCCTGGGTAATGCTCTCTACATGGGGCTCCCCTTGAGGACCACCCGGAGGCTCCAACTGGTCCAGAATGCGGCCACGCGGGTGATTATGGGGCGACTTGGCGCTCCCACGTGACACCTCTCCTACGCGAGCTGCACTGGCTCCCAGTGGTCTTCCGGGTGCGCTTCAAGGTCTTGGTTCTCATCTTTAAAGCGCTCCATGGCTTAGGACCTGGGTACTTACGAGACCACCTTCTGCCACCGATAACCTCCCACCGGCCAATACGCTCTCATAGAGAGGGTCTCCTCAGGGTGCCGTCGATCAGGCAATGTCGACTGGCGACCCCCAGGGGGAGAGCCTTCTCTGTGGGGGCCCCCACCCTCTAGAACGAGTTACCCCCGGGGATTCGATTAATCCCAGACCTCCGCACTTTCCGCAAGTCATTAAAGACTTTTCTATTCCATCAAGCCGGGCTGGCTTAACATAGATTTTAATGGGTGAATTTTATGAGGGGTTTTAAATTTGGGAAAGCCAAAATATGATTTAATTATGTTTTAGATTATTTTAACTTTTATATTGCTTGTATTTTAATGTTTGGCTGTTCACCGTCCTGAGTCCATCAGGAGAAGGGCTGTATACAAATTTAATAAACTAAACTAAACTAAACTAAACTAAACTAAACTAAACTAAACTAAACTAAACTAAACTAAACTAAACTAAACTAAACTAAACTAAACTAAACTAAACTAAACGCCACCCCTGTGTTAGGTGTTTGTGAGCTGAAGCATGTTGCTGATACGGATTAACTACAGCAGTTGAATTCAAGCTGGGTCATGTTTGTTTATAAACTAACATTGAGTGATTTGGAGTCAGATATTCTTTCTTAGTCCAACTCACCAAATAATAGTACCAGGGTGAAATGCTCCCAGTTCAGACTGGATTGCCTGATCTGGTAGCAATGGTGGCGGGTGGTTCGGAGACCTACCTCAGATCAGGTTCGCTACCTGATCTGGTAGCAAACATCCCTGCCCCCCACCCCCAATGCCCAGCTGAGCTGCACAATCATCAGAGGCTTTTTTAAAAAACTTTTTAAAGCATTTTTTCTACAACCTCTTCAGCCGAAAAAATGCTTTTAAAAGTAAACAACAACAACAACAACAAAAGCCTCTGACGATCACGCAGCTCAGCTGGGATCGTCAGAGGCTTTTAAAAGCATTTTTTTTCTAGAACCTCTTCGGCTGATGCCTTTAAAAGCCTCTGACGATCCCAGCTGAGTTGCCTGATCGTCAGAGGCTTTTAAAAGCATTTTTTAACAACCTCTTCGGCTGAGGCTGAAAAAAATGGTTTTAAAAATAATTTTTAAAAAAGTTGGCCACGCCCATCCAGTCACATTAGCCACCACCACCAAGCCACGCCCACAGAACTGGTAGTAACAAATTTTACATTTCACCACTGAACAGTACCCTCATTCAGTGGTATCCGACCCTTGGTGACTTTATAGTCAAGGGCTCTCCATGCTACCTGACAAGCACAGCTTCTTTTACTGTAGTTGTTGGATGTTTATCTTTGTGTCATGGTAATCATGATGGTATCAAGCCAGTGAGTTCTTTACTTGTCCCATCTTTTTGATCCATCAACCTTTCCCTTGCATCATTGACTTCTCCAATGAATTTGCATGCATGACATGGCGAAAGGAAATCAGATGTAGTCTTGTGATTTTAGTTTCTAGTGATGTTTCTGGTTTCAGCCCCTCTCTGTGTTGGTTGCTTGGCTGCCCATGGTATACACAATAATTTATGCCCGCACCACAACAGTTCAAAGGCATTGATTCTTCTCGTATTACAGATTAACAGAGTTGGAAGGGACCTTTTAGGTCATCAAGTCCAAACCCCCACCTCCACCCAAGCAGGAGACCCTACACCATTTCTGACAAATGGCAGCCAAACTCTTCTTGAAAGCTTCCAGTGATGAAGTTCCCACAACTTCTGAAGGCAATGGTTGATTGGTTCCATTGGTTGTTTATTCTCACTGTCAGAAAATTTCTCCTTATTTCTAGGTTGAATCTCTCCTTGATCAGTTTCCATCCATTATTCCTTGTCTGGCCTTCGGGTGCCTTAGAAAATAGTTCGACCTCTTCCTCTCTGTGGTAGTCCCTCAGATATAGGAACACATGCTATCCTTGTCCCTTAACTCTAAGGAAGATTCAAAATATTTTACAGTATGGAATAGTTGGTACCAGTGGACAAATCAGAGGAGGAAAAAAATGGGTAAAGATAAAATCCAGAAGAAATCAACACAATTAAAAACAGCACTGTCAGATGGATAGAATAGGTAATAACTAATAGAATAGGTAATAATGAGCCTGGATAGCTCAGCAGACTAATGCATTGCAATTTAAGTCCAGCTGTCTGCAATTAGTAAATTCGAATCTCACCAGGCTCAAGGTTGACTTAGCCTTCCATCCTTTCTAAGGTAGGTAAATTGAGGACCCAGTTTGTGGGAGCAATAAGCTGACTTTGTAAAATATGCAAAAGTATGAAGGCTATTGCTTAACGCATTGTAAGCTGCCCTGAGTCTCCGGAGAAGGGCGGCATATAAATCATTTTTTTTTAAAAAAGTGTCTATGTGTATTTATATATGTATATATAATAATAGAAAATTAGTCAGTAAGTGAAGTTGTGTACTGTATATGTAAATTTGTTTTTGATTAAGAGAAACTTGTATATTTTAAATGTTTTTAAGATTTAATAAAGTTTTAAAGTTTTAAAACCAAAAAAAAAAAAAAAAAGGAACACATGCTATCATGTCCCCCCGGTCCTTCTCTTCACTAGACTAGCCATGCCCAGTTCCTATAACTGTTCTTCTTGAACTGGAAAGGTTGGTACTTATCAGGAAATACAAATTGGAAGGAGGAGAACTCTAGTCCATCTTGGCTTTCTTTAGGAAAGCAGGAAATCTAACATATACTGAAGTTATTGTTAGTTACCTCTCCTTTTCCTCCTTTAAAATTTGAGTGACTGTTTTTGAAAGGTAGTTAGTTGCAAATTGTGGGAAGGGAAAGCAATGAAGCACAAACCAACCCAACTTTTAACATACAGTAAAAGAAAGAATCAAGAGTAGAAGTTTAAAAGAATTTATATATATATATATATATATATATATATATATATATATATATATATATATATATATATATATATATATATATATATATATATATATATATATATACACACACACACACACACACACACACACACACACACACACACACACACACACACACACACACATATTAACAACCAAAGGCAATTTCTCACTTTAAAAAAAAAATTGGAGCCTTGCTGTGAGATTCTGTCTCTTCCATCAGCACAGCTGTATAAGCATTAAAAACAGTGAAGTAAACAAACCCTGATGGAGCTAATTCATGCCTGACAAGCTGTACCCTGGACTGGTTTACAAATACAGGAAGGCAGTGAGAAAATTAGTCTTAACAACAGCTGAAACCTATTACAGATCTTTTCCCTCCAGCTTTCTTGGCTGATATTGAGTGCAGAATGAATACCTGTTCAAAGAAGAGGCTGTAAACAGCGATGTCTTCTGGGGTTCATATTTCACAGCTATGCATGTTGAAGGGTGGGAAAATCAGGCTGTGCTCCACAGGTTTGTGGGTTTTATGCTTCCATCAGAAGGTGCCGAGAGCTTTTATAATATTTTGCAAAAATAACAAATGCTGATTAAACGTGCATGGAGACGGATTGTACTTATTCCCAAACAGAGATTATTCAGAGTGACAAACATCAATTCATTCTGTTCCATGCAGGATAAAATGAGTACAGTCACATAATGTGACTTTTATGTGTTTAAAAGAGCATATTGAAGTCAGTGCAAGTTCTCTCCGCTGTCATTATGCTTCCCCTGTGCTCAAAACATCAGCAATTTACTTGGGAAATAATATTAGAATATGGTCTGATACAATAATTTATTCGCCTTCTGTCTGTAGACCATGACA
This sequence comes from Masticophis lateralis, assembly GCA_030761175.1. NCBI lineage: Eukaryota > Metazoa > Chordata > Lepidosauria > Squamata > Colubridae > Masticophis > Masticophis lateralis. The sequence goes on along the minus strand of JAUDYJ010000005.1, from coordinate 14,822,678 downwards.
GTGGAGAATAGTTTGCAACACAGCCACTGATGTGATCCATTTTATTGCTAAACACAACAGCTGTAGTTTAGAAATGTAGGTATATACACTTGCAAACAAGAGCCATATGATCAGCGGTGGGCTGCTGGGGGTTTGCAGGGGTTTGGGAGAACCTCTGGCTAAGATTCTGTGCAGTTCAGAGAACCCCCAGATCCCACTCCTGGCTGGCCCCGCCTACCCCACCCCTCCTCTCCCAGGAGTCTCCGTTTTGGATGCAGGTAAGTGCAGGGTGCACGCAGAGGCTTTGGGAGGCGAAAAATGGGCCTACCGGAAGTTCAGGAAGGCCAGAAATTGGGCCATTTCTGGCCTCCAAAGGGCACCGGAACCTGGGGAGGCTGTTTTCGCCCTCCCAGAGGCTCGAGGAAAACCTCCGGAGCCCGGGGAGGGCAAAACCATGGTGCAGGAGGCCAACTAGGCCACACCCATCATGGCCACACCCATCCAGCAACTGGGCAGATAACCCCTTGCTAAAACTTTTGAAGCCCATCCCTGCATATGATATAGTACAGGTGTCCCCAACATTCAGAACCAGGCTGCGCAAACAACAGATGTGCGTGTATGTGCACACAGCTCTACATGCACACAGCTCTACATGCACAAGTGGCAGTTGCTCACACTCACAAACGCAGCTCCATTTGTGCGAGCAGCGGGTACTCACACACGTGTCTGCTGTTCACACAGAACCATCCCCCGTCCCCACCACCACCAGTCCGCCAACCCGAAAAGTTAACCACTACATCGGACTGCCAAAGTAGTGGTTAAGGCATCAGGAGATTATGCGTTCCAGTTTCATCCTATCCACAGAGTGAGCTTGGGCCAGCCACTTTCTTTCAACTCTTAGAAGAATGCAATGGCAAACCAGTTCTGAAACCTTGCCAAGAAAACCTTTCCAGGTAGTCTCTGAAAATTGACACGATTGAATGGGAGTGGGGTGAGGGAGGACACAAAAGGGTTTTTATATCGTTCTATTCTATGCCTTTTGAAGGAATGCTGGTGACTTATAATACTAAGAGTAGTAAAATATCTCAGGACAGTTATGTAAAAATGAAAGTGAAAAGAATGTCTAAATGGGCATTTTTTTTCAACAGTGTAGAATTGGGTTGTCCTTGGCTATTTCCAGGATATTGATTAAATCTCCCAAACTAAAGCCTTGGAGTTGGTGGTTATCCATCCCATTACTCCCTAACTTTGATTCTACTTTGTTTCTGAGGCTGTTCTAAATGTGATTATGTGAACTTAGAACAGTGCTTTGTGTAATGCAGGGTTATGAAACTCAAGGGTTGAATGTGGCCATGGGCAGTGGTGGGATTCAAATAATTTAACAACCGGTTCTCTGCCTTAATGATTTCTTCCAACAATCAATTCACCAAATTGCTCAGAAAGTTAACAACCGGTTCTCCCGAAGTGGTGTGAACTGGCTGAATCCCACCACTGCCCATGGGGTGCTTAGATCTGGCCTGTGGGGCTGCCCTGGGAACAGTGAAAGACCGGCCCGCAGTGTCTCTGCCAGTGAAAATGGCTGCAACGGCCTCTTGCAACCCTCTGCCAGCAAAAACACTCTGTTTTTGCTGGAAGAGTGCTTCGGCTGCCACTAGGTGCCCCCGACACATGTGATGTCAAGGTGGCCACACCCACCCTAGCCAAATATAACCCTGATGCAGCCCTCAATGAAATTGAGTTTGACACTCCTGGTGTAATGGCATGTGGGGATTGTATGTAGGAGAGATAGGAGGCAGATTTGCAATCTAGACAATGGTTTGATAAATGAAATTTCAGTCTAAAGGAGATGAGGTGGTGAAAGTGAACCACAAGGGGATCCTCTCTAGTTTTTGGAAGAGTAAAAGTGAGAGACAGGAGGGGTACTTTCAAACGTGCAAGATTCTTTTAATATAAGCTTACAATAAAAAAGAAATAGAGCTAGTGCTTGGATGTTCTTCTTGCCTGGACTACCTCACAAGGCTTTGAGAAATAGGAAGCAACATACCATATTCTTCGGACTATAAGACACATTTTCCCGCCTAAAAGAGGGTAAAAATATGGGTGTGTCTTATACACCGAATGTAGCCTCATCCACCCACCGGCCCCCACCCTTTGGCTTTTGCCTCCTAGCAATTTGCTTCCTTGCAGCAAACAGCCTATTTCAGTTTCAGCTTCAGCACAGCCTGATTAGCACAAGCAGCTGATTGTCGGTTGTATCAGCTTCCTGACCATTAGCTGTTTCAGGCTGCGGGGATTGTCATTGCCTATTGCCGCCCCCGCGCACCCAATTTTCAGCCTCTGCTGTTTGTTTTTTGCTGTTTGCTGCAGGAGGCAAATTGCTGGGAGGCAGAGGCAGATTTTTTTTCTTGTTTTCCTCCCCAAAAAGGTAGGTGCGTCTTATAGTCCAGAGCATCTTTTACACCGAAAAATATGGTAATTCCTATGCTTCTGGTAAATTGGAATGGTAGACATTGGGACTGGTGTTGCTATTGTCTTCATGGGTGTTTAGGATGAATTTTATTTAGAGCAGCCCAGACGTGGCAAAATTTCAAGTTAGCTGGAAAAACTCAGAAGTAAGTTTTGAAATGTGCTTTTGAAGCCACCTCAAAGGCCTCTGAGACTGAACAGCTAGACAATAGGAAATCTTTGATTGGCACTTGCCTGTCAGACATGTAGAGAATTTTGAAAGAACCAAAGAGACTGACATTTGGGTCAAGGCCACATTGAAAGGTCAGCTTTTCAAGAAACGTAGATTTCCTGATTCATATTGAGATTTGGCATTTATGTTGTGTTTGAGGCTTATTTTGGGAACTCCCCAGCATCATTCATCACTGTCAGAAGAAGAGGAGGTAATGGGGAAATTCAAATAGGGAAAAACAAATATAAAAACCCAAACATTTATAGTGATTTTTCTATGCAATCAAAATACTGGGTTTTTTAAAAAAAATCCAGTCTTATTACCTGAAGGCTGTTTTTTTTAAAACTTGTTTTTTATAGAATATTTTCTAAAACATATATGATAAAATACAACCAACATTGCAGATAGTTCTGTACTTATAGTAGAGAGGAAAGTCATTTCATTTAGCTCAGGGGCCAGGTATGTAAGGGAGGTTTATTGGTAGTTGCTTCGTGACTTCAATTTCATTCAATCAGGTGCTAGGTAGGGTAAAATTTGTTTCTTCCAACCTTTGGACTGTCTGAAGGTTTAGTTTGAAAGCTGTTTGACATACTGAGTTGTTTCAGTGCAGCAGATTGAATCAACAGCTGTTAAATCATTTTGAATATTTGGTGGATCTTGATAGACCACACCTATGTTTGGTTATCAGATCAAATTGACTCTTTAAACCAAAAAAGTCAGCTTCTTGAAAAATTGACTTTAAACCAGGGGTGAAATCAACTTACCTTCCCAACCGGTTCGGAAGTCATGTGTACGCTTGGACCCTCTGCACATGCCCAAACCCTTCGGCACATGCGTAGAGTATAAAAAACAGTTTAAAACCAGGAAGTAATGACGACCGGGTGGGTGGGTGGAGCCTCGTGCCGCCATTGCTACCGGTTCTCCAAACCACCAGCCATCATCATTACCGGTTCAGTCGAACCCGTCCAAACTGGGAGCATTTCACCCGTGCTTTAAACCTTTAAACCATGTTGGAACCCTGTTGCAGATTCAAATCTAGTTGAAGGTTCAGCTAAAATCTTAAGTGAATTACTTGGGAAATTTAATAAATCTGGCTCTCCTTATTGGCCTCAGGCCCTAAAGGGGCATTCCATGTTCTAGATCAGGGATGTCAAATTCGTGGCCCGTAGGCCGAATGCGTCACATGCTGGTCCCTCCCCTGCCCAGCTTAGCGAAGGGGGAAAAAGTCCTGATATGTCATGTGATACTGCCGGGAGAATGTAAGTTTGACACCCCTGTTGTAGATAGTCAATGGACTACGAAGAAATCCCACCTCTGCATTGTAGTACTGTTTTTTTTTTAACTTATTTATTCTTTGTTCATTTAAAAAAAAATATTTTGCACTTTTGTTTTTATTATTGTAAGCCACCCAGAATCCCTTGACAGTAAGGTGGGCAGCATATAAATTTAATTTATGGACTATTGCAATGTGCTTTTCATAGGGCTACTCTTGAAGAGTATTTGGAAGCTACAATTGGTGCAGAGTGCAATGGTGTGGGCAGTTCTTGGGGCCCCTAGGCTGGCCCATGTACATAAATAAATAAATACATTTGCTTTTTCCAAGTTGTTAGAAACATGTATGTATTTAATCTTGGATGTGCAACAGGAAATTGTCAAAATGAATCAGGATGCTGGCTTTCTTTTTTTTTTCTTTTTTTCTTTTTTTTTATTAAAAAACAAAAAGAAAGCTTTAACACTTTTTCTGTTTCAACAGTTTCACATCAGTCAAGAATTTCATACTTATACATTTTTTCCTCCCTTATTTCTACTATATCTTTTATACATACTTCTATCATACTATATCTTTTATAAATACTTCTAATATTTATTTATTTACATAACAATACCCTTGTAACCACTTCTATTTCTACAGTTTTTGTTTCCTCATATTAGCAATTATAGTTCATCTCCTATTTCGACCATTATTTAATTTTCCCCTTCCTTTTATCTCTCTCCTCCAACAATTCATACCATTTGTCCCACAGTAAATAATATTCTGTTTCGTCTTTTTCTTGTATCTCCTTTGTTAATTTGTCCATCTCCACACATTCCAAAACTTTTCTGATCAGATTATCTTCTGATAAATGATATATTATCATTTTTCCAATTTTGAGCATAGATTATTGTTGCTGCTGTAGTAATATGGATAATTAAATATTGTATTTCTTTTTTGTATGACCCTGGGAGTATTCCTAATAAAAATGTTTCTGGCCTCATCTCAATCTTTTGTTTGGTTATTTCTTCTAATTGTGATCTGATTCTATTCCAATATTATTTCACTTTGTGGCAGGACCACCACATGTGATAATACGTTCCCTTTTGCTGTTTGCATTTCCAACACGTTGGTGAGGTATTGGGAAACACCGTTGCCAATCTGGCTGGTGGCAAGTGCCACCTGTAAAACATTTTATACAGATTTTCTTTATAGGATACAGACATTGTCAGTTTATAATTTTTATTCCATAATTTCTTCCATTTATCTAATTCAATGTTCTATCCAAAATTTTTCGCCCAAATTATCATATTTTCTTTAACTATCTCCTCTTCCAATTTGTATCTTAATACATAACTGTAATTTTTTTTTATCAATTTGTCTTCTGTACCTTGGAGGATTTTGTCTATTTCATATACTTCTCTTTGGAATCCATATTGTGTCAAATCTGTCTGATATCTAGATTTTAATTGCATGTAAGGCCACCTATCTATGTCTGTACCCTGTTCTTTTAATTCCTGCCTTGTTTTCAATTCCCCTTGACTATTTAACAAATCTTTATATCTTTTCATTTTGTCAACGCCTAATGCATTTGGGTAGATTTGTGCCTCCATTGAGGATAACCATTCTGGAATTTTATCATAATGATTCTTTTTTATCTCTTGCCATGTTTGTAATAGTGCAACTCTGATTAATTGCCATTAAAAATAGTTACGTTGTCTATTTTTTCCTTCCCATAAAAAGGCGTGCCACCCTCTCTGCAAATCATATCCCTCTAATGTTATTTTTTTATTATTTCATAATTCGTAAAGGATGCTGGTTTTCTAACTGAAAAGGTTATGCCACTTATTCAGTGGGCCTAAATACATTTAAAAAAAAAAGATTGGGAATTTCATTTGTGATTGAAGGACTTGCTCATTAAAACACTTCTGAAACATTTCCTTTACTGTAAATTATACAGGTTCTTGGAAGGCAATTGAAAATCATTGAAGATAAAAACACCTGAAGTTTGGATAGCTAAAGCAACTAATTGCTGACCTCTAATTTATCACATTCAGAAGTTTCTGCAGAGATATGTCCAAAAGGAAAAAAAAAAAGGAAAGATAAGGGGCCAGTTTTGTATGACACAAATAAAACTTGTGAAATTTTGATCACAACAGCTTGATCTTTAAAAAAAAAAAAAACTGCACCCCTTGCTAGACTGATATATTTCTGTTATCTTCAAGTATACAAAACTATCAACCCCTATCAGACATGACAAATGTATTTGTTGAACCCGGAACTTGTACGTTGTGAGACAGCATAGAAATTTAATAAATAAACAAGTTTCATTTAGGGTGAATGTCTGTATTGTTCTTTCCATAATGTGTGAAAGTATAATAATAATTCTATAATTTGGACCAGACAACTAGTGAACAGTTTGGAATATTTGTGTCAGGCACGAAAGACCAGGTCCACGCATGAAGGTCCAGCTAAACTGACTTATTGCTAAAAACTCTATGTGAGTGACACAGTGGCCTAGAGGTGGAGTTTTCGTCTCACCATCAGGAGGCTGTGAGTTCAATCCTCACCTGCATTGGTGAAGGGCATCCAGCCAGTAAACTCTCAGCTCCATTCAGTTGCCTCCAACCCAGTAAGGGACTCTACCCCGGAGTCATTAAAAGACAAAAAATGGCTAAAAACTCTGTGCCCAGGAATGTTTACAGTTAATGGATATCACCTGATTGAGTTAGATAAGGGACCATGGAATTCAAGGGAAATTTAATAAATAAATTAATATATAACATTCTCAGCATTATAACCATGGTCTACAGACATAGATGTCTGCAGACCATGAAATGTGTATGTTGGGAGATATTCTGGGTCTCTTTGTAACTACTTTCTGTCTTTCTGGAATTATCTACGAGACCGCCTTCTGCCACCAATAGCCTCTCACCGACCAGTACGCTTCCATAGAGAAGGGCTTCTCAGGAGACCCTGTCCACGTCCTCAGGAGCTACAGAGTCAAACTCTTCCCAGATAACACTCTCAAGACTTACCCCCATCTCCTCCCCTGGATCTACCCAATCGGAGTCCAGGCCATCCTGAATCTGAGCGACTTTATCATGCAGGAATTGCACAAAATCCTCAGCTCGTCCCTGTAAGGGATCTTCCCACGTCTCCACCTGAAGTAGGGAGTGGGTCATCCTAAACAGCACGGCTGGGCGGTTCTCTGCAGATGCAATAAGAGCGGAGAAGTAGCTAGACTTTGCCACTTTTATCGCCACTAGGTAGGTCTTAATATAAGATCTCACCTGTGTTCGGTCAGATTCAAAGTCAGATACAAAGTCACCACACTTCTACACTAATTGTCTCTTTGGTTCTGGCTTGTATCACCTTTGCACTAAACCAGATTTCATTTTCTTGAGTCAACCCTCCAAGCCAGATCTTGCAATGGTTCTTAATGTAAATGGATGCACATCCTCTTTGCATAGCCATCTTACCAGCTCCATTGCTTGGAACAATAAGCCTTTTTGAAATAAGTAGAACTATGGAAATAAATATGGGAGGGGGATGAAAACTGTTGTGGCACAAAGATAAACTGCTGTGATCAGTATGTTGTATGCTTTTTTATAAAAAGCAGATCTTCCCATTTTTTTAGACATCTCTTTTTGTTTATATATCCTGCCCTTAAATTTCCTATTATGAGTCTAAAAGACTATTGATTGTTTCATACCTTGGGTTTTTATTCACTGAGCTTGAAAAGACAGGAAAAGACAATATTAAATTATAGCAAAGCAGTAGATTCACTCTATAGAATTCAGAATACAATGGCCATTAAAGTAATATCTGATTTCTAGAATCCCTCTGCTCACCAGAGAGCTAGTAGAGGAATTGTCTGCCTTAAGGAAGGTAGAAAAGTAATAAAAGAGAATCAGATCAATGTTCTGGACTATCTGCAATACAGACATACAACTTCCTTGTAAATCTGCCCTTCATGGAATATCACTTGTGTGGATGTTCCTCATTTCCCTCTCCTTTGTCCCTGTTTGTTTTCAAACATGTACCTGTAAACACCATCGGTTACATTTAGCTTTGATAAATGATGGCGTTGAGATGGTGTTGTTTTCTTTTTCCAAAGGCATAATTGATACTGCATTTTCTGAGTACCGGTAGTTTCTATTTTCTCTTTAATGCCTAGCAACTGCTGCTACCATCTGGCCTATAAGATCAAACATTCACATTCTACGTTGACCCATTTCTTTCTTGGATAGAGAAATTCCGGTGATTGCACATTAGAATATATTTAATACTATGGGGGAGGGCGGGCATCCTGAAAATGTTACTTTGATATTCTAACATCTGAATGTTGCTGTCACTTCTTTGAATATTTCTGGTTACTGTGGTTTTATATAATCCCACTTTGAATTAAATTCTAATTTTGAGAGTACATCTGATATTCTGGCAGAACTATTCTACTCTTGCCTTCAACTTTTCATTTTTATCTTTCATAAATAAATAAGTAAAAAAAGCTTTGGTGTGAAAATGAGAGATTTTGGAAAAAAAAATATTCTCATTTCTCTTTAAAACACAATCCAAAATGTGAATTGTCTCATCATATAGGAGATAGGTAATTATTTGTCCCTGGCTTTTCCATAAGTCTTAGCCTTGCCACATTCGGACATGTTCTGAATTTTAAGTGCAGTATGGATGATAATTAAGTTGCTACCTTAATGTTTCTGATCAAATCTGAAAGTGATAACCAATTGAATATTATCAGTCTTAGATCATCTCTGTTTCCAACTATAATGCCAATGCAGAGAAGCATTATTACTGTGAAGTGTTAATAATATATTTTGATTTCTCCTTCATATCAAGAAAATTTGAGAAGTTTAGACCGATTCTGAGCTGGCCTTCTTATTTTTCACTCTTACTGAAAAAAAAAGGGGGTAGGATAATCTTCACATAGATTCAAAGTTTTTCCTGCTTGTAAAAATTGTAGGTTTTCAATTCCCATCACAGAGTCATGTGCCAACCAGTCAAGAACAGATCTTGCAGTGCCCTGACCATAGTCACGGTGCCAGGTTTTGATTTAAAAAACAACAACAACAACTTTGGAGTTGTTGCTTGTTGGAAGCTTCTGCATGAAACCTAGTATTAGGTACTGTGAAAACTGGCCACCTTCGGGGCGCCTCTGCTGTCATGATTAAGGAACTCCTGGCAGCTTGTAAGAGATTTAGGTATTATCTTGCTTGGTATGCATGCTTTTTATGTTGCATTTTTAAACCTCTTTCCTTGAGCTTAAAGCTTAAATCCCCTTATTTATTGGTTTGCTTATTGTCTCTGGATCCAAAAGAACCAATTGCTTGGGCATCTTCCTGACACTTGGCAAAACATCAGGTTTTTCATGAGCTATTGGATGAAAATATAGAAGTCATATCTGCAAATAATACTAAAATGTGTAGAGTAGCCGATACCAGGAGATATTCAGCCCCCTGCTGAAGGAAAGATACTAGGCTACTTGGAAGAAAATCTAAGTAAAGGTAAAGGTTCCCCTCACACATACATGCTAGTCGTTCCCGACTCTAGGGGGCAGTGCTCATCTCTGTTTCAAAGCCAAAGAGCCAGTGCTGTCCAAAGATGTCTCCATGGTCATATGGATGGCATGACTAAATGCCAAAGGTGCACAGAACGCTGTTACCTTCCCACCAAAGGTGGTCCCTATTTTTCTACTTGCATTTTTTACGTGTTTTGAATTTCTAGATTGGCAGAAGCTGGTACAAATAACAGGAGCTAACCCCGTTATGCAGCACTAGGGATTTGAACTGCTGATCTTTCAATCGACAAGCTCAGCATCTTAGCCACTGAGCCACCGCATCCCTGGAAGGAAACCTAATCACTAGTTAATTGTTTCTGGCTGTGGACTCTCATCCGAGTAGATCAGATGAAAAAGTCAAGTGGACCAAAACTTTATGGACTCATTCCAAGCCAGGAAAGGTAGGCAAATGAGAGAGGAGCAATTCAAGCAGGAAGGACTTCATCCTGTGCTCCTCTCAGGGGGAATAACAGCTTAACAGTAAGCTGTGAAACTCTAGATATAAAATGAAAGAAAATGTGATTTTCAGTGTGTCTATGCATTCATGGAGCACTTGTTGAACTTATAAAGCAAAATCTTGTGTTGGCATCATGCAGCAACTGCAGAGAGAATTATGCTATTCCAAAAACAGATTTCAGCTGCTTGCCAACAGTTGCTCCCATGCCTTTTTGAGTTCATTTTTCCCCTTTAAATGTGATATAAGCCTCTAATACATAGTGCTAATTTATCTAAAGGCATCAGCCAAAAGCAAGCATTACTATTGGTGAAGTTTTTTCTTCAATATTTTAATGAGGCAAAAAAGTTATTCTATTCGATCATGCAACAGAATAAAACAACCATATGTAAAAACAAGAATGATTATCAGTATGGCTCACATACTGCCAAAGAGTTAAATAAGATTTCTTTTTACTTAATTGGCTTATAATTTATAAGAAAAACCACACATATCCAAGATGATAGCAGAATAACCTCAAAAGCATTACGAAATCAAATTATGCCAGTTGAATAAATTAAAAAAAAAAGATGAATATAACCACAACACAAGTATTCCACCAAATATTGTTCAAAACTATAATCCTAAATTCAAAATGGAAAAATTCAAACGAATTAAAAAGTTATCAGGATTTTACATAGCTACTACACATTGTAATAATATTAATCTCTCTTTTAATTCATTTACCTTCTGTATTATAATTTCAGATTGATTTGTATGTTATTTTGATGTCATTTTGAATTGGAATTGGGTGGCCAAATTATATAAATCACTAATAATAATTTTTAGGACCATTTTGTACATCCCTAAATGAGGAAATCTGGCCAATCTGAAAAATCCACCCAATAACAACTAATGTGTACACACACACATATACTACAAAATACTTGCATAATCTTTGTGAATTTTGCTAAGGACTGACTTGATCTGTACAATTGTGGATATCAATTTTGTTAAACATGATTTCTCTGACTTTTGTTTTGTTATCTAATATCATAGAACATAAATTTCTGAATGGCCTATACTTTTATTGTAAAGGCACAAGCTTTTTCTACTAATGCTTGAATCTTGAAGAATGTGGTCCTTCCTTCCTTCCTTCCTTCCTTCCTTCCTTCCTTCCTTCCTTCCTTCCTTCCTTCCTTCCTTCCTTCCCTCCCTCCCTCCCTCCCTCCCTCCCTCCCTCCTTCCTTCACTACTTCCCTCTTTTCCTGTCTTAAACTGAGACAATGGCATCTATCTCACATCTGTTTAGCTTCGAAACCCAGAGAAGTTTAACTAGCAACTGCTCCCTGCCCTATGTAGGCATATAATGGCACGATGGCACGTATATAAATGCATATACATGGATTACATGATGCTATTGCATATACAATGCAGTTTAGAGGAAAGTGTGTTTTGAACTTTGAATATCAGACCATATAGTTCTTAGAATACCTTTTGAAAAGGCACAATGAAGTTTTAAATTCCAAAGGAAAAGCTATGGTAGAGTGAATGAATACAATGTAGTTACAGCAATAATAAGCCATCAGCAACGTGTCATAGGAAAAAAAAAGGAAGAGGAGGAGAAGTTTATTCAGAAGTCATCAAGGGTAGAGAATAAGGATGTTCTATATTTGCCATACTTTAACCTACCACATACAATAGAAGTCTGAATTAGGATCATCTTCATTCCCAACGTATCTGTAAATATTACCCATTGCCTGAGATATAGGAATTTATGTTATTATATACTGTACTCATAAATTCTAAATTATTTCCTAGGCAGCTAGGAATACTTCCTAAATACACAAATATTGAGGTCACTGTGAATGTCTTGCACTGAGCCAGGAGCTAAAACAACTCTTTTTAATTCTTTTTCTTGATTCCTCTCTCTTTCTCAAATTCCAATTAGTAGACTTGTCCTATTAATTCCACTAGCCTTTATCAATGGCCAAGATGCTCTTTGAAAACAAGAAATAGCTAAATCATACAATTTAACAATCTCCCTCCAAAATATATATGGCCACTAGCTAACGACCTAACATCGCATGCATTTGGATTTAGCAATGCAATCTAATCAGCTCTCGGTGAAATGAGGAAATGATGGGGAATTGAAATTGACAAAGCAATGCCACTAGGGAACCCAGAGGTTTTATGATTAATGGCAGATATACTTACAATTCCTCTTCCTGTCCCAGCTCTTTCTGCATATAAATAGAAAAGATTGCCACCACTCTTTGGACATTTGAAAAAATCAGTTCTGACTTCCTGAAACTGTCAGTTTGGAAACAAAAGATGCCATAAAATTATACCATTTCATTTTTTTTTTAATTGAGTGATTGGCATGTTCTCTTTGGTCTTGCAAAGAGGCAGAAGTAGCAACGCATTTTTGAAGGTCCCCATCTTAATTTGAAATGGGTGAGTGGAGACCAGGGGTGAAATCCAGCAGGTTCCGACAGGTTCTGGAGATCCTTGAGCAGTTTGGAGAACCGGTAGCGGAAATTTTGAATTGTTTGGAGAACCGGCAACAAAGTGAGGTGGGAATGGAGATTTTGCATTATCCTTCCCCCAGGACTGGGGAGGGAATGGGGATTTTGCAGTATCCTTCCTCTTCCACACCCACCAAGCCACACCCGCAGAACCAGTAGTAAAAAAATTTGGATTTCACCACTGGTGGAGACAAAACAAAACACCTGCCCTGTATTTTATATCCTAGCAATCTACTGCTCTTTGTGTCTTAATCTAACCAAAAATATTTTGTGCAATTAGTCTACCTCTCTAATCTCTGCCCCATTGACTAGACAACAGCCCCTCCCTCCCTACTTCCATCTCCTTCCTTCCTTCCCTCCCTCCCTCCCTCCCTTCACCAACCCACATTTGTGCTTTGTTAGGATATTCATTTTAGTAGCTGGAACTGTAAAGTGTACAATAGGCCAGAACAAACAATTGTGGTTAAGTAGTTAGAAAATGCTGACTCCTGAATGTGGACTATAAGATTTTTGCGACAATACTAGCTGAGAGACTCCGGGTGTTCCTGTCCCAATTTATCCACCAAGACCAGAATGGTTTCTTACCTCATAGGCATCTAAGAGATAACGTAAGGGTGGTATTGAATGCCTTAGAATATTATGAGACACACTCTGATAAACCAATGGTAATGATCTTTTTGGATGCCCAAAATGCTTTTGACAGAGTCAGCTGGAATTTTATAACACAACAATTGGAAGTGATGGGCTTTGGGCCTCAATTTACAAGAGCAATACAAGCCATTTATTCTAAACAGTCGGCAAGGTTACTGCTTAATGGATCAGTATCAGATGAGATACAGATTTATAAAGGTACCAGACAAGGATGCCCTCTTTCACCGCTGCTATTTATTTTAACACTTGAACCACTTCTTAAGACGATTAGACAGGATTCGGAAATTAAGGGCTTAAAAGTTAAAGGGGAAGAATATAAACTCCAAGCATTTGCCGACAATTTGGTTTTCATATTAGAAGATCCCCTTATTACGGGACCAAAATTACTTACCAAATTAGATGAATATGGGGAGGTAGCGGGGTTAAAAATTAATAAAGATAAAACCAAAATGTTAACTAAAAATTTGTCAGGTGCCCAAAAGGAACAGATCCAAAATATTATGGGGATTAACTGTGTCAAAAAACTTAAATATTTAGGTATTTGGCTTACAAACAGATGTTCTTCTATTAAAGAACTCAATTATTCTAAATTATTAACGGACACAGCAAATGATGTGGAGAGATGGCGGTGCATTCAGATCTCATTTTTGGGTAGAATTGCCGTGATAAAAGCCCATGTTTTACCGAAATGGATCTTTTTATTTCAAACAGCCCCTGCAAGATTAGAAAAATTTTTTTTTAGGAAATTAGACCAAATTCTAAGTAAATTTATTTGGCAGAGTAAAAAGCCCCGTATAAAGAGAAAAATGTTGCAAGAGCACAAAACAAGAGGTGGCTTGGGGCTTCCAATGTGGGAGCTTTATTACCTAGCCTCATCCCTGGTTTGGATAAAAGATTGGGTGATTCTCTCAAGAAAGCGCATTCTAACAATTGAAGGATACGATTTGCAGCAGGGATGGCATTCTTTTTTGTGGTCTCAAAAAGACAAAAAATTCAAATACTTTACAAATCATTATATTAGAGGAATTTTAATAAGGATTTGGGAAATGGTGAAGAAGCAAGTTTACACACAGATTCCTAAATGGGTGTCTCCATTAGAGGCAGTGACCCTTCCAACTGTGCACAACACAAAGAGGAACTGGGTTTATGGTGACTTGTTGGATGAAATCGGGAGACTTAGACCTAGAGCGGATCTCCAAACTAGAGGATTAGACATAGATTGGTGGTCCTATGCGAAAATTCAAACTAGATTCGCTAGGGATAAACAGGAACCTGGTATTTCCCTTCATTTACAAACTATTGACAAGCTTCTCCTAGGTGACCAAAGGAAATTTATCTCTAACGTTTACAACTTTCTCTTATCCAATTTTATGGCGGAGGAGATTGTAAAGGACTCGATGATTGCCTGGGGGAGAAATATAGGAACAACAATTCAGCTTGATGCATGGCAAAATGTATGGAACAAAACTATGAAACTGACCCTTTCTTCCCCTTTCAAAGAAAACTTCTATAAAATGATCTACCATTGGTATCTCCCCCCCACCAGAATTGCTAAGATGTCCCCAGGGTCCTCTGATAGATGTTGGAAATGTGGGTCGGCCAAGGGTACTTTCTTCCACCAGTGGTGGACCTGTCCGTCAACTAGACGCTATTGGAGGAAAATAAAACAGTGGCTGTTTGAAATAACAGATGTGAGCTTTCCCCTTTATCCAGACCTCTACTTGCTTGGAATAAGACCAGACTATATTGATAACAAATATTGGTATATATTTGTCCATGTCTCAACAGCGGCGAGAATGGCATTTGCCCAACTGTGGAAAGATGTAGATATGTCTCCTGATCATCTGATAATAAACAAGATTCTCCGATGTGCTGAGATGGATAGATTAACGTATATTTTAAAAGACAAGAAAGATTCAATATATAATAGAAGTTGGGACAAATGCTTTGTCTGGCTCAAAAGAAGGTTAAATCTAGGAATGGGGTGACAAGATCGTCTATTTAGATTAATTAGATATTTATTAGGCTATATGATTTCTTAAAATTTCGACAAAAACAGGCTAATTCTTTCGTAGATAGTTAGTAGAAATTGACTCTATTGAAATATTTGGTTTGGATGATACTAGTTATTATTAATTGGAGAGTGAGCTTAACTCTCGGTTAGTCATGTTTGTCGTTTCGTTTTAGTTTTGTGTTTATGTGTTTCTACATTTCACCATTTATATTGTTTTTCAATGTTTACTTTGTGTTAATTTTAATGTAAATATTTAATAAAGATTTATTTTTTTAAAAAAAAAAGAAAATGCTGACTCATGCATGATGCAATCTATGCTATAGTTGAAAGCTATAAATATAAAGGGCAAGTTTCTCCTTTTCCCCCCTCCTTTTTCTTTGTGTTCTCTATACTAATTCCTTTTCTTCATGATGTTCCTGTATTCCTGACTATCTTGTGTTGTTTCTTTCTGGATACTGAATGTTAAATATATCCGGGCAGCTGCTGTGCAATTCCATGACATGCTTCTGTTGGAAGAAATGTCCATCTGGGTTCAATTCCAAGTGAGGAGAAAGACACCGGAAACATTGAGACTGCTTGGAAGGATGGTTTAATGGAGCAGAACCATTAAGCTCATGGTCCTTGTACAGTTGACCAGATGGAGTGAAGAGTGAGATATATTTATACCAGGGGTGAAATGCTACCAGTTTGCTCTGGTTTGGGCACACTGGTAGTGATAAAAATTACCGGTTCAGTCAAATTGGTATTTCCAATGATCAGTCGTGCCGCGCGGTTTAGCTTTGCTAGAAAGCAGAAAATCCTTCTTTCTAGCGAAGCTAAATCACACAGCATGGCTGATCCCTTCCTTGCTGTTCTACTTACCTTCCCAAGCCATGCATGCATGTGCATGCAGCGTGCGTCTGGTGTGCACTGTGCACACAGCACACGCTTGGCGCACAGCATGCATGCACAGCCAGCAAACTGGTAGCAAACCGGTTCAGATTTCAACACTGATTTATACCCCCTCTTGGGCCTTGCAAGAAAAGTATCCTATTGGTTATCAGACTCCCATGGGGCTATGCAGTCATAGCTGAGGTTGTCTGTATCCCAGGCTTGGTTGAATCTTGCTGGGTGATGTAATGAAGGGCAATTTCCTATTGTGGCTGAATGGCTTTGCCCTGAAGGATAATTCCATTATCCTGGAGCTAAGGTCTTTTGTTTTGTAGATAGACTGGCCAAGTCTTTTGTCTTGTAGATAAACTGCCACCAGAATATATTCTGGGGGCAGGGAGCTGGGATCTTTTGTTTCTGTTTCCTTTTAAGATTTTTATTTCTCTTTTAGGGGAAATATTCTGCCTTTTTAATATTTCCTAGAATATTTCATTCTTCTAGGAGAGGGGTGGGTGCTAATTTTCTACACTTCCATTCCACCAACTTTTCAGTTCTAACCCCGCTCTCTCCTAGAATGTGTCCTTTCAATAGAAAAATACCCCATTTGTAGCCTTCAGCTTCCAAAAGGTGGCCTATTTTCTCTTTATTGTATGAAGTATAAATAAGTACCCTACACCTACTTTCCGATAATGCAGATTGCTTGAAGTCATGGGTAAAAATGTGTTTGATTATATTGGTTAGATTAAGAATCCAAGACCAATAGATTGCTAGGAAGTAAAATATAGGTGAGATGTTTGGTTGTATCTTCACTCACCACTCACCCTTTTGGTTGTATCTCTACTCATCCATTTCATATTTAAGACAGAAAGTGTCAAAAATTATACAAATGTCACCCTGAAAACCCTATCACATCAACCAGTCATGTTTCAGAAGAGTTCACACATCTTCAATCGTGGTCTAGGATAGATATGGTATGGATGATGATAGAACTTAGAAAAGAAATAGAAGAAGTGGAAATTATGACTAATACATGGGTGGATCATAATCCATTAAGAGTAACATGGAAAGGCAGAAGAAAAGAAAAAGGTGGAGGTTGAACAAAGAAATATTAAAAGATAAAGAATATATCCAAATGATTGAGAAAGAAATGAACATATTTTTTAGGATAAATACAAAAGAAGAAACATCCCTCCAAAAGCATATATAAGAGGTCTAACAATTGCTTACACAGTGAAGAAAAACAAAAATAAAAAACAAGAACGAGATAATTTGTTAAAAGAACTTTAAAAATGGGAGCTAGATTTACAGAAGGAACCCCAAAACAAAAGAATTAAAGAAAAAATAGATTTGATTAAAAAAAATCAAATGCTATTCTAATATTTTCTGGAGGGCCAAGCAGATCGATTTTGGCATTAATCTTTTGTGAACTAGGCAATTTAGTAGCTATCATCTAATAAATTGGACTGTAATCCAAAAATTGAAATGCCATGATAAATTTTGTAGGCTTTCAGGTGCCAAAGAACCCTTTGTGTCACCTCTGTATAAGAGCCAGGGTCCATATGAGATATCAATCATCAAACATGCATAGTCAGCTGTAAATGATTTTAAAATTGCTGACACCAGGGTAATAATTACCTTTCATCAGTAGTCAATATCCCTGGTCATACTGATTGGGTCATATGGTAATATAATTTAATTATAAGAAAGAGAATATAATGGAACAGCTTAAAAGGTTCACGCCAAATGGTCAGAAATATACTTGAAATTTATCTAATTGCTCAGTCTAAGGAGTAAATTTGACTTAGGAACTTTTTGTAAGGGTTGCATTAGATTATTAGAACCTCCCCCTATTCCCCGAGCTCCAATAATATTTCTGTTATTTTCTTCTTTATCTCCAATAGATGACCTCTTTTCAGACTATATAATAGCGTAGATTGATTTTATTTTATTTTCATGAGTTGGTAGTTTCTAAGTGACTACCAACAGTACATGCAGAGAAGAAAAAAAAAAGATAATGATTAACAACAATCCAATAATAGCTGGTCCTGATGAAACATGAACTATTTTTACCTATGCTATTAACTGTGTCATGCTGTGGACAAACAGGCATTTCTCTCTTCCTTACCAAAAACAACAGGAAAAGCCCTAACAATTCCTCTGTGTGTGTGTGTGTGTGTGTGTGTGTGTGTGTGTGTGAGAGAGAGAGAGAGAGAGAGAGAGAGAGAGAGAGAGAGAGAGAGAGAGAGAGAGTGTGTGAAAGAAAAAGGGAGGTTATTTAATGTATGTGTGTGCAAGATAGATAGATAGATAGATAGATAGATAGATAGATAGATAGATAGATAGATAGATAGATAGATAGATAGATAGATAGCAATAACAATAATATTTCTATTATTCTAAGTGCTAATAGCAATAGCACTTAGACTTATCTACCAATTCACAGTGTTTTACAGCCCTCTCTAAACAGTTTACAGAGTCAGCATATTGCCCCCAACAATTTGGGTCCTCATTTTACCCATTTCTGAAGGATGGAAGGCTAAGTTAACCTTGAGCCTGATGAGATTTGAACTGCCAAATTGGAGGCAGCTGGCAGGCAGCGGAAGTAGCCTGCATTACTGCACTCTAACCACTGTGCCACCGTGGCTCATAGATGATGATAGATTAGATAGATAAACAGACAGACCAACATTCTCCTGTATGTCAGTCCTTGTTATAATGTTTTTGCTCTGATATAGTTCAGTGTGTACCTCATTTGCAGTCTTTTATGTCCAAAATCAAATAATTAAACCATCCATAGAAATAATGTAAATTGTACATTTGAAGGGATCAAGACTGTTCTTCTTATCTTCTCCATTAGATTGATGCAGATCAGTGGTGAAATCCAATTTTTTTTACTACCGGTTCTGTGGGCATGGCTTGGTGGGCGTGGTGTGGCTCGGTGGGCATTGCAGGGGAAGGATACTGCAAAATACCCATTCCCACCCCACTCCAGGGGAAGGATACTGCAAAATACCCATTCCCTCCCCACTCCTGGGGAAAGGATATTGCAAAATCTCCATTTCCATCCCACCCTGGGGCCAGCCAGAGGTGGTATTTGTTGGTTCTCCGAACTACTGAAAATTTCTGCTACTGGTTCTCCAAACTGCTCAAAATTTCCACTACTAGTTCTCTAGAACCTGTCAGAATCTGCTGGATTTCACCCCTGATGCAGTTGCTTTTCTAAAGGCAGAAAATAATATAGCCTTTGGTGAACTATGGAAAAGACAGAACATGGTGCAGAAATTCTCAACTTCTACTGCTAATAATGAAGTGAGCAGTAAGACAGCCAGTTAGCTTTGCAATTGGTGTGTGTGTGTGGGGCGGGAGTCTTGGAGGCAAGAGGATTGAGTGAGGGTTAAAATGTTTTAAATTAAACACTTTAAATAAAAATGAAAAAGAGAAACTGGGGGCTAAAGTAAACAATAACTTTTGTAATAGCTGCCTCAGGGTGATTCCTGATGCCAGTCTAGACCCATGAATAGGACAGATATTTTATTGATATCTTCATCAATCTAGCAGAGATCTAAAAATTGGTATTTTCACTTCTAGGCCAGAAGTCATCATCTTTTCAAAGATATTGAAGTCTGGTGAGGTCTAATACAAATGGCGCCTGACTTGTAAAATTTGTTTTCTTTGTTTGTTTCTTTTCATTTGATTGTATGATTTCATTTGATTTACTCTGCTAAATATAACTAGGTGCAGAATAGTGATATAAGTAAAGAATGTAAGGCAGACAACTTTAGATATCAAATCAGATCAATATTATAAACCAGGGATGTCAAACTCACATTGTCACGGGGGCATCATGTGACGTATTGGGACTTTTTCCCCCTTTGCTAAACCGGGCGTGGGTGTGGCCAGCCTGTGATGCATCTAGCCCGTGGGCCAGGAGTTTGACAGCCCTGTTATAAACAAACAATTCTTAATCTATTGTTTGTGGACCATCAACATCCTCCAGTATCTTCCTTCCACTCTCTAGATTTACTGGCCACAGATTGTTTGCCACTTTAGATCCTCTCTCCCAACTCCACGAGTTGGCCAAACCAAAGGCGGAAATTGTCATTACTAGTTTGTAAAAATGGACTATTGACCAAGAAACAGTACTTTAAAGTGCACAGTTAGCAATGTGCTGAGATTCAGAAAACGGATAATGGTGAACAGAACTCAGGTGCAATTATTGACTGTGAGTATGAATGTGCTGAACCAAGGGAAATTGTGATTTCTTGTGACCGTGAGTTTGAGTGAAGTTGCCATTATGACATGGCAAGGGGCACCTAAAGTAATTCTACAAATGAATGTGTTATTGACACAGTTTAGGGTTTGTTTGTTTGTATTCCTCTGCTTTTAAGTTAGTATTGATTCCTAATGACTGCCTGGATTAATCTCTGAAGTTTTATTAGCAAGAGATTTTTGGAAGTAGTTTGCCCTTACTTCTTTCCTAGGGGTGAATGAAAATGACTGGCCCAAGCTCACTTAGCTGTCTTTCTGCCTAGGGCAAGATCACAACTTGTGATCTTGGTTTCTAGCCTGGTGTTTTAAGAACCACACAAAACTGGATCTCTATAGTAGAGATGTAGTTGACTTGACTTGACTTGAGTTTATTAAAACACAAGTAGTCCTTGACTTATGACTGGTTGCTTAGTGACTATCTGTTGTGACCCAGCTCCCAAACATGATAAACCCTCTGTAGTTAAATCAATGATTCCTTTATTAGGAACCCCAGCAACCCCAGCAAAAGTCTCTCTCTCACACAGTTGGCTAACAAGTCTATTTGGCAGGGAGATGAATAGTTGGCTATTCATCTTTGGCCCCTGGCTTTTATCCCCAGAGCTAGGGTAGGGCTTTGCTACTAGCAATGGCTCTTCCTTCCTAAGGATCATCCCATAGATTTCCACTGCTCTCCTTTCCTCTGCCTTCTGTGCATCCACGCGTCAGGCACTGAACCTAGCTCTTCCTTCTCTTCCTCATCAACCACCTCCAGACCTGGGGGCTGTTGACTCTCTATCTGAGGGATGATGGATGCCCAATCTCCGCCTCTGTCTCTCTCTCTCTGCCAGCTTCACTCCCTCTTCCCCCTCGGAGCTCTCAGATTACCTTGATGCTGACCCTAACTCCATGCCTCCTCCTCCTCCTCCTCCTCTGATTTGGCTGCTGGAGGGGCCAGTGGAAGACAGGCCACAGCACTATCCCAAGTTATGGCAGATCTCCACAGAGAATGACTCAAATCTGAAATTCCAGCAGCCTTGCTCCCTTCCCCAAATAAAATGCCCATTGTGGGCAATAGGTTCACCTAGCAACCACAGCATTTGCTAAATGACCATGGTGTTAGCTTAAAGACCTCACTGTTCTCTTTTGGATGGCGTCAAAAAAAGTCATAAAATCGGGCACAGCCACATGCACTTAACAACCAACATGAGTTGCAACTGTAATTCTGAGCTTAATTATGGTGCTACATTGAGGACTACCAGAGTAGAGTAGAGTAGAGTAGAGTAGAGTAGAGTAGAGTAGAGTAGAGTAGACTAGACTAGACTAGACTAGACTAGACTAGACTAGAATAGAATAGAATAGAATAGAATAGAATAGAATAGAATAGAATAGAATAGAATAGAATAGAATAGAATAGAATACTTTATTGGCCAAGTGTGATTGGACACACAAGGAATTTGTCTTGGTGCATATGCTCTCAGTGTACATAAAAGAAAAGATACATTCATCAAGAATCATAAGGTACAACACTTAATGATAGGTTACAAATAAGCAATCAGGAAACAATATCAATATAAATCGTAAGGATACCAGCAACAAGGTTACGGTCATACAGTCATAAGTGGGAGGAGATGGGTGATGGGAACGATGAGAAGATGAGAAGATTAATAGTAGTGCAGACTCAGTAAATAGTTTGGCCGCGTTGAGGGAATTATTTACCAGAGTGATGGCATTTGGGAAAAAAACTGTTCTTGTGTCTAGTTGTTTTGGTGTGCAGTGCTCTATAATGTTGTTTTGAGGGTAGAAGTTGAAACAGTGTATGTCCAGGATGTGAGGAGTTTGTAAATATTTTCACAGCCCTCTTTTTGACTCGTGCAGTATACAAATCCTCAATGGAAGGCAGGTTGGTAATTTTTTCTGCAATTCTAATTATCCTCTGAAATCTGTGTCTGTCTTGTTGGGTTGCAGAACTGAACCAGACAGTTATAATAACTCCTCTGTAGAACTATATCAGCAGCTCTTTGGGCAGTTTGAGCTTTCTGAGTTGGCACAGAAAGAACATTCTTTGTTGTGCTTTTTTGATGACGTTTTTGATGTTCGCTGTCCATATATAGTTTTTAAACTAAACAAAGGTTGAAAAATGCATTCCCAAGCTAAAAGCCTATAGATACCTGAACTAAGAACACTTGAGGAATTATAAGAGAGTAAAGACGATGGCCAACAATGAGCCCAAAGGAATTCTCTGCTTTTACTGTCCATAACCATTTTCTCCTTCTTCTGCCTGAACACAGAGATGGACTAGAAGACCTCCAATGTCCTTTCCAGCTGTTATCCTGTTATTCTGCTCCTCAAAATGGCTGTGACAGTATATGTGTCCTGCAAATATCTGCATAATATGGAGAAATAACAGTCCAGATAAAGACATGTTACAGAGACAGGGTATCTCTTAGTAGCATATGGTAGAATATTGAGAAAAAGTATTGTGTGATAATGATTATTTCCTGCATCCTCCAGATGACACAAAAGAGGGGTCAGACACGTTAAGTTGTGTTTTGAAGTTTTTCAAGGGACACGTTTTGATTTATATTGGCTTGACTTAGCATAGCAAATTAAGGAGCTTTTCCAGGGCATTTTGATGCCCAATGGAGCAAATTTTATAGTTCTGTTCTGTCCTAACTACACGTTAGTCTGTGTGCAGCTAAACCCACCTATCCTCCAATAAAAAAGACCATGTGCATAGATTTGAATGCATTGTTGAAAGAACAGGATATGGTGAAATGGGAAAATAGGGATACTTACAATGAGAATCAAATACAAGATAGACAGTATTGAATTACTGCTGAACATAACAATTAATACATACAAGCAATTTAAATCTCCCCAGCAATGCTCTGTGTGGGGGATGTGGTTTTGTCCTTGGATGACCATTTGCCACAGATTAAGATGGATTCTTCTTTGTGCTTCTGCCTTCTCCAAATGCTAAAGGAAATGGAGTTTGGCTTCCAAGCGTTCACTTGTTTTGAGAGTGCGGGCTGATGGGTAAAGGGGTGAGGTCAGCTTCAAACAATATATTTGGTATT
Source organism: Masticophis lateralis (assembly GCA_030761175.1). NCBI lineage: Eukaryota > Metazoa > Chordata > Lepidosauria > Squamata > Colubridae > Masticophis > Masticophis lateralis. The sequence continues at coordinate 14,799,374 of JAUDYJ010000005.1, read as the reverse complement.
TGTCTCTACGGCCACTAGATGGGGATAGAGAGCAAGAACATTATATAAAAGCTATATGCTGGGGCATGACAAGTTCTGTCCTACTTTTAGAAACAGAGCGGTTATTCATTGTAAAATAATCTTGGTCTTTTATGAGATCTAGTATAGTTGGGCTGACTATAGTGTGCTTAGAACCACATGAATGATAAAGCACCAAAACCAGCTGATATTAAAAGCAAAACATTCAGAAATACGAGTGACTACATTTAGATTAAAAGTCTTTATGGATTTGTGCCATTGTAGATGCTGAGATCTGTCTGGATGGAGAAATAATGCATTTGCATGGGGCTATTCGCTGATAGAGATTTATGTTTCTAAATGGCAATTCTGTGGATTAATTGCAGCGCGTTGTTCAAATGTCAGTTACCGGCTTTTGATGGATCAGGCTGTGTACTTTTTTCTGTTGGAGGAGAGTTAAGATATTGCTTATCATCTGTCTTGTGTATCTTTTGCCTGGAACAAAAATGTACAAGGAAGAGATGGTGGGGGAAGAGAAAAAAAACAGAAAGAAAAAAGAGCCATCCTTTTCTGTTGCCAGAGGATTTGACATGATAGGAATGAATGCTGAAGATATTTGCATTCTCTCTTTCTGGAAAGGCATGCTGTCACTCCCTCCTTACCCCCCAAATAAAGATCAGTTCATTTGCAACACATATGCGTGCTAATTCCCTACTGTTATTTCTCGAGCAATTAGACTTCGGGAAGAGGTAAATGGAAAACACCAATTTAAGCTGTGGGCCTGATGGAAAAGCATGGAGGGAATTAAAACACAAAGACAAGTAATATTTGAAAAGGAGGCGCACAACCGCATGTGTGTATTTCACCCCAGGATGACAGCTTGTGATGGAATTTCTGCCCATAAGGCTCCTTTATAGGAAAACAATTGCTCCGTGGTTGGTTGCAAATGTTTTTACCAAGGTCTTTCCCTGCACCAGTCAGACAGAAATCCATGTGAATAAATATATTTTCAGAGCAGGGTTCACCACTAGGTATTATTGTTAAGGTCCAGTGTATTCACATATCACGCTGTTGTTAGGTAGGAATCAGTTAAATGACTGATGAGGTGTCAATGTCACCTACCCTTCAGCCACAAAGGTTTCCCAAAGTAACATTCAGGTAAATTTTGTAAATAGTGTTCTTAGATGGATGATTCAGCCCATCCAAATAATTGTGGTTATTCTAGCTATTAAATGCTTCTTCATTTCATCCAGTGGAGGGCTGTATATTCAGACTAACATGAACAAATTAGCTTTCAATGTTGGTTCAACTAAGAATAAGAAAAGTCTGTTTTAGGAGTGGGTCACCTTTGCATGTTTTTCCTCATAAATCAATTTCTGATCAATTTGTGCATTTAAAAAGCTGCCTAAGCATTTGGTTGGTTAGTTATTTCTCATTTTCATACACAATTATGCTGAAGTATCTATTTCTGATTGCAATTTTCTTTCAAAGTACGCATTTCCAAATATATTCTTCCAATGTTCCAAGAATTGTGAAATCGAATGCACAGCTCGATTCTAATCTACTGATTAGATTTGTCACTTTGTATTAAAATGTGGAGGTGTTGATTTCTCCAGCATTCCTAAAATGGAAGATAAAACTTATTTACAGCTATAGATGTGGTTTGCAAAATCCAGATGACCAGTAGATGGCACCAAAGAGTGCAAACCTGGGATTTGCAATTTTATAGGCAATGTGGGTGTTGCTGAGAATTTTGGAAGTTGAAGTTCTGAGGTAGGAACATAAAGGCATACTCATTCAAAATGAGAAATGTTTTCCAAAACGCTGCTCCTCCAATCCATGGTCCGGGTAATCTTCCTTCATGTTGCTAGGGAACTGAGTGCAGAATTATCTCGAAGAAGTGCTGGCCACGCCTCTCCTGCTGCCCTCCTGTCAGTCTTTCTCACTCAGTTCTAGGGAACTGTTGTGTACTTCCCTTCTCTGCAGAGGATATTAGTTGCTGGCTATTTTTCTGGATTGCTGGATATTTTTTTGTGAGGCTGGGGGAGGTGGTGATGTGTCTGGGGCTCCAGGCCGTCCCATCTCCTGTTTCTGTTGACAGCCTGTCAGATCTGGCTGGGCGGATCTGCTCCTCTTTCGCAGCGGCGAGAAATACTCGTTTGATCGCCAGCCGCTGCGATTCCTTGCCGTTTCTAGGCACCTGCCGCCTGTTCCGCTGCTGAGAGACGTTTTACGAGCCTGGGGATCCAGGCCGTTTTTCTCTTTGGACTATTAGCAGCGTTGCGGAGGCCGACCTGGCTGGGCGGCTCCGCTTGATTTGCCGCCAGCGCTTCGTCTTGACGCTGAGAAGCAGGCGCGGTTGCGAGCGCTTTTCCGCCGCTCATCCAGAGCTTTGATCAGGTCCTCGCGGAGGCTTCGCCTGCCTCCGGGGCGCCGGTTGCGCCACTTTCAGCGGCCCTTTTCACCTTCAATCAGCAGATTGAGGAGCCTCGAAGCCCTTGGAGTTTGTTCCAGCGATTCGAGGTTTGCTATTTGCCGGCGGCCATTTTGAGGCGCGATTTTGCCTCAGCTTGTAGCGTGGCCATTTTGTTGGGGGCGGCGGCCTTTACAAGGCGCGGTTTTTATCCCGCTAAGGTCTGGGCGGCCATTTGGTGTGGGCGGCAACCATTTTAGACGCTGGCGGTGGTCCCTAGTATTCAGGGCGACCGCCTTGAGGCGCAAAGGCAGGCGCTTTCTCAGCTTGGTTTGTAGGAGGCCCAATCCAGGCGGCCCTACCCAGGACAGTGTGGATGGATTCAGACCTGCCTAGGCTGATCGATCCTCTTTGCCTTTACTAGACATGGGGTGGGGCTTGGCTGTTTTTGGGGTTACATATCCCTATAAGCTGGCCTGGTCTTCTGATATTACATTTTACACTCAGCCATGCGTGTCTGGTTTCCAGCACCTTGGCGTGGGAGGGGCTTTCTGCTCTTTATTGACCGTTCCCCTTTCCATTCCTAGGCGGATCCAAATGGCTGACGCTGAGTTGTCATCAGACCTTGAAGAGGAGGTTTCCCCTCCACTTGAACGACACTCCCGGCGCAAGGCCGCTGGCCCCCAGCAAGGGTCTCTTCAGCCATCTAAGAGTGAGCTGCGTCGACACAATGCACTGGAGAAGCAATTTGAGAAGGCCCAGAAGACCGCTGGGGTTCATTTAGCCTCTGCTTCTCATCCAGTGGTGGAGCCTACGGTGTCTCGCCTGGAGGACTCAGGAGATCTCTCCCCACATCACCTTCCTTCTACAGCGGGTTCGGCTGATTCTGCTGACCGTCCAGTCACTCAATCTTCTGCTATCGTGAATGTGCCAGAGGCCACGTTCACTCCGACAGCTGCTGGTCTTCGGCATGGGGGCTCCACAGGCCAACTGGACTTCCATTCCATTTTATCAGATGCATTAGCCAAATTATTGGCTGCTGGAATTCAGCAAGGTACATCTGCAAGTCTACGGTTGCCTCCTATGGGGTCAGCCACGACTGTGTCCAAAACTCCTACGAGATTGGCGCCTCAATCTCATTCGGATGAGACCGCTTCAGAGGTCTCTGACCAAGCTGAAGAGTTGCCTGAGGAAGGCGAATTATTGGAGGATGAGGGACTCGCTCCAGACAAGCCCATCTTTACGGGACTCTTCCGGCCTTCGCTTTTTAAATCTCTGCTGCACAAAGCGAAGCTTACTACTCAGTTCGGGATGCCTGCCACTGCTTCTACTCCTGATAAGCAGCAGTCTACTCCTCATGAGGCCCTCTTCTAAGTGCCTAAGACTGAGAAGGATGTTATCCCCTGTCCGCCCTTGTTTGCAGAGGTTATCCAGAACGCATTTGTCCAACCGGGTTCCCTTACAGCACCTAGTTCTTTGGATAAGCGTCTCTATTGTGCTGCATCAGAGTTGGAGGACATTTTAACCCTTCCTTCTGTTGATACCCCGGTTGCTTCGTTGTCTGCTTCTTCTGCTATTACTACTGATGCCATTGACTGCCTCAAGTCTGAGGACAAGAAAGTGGAGTTGGGGTTTCGGAAGGCTCACCAAGCGGCGGCTTGGGCCATCAAGGCAGCCACCGCAACTTCCTTTTTTAATAGAGCATCGTTGATTTGGCTGCGGCAGTTACAGGAACGCCTGCCTCCGAACGAAACCCGTGTCCATCAGGACATTAATAAAATAATCGCGGCCACGGAATATTCCGCCGACGCCTCGTTGAATGCGGCCAAGTTCGCATTGAGAGCTCTCGCGTCTACAGTAACTAATCGTCGCCTGTTTTGGCTGCGCAGCTGGAAGGCGGACTCTAAAACCAAGTGGAAGTTGGCGGCTTCTGCTTACAAAGCCCCTTCTCTTTTTGGAGCGCTGCTCGAGCCCCTGTTGGTCGAAGATAAGGAGAAAAGAAAGGTTCTGCCTTCGTCCGTTCGACGGCAGGAGCGGAGATACGCGCCATATCCACAGAGGCAGTCCTTTTGGACCTACGGAGGGCCCAGTCGGTCCTATACACCACGCGCATTCACCAACAACCAGGACAGAGGCCCAGACCGGCAGTCCTTTCGAGACCGTCAGCGACTTCAGGGTGCAGCCAAGCGTCCCTTCAAGGGCGGAGACTTCCGTCCTGCCAGACGTGGCAAATGACTATGCCACTACAGATCCCATTGGTGGTCGCCTGCACCTGTTTCACCATCAATGGGCTCTGTCCACGGTGGAGGAGTGGATTCGGTGGACAATTCGACAAGGCCTGCGTCTCGAGTTCATCGACACGCCTCCAAACCATTTTGTTCGCTGTCCTGTTTCACAAATTCAGCTCGAGCGCAACCTGATGGAGGCCGAAATCAACCATCTATTGTCCATCCGGGCGATAGAGCCGGTTCCCAAGGGTCAGGAGACCACTGGCTATTATTCCACTCTTTTCTTGGTGACCAAATCGTCGGGGGGACACAGGGGCATCTTGAACCTGAAACATCTCAACAAGCACATCTTGTATCGCAGGTTCAAGATGCACTCGCTGAGTTCTATTTTGGCCTGTGTGCGTCACAACGATCTGCTCCAGTCGGTGGATCTGCGGGAAGCGTATCTGCACGTTCCAATAGATCCCGTCCATCGACGCTTCCTCCGGTTCAAGTACAATTCTCTTCATTTTCAATATTGCGCAATGCCGTTTGGACTTTCCTCCGCACCACGAACTTTTACCAAGCTGGTGGCGGTGATTGCGGCATCCGTACGCATCAGAGGGATTCGTCTGTTGTGTTACCTAGATGACATTTTAGTCCTGGCGTCATCACTTCCCCAGGCAACAGCGGACATGGCGGAAGTGATCAGAACGTTTCAAGGTCATGGTTTCACTATAAATTTTCAGAAGAGCCAGTTAACTCCGACTACCTCCCTATTACATCTGGGCGCGCTGATCAACACAACCGTGGGACAAGTGTTTCTGTCCCCGGACAGGATTCACAGCCTTCAGACCTTGGCTCAACAGTTAAGGACTCAATGGACTGTTTCTCTTTTCCATCTATCCCAGATGTTGGGAAAGATGGGGTCCTGCTTCTCGATTGTGCCCTGGGCTCGCAGACACTCGAGACCATTCCAGTGGTTCTTACTTCCGTTTCAGAAAGCGGGGCGGGCCACTTCCCATCGGAAGGTGTCTTTACCTCCCCAGGTACGTCTTTCCCTCGCATGGTGGACAACTCCGGCTCTCCAAAAGGGGTGCGTGTTTCTGGAGGTCGATCGACTAATTTTGACATCAGATGCCAGCCTACTGGGTTGGGGAGCTCATTTGCGGGACCAGGTTGTGCAGGGCCGTTGGTCTCCATCGGAAGCGCAGAACAGCATAAACTTCCCAGAGCTCCGAGCAGTCCGCCTTGCCTTGCGGCATTTTCGCCACCTAATAATAGGTCAGCATGTCCTGGTGAGAACGGACAATATGGCGACCAAGGCACATATCAATCGCGAAGGGGGCACTCGCTCTCGGGGTCTGATGTCGGAGGCAGAGAGTCTATTAGCTTGGGCGGAGAGGCATGTAGCGTCCCTCAAAGCAGATCATATCGCCGGACTTTCAAACGTCCGGGCCGATTGGCTAAGTCGTCAAGACATCGATCCTGCAGAGTGGAGGCTTCACCCCGACAACTTCCATCAAATTGTCCAAAGGTTCGACTTACCTCTAGTGGATCTGTTCGCCACTCCACAGAATGCCCATCTGCCCAGATTTTATACCCGTTATCAGAGTCCGGGAGCAGAAGGCTGCAACGCCCTCCATTGTCGGTGGCCAAGAGGGCTTCTCTACGGGTTTCCCCCGATTCCTCTTATCCCACACGTCGTAAGGAAACTTCTAGCGGAAGAGGCGGAGATGCTTCTGGTTGCCCCTCTGTGGCCTCGACGGCCGTGGTATTCGGACCTGGTGAGCCTATCGGTGGAACCTCCTTGGACCATACCGCCTCAACAGGTCGTCCTAAGTCAAGGAGCCATCGATCATCCGGAGCCTCAATGGCTCCGGTTGACCGTATGGCACTTGAAAGGGTCCACTTAAGAAAGGACAATATTTCGGACTTCCGGTGGTGCCTTCCTCGTTGGCGGCGGGCTTTTCATGCCCGCCGGTTTCTCGGCGCGTTAGAGCCACCTTACAACAGACAGATGGCTCGAAAAAACCTGCTCCTTGATGGGAGGAGCAGGGAGAGCTTCTGGGGGTGAGGTTGAGCCTCACTGAGTCGCCCCAGGAATTTTTCCTTGTCCTGGGGAGGGCTCAGAGGGATGGCTCCCTCCATACCCCCAGGGTATGCTCCGCGCCGAGAGGATCCTCCGCTAATTATCTAATTAGCGGAGCCAGATGTTGGGAGCAACACCACAATCGAAGCGACAATTGGAGCAAGTTGGAAAAGAGAGAAGAAAAATTTAAGCAAGTATGGATTTTTTTCAACGGATTTTTTGGAAGAGGAGGGGGGAAGGGGGGAAGGAGAGGAAGAAAAATGAAAGTTTTTAAGATGGCGACTGGCTCTGCTTGAAAGGAAAGTGATAGCGGAAATGGAGCGCAGAGTTTAGTCCTGAAAGACTTTGAAAGGAATATTTTGTCACAGAAAAAGAATTTAAAGGAACAGAGGCTGATTTAAATAGATTTCTTCTGTTTTTTTTTTCTTTTCTTTTTTCTATTGAAGTAAGAAGGATTTTTTCTTGGTTCTTTTTAAAAGTAAAGATGCCTAAACTTAAAGGAAGGGGGGGCTCCCCCTTGAATCAGATGAACAAAATTGAAATGTCTCATTTGCAGAGACTTACAGAACAGGAGTTAAAAGAGTTAATTACAAGGTCCTTAGAGAGTGTGGTAGATAAGATAAAAGGATCACAGAAGGACCTCGAGGAACTGGTTTCTGGGAAATATGACCAATTAAGTCAAATCATTGCTCAAGTAGCTTCAGATTTTTCAACTGCGGTGGCTGCAATGGGGAAGAAAGTGATTGAGATGAGTAGTAAATTTGAATCTCAGATACAAGAATTACAAGCGAAACTTCTGGAAGCAGAGGCCAAAAATTATAACATTCAGAATGATGTTATTATGCTTCAAATTAAGGCTATGGAATCTGCAATTAGACTAAGAGGGATAAAAGAAAACAACAGAGAAAACTTAAGAACAACTTGTGCAAAGGCCTTTGCAGAATTATTAAAGCTACAAGATGAATTAATTTTGGGTTCTATAGCGAACGTTTACAGAGTTAACTCACGTTTGGCTAAACAAAGGAATCTGCCTAGAGATGTCGTTGTTTACTTCACTGATAAGAGACTGAGAGATGATATTTTACAAAAGTCTTATTCTGATAGAGTGCAGGTAGCAGGTACACAAATCAGGATTTTCAAAGAGCTACCATCGAAGGTCTTGAAGGACAGGAAAGATTTTGATTTTTTGGTCAAGGAATTGAAGAGAAGTAATATCCCATTTAGATGGGATTTTCCAGTTGGTATAATTTTTAGATATCAAGGTGTGAGACATTGTCTGAATACTATTGAAAAAGCAGAATATTTTTATCAAAATATCTTTAAGGGAGCACCGAAATATATTAAGAATAAAAAGTCAAAAATAGAGTTTACAAAATGTGAACAGAAAGAAGAAAATCAAAGTGTGTTAAAAGTAAAAGGAGAATTTGGTGATTGTCCAGAGGATTCTATTATGGATTTTTCTGATGAGAAAACTGAACACCTCAGTGATCTTGGGGGATTACAGGACCTTGAACTGCTGGAGGAAGATTCAAAAAACAAAGTTTTACTTCGAGATGACCAGCAGCAGAGGTCCAATACTCTTCAGGACATGGGGGGTGATGCTAATCGACAGGAACTAGAAGTCAATGAAGAAATCCGACTGGAAACCACAGGTGATAAATTTAAAGACCATCCTGAATTGTTTGATACTGAATCAGAAAGCATTGAAAGATTTGGAAAAAATGGATTATAAAAACTCTTTTAAGATGTACAACAATTTGTTAAAAGTTCATTCTGAGTTGGACTAACTTTAAACTTATATATCAAAATGGATTATAAAAATTTTTTACTATGAAGTTTATCCTAGATTGGACATGTTATCCTGAGTTCTGATAGATTGCTGCAAAATTAGCAGCGATCACTGGTTACCCAATTATATATTTTTTGTGGAATTTATTTTCTAGGAGAAGACTACGAAATTGAAAATATCCTATAACCCGAAGGATTGAATTGCAAAGGGTGGCAGGATTTGAAATAATTTTGAAGGAACATCTGGGAATGCAGCTCTTAGTTGGTTTTTTTTTTCTCTTTTTTTTTCTTCAAGGCATGAATGTCAAGACTGCAAAAGCCTATTTTTAGGTATAGTATAAGTTAGCTTGAATGAATCTTCCTAGAGGTGTGAATATCTTCGTAGTTGGATATTATTCATATAAAGTCACTCGGGGGGTTGTGTGGGGAAATGTTTTACTTTGCTGATGGGGGCAGCGGCAAGATGAAGATTATTGAAGCAGGATTTATGTAAGGAAATATGTTTGACTTCAATCAAGTTGAAGAGAAGATTGAAATTTGGATTATATAGACTGAGGAATGAATTAAACAAAAGATAATTTTCTTAATGATATAACTGCGTGATTATAAATATATATGCATATATATGTTTTATGTTTTTGGGTTTTTTTTTTTTAGTTAAGGGGTGTAGTTAGGATAGAATTATAATGGTGTTCTTAATTATAATGGTTATTAATGGTTTTTTTTATTATAACATTGTTTAAATATATTAAGGTCTGTTTTTTTGGGGTTTTTTTACTTTTTTTTCCCTTCTTTCCTTCTTTCTCTTTCTTTTCCTCTTTTGAAATTTGTTTAATTTAGAATTTGAATATTTAATAATCTTTTCTTTTTCCCTTGTTCTAAATTTTGTTTTTTTTTAACTTGTAGTGGAAGTCAGGGGGGGATGGGGAGGGAAGGGGTTGGGGTTGAGGGAGGATGGGAGGGGTTGGGTAGGGGGACTGGGGAGGGGGGGTGAAAATGAAAAAAATTCTGTATTGTAAAACTTTTTCAATAAAAAAAAAAAGAAAGGACAATATTTCGGAGGGGGCGATTGCGGTCATCCAATCGGCCAGGAGGTCCTCTACGAACAGAATATACCAAGCTACCTGGAAGACGTTTGCACTATGGTGCAGTTCTCACCACGTGGATCCCACGTCGCCCCAGATTTCAGATGTCATTGATTTTTTGCTTCAGGGTTTGAATAAAGGACTGTCACCTAACACATTAAGGCGACAAGTGGCGGCTCTCGCTACGGTTTTACATTGTGAACCTCACCGTACACTTTCCCATAATCCACAGATTCGCGCCTTTTTACAGGGTGCTGTCAATAAGTCGCCTCCGGTGGTCCATCGGTATCCCTCTTGGGATTTGCCGTTAGTTCTTCAGGCGCTTACTCGGCCTCCCTTTGAACCGTTGGCCTCAACCTCGCTAAAGTTTTTGACTTATAAGCTTACTTTTTTGCTCGCCATAACTTCTGCGAGAAGGATTTCTGAACTGGCGGCCTTATCGGTACGCAAGGACCTTTGTATGTTTTTTCCTGATCGCGTTGTCTTACGTTTGGATCCGTCATTTACACCAAAGGTCAACTCTTGGTTCCACAGGGCACAGGAGTTGGTGCTCCCTAATTTTTGCCCTGATCCTCGGAATGCTAGGGAGGCAAATTGGCATACGTTGGATGTTAGGCGGGCTCTCCGGCGTTACATCAGACGGACTGAGTCTTTCCGTCTTTCTGAAGCCCTATTGGTTTCCTTCCACCCAGCTTCTATGGGAAGGAAGGTGTCTTCGGCTACTGTAGGATGATGGATCAAAGCCTGCATTGCCACGGCGTATGATTCTGCCTCCAAACCTGTTCCAAGACGTATTTACGCCCACTCAACTCGCAGTGCCGCCACCACGGCAGCTTGGGCGGCTCAAGCTTCAATTCTGGACATTTGTCGGGCCGCTTCATGGTCGTCTCCGACTTCATTCATAAGACACTATAAAATTGATGCATTCACCGCTTCTGACGCGGCGTTTGGTCGTAGAGTTTTACAACAAGTGACTGGTGACTCGGGTCTGGGGGGCAGCCAGCTTCCCACCTGGGATACTTAAGCTTGGGTAAATCCCGGACCATGGATTGGAGGAGCAGCATTTTGGAAAATGGACGTTGTTGTACCTGAACGTCCCTTTTCTGAACGCTGCAACTCCAATCCATACCCTCCCTGTTGCTGTCTGCATTTCTTACTTACCTGTTTGATTGTTGTTTCTATATAAGTTCTGTTATGCAGTTTCTTCTGTTCCACTCTCTTCGCGAGAAAGACTGACAGGAGGGCAGCAGGAGAGGTGTGGCCAGCACTTCTTCGAGATAATTCTGCACTCAGTTCCCTAGCAACATGAAGGAAGATTACCTGGACCATGGATTGGAGTCGCAGCGTTCAGAAAAGGGACGTTCAGGTACAACAACGTCCGTTTTAGACATTTGTCTAAAAGTCAAAAAGAATAGACTAGACTAGACTAGAATAGAATAGGATAGACTAGAATAAGGGCTCTTTTTAGGTGTGGCTAATGACATTTTGCACAATCCGACAAGATTCACTCTGCTCCTGTCCCTACTATTGTTAAAGTTGTGTGTAGAGTTGAGATTCCCATCGTATATTTTAATTTCCTGTTCAGATTGGAACAGATCCTTTGGGAATGTACTATGTCCATTCACAGGGGAATGGTTCTTTCGGGTTCATTATCCTCATCAAGAAAGTTTCCTGTTTTATGCATCTCTCCTCCACTCCAAAAAAGAGTCTTCTCTTATTCCGCAGCACTAACATCCCAAAATGATTGCTAACTCACATTCAGGCACAGTCTACAATTTAGTTCTGAGCAATCCTGGTTCTATCTTTGACCTAGAAGTTATACACCACAGATGAGGGTGTTGTTTGTTAGAGCTAAGCCTCTGCAAAGAAGAACTGCTTCTGTTTGCCATATGCAATTCGACTCTTTTATGAAATAATAGTGCAAGATGCCGTATTTTTTGGAATACAAGATGCACCCCCCCCCCCAAAAAAACATACACCAAACGCCCAGCCTCTGAAATGGAAGTTCAGAGTCTGAAAAAAAGCCTCTTAAAGGAGGTTTCACAGGCTGAAAAAGCCCCTTAAAGGAGGTTTCAAAGGCTGAAAAAAAGCCTCTTAAAGGAGGTTTCACAGGCTGAAAAAAAGCCTCTTAAGGGGAGGTTTCAGAGGCTGAAAAAGCCCCTTAAAGGTGGTTTCAGAGGCTAAAAAAAGCCTCTTAAAGGAGGTTTCACAGGCTGAAAAAGCCTCTTAAAGGCGGTTTCAGAGGCTGAAAAAAAAGCCTCTTAAAGGAGGTTTCAGAGGCTGAAAAGAAGCCTTTTAAAGGGAGGTTTCAAAGGCTGAAAAAAAGCAAGGCGCAGAACTCACAACCAAGGAACCTGTTGCTAAAATTCACCTCTGGGAACGGTTGATTGGGGGTATTCTGGGAGGGCGATCCATCCGTCAATCAACTTTTTTCTTATTTTCCTCCCCAAAAACTAAGGTGTGTCTTATACTCCTGTGCGTCTTATAGTCTAAAAAAATACTGTAATCCTTTGTGATTGAAAATTCAGGTTTCTATCTCACATCTTTAAACAAAAAAAAAATACCCACACTGACTGTGTATGGTAGCAAAAGTGCATACATTAGACGTTCCACAAAAATGAAATTGACATAATTTATTCAACGTCTGTGCCAATAATCAGCCTGCATCCTTTACCAGCCATGCTGAATGATCCATATCACACTTTCCATTCATGCCTATTTTATATCAAAATGCTGGCTTCTATCAGTGTTCATTTTTCTATAGAGACAAGTTCTGTGCTTCTACCATTATGGACTGTCACACTGCTGGCCTGACAAGAAATACTAGCATTATGATTGTTGTGAACTGATGAGCTGTATAGACAAATAGCTTTCTCCCCTTCAGGAGCTTTGCAGCTTCTTCCCTGACTCACACAATTGCAGTCCGATTGTTGCAGCTTTATAGTATAAATTGTGAACAATGATACCTTGTGGTATATCTCTGGATAGATTGAACCAATGGTTTTCAACTTCCTTATTCAAAAACTTATATGTGAATGTGCAGGCCAGAAGATTGGGGAGAATCATTCCATTCATGTTGTTTGTAGGGTTGTTTTGTAGAATTGTGATTCTATGCCCAATGTCAGCCTCTATGATGCTTGCTTGCTATCAGCTGCCATAGTAATGGCGAGGTGGGGAGGAGATTGACATTTGGGTGGGGAAGTGAGCTGGAGAGAGATGGCCTGTGTGAACAAAAAGGGAGGATTGCTCCCATGATGTACTGTGTAGCTGAATGGACTTGTTTATACACAGTCAAGATCAACCATCCCGGAATACCAGATGGGTGAAAACACCTGAAGATGCGTCCCACAGGACACCATTATATTGGACATTCAGCCTGGATCCTTGGGGGGAGGGATTTGGGGATACTTTCAATATGTAACTTTCGCACCTTTTGCTTCAGATCTTCCTTTTCTTTCGTTGCTATCATTTCAAACTCAGTAAAAGTAGCTCTTCTCTACAAAATGGAGTCCGGGGGATTTCTTTCTTGGGTTTTGAATGGAGGCACGTCTGACACACAATGAGTAAATAGGGCCAACAGGTAAAGAAGAAGAAAAAAATCAACGGTGATAATTGGATCTCTTCCACAGCAGGAGATACCAGCATTGGGATGGTTATGCTATTTATAAACATGCCAAGCACAATTTGAACTGATTAGATTTCTCATTGATTGAATATGGTTTTTCCTTATATGGAAAAAGAGATAGATAAGGCACAGATAAGGACACTTGGTTCCATGTATAGTCCTTTAAAATGATGATGGTCACTTTACCATCCTAAAATGTCCTGACGTACATAAAGGATTATAACTTTTGTGTGTGATTTATTTATTTAGAGATAATGGAGAACTTTTACTTCTCCCTAATTTAAGAAAAAAAAGATAAAAGATAAGATGTCTATTTGTCTATGCACCTCACTCTCTCTCCATCTTTCTCTCTTTCTAGCTACCCATCTATCTTCGCTACCTAGTTATTTACCACACTTAAAAACATTATGAAAAATCATTAACATCCTTCCGTAGTCTAAGAGACAGACCGTCAGGCAGATAGAATAGCAGAATTGGAAAGTCTGTAGAGATTCTCAGTCATCCAGATCATGGTCATCCCAAAGGTGTTTTTTCTGGAGGCAACTAGACTTTCTTGGTTTTGTTTTGTTTTGTTTTGTTTTAAATGTTTTGCTTCTGATCCAAAAAGCTTCTTCAGCTCTGACAGGATAGTGGGGAATGGAAGAATATGTATTCCTTGCAGGTCATGTGATCCTTTTAGAGGGTCATTGAAGCACTTGGAGGTTTATCCGTGTCCTATAAATGACCAGCTGTCGGCAAGGAATATCCTTCCATTCCCCACTATCCTGTCAGAGCCGAAGAATCGTCCAAACTCTGTAACAAAAGTCGAATTAAAAATGGATGAATAATGTTTACATTCACTCATAAATCGAGAGAAAAGAAAGATACAGTATTATATGCAGTTGGGAAACTCAGCAATTACCATTGAAAAGATTGGAACAAATTGTGACTTCGATGCTTTCTAAAGGATCTAGTTAAATCTTGTTTTTGCTGGATTCAGGATTGAAGGACATCACAAAAACTTTTAACTTTCCAGAAAAATCTGCTCTAGAGTTGGAAGCTGCTTAGAAATTTTATTAATTGTAGGGTATCCACCTGCAGATGCTTGGAAGAAACTTCAGGTAAGCTGATCTGATATACTGAGGTGTAATTTAAGTTCACCGACCTAATCTTGTTAGAAATTTTACTAGCATTTTTTTTCCAAAGATTGCATTATCCTCAAGACTAATTAAAAACACTTCATATCTGCAGATGGGTTTTAATAAAGCTTAAGGCATGATTTGCACCTGTATTTTAATATTCTGAAAATAAAATATGAAGTAAATAAGGAACTTTAAAAAAAATCAATCAAGTATATTGTCACTAAAGTTTTAAAACTGTTTTCATTTAATTATTGAGTAGACAGCATATTTCATTTTGCAGTGAAAAAAAAACCCAATTCTATCATTGTAATCTTCCCCCTACAATGGAGAACATGCTTATGACGTGGAAGTACTTAGATCTTGCTTGTAATGGGGTGGCTTTTCTTTCATTATTCAGTCTAATACTGATGGGAAATGTGGATACTCCTGGAGAATTTGTGTTAATCAAATGACTTGGCACGTATTGGGACTGTCCAAGTTCATGTCATTGCATTAAAGGGCACAGCCGATGAAATCACTGGCTTGTAATGTACTGGTGATTGGATTAACTTGTCTATTTTGTGCAGACTATTTGAAGACTTATTGGAGATAAAGTGGAAAAGATTAAGTCCAAAGAGCTGACCTTTGGCTATTATTCCTCTTGAAAAGAACTCCCAAGCCTTTAGCGTAAGCCTACTACTCTTGAAAAATGTGTCGTGTTAGAATAGATCAGAGGTGATGAATGTCTTGCTAATTTGTCTGAAAATAATCTCTGTTTTTCAATTAAATGGGCACCAGAAGACAAATGCAAAGTCCAACGTGACCAGATTTGTGGCTCCTCTAAGCTTGACATTTAACCTTTACTTCATCATTCTGTACTGTCCAACTGACGCTATGACTCTGAAGGAGCACAGCACTTTGGTAAAGTAACTGTCAAGTCTACCTCCATTCAAATCTTAGGAAAGGAAACCTCCAACTCCATAGATTTAGAGAAAAAGGTACTTTTACTAAGAATGAACTGATGGCAGCAAAAGCAAGGCAAGATGAGTCGCCGCCCTGAGTCTCCAGAGAAGGGCAACATATAAATCAAACCAATAGATAGATAGATAGATAGATAGATAGATAGATAGATAGATAGATAGATAGATAGATAGATAGATAGATAGATAGATTTTTTGTTCAATATCTGGATGATAAAATAACTCAGATTTGGGATGATCTGGCCGCTGACTGGGTTAGTTCAGGCGAGGTGACAGAGCCCTGTCCTGAGAGTGTTATCTGGGCTGAGTTCGATCCTGTGGCTCCCGAGGACATGGACAGGATTCTGGGAAGACTGAACGCTACCACATGTTTATTGGACCCGTGTCCCTCCTGGTTGGTGCTGGCCTCCCGGGAGGTTACACTAGGCTGGCTCCAGGAGATTATAAACGCTTCTTTGAGTGAGGGTGCCCTACCGACCGCTTTGAAGGAGGGAGTGGTGAGGCCCCTCCTCAAGAAGCCCTCCCTGGACCCAGCTGTTTTGGCAAATTATCGTCCAGTCTCCAACCTTCCCTTTCTAGCGAAGGTTGTTGAGAGTGTGGTGGCGTGGCAGCTCCCCCGGTACCTGGATGAAGCTGTCTATTTAGACCCGCTCCAGTCCGGCTTCAGGTCTGATTACAGCACTGAAACGGCATTGGTCACGTTGGTGGATGATCTCTGGAGGGCCCAGGGTAGGGGGTACTCCTCTATCCTGGTGCTGTTAGACCTCTCAGCGGCTTTTGATACCATCAACCATGGTATCATGTTGCGCCAGTTGGAGGGATTGGGGGTGGGAGGAACCGTTTTATGGTGGTTCTCCTACCTCTCTGACCGGTCGCAATCTGTGTTGACAGGGGGGCAGCGGTCGACCCCGAGGCGCCTAATATGTGGGGTGCCACAAGGGTCGGTCCTCTCGCCCCTTCTGTTCAACATTTATGTAAAGCCGCTGGGTGAGATCATCTGTGGTTTTGGGGTGGAATTCCATCAGTACGCTGATGACACTCAGCTGTACATCTCCACCCCAGACCACCCCAACGATGCCGTGGAAGTGATGTCCCAGTGCCTTGAAGCTGTGCGGGTCTGGATGGGGAGAAACAGGCTTCGACTCAACCCCTCCAAGACCGAGTGGCTGTGGCTGCCGGCGTCCCGATATAGCCAACTGACTCCATCGTTGGTTATTGGGGGCGAATCATTGGCCCCCACGGAAAGGGTGCGCAATTTGGGCGTCCTCCTGGACCCACGGCTGTCATTAGAGGATCATATGACAGCTGTGGCCAGGGGGGCTTTTTATCAGGTTCACCTGATACGCCAGTTGTGGCCCTTTCTAGATCGGGACTCCCTACGCACAGTCACTCAGGCGCTCGTCACGTCTCGCTTGGACTACTGCAATGCTCTCTACATGGGGCTCCCCTTGGGATGCACCCGGAGGCTCCAGCTGGTACAGAATGCGGCTGCGCGGGGGATTATGGGAGCGACGGGGCGCTCCCACGTGACACCTCTCCTGCGTGAGCTGCATTGGTTGCCGGTTGAGTTCCGGGTGCTTTTCAAGGTGTTGGTAATCACCTTTAAAGCGCTCCATGGCTTAGGACCAGGGTACTTACGGGACCGCCTTCTGCCACCAATTGCCTCCCACTGGCCGGTTCGCTCCCACAGAGAGGGCCTCCTCAGGGTGCCGTCAGACAGACAATGTCGGCTGGCGACCCCCAGGGGGAGAGCCTTCTCTGTGGTAGCCCCCACCCTCTGGAATGATCTTCCTCCAGAACTGAGAACAATTGCTGCTCTCCGGACTTTTCGTCGGGCTCTGAAGACTTATCTCTTTCAACTTGCTGGACTTGCCTGATCCCTTCTACTTTTTAAAATTTTTAGAACTTTTCTCTTGTTTTTAAACTTTCAGCCTAACTTATATCTGTTTTAGTACGATTTTAACTTTTTTGTATTGGTTTTTAGTCGGCTGTTCACCGCCCTGAGTCCGTCAGGAGAAGGGCGGTATATAAATTTAATTCATAAATAATAAATAAATAGATAGTCCACACGAAAATTACACATTGGAAGTCAGCTCAAATCCCTACCCACAGGGTCCAGCCCATAAAAACCAATCAGTGTCCAATATGATGTTATAGGAAACCTCTTCAGAAGGTTTCTGAATGCCTCCAGAATCCTAGGACAGTTGGCCTTGGAAAAGTCCAAAGAACTTTTGAGTACTCTTCTAGAGGTATTTTAGTAGAAGAGTACTCAAATCTTCTGCTCAAAATAATATTTCCTATATCACCAGGCTTGAAATTTTAGGCCTTGATAGCCTCGAATGATGCCGTTGCGACCTATGCTTGGTTCATAATATTAATTACCAAAACGCCCTACCTGTAAATAAGTACTTTAATTTCAACCGCAATAACACAAGGACTATCAATAGATTCAAACTCAATTTAATTCGCTTTAACCTTGATTGTAGGAGTAGTAAATGTCTGGAATAGAGTAGTAAATGTCTGGAACACTCTACCTGATCCAGTTGTTAGTCTCTCTAATCCCCTTTTACCTTAAACTGTCTACCATGGACCTTTCATTTTTCTTAAGAGGTCCCTAAGGGGGCGTGCATAAGCGCACCAACATGCCTACTGTCCCTGTCCTATTGTCCCCATTTATATGTAATCATTCTATGTGTTTATGACTATGTTTTGCCTATTTGTATCCTTTTATTTGTGCCGATTTTTTTCATGTGTCCATGCCTATGTCTATACTGTTACTTGTTTCCTTGTACTTGTTGATAAATAAATAAATAATAAATAAATAAATAAATAAATAAATAAATAAATAAATAAATAAATAAATTTCATTCCATTGATAGGTAGCAAACCTCCCTTCTGATTCTCAGGGGAACACTTCACACCAGCTCACTTCCCCATCCCAAATGCCAAAACCACCCTCCCCGTTTCCATGGCAGCCGAGGGCAAGCAAGCTGCAAATCGCATTCTGCAGATCTGGCTGACAGTAACCAACAGAGTTTTTTTCTTTTCTTTTCGGGACGAATGGAGAGACAACTAGAGGGGAAAATATCATGGAACATTGCATTCTTGTATATGATAATCGCAGCAAGATTATTATATGTTCTCAAGTTGAAAAGTTCAGCTGGTGACAGGATGGGCATCCAGCTGCTAGCTCCATTCAGTTGTCCAGACTCTACCCAGGTTCTGACCAGATCTGGAGAACCGGTAGTGAAAATTTTGATAGTTTGGAGAACCAGTACATACTACCTCTGACTGGCCCGACCCCCATCTATTCTCTTTCTCCTGAGCGGGTGGAGGGACAGGGCTGCTGCTGCCAGAATGTGTTTGAAGCAGCTCCTCTTGGTTTTATTTTATTTTATCAATTTTTAGTATCCTCATTGGAGCCTTTTTATTTAAATAATACTTTTCGGAGACAATAACAGCATAGATCACAACACAGACAAAGTTTTGGCTGCTGAGGACTAATAAGGCATGGGGAAAAGAAAGAAGTGCCACCTCTGGATCTCTCCCACCAGTGAAGAATGTAAAACAACCAAAAATTGAGGAGCACTTTGCTGGCCACAGATTTGCAAGTAAAACTATCCCCCACTCCATTTCCAACAATCTGGAAATTGTTAGAACGGGATCTGCAAAGAGATCTGACAAAACAGCAGATACTAGACTTTCCCGATCTGGGGGGAGGGGAGCAAAATGACAGCCAGCTGTTGTCACAAACAATGAATCCAGCTACAGCTGATATGGAGACTGAGATAAAGACTAAAAAGATTAACAATATACTAATTCAGAGAGCTTACCGTGGGAGAATACAACAGGGTTTATAGTAAAGCAATGCCTTCGCCCAGCGCAAACGGTTGTTTCAATATTTGAACAACTAATAACCATCCAACATGATGTAGAGACACAGAAAAAAGATATAGCTGTTTTTTCTGCCTCCTGAGCCCCAGCTGATCAGGAGGAAATGGGGATTTTGCAGTAACCTTCCCCTGGAGTGGGGAGGGAATGGAGATTTTACAGTATCCTTCCCCTGGAGTGGGGTGGGAATGGAAATTTTACAGTATCCTTCCCCTGCCACACTTACCAAGCCACAGCCCCAGAACCGGTAGTAATTTTTTAAAAATTTCACCACTGATAGGGTTATTAAATGATGATGATGAAGTGGAAAGGTTCAGCACTATCCATAATGAGACATTAGTTGGTGAAAATGATGAAATGTACAGAAATTGCTACATTGGCTTCTTTTTTAAAGAAAAGGCATCTACATTTACTGCTGATTGGAAAAGCTTTATAAACTTCTTGCATGAAACAGAAAATTGACTTTTTAATTTCTGGTTTTGAAGATCGAAAAATATTAAATACCAGAAAAAAGGAGAAAGTCTTTTTTGTAATCATAGAGTAAGAGATAACTATGAATTCATACCTATATTTGCTGCAAAGGAAATTGGAAGCTTTATTTTTCTTTATCTTTTCCTTTTGAACTTTCCTTTTCTTTTTTTCCTTCTTTTCTTTTTCCTTTTATTAGTTTTTGTTAGTTTTTATCTTCTTTTTAACACTTTTAATTAAATGTCTACAAAAAAGAAAAGTAACCTTCAAAGAAAGAGAGAGCAGGATTTGAAATGGGAGACGGATGGCCTCCAGTGAGAAGAGACTTGTATTGTACCATTCGTGGATTGACATATAAATGACAATTGACAATAGAGACATATGGGAAAACAAATGCTCCTCAGATTGTGACAATGCCACATATAGTTTCTGCTACGGTTTTGCATATTTCTTAACAACATGGTAAATGTGATATAGAAATAAAAGAAGTATTACAACGTTTATAACCTTGGTGGAGAAATCAAGCTCAGGCAATTAATGATATGGTTTGACATAATTGTTATTTTTCATAAGTAAATTCAGACAAACAGAAATAGCAATAGCACTTAGCCATATACCGCTTGTTGTAGCCCCCCAGCGGCCAGCAGAGCTGGCAGCAGATTTGGACAGTGAGGAGATTGGGGAGGAACATGGGCCAATCCTGGAGTCTGGGGAAGGTTCGAACAAGGGCTCTGAGTTGGAGGCAGAGAGGGGGCCAAGGCCATCTGGTAGTTCTTTGCTGCCTCCAGAGCTTCCACAGTCTGACATAAGTGAGACAGAAGAACAGCGGGAGACTATTCCCAGTGTGGCATGCATAGAGCCAGAAGACAAGAACAATTAAGAAAACAGGGTCGATTTGGGAGTAAGGCTTAGAGATGACTGGCCCCTCCCATAAGACATAAAAGAAGAGCAAACAGGATGTGAGCTTTTGCAGGAAGCAATTAGTTCATCTGGTCAGTTCAAGCTTTGGAAAGTTATGTTTAACTCTGTGCTAAGTTTGGCCTTGCCCTGCATTTGGCAATTATTTCTCTGGGAGCATTCCAAGGGAGATAAGGTGGGTGTTTATAAACATTCACCTGAAAGACTGTTTGTGAAGCCTTTCGGACTGCAAGTGACAATAATTCACAGCCGTATGAATAAAAGAGGTATGTCGGGACTAAGATTGTGCTTTATGCTTACTAAGTAAGCCTAGGTGAGAACACCACTTCATAATTCTTTACAGCCCTCTCTAAATGGTTTACAGAGCCAGCATATTGCCCACAACAATCTGGGTCCTCATTTTACCAACCTTGGAAGGATAGAAGGTTGAATCAACCTTGAACCAGTCAAGATTGAACTTCTGGCAATGGGCAGAGTTAGCCTACAATACTGCATTCTAACCACTGCACCACCATGGCTCCTAAATTAAAATCCTTGGGAAAACCATGAACAAACTTCTTCCTTCACAACAGTTTTATGGTGCTCAATTTTATTTATTTATTTTTATTTATTTCTATTTTTATCTTGCCTTTATTACTTTGTATGTGTATGTATATAGATAACTTTAAAAAGAAGCCACACATGAGTTGTGGTTGTTGTGGTTGGGAAAAATAGAAGGAGTAGTAGGTATGTTTACCACCTCGAGTTTCATATATGTATGCCTTGCTTCTTTTTAAAGTTACCTGTCAAGATGGCATCAATGGTTTCCCTTAACATAATTTTGTGACTCTGGATGTTCATATTCCCTAAGCTTCCTGCTGCCATCACATTTTTTGACATCTGCTTATCTGGTGTCTGAGAATTATGCTTAGAATATCTAGCCAATTATTACAGCATGTATATGCCACTTCATACTTTCATGGTTTAGTATAACTATATATTTGTTCTGACCCAGCCTTAGCAGAGGCAAGAAACTGACTCCTGGTCACAAAAAAACCCTCTTTATTTACCTTTACTGAATTAATTGCAGTCATCCACTGAAAAGTCCAGGCAATATTCCTTCAAGGAGTTAACTGCACTAACAGACTTTATCAATTCCTTGCGATAATTGCAAGGCGGTGAGCTCCCAGCTGAAAGGCTGCAAATTAAGTTCTGGCAAGCAGTCTTTGTGACACAAAACATAATGAGCAAAATCTTCAGAAATATGAACTGTTGTCTCCTACAACAACCACTCCCCTTTCCTTCTATTTATTCCCCAGCCAGGAGGGACCATTCAGCGTCCATGTGTGATTTGCTTCCCGAATCGACTCCTTGTCCTCCGTTGTTCACCTCTCCTAACTGCTCTGTGCATGTGTGCGTCTGGAACAGGCCCCAGCTGTTCTTCCTTCTCACTCATATCAGCCTCCAAAGGCAACTGCCTCTCCACTGGCTGGGAAATGTTGGATGGCCCTGGCTCTATGTCTGTGTCCGATGCAGAGCATCCATCAGAGCCTTCCCCAGATTCCAGAACTGGCCCAAGTTCCTCCCCAACCTCCTCATAGTCTGAGTCTGCCGTCAGCTTTGCTGGCAGCTGGCAGGCCACAACAATATTTTCTTAGCTCAACTTCCCTAGTATCTAGTCTGTTTCCATTAAATAAACTATATCTATCTATCTATCTATCTATCTATCTATCTATCTATCTATCTATCTATCTATCTATCTATCTATCTATCTATCTATTTCTGAACTGTCCTTCTCCCTCAGAGAAAGAGACAATGTTGTTTTTATGTGTTTATACTGGTCCAACATAATGTCTGTATTTTCATATCATAATAAGTCATAATTTGGCTCAGATCTTAGTTAATCTGTTGGTTGAAACCAGCAAATGTGGTTTTTTAACCATGGGTTTAACATGCTATTGTGCAAACTCAGATAATTGTGGTTTATTCTCCAATCATACTTAACTAAACAATGACTTAATACAATAAGTAAACTCAACTAGTAGATATTCCTACATCAATGTTTTTCCTTTCTTTGTTTGTTTTATAAACAAAACATAGATTCCAAGTTACCTACGTATATAATCAAAAGCTTAATTTTTATTGGAAAAGTTAATCCATACACCCAATTGTATTTGTTATTGTTTCTTGTAGAGACTTGATGCAGCAGACTGGAAAAGAAGATAGAGATGTTGCAACAAAACTTCTGGGTCAGTGGACATCGTTTGGTCTTGAAGATGTCCAGCTCATCAATTATACTGTCTTGCTTGACCTGCCAGGCTCTTCTCCAAATACAGTGACTCTGAATAACACTGGGGAATGTTATTATCCTAATGGACAGCCATGTAACAAGGAGACCCAAACTCACCACAGTCAAGACCTTCCATACTCCTATGCTGCTTACTCTGCCAAAGGAACTCTCACGGTAATATGACCATTTGTATGTGTTTATCTCTCTCTCTCTCTCTCTCTCTCTCTCTCTCTCTCTCTCTCTCTCTCTCTCTCTCTCTCTCTCTGTGTGTGTGTGTGTGTATTTGTGTGTGTGTGTTCCAGCATAACTCTGGAATGCCTCAAGCAATTTCAACCAAATTTGGTATACAGAAAAAAATACTGTGGGGGTAAGACAGGGGTATTTTTAAGGGGTAAAAAATACCCCTAACACCCCTTAGTGTGTGTGTATCTGTGTGTCTGTGTATCTGTGTTGTAGCATAATTCTGGAACATCTGGACAGCTGAAATGAAAAGGAATGAATTATATCTATGGTGTCAAATCACAGTACTTTTGACAGTGATAGTGTGCATTTTGGATTCAAGTCTGTTGTGCCTTAAAATGGCTTCTACTGTACAGCACAGCGGAGTTACCATGGTAATGGCTTCACAGTACTCCAAAAGGGGGCTCCGTCTGGTAAGGGGGATTGGTTTTTTTTTAAAAAAAAAACACCCTAGGCCCTCAGCTTCAAGCAAAGAGGGCAAATTGTAGGGGGAGGTGCCTGCTAATGCAGATAATCACCTCAAAGGCAGGATTGGGATAAATAAATACCAGGGCAACACCGGGTTATCAGCTAGTATTGGTATAAAAATCAAGCAGAAAGGTGGGGGGGAAGCCCCACTTAGATGTAAGCCTGTTGAATGATTTTCTGTTACAATGTCATGAGAATAAGAAGATTTATGATCACCAATAACAATCATGGAGTCCTAAGACCAGGTCTATGGAGGTTCTCAGTAATCCATGCCATGGCTGTGCTTTTCCAAAGGCAACTGGACTTTCTTTCTTTTTTTTCCCCCTTGAAAATGTTTTGCTTCTCATCCAAGTAGCTTCTTTAGTTCTAACTGACTGGTGGGAAATGGAAGGATTTGTGTTCTTTGCAGTCATCTGGTTGTTAGCACTCTGAAGGTCAGTCGTTAGGACTCTGAGAGTTGTTGAGGCCACTTGGGTGGTTTATCTGTCTCCTCAGAGCCGTGGTGGCACAGTGGTTAGAATGTAGTACTGCAGGCTATTTCTGCTGACTGTTGGCTGCCTGCAATTTGGCAGTTCGAATCTCACCAGGCTCAAGGCTGACTCAGCCTTCCATCCTTCCAAGGTGGGTAAAATGAGGACCCAGATTGTTGGGGGCAATAGGCTGACTCTGTAAACCTCTTAGAGAGAGCTGTAAAAGCACTGTGAAGCGGTATATAAGTCTAAGTGCTTTTGCTATTGCTGAGAGTCACCTGAAGCAGAATGCAAATGGGTGTGGAACAGGGGTGGGTTCTACTTACCTTTACTACCGATTCACAATGGGATCGCGCACATGCACTTGTGCAGATTGCTGATGACGATATCCAGGGTGGTGGATGGGGTCTCCTGCCGGTTTTACTACTGGTTCTTGCAAACCAGTCTGAATCGGGGCAACCCACCACTGTTGTGGAACCTTCTTGGGACTTTTGAAAGGACTGAGTTGTTAAGAGGAGATAGGTGGTGTCATATCCCTCTCTCTCTGCTGAGTTCGGTTTTAACAAAATGGCCTTATTAAACCCTCAAATCGGTGGTCCTCTCTGTCCAGAATGTGAACTTTGCTGTCTTCAGAAGAGTGACCTTTGCCTTTTAGATGCAGATGGGCTAAACAACCAATTGCTTGCTAGTTGCTGTTGCAACTGTTGTCGCAAGTGGGCATGGTCACATGACATCATGCTTTGCAACACCCTCACTTTGTCCCAATTACCATTGTTAAGTGAGGGCTGCCTGAACCCCAATCAAGATAGACAGTTTATACTTTCTAAACTAACCAAAGAATGTTCCTAACCACTTTGTAGTGTCATTTATACACAACGATGGCTATTTGGCTTGTTTAAATTAGGAATTATCCATCAAAGAAAAGATATCCATGTATCCTTGAATAATAATAATAATAAATCTGACTCACTTTCTGCTTTCAGCCAGATTCAATGCATAGCTTTTCTCAACACAGAGTAGAATGCACTCTTAATAAGGAAACGTCTACTAATGGGATTATTAATTAGAAACAGTATAATTCGCCCCTCCCCCCTAAAAGAAAATTCTCCCCTCAGGCAATATGGATGAATACAACATGAGAGGATTAAAACATATAAACTTTATCTACTTTATTGCTTAGATAGATCAATTGTTGATATTGTAAGACAATTCATTTATGAAGTAATTTGTGAATTTTTTTTTTTTAAATAAAAAAGAAGAAATCCACATCTATATATTAATATGTATTTACTTTGGTTATCAGAGCCCACATTTAAACTATCCTCATTTAGAGGAGATGATTATTTGTTCTCAAACTGTACAGAGTAGAACTCACAGAACAATTTTTCATCTGAAACTGCTGCATGATTATACATCCCCAACCTTTCCTGCTACTTGTATTTAACATTCATTTTGTCTTAGGTGAGAACTGCACATCAATGTGAAGAATCTAAACCCAAAGGAATTTGTGATCTATATTTGTGCCTAGAACAGGAGCATATGGGGAGATAAATTTACAAGCATCCCCACCTGCTTTTGAGCAGTGCCTGCTCTGGATATATGTAGGCCTCAAAAACTGAAAATCCATCTGGTGTTCATACTGTATAATTAAACTTAGCCACCTGCAAATGTAAAAAGAATTAAGGCTTTCGCTAGAGACAAAGCCCTATTAAGTTTACCTAATTATGCATCTCTACCATCTGAGTTAATGTAATCAATGCTGTGATGGTGCAAACTTTCTACAAGATGCCATAACTACTTATATCTTTAAGATGAGGAGGCTAATTCCAATAGTAAGGTTTCCTTTTAAAAACTGTAGCCTGATTGCATATAATTTGCAATCTTTATATGTTACATTGATAATGTTAGCATCCATGGTTCTGGAATAAAATTCCATTGTCCCTAGTTACACTTTGAATCATAGCGAATATGTGAGGGGAGAAATTCATCTTGTATCATAATTACGTTGTGGGGAAGAGAAACAAATGACAAAATGTGCATTGTAATGTTAAAACACAAAGCACACGGCTTACAGGTTTGCTTCAAGATGGCATGATCAACATTTTGTTATTTTCATGCTATCCAAGTTTATGCTTCCAACTATTAGTGGTGTCTCTATACAATAATAACAACAAAATAACAGAGTTGGAATGGACCTTCCAAGGTCTTCTAGATCCTTGCTCAAGCAGGAAGTCCTATACCATTTCAAACAAACTTTTTTAAAAAACCTCCAGTGTTGGAGCACCCATAACTTCTGAAGGAAAGTTGTTTCACTGATTAATTGTTCTAACTATCAGGAAATTTCTCCTTAGTTCTCTTCTTGATAAATTTCCATTCATTGTCTATGGAGATTCTCAGTCATCCAGGTCATGATTGTCCCAAAGGTGCTTTTTCATGAGGCAACTAGCCTTTCTGTTGTTTCCTCCAAGAAGCTTCTTCAGCTCTGACTGGTTGGTAGGGAATGGAAGGATTTATACTCCTCTGCATGGCACAACATAGGAGAACAAACCCCTCCGGTCTAGATTCAGCAGTCCATCTGCATTTAAAAAACAAAATCCACTCTTTTGTAGACAGCAAAGTCCACATTTTGGACAGAGAGGACCACTGGTTTGAAAGAAGGGTGAAAGAGGCCATCTATGTTAAAATTGGACAGCTCTTTCTCAACAGAGGAGGAGGGATACAACATCATCTATCTCCAGTCTCCAACACAGTCCTTTCAACAGTTCCAAGAAGGCCCCACACACCCATTTGCACTACTCAGGTGACCCTGAGGACACAGATACATCTCCAGGTGGCCTTAACGACTTGCTAAAAGAATGCAAATGACCAGCAGTCTGCAAGGAGTATAAATCCTTCCAATGCCCAACCTCCAGTCAGAACTGAAGAAGCTTCTTGGATGAAAAGCAAAATGTTTTCAAAGAAAAAAAACAAAAAGTCCAGTTGCCTCTAAAAAACACCTTTGGAATTTCCATCCATTGCTTCTTGTCCTCCCTTCAGAGGCTTAGATTAGCAAGATATGAAGATGCCTAAAGGTAAAAGGTAAGAAAAATAGCCACTGTTTTTGGTTCCAAAGAGACCTACAGAAAAAACACAGTAGTGGCCAAAATTGTGGAAATTTTTCCCCATTTGGGAAAAGTATATTTTTGAGGTTTGATGGCTAATAACATCACTTTGTTGTTGTTGTTGTTTTGGAGTTTCAAGATAACCATATTCCACTGCTGGAATAGCCCAGACCTTAACCCAATTGAAAATCTAGTAAAGAAGTAAAGAAACTTGTTAGTCAGAAGCTATCCAGCAATAAAACCCAGTTAATCGAAGCAATCATTCAATCTTGGTTTCACTTTATAACAGCTGCAGAAGTAAAAGATTCACTCCATGGGAAGACATTGTAAGGCCATAATTCATGCTAAAGGTTACCCAACTAAGTATTAACTGACATGGTGATAATTTTTGTATATCTCATTTTTTCTACTTCTTTTGCTTTTCTTCTTTATACTGTAACTGCTGTTCTACTAGCAAATCCTTAAGAATGCATTACATTCTTAGTTAAATTATCTTTCCAATGATATACAATTTTATGGTGCTACTCCAAATAAAAGTGGTGTTATTAGGTAGTTTTGGAAAATACACTTTTCCCAAAAGGTTTCCACAATTTTGGCTACCACTGTACTTCTGCTTCTTCCCTTCTTTTGTCTTACTATTCTAATGGAAAATTGAAGATGAACCGTTTTGTAAGTGAAAGTGCTAATCTGACTCTCTTCTCTATGAATCAAAGATGACAGACTAATATATCCTAAATATGTTTATATAGCTTAGGTTTTTATATTCCCACCTGTAGAATGAAATCATGCTGTATTTTGAACACAGTCTGTATCGGCATGAGAAAGAGCATCTCTATAGGAATATAAACTCTGTGCTTTTGAAACACTGTGTGGATATTGGATATTATAAATATATCTCCATTTGCATAAATGTCCATGGGAGACAAAGGGGCTAGGTGACTTCACCTGTATCATGATGTCATCATGTAAACTATGCAAAGTATTTTCTGTACATAATTTATTTATTAACATTATGACTCAGATAATGGAAACTGATGCCATAATCAGAATGGTATCTTCCAGATCCATACATATATATATATATATATTTTCATTTAATGACCCCATAATCCCTTACATTGGGGTGGAGTCCGAGCAACTGAATGGAGCTGAGTGTTTACTGGCTGGATACCCTTCCTGTCGCCAATGCAGAGTTTACAGCAGATAATTACTCATTATGCTCAGAGAGAGAAATATCTATCACTACCTAGGATTGAACTCACAGCCTCCTGATTGTGAGGCGAGAGCTCCACCTCTAGGCCACTGCACCACTAATCCAGATGCCTACCTTTGCTGTTTCTCAATGATGGTAGCAGCCTTTAATAGGGAGAATATGCAATATTCTCAATAGTCTAACACAATATCCCAGATTGTGATGTTGATTTGAATTTTAATCGCTACCTCCTATTCTGATTTGTTTATTACTAATTAAATTTGTCCAATAAGAAACAAACAAATCAAAGTTAAAATTTGAATTTTGCATGCAAATGTTACTTATTAGAGTCAGAGTCTACCTTTCTTTCCCAAATTCATAGATCACCATGCCTTCCATTCACACCTACAATTAACCTGGGAGATTGGTTGGTCTGAGAGATAGTGACTGTCCAAAAGTTATTTGGATAAATTTCATGGCTGAAGGTAGCCTCGAACATGGAAGTCTCCGATCCTCATCTATCCATCACCATATTGAGCTCAGACGGCCTTATCCTATAGAAGAGGTTATTGAGGGAAAAGTTAATGATCTAAACACAAAGTAGAACATAGTTAGCTATATTTCTTGAAACAACCAGAGGGATACTTAAAACATGATGAACGGGATAGATTTTTCTACATATCTTTTCCAAAGTGTAAAGTCAAGTCAATGCTTGGATTGAATCTACTTCCCGGTGACTTTGTAAACATCCATGTTGTATTTCTTGGCAGTTGTAGATAAAGGATGTGCACTGCCTCCCCCCCCCCCCAAATCATCTGGGCTTTCCTAAATTGCCTCAATTCTGCTTAGTTTTTCAAGTTTAGCCAAGAGTACATAGATGCTGCCACCTCATGAGGTTTTCCAGAATGTCAAAGAACAGAATTTGACATTTGGATTGTTTTATACACCTCATTGATAATTGAGTTCCCAAATGTTACCAGATTTGAATTCCAAATCTGCAAGGCTAACTGGACATAACAAAGTGAGATCTTTGATTAATAGGGACCACATCTTTATTCACCTTCGCAGGCAGGTGATATCTGGGCTCTGAAATAGCAATAGCAGTAGTACTTAGTCTTATATACCACCTCATAGTGTTTTACAGCCCTCTCTAAGCGGTTTACAGAGTCAGTATATTGTCCCCAACAATCTGGGTCCTCATTTTACCGACCTCAGAAGGATGGAAGTCTAAGTCAACCTTGTGCCTGGTGAGATTCAAACTGCCAAATTGCAGGCAACTGGCAGTCAGTAGAAGTAGCCTGCAGTACTGCGTTCTAACCTGCAGTACTGCATTCTAACCACTGCGCCACCATGGCTCAAACAATATGGATTCTCCTTGCCGATTAAATGAGAATAAGCCTAAAAATCCCAGAATCCAGAGAAAGTACATAACTCCTGGAGCTTTTAAGCATGACTTTCAGTATTGAAGGTGTTTACTTTTTTCTCCAGGAATATATGGATATGCAACTCTATTTCACTCCCAAGAGAGTTTTTCCTTTCCTTCAACTTTCAGAACATTGAGTATCATCTAGAGATGGTACTTCTTTTGTTTCAGTAGCCTTTCCCTTTCCCCCAATTCTTTAATTTGCTTTTATGAAAAGACAGCTGCATTAAAAAGTCACATCCAATAGATGTCAATTGCCTGTAAGCAATTGTTTACAGAATAATATATCTTTCTATGTGTCTATGGAGATTCTCAGTCATCCCAGTCATGGCTGTCTGAAATATCTCTCTATCTCTATAGATAGAGGTAGAGGTAGAGGTAGAGGTAGAGATAGGGATAGGGATAGGGATAGGGATAGGGATAGGGATAGGGATAGGGATAGGGATAGGGATAGGGATAGAGATAGAGATAGAGATAGAGATAGAGATAGAGATAGAGATAGAGATAGAGATAGAGATAGAGATAGAGATAGAGATAGATAGATATACACACCGTAGTCTTTGGAGTATAAGATGCTCCAGACTATAAGACACACTTACCTTTTTTGGGGAGGAAAACAAGAAAAAAAATCTTTCTCTGCCTCCCAGCAATTTGCCTCCTTGCAGCAAACAGCAAACAGCCTGTTTCATTTTCAGCACAGTCTTATTAGCGCAAGGGGGAAAAAATCTGCCGTTTCCTTGCAGCAAACAGAAAACAGTGGAGACCCATGTGGCAATAGGCAATGGCAATCCCTGCAGCCTGAAACAGCTGTGCTGAAGCTGAAATGGGCTGTTTGCTGTTTGCTGAAAGGAGGCAAATTGCTGGGAGGCAGAGGCCAAAGGGTGGGGGCTGACGGGTGGGTGGAGCTACATTTGATGTATAAATTCTGAATGTACAGAAACGCACAATACTCAGACAGAGTTTGTCCACTGCACTGAAGTCTGCTAAATTAAAGTCTACTAAATCAAAGCTCCACTGTTTCTTAGAAGAGACTTTTCACTGTAAATGTCTACTAAGGAAAATGTGCATATATCAGATAATGCAATCAGAAGGATCTTGTTTTCACAAAAGAATTTTTGGACAAATTACATTAACAGTCCTGTGAAGTTGCATACCAAGTCTCCATATGTTACCAGGCATTGTGAATTTAAACAGTTATGAAATGTGCCATCATTTCTTAAAGCAGAAAATCAATTTTAAAAAAAACAACAACTTTCATCCGTATGGTTCTTATGGTAGTAACATTGCCTGGGAATATTTTATGGGGTGGAATAATTTTCCTGGGCAAGTCTGGCAGATCCTGGTACGATTCCTGAAGATGAAATTGAGAATGTTTCTTTCAATCCCTGACTGCATTTCCCTTTGTGGTTTGTTTATTTTTGGGAGCACATGGAAATGTGTGAGATTGTTTCAGTTACTTAAACAGCTGAAGGTTCTACTTAGGGGTTTGCATGCTCCCTGGCTGTGAGAACTCCATCTTCAGAACGACAACCACAATCTTTTTAGCTATGCTTCTCTTCCAACGGGTTGAAATGGGGAGAACCAGACAATCTGCCATGTATTTTCACAGGAGAATATCTGGATAGTCTTCACAAGCATATCTCTCAGATGCACAGAGCAGAAGCTGAGCCGGAAGGAAGTTCCCCCAGGTATAACACAACCCCCAGTAATCTTCCCTTGTCCCCTCAAGCATAATGAACAGGATGCATATGGTAATGTTAGAAGTAAGATGCTTGGGGATGTGAATGTAGAATGTACTTTTGTGTGCAGATAATGCTGTGTTGCTGGCTGAGAACACAAATGATTTGCAGAGAATATTAAGTAGATACTATGGGGTAATGAAGACGGTGGGTTTGAAAAGTAACATATCAAAGAGGAAAGAGTTGTGTTAGTAGGGAAAATGCAAGTTATAAATGAAGGGAAACAAAACTGCACTTATAACATGCAAATGCTGATGTGTATGTCTGTATTTATTTATTTTATTTATTTATTTAATCAAACTATTATACCGTCCTTCTCCCGAGGGACTCAGGGCGGTGTACAGCCAATAATAAAACCAATTACAATGTATGGGGTATGCATATGTAGCATTTAAGAGAGTGGGTATGATGTACATAAGGAACATGTCAGTGGTGGTATTCAGCTGGTTCTATCCGGTTCTGGGAAACCGGTAGCGGTGGCTGTGGGAGACTCCACCCACCTGCCCGGATGTCATCACATCCTGTTTTTGATGCTCTGCACATGCGCAGAAGTGCTCTGCACTCTGTGCATGCACGGAGGTGGCGCATGCACATGCTCACATTTGCGAACTGGTAGTGAAAGGAAATGAATACCACCCCTGGAGCCTGTGTGTATAACAAGAAGCGATTGGGTCAAGAATAAATGTGGAAAGAAAATAAAAATGATCCAGTATGGAAAAGTAAATTGAACGACTTCGATTATTTAAAGAAAATGAATGAAGATGAAATCACAAAACAAATATTTGAAGGAAATGTAAATCAATGGGAGAGAAAGCAAAAGACTGAGAAATTCGTAGTTGGACTGCACTGATGCAATACTGGGGGTGAGGGGGAAGTAAGATGATATATGAAATGATGCGAGGAAAGAGGGTGTTTGAGAACAGAAAGGTATGGAGAAGGTTTTAGTATAAGGGGGTCCCTGCGGATTTTATTGCTGACTCTAAGGGGGCTGTGCTATCTCCATTTTAAGGCCATTGAGCTAGCACTGTCCGAAGACATTTCCAGTGGCCAGTGCTGTCAGCTTCCCACCAAAGTAATACCTATTTATCTATTCACATTTACATATGTCCCAAAGGTGTTTTTTCAGGAGGCAAATGGACTTTCTTATTTTCTCTTTGGGGCCGTTTCTCTTCTCATCCAAAAAGCTTCTTCAGCTCTGACAGGATAGTGGGGAATGGAACTATTTATATTCCTTACAGACAGCTGATCATTTGCATCCTTTTAGAGGGTCCTTGAAGCACTTTTAGCTATACAATTTGGGGTGGACACCCTTTGAATGGTGTGGGAATAGGAATCGATTTCCAGAGGATAAAATTGCAGACTACAGGAACCAGGAGCACTGCTCAGGTGACCCTGAGGACACAGGTAAACCTCTAAGAGCAATGATAACAATATGGTGGTATTGCTGCAGCTGGTTATGCATCCTACTTGTCATGGGTATGCATAAGCTGTTTAATGTGCTCATGCAAATGATGTCCATGGGAATAACATATTGTGAATACATATAAATGACAAAATAACAGAGATGGGTTTAATCACATGTAAAGACAAACAGGTGATTATCATACCAGTAATGTGAATAAAGCAGATGTCTATGGAAACCATCTGCTGTTTCATTCCTAATGTATAGGAAAAGAATATGCTAATCAATAATCCGTCTTTCTGTTTTTCTAGGCTGAAGTCTTTGATGTACAATATGGAAGTCCAGGAGATTTGCTCAGGATTAAACAGTTTACTAACGTGTCCAGCAAAATTGCTCTTTTGAAACTTGGACATAAGCCTTTGCTATATAAGGTTAGTTCTAGATTTTCCCCAGTGCATTTTTTTTTTCTTTCTGATTTTTGAATTGCAAGTAATAACTTGCAACCTGTGGTGTGGTTTTGTAAAGCTGCATTTAATTGTTTCTTTCTTTATTTTTCTTCGTTCCCAATGTTATAAATGTTATAAACCTTTTCCCTAATGAACTGATTTTATTTTCCAAAAAAGAAAAAAAAAACCTCAGAAAAAGAGTACTTGGCTCTAATTTATCAAATGGTTAGACATTGGGTTAGGAAGCTTTCTGGAGCCCTTAGAGAATGAACTAAACCAATAATTTCTATCAGAATTGCAAGGAATAGTTGAGATAACTATTATTTATGTAGATTTTTGAATAACAGTTATGATTATCTCTTTTTGTACCCCAGTGAAAGGTTACTTAAAACCTTGCAATTAATCTTTGTTTTAAAACCTTCAAACATATGTTCTATAGGCCAGGAAGACTGTTAGAAAATAAATTTCTGGAGATTAAACAATAGGTCACATGATTTATACTTGTTCTATTATGCTGTATTTGGTTTTTTTTAAAAAAAATATTTATCATATGGCATTGTTACATTAGTCAGAAGACTGTGATGCTAATGTAGAGTAGTAGTTTAGCTACCTGTTTACCAGCTCTCTTAGGTACATGCTTGCACATTTCACAAGAGGTCAAGCTTCACACCAGAAAGAAATATGAGTGGCTTTTCCTGCAAGGCCCTTCTCCCTCCAATGAAGCAACTTTGCAAATGGGCAGATAAGGTTCAGAGCCAGCATGATCCTAACCACTGCAAGAAGCGCTGGCTCATCTCCCCACCAAAGTGGTACCTATTTATCTTCTCACACAGAACATGCTTTTGAACTGATAGATGAGCAGAAACTGAGGTGAGTGATGGGAGTGCTAGGACTCAAACCACACAGTGCTAGGACTCGAACCGCTGAAGCAGAGTGTCAAGGTTCTGACTAACGAGCCCAAGCAAATCAGAACTCTGAGACTGGAATCTTTCTCAAAGGACTTTTTCTGTTGGGTACATTCTATCGGCACATTTAATTGTAAAACCAACTCTAAATATCCCTCCGGGTTTCACAATAATTAAAATAGTAAATGATCCCCTCCCCAATGTGTCACTGGTCACATTGTCTAATTAGGTTAATTGGCAGGCTCCTTAGGTACTCCTCTCCTTCTTTATCCGACACCTGTGGAGATGACCTTGGTTCCCACAAGATTGGTGTTGTGTCTAGCAAAGCATTCCAACCTCTTTTCCCTTCCCAAACTGTGTGGCAACTGAGAAACAAGAAAATGGCTTCTGACAGATTCGGTTTGAAGCAGCGGTGAAATCTACTTACATTTACTACCAGTTCGGGAATGGAAGCACGTGGGACGTAATGACAGTGGGTGGGTGGAGCCTCCCAGAGCCAGCGCTACCGGATAGAACTGGGTGGATTTCACCACTGGTTTAAAGTTGACACAGAGACCATTTCCAGTGTCATTAAGCCACCACACCTCTAGATTTGAGGTTGAAATCCATAACATTTCAATATGACTTTGCTGTTTGTCAAGAGTGCCTGCATTCTCCCTGGTTAAATCTCCTAAAAGGATACACCAGAAATATAAACCATTACTATAGTCATAAGATCACAACAGCCATCTTGACTTTTCTAACTCTCCTCCTCACATAGGTAGCCTTAATTTCAGGCACTTCCTGCCATGGATGGAATCAAAAGGGGGATAATAGCTTGAAGGCACTAAAATGCCAATTAAGCTTTAGGAAAGGTATTGCACTCTTAAATTCTTTGTGTCTGCATGATGGTGCAAAATAATGAGAAAATCTATGGCAAAATGATAAGGAAATCTATGCTACAAAAGAGAGATGCAGCAATAGCAGATGATGTTTTATTGCACATTTGTCTTTCTTCAAACATGAGCTCGTAGAGGGCTTATCTCCCATTTCTAATTTTTTCGCATCCCACTGCTTCTTCCATCTGTTTTCTTTCCATAAAATAAATGTTAAGGAAGCAAAAATGGAAGAGCTGCACAACATATTTTGATTGATCGCACTAGGAATTGAAACAGCCAATAAACAGGAGCAAGGAAGAAAACTGATCTGGGGAATATTAGCACAAAGCTTATAACAGTAGTCATTTTGAGATAGGGCTGAATCTCAATTTTTGTCAGCTTTTCATTTTTCTAGTCATAAGCCTGCATTCATTTGAAAATAAAAAATAATCATAAAACAGTGAAACAAAAAAATGTCTGCATATCCTGGTGCTCCTATTTCCAAGGCACACTTTTGTCTCACATGTGTTATATTTCCAATTATGTATTTTTTTTCTCCTAATGCATCACATTATTGTTCTGTATTATTTTCATGCAAATGTGATTATTTGTATGTGCTTTTCTCTAGTAACGACCATTTCATATCCTTGAGAACCACAACATGTTACATGAAAAGTTCAGAGAAGTTTTGGAGAGTATTGAACTTTGGGGTACCTATTGGTCTGGAAATGTGGTAATTTTTTGAGCCTTACAATAAGGGGACCCAAATAAATTTATCCCCAGTTCCTATTTGAGAGCAATTTCAGGTAGCTGTGCATTTTTCTTCCTAAAAAATATTCCTTGCCTTTCAGAGTTCTGATTTCAGGACATTGCATAATTGAAACAAATCAATTTTTCCACACACCTTGGTCTCAAGTTGCATCATTTTATAAAGTCCACAGGAGCAGGAAGAAGAAAAATAGCAAATACATACATACATATGCAATACAATACAATAGCAAATATATATATATATATATGTGTGTGTGTGTGTGTGTGTGTGTGTGTGTGTGTGTGTGTGTGTGTATGTATGTATGTATGTATGTATGTATGTATTACAAATACAAATATATATATATTTGTTCTCGTAGATTTTCACGGGTAGAGGTATGCAAGTTTTGGTGTATTCGGGTCTTTTCCTATGTAAGATTGAGAGTATCTTGGTGATGTTTTGACGAGGTCCCACTTGTCATCTTCAGGCTGGTGTCTTCGGCTTCGTGCTTGTGCGAGGAAAGCATGATCGGAGCTGCCGTCTCTCTTTAAATACTGGTGGGGAGGTGTGGGGTGCTGACTTTGCTGCTATGAGTGGGTTGGTTGCCTGTATTGTTACATCTTGATTAGTTAATGATGTTTGCAGATTAGTCAGCTGTTTCGTAACATCCTGTGTGGGTGAGGTCCTTGATGTGTGCCCATTAGTCTTTTGTGTTTTAACGACCTGGGTAATGCGCTGTGTGTTAACATCCTGAGTTCTAGTATTGTGATATCCTGAGTTTTTTGATGTAATATCCTGAGCAGATGGCTGTGATGCCACATCCCGGGCTTTGGTTTGGCTCCGAATTTCAGGTCTTGCCATGTGTTCATGGCGTGTGTCAACCAATTACCAACCTAATCCAAAGGGAGACACCCCCCAAGAACCGAGACATAGAACAGGACAACGGCATCGCCCTCCTCCCTTACATCAAAGGCACCACAGATAAAATCAGCAAAATTCTCCATAAACACAATATCAAGACAGCCTTCTGCACTGACCAAAAAATAGCCAACATCTTAAGAAACCCCAAAGACAAGATCCAGCTAGAAAACCAAGGAGTCTATGAAATACCATGCAAAATCTGCCCAGCCACATACTTTGGACAAACTAATAGGACAATAAATGCATGCATTGCAGAACACAAGAACGCAATCAGAAAAGAAGAAAAAAACTTCATCCCTTTTCCAGCACCTTAAAACAACAGAACATGAAATTGACTTTGAAGGAACCAAATTAATCTCCCAAACTGAACACTTCAACAAGAGAATACTCATGGAAGCCATCGAAATAGAGAAACATCCCCGTAACATGAATAAATGTGATGATACCTCCCATCTATCGGACATCTGGAAACTAGCCCTAGTCAACAGAAGAGTCCCAACCACGAAAATTAACACCGGACCCAAATCCGGTGACACCACCACAAATTCAAACCCAAACCCATCCCATAGAAAATATAACCACCATCCAGAAGCCAGACCATGGTGGCATCACAAGCTGCTGCACCCCCCTCTGATCCCCACACAAAGCAAACTGACACACACCATGAACACATGGCAGGTCCTCAAACTCGGAGCCAAACCAAAGCCCGGGATGTGGCATCACAGCCATCTACTTAGGACATTACATCAAAAAACTCAGGATATCACAAAACTAGAACTCAGGATGTTAACGCACAGCCCATTACCTAGGTCATTAAAACACAAAAGACTAATGGGCACACATCAAGGACCTCACCCACACAGGATGTTACGAAACAGCTGACTAATCTGCAAACATTAACTCCATCAACCAATCAAGATGTAACAACACAGGCAACCAATCCGCTCACAGCAACAAAGCCAGTATCCCACACCTCCCCACCAGTATTTATAGAGAGACGGCAGTTCCAATCATTCTTTCCTCGTACAAGCACGAAGCCGAAGACTCCAGCCTGAAGATGACAAGTGGGACCTGGTCAAAACGACACCAAGATACTCTCAATCTTATATGGGAAAAGACCCGAATACACCAAAACTTGCATACCTCTACACATGAAAATCTACGAAAACATATATATCAAAAACAGTCATGTAGTCAGAGATACCCATGCTGTTTTCTATTGTTACGTGATCAGAGATCAGATTCTTCAACATCATTATTTATCCGGTTGGAGATTTAACCATGCCCTAAGGAGAAGCTCAACATAACACATTGTCTGTCTAACCCCCTCAAGTTTCAGGATCTTACTAGGCTTGTTGAATTGTCTCCAAAAGTCACTGCTTCCAGCTGTACTGAAATGGTGTGTGCTTCTTAAGAATAAATGCTATGAACTGTAATAGAATAAAGTGTAGCAAAAAAAGCAATAGATACACAATGCATTGCATACTTTTAAAGCCATTTAAAGATACTCATGGCTCTCCCTTTTAACTTATATCACCGTTCACTGATGTAATGGAATTTGCATGGCTTCCAGGTCTCTACCAACCAGAAAATGTTATAATGTTATAACATAAAACATAACATATAAAATGTTGTAAACACAACACTACTTTTATGACCCTGTAATTCCTTAATTCAGGGTACAGTCTGGGCAACTGAGTGGAGCTGAGCATTTACACGCTGGATGCCATTCCTGACTATGCAGTGTTTGCAGCAAATATTTTCTCTTTCTGCCCTTACCTTGAATCAAACTGTCAACTTTCTGAATGGGAGGCAAATGTCTTCACCACTAGACCACTCTGCCATTATACAGTATATAAATCATAGCACTCCTGATAGGGGGAAAAAAACCCCACAATTATAGCTGGAATTGGAGGGGTCGTTGGTGCTCTCTGAGCTTGATGGTTTTCTTGCAGATGTTTCATTACCAAATTAGATAACATCATCAGTGCTAAAAGAGAGTGGGGTTTGTTCTTATATTTTAGTGGCTTGCCCTGCCAGTGTTGGTGGGAGTGTTCTTGGTGGTTCCTTGGTTAAGCTGTTGTTTAATATCAGCTTGTTTGTCTACATTGGTAGTCTTCATTGAATTATTGTTCCCTTGATTGTTGGTCTAGTGTTAATCTTGGTGACAATTTCTGCTCATATGAGTGTTGATTGCTGTTAAGGAGGTGTTTGGTCTTTTTGTGTTCTTTTGGGCTTTTTAATTGTCTCTTTTGTGTGGTATATACAGTAGATGCAGAGTACCTCCTTATGCCTAGGGGGCACAGTTTGCTTTTGGGTGGAGTTCCCCCAAGAAATCCAGGGCACCTTGCAAGGGAATTAAAAATCAACATTGTGGTACAACTCAGAGTGCCTCCTTATGCTTAGTGGACCAATTTGCTGTCCCAGCAGACCTCCCAGGGGTTCTAGGCATATTGCATGGGAAAACCCCATTGGAAATGGTAAAATCCTCTGGATTAGGGTTAGGGTAAGGGTTAATTCTAATTCCCCTCATGAGGTCTGGTGCCACAGCCAATGTCTCAGTTCAACTCAGATCTTAAGGGGGCCACTGCAATTTTCAATCAGCCCCCAAGATGTCCTCTGGCGAAACACCATTGGAAAAGTCCACCGAGGTTATGATAGGGTTAGGCCTACACTGTAAAAAGTATAACACTGCTTTACATCAAAACAGAAACTTACCAACAAACCATTACAATCACAAATGGACAACCATTGGTCTGAAATAAAATAGGGTTTCCTACCTGTGCAGGGGGTTGGACTAGAAGACCTCCAAGGTCCCTTCCAACTCTGCTGTTCTGTTCTGTTCTGTTCTGTTCTGTTCTGTTCTGTTCTGTTCTGTTCTGTTCTGTTCTGTTCTGTTCTGTTCTGTTCTAGCCTAGCCTAGCCTAGCCTAGCCTAGCCTAGCCTAGCCTAGCCTAGCCTTGTCACTGCGTTTTTGTATTTACCAGCAGAGCTTTTTTTCCTGAACTTTCAGACTTACCGTAGCTTGCCAAGTTCTTATCAGTAATCTACTGCACATGTATACATTCCATTCTCTTCTTCTAAAAAACGTTTCTTTGTTCTCCAAACCAGGGAAGGTCAGGCTGAGGATTCTTTGCCAAAATGTAACTGATTTAGA
The DNA here is from genome assembly GCA_030761175.1 of Masticophis lateralis. Taxonomy (NCBI): domain Eukaryota; kingdom Metazoa; phylum Chordata; class Lepidosauria; order Squamata; family Colubridae; genus Masticophis; species Masticophis lateralis. The sequence goes on along the minus strand of JAUDYJ010000005.1, from coordinate 14,759,469 downwards.
TAGTGAGATGTTTTATTTTCTTTACAATAAATATGAGTTTAATTAGAAAATATAGCTTCAGTTTTTATTTTAAGTATACACAAGGAGAACGTCACGATCCAACTCTAATTGAGGGCAATTACCCCCAAGCAAGATAATGGGGCTGATTGCCGTTCTGACAAGCCTAGCCTAGCCTATTCCTATTCTATTCTGTTCTGTTCTGTTCTGTTCTGTTCTATTCTATTCTATTCTATTCTATTCTATTCTATTCTATTCTATTCTATTCTATTCTATTCTATTCTATTCTATCCCTACCCCTACCCCTACCCCTACCCCTACCCCTACCCCTACCCCTACCCCTACCTCTGCCCTACCCTTACTCCTACTCCTACTCCTACTCCTACTCCTACTCCTACTTCTATTCTATTCTATCCTATCCTATCCTATCCTATCCTATCCTATCCTATCCTATCCTATCCTATCCTATCCTATCCTATTCTACATGGCATTAGATAGCACACAAATCAACTGAGCCTTCCAAAACAGCCTAAATAACCAAAAATCCCAGCAGCCCCAGAAGGGGAAAATGCATATCATTCAATACAAGGAATGTAACATCCACTATGTAGGACAAACCAGCAGGAGACTAGCAGAGCCCATTCATGAACACCAACTAGCAGCCAGAAGACATGATGAAAACTCTTTAATTTCACAACACACGGACATACTGAACCATAGTTTCAACTGGGAACCTGTGAGCATAGAAAGTAACAATTAAAAGAATCCTGCTACACCTGATTTTAGTCAATGGCTGGGAAATGATGTGTAGACAATCTTCACATATAATCACAAATTCAGTGAGTTCCTGGATATCATTCTTTTGTCAGGAATCGCTCTCCTATCCTGATAGAATCTACAAATAGGTTCCAAGTCCATGTTTTAATCACCGCACAGAAATAAGTAATCACGAAGGAACTCTAATTTGAAAATTGGATTTTATAAAGACTTGTTTAGAACATCAGCATAGGATTGCGGGCATATATACATCACTTTAATGATGCATAACTAAATTTCACGGACATCATATTTTTAGTTCACTGAGTTATTTGCTAACAAGTAACTTATGTCCAGGTAGCTGAATTTGGCAGATCATGAGAAAGTTAAAATTGATAGTTCTGTTTCATATTGATCATCACCGAATCCTAAGGAAATAAATTCCCTGAACATTTCATTTTCATTTTACTGTCAATAAAACTACATGGCCTCATAGTAAGCAGGAGTCAAACTTAATTCAACAACTTTTAATGTATTACTTACAGCATTTCTCCAAAGATTATTATATTGCATTTTCTCGGAGATGAAAAAAGATCTTTTAGTGTCCTCAAAAGACATATATCTAGCACACATATATCCCACACACCCCTTTAGTAATTTCTCAAGCATATCTTTTATCTTCAATCTAATCTTAACTTTTCCCTCTTGGGAAGTTGTTTACATCGCATTTCATAGGGGCATGTACTAGTTACAAGAGATGCAATATCAGTAAATAATTTCCATCTCCCCCAGAAAAGTACCTTATTGGGATTTCTAGAGTCATTTCTCCAAACCATAGTTTATATCATAGTCTTCAAGGGGGAGGGGGGATATAATATTTAATTTGCTGTACAACTTGATCTTGTCGCCTGTCATATTAGAGTGGTGTGTGTGTGTGTGTGTGTGTGTGTGTGTGTGTGTGTGTGTGAAATGTTTGCTCCGATGTGCTGATTTAAAAGATATCCCAATTCCATTTTTAAGACTCCTTTATGACAAATCCAAGATTAATTAGTCAAGGGAAACTGATAGCTAGACAAATTGCTTTTCTTCTTCAATAACCATATTTATCATCTTAATGTCAAATTTGCTTCCTAGTTGAATCCTATCGATGTGCAGTGAATTAGACCTTCTGCTTTAGGCATCAGATAAATTTTAAGTCTGCAATTTTTTAAAATTGGTATTTGCAGGGTCTTCCCACAGCAAAAAGATCTTTTATGTGGAGTTCTTTCCCAAAGAGATCCTATCCATATAAAATCCTTTGTAAAACTGGGATGGAAAAAGCATTGGTTATTCAGAAGCTTCAGTGGGCCTTAGATGAAGTGGATTATTTAGATCCCTTCCAAGCAGGATTCAGGCCTGGTCGCTAGATGGAAATAGCATTGGTTGCACCCTCTACTGGGAGCAAAAGGGGGACAGTGCATCTGTCCTTCCATCTGTCCTTGAGAATAGGGTAGGGTAGGGTAGGGTAGGGTAGGGTAGGGTAGGGTAGGGTAGGGTAGGATAGGGTAGAATAGAATAGAATAGAATAGAATAGAATAGAATAGAATAGAATAGAATAGAATAGAATAGAATAGAATAGAATAGAATTCTTTATTGGCCAAGTGTGATTGGACACAAGGAATTTGTCTTCAGTGCATAAGCTCTCAGTGTACATAAAAATACATTCATCAAGAATCATAAGGTACAACATTTAGTGATAGTCATAGGATACTAAATAAGCAATCAAATCATACTAGAAAACTAAATAAAACAATATAAATCATAAAGATACAAGCAACAAGGTTATAGTCATAAATAGGAGAAGATAGGTAGTAGGAAGGATGAGAAGAATAATAGTAATACAGTCTTAGTAAATAGTTTGACAGTGTTATGAGAATTAGTTGTTTACCATAGTGATGGCATGCGGGAAAGAAATTGCCCTTGTGTCTAGTTGTTCTGGTGTGCAATGCTCTCCTTGACTCCTTATTCTCCTTGATCCTATTGATATAATTGACCATAGTGTCCTTTTGAATCAGCTTCATGGGTTGGAAGTAGGCAGCACAATATTGGACTGGTTCTCTTCCTCCCTATTGGGCTGGTACCAGACAGGAGTGTTGATTGGGAATAGGAGGCCCCACCTGTGGCTCTTAATGTATGGGATTCTCCAGAGTTAGTACTCTCCATTTCTATTTAACATCTACATCAGTGTTTCCCAAACTTGACCCTTTGAAGATGTATGGACTTCAACTCCCAGCATTCCTCAACCAGCCATACTGTCTGGGGAATTCTGGGAGTTGAAGTCCATGCACCTTAAAATAGCCAAGTTTGGGAAACACTGATCTACATGAACATCTGTTTAACATCTATGAGATCATTCATCATCATGGGGTGAGGTATCATCGTAATGCTGATGATGCTCAATTGTATATCGCTATCCTTGGTGAAAATAAGTGACACTGTTTATTTATTTTATTTATTTATTTTATTAATTTTTTTATACCGCCCTTCTCCCGAAGAACTCAGAGCGGTGTACAGCCATAGTAAAACACATATAACACAAAAATTAACACTATTTAAAACGTATTCATTGATATGGCCCTATTTCTTTAAAAAACCCCAGGACTAAAAAATACCCCATTAAAATTTGTTATTCCATCAGACCAGCTTGTTGAAATAGTAAAGTCTTAAGGGCACGGCAGAAGGCACGAAGGTCGGGGATCATACGTATCTCCGGGGGCAGTTTGTTCCATAGGGCAGGAGCCCCCACAGAGAAGGCTCTCCCCCTGGGAGTTGCCAATCAACATAATTTGACCACCCTGAGGAGGCCCTCTCTTGGGAGCGTACTGGCCGGTGGGAGGCTATCAGTGGCAGAAGGCAATCCCATAAATATCCAGGTCCTAAGCCATGGAGCGCTTTAAAGGTGGTAACCAGCACCTTGAATCGCACTCGGAAGACCACCGGGAACCAGTGTAGCTCGTGCAGGAGAGGTGTTACGTGGGTGTGTCAAGTCGCACCCATAATCAGCCGCGTGGCCGCATTCTGGATCAGTTGGAGACTCCGAGTGCTCTTCAGGGGGAGCCCCATGTACAGAGCATTACAGTAGTCCAGACGGGACTGTTGATGTCTTGTCCTTGTGCCTGGAGGCTATGAAGATCTAGAAGGGGAACAACTATTGAATCCTAGAAGAACTGAATGGCTTTGAATTTTTGGGCCTTTTAGATCATGGACTTCACCATGTTGGGTTCTAAATGACATGGCAACACTCCGGACAGACACACTGTGAAATCTTAAAGTCTTTCTATATTCACAAGTGCTGCTCAATGAGCAGGTAGCAATTGTGGGTAGGGTGTGTGTCTTTGAACAAGGCACCAGTTGTGCTCTTTCTCGGGCCATGAGGGTCTACCTTGGGAGTCACTCACACTCTGGTCACCTCCAAGATGTTATTACTCTAACGTACTCTATATGCGGCTGCCCCTGAAAAGTATCCAAAAGCTTCAACTAGTGCAGGATGCAGCTGCACAGATGTTAGAGGACCTCTGTTCCATGATCTGTATTAGTGCTAGTTTTAATTTTTAAAGCCCTACATGGAATGGGTCCAGTTTATTTAAGGGACTGCCTCTTTCCAATCACATGTACCCATTCCATTAGGGCCATTAAGAGAAATATGTCACAGGTTCCATCAGCTAAAGATAGAACCCAGATGATACAGCTTTTCTTCTGTGGCTTCTACACTCTAGAACATCATTCTTCTTCCAAAATTACCTCCATCCCTGTTGGATTTTTGGGAGGCTCTGAAAACAGAGTGGGGAGGGAGGAGGAGGGGTTGGATTGGATGGGTGGGAAATTGGACTAGATGACCTACAAGGTCCCTTCCAACTTTGTTACTCTTTTAAGAGTAACATAGTTCTTCCAGCAATCTTGGGGATTCCATTGGGAATCTGTACAATATTTGTTTAATTGTACAATATATGTATTTTGTACAATATCTGTCTTTTGTTTAGATGAGTAATTTTATTTATAGCATCTTATCTATCTTCTTTTTATTTGTTTTTAAAGTGTTTTGATATTATTTTAAATATTGGTTGTATGTTGCCGAGAGTCATGTTTAGTGAGATGGACGGCTATATAAATGTGATAAATAAATACTCAGAAACCTGAAGGCAATGTCTTCCATGGAATATCATGAATTTAAATCAGCCTTCATTCCGAATTGCTGTACCAATTTCTCTAAATGGGAACTTTTAACTAATCTCAAAACTGAACTGATGTTCCCAAAGTGCTAATTCTTTTTGAAAAGTAACAATACTTTTTTAAAAAAAAGAAATATGACAAAGAAATCTCACATTCTAGTCAATCGTGTGTTGTGAATCTCATTCTGGGCCTTAAGTCAAAGTGCACAATCTCTTATCTTGGATCAGACAAGCTCTTTCCTGAAGCCCCAAATCAAATCTCGGATCATAGTGTATATGCTTTACATGGGGATGCCTTTGAAGAGCATCTGGATGCTGCATCGGGGTGAAAATGGGCAATTCATTAGAGTTTCTTGATTTTTACATATTAGAACTCTGTTTTCTAACCAGTACCGATGATCAGAATGTTTATGGGTTCAATTTAATTCAAGGTGCAGGTGATCTACATGGCTTGGGTCTGGCCTAGTTGTGGGGTTTGCCTCTCCTTGAATGTCCCTACTGTAGCATTAACAATAGCATTTAGGCTCATATACTACCCCATAGTGTTTTATAGAACTTTCTGGGCAGTTTACAATATAAGTATGTTGCCTCCAACAATCTGGATTGTCATTTTATTGACCTTGGAAGGATGGAAGGCTGAAGAATGGTAGGGCAGCTGCAGACTTCTAAAGGCATACTTGAATATGCTGTTCTTTGGCCACCTAGCAACCACTAAAAATAACATTGGGTCTATATCAAGAACAGTATAAAAACAATACAACAAATACTATACTGTAACTGTATGATCTCATCTAAAACTGTCTTCTCCTTGAGAAGAAACTTCAAATGCAAATTCTTGTTCATCAAATTGATTTTTTTAAAAAAAAAAAAAGCTGGTAGAAAATAAACACAGGAAAAAAAATTTCCTCATCGCACTAAAATAAAATGCATTTAATTAAAATGACACTTAATCCTCTCTAAAAAACAATTAGGATTAGAAGAAAGAGCAGCTCTCAGTATGTAAATCTGAAGTAACTTCAAAATTCTTATCCATTTGCCGAACAAATAGTAATTTAAAGCTGCATTGGATTTAAACTAGCAGAATGAATGAGGCGAATTTACCCTCAAAATCTTGTACCAGACCAAGGGGTGGATCTTGATGATGACCAATTTGCTATTGGTAATTGTTTCTTGTTTATACTGATTTCTAGTTCCTCAGCATCTGCAGTCGAGGCAGGAGGAAAACCTGCTACCCATAACTGGTTAAAATCCACACACTGGTGAATCTAAGACATTGTTGTAGTATCATGGAATAACAACGTTGGAAGGAACCTTGCAGGTCTTCTAGTCCAATTCTTGCTCAAGCAAGAAACCCTTTACCATTTCAGACAAATGGTTGTCCAATCTCTTTAAAAATCTCCAGTATTGGAGCACCCAACAACTTCTGGAGTTGTGATTGACTGTTAATCTGATAGGAAGAATTAACTGATTAAATGATCTGTCAGAAAAATTCTCCTTAGTTCTAGGTTGCTTCTCTTCTTGATTAGTTTCCATCCATTACTTCTTGTCTTGCCTTCTGGTGTTTTGGAAAATAGGTTGACCTCCCTCTTCTTTGCGGTAGCCCCTTAGATGTTGGAAGACTGCTATCATGTCACCCCTAGTCCTTCTTTTCGTTAAACTAGACATACCCTATTCTTGCAACTATTCTTCATATGTTTTAGCCTCCAGTCTTCTGATCATAGCAATAGCACTTAGACTTATATACCACTTCATAGTGCTTTATAGCCCTTTCTAAGCGGTTTACAGAGTCAGCAAATTGCCCCCAACAATTTGGGTCCTCATTTTACCCACCTTGGACAGATGGAAGGCTGAGTCATCCTTGAGCCTGGTGAGATTTGAACTGTCGAACTGCAGCTAGCAGTCAGCTGAAGTAGCCTGCAGTACTGCACTCTAACCACTGTGCCACCTCATCTTTGTCATCTTCTCTGCACTCTTTCTAGAGTCTCAACAACTTTTTTATATCATGGCAATCAAAAGTGGATTCAATTTTCTTATTTTGTTTCTTTTTTTAAAAAAAGCTGGTTCGTCAGCCAACTGCTAAAGATTTAAATCCTAATTGCACATTAGATAGCACTGCTATTTTTCTGGGATTAAAATGTTGTTTGGCTTAAAAATGTACATTATTCTCATGTTATTCTGTGTAATTGCACTGTCCTTCCCTTAAAGAAAATTATATATTGATTTTGTTTCTTTGCAAGGGCTGAGATGCCCACAGCACAAACAGTTTATGTGCATAGGTGAGCGATAGTTTGATTGAATACTGCAGCAAAGAAATTTAATGCTACTTGCTCTGGGACGTCGGCTTTATTTCCTCAGAAGATGAAGGCCTTTCAGGGGACTTTTCTGGATATTAAAATTCTCCCTTTTCTTCCAGTGGTCCCCATAAGGACCAAAGCCTCAGTCTCAGATGGAAAAGGGGAAGCAGTATAAAAATAATATGCTAGCTTCTACATTATTTTCTTGACCTCCTGGAGGTATGTTGACAACTACATTAAATTTAGATTGCAATGGCAACCTCCTGGTCTGTGACTTATGACATATATTTAGCCATGAGAACTGCCATTTACATTTTCCATAGAGTGAAATCCACTTGACCAGTTTGAAAAATTAATATGGCAGCTCGCTGCAACCTAAAGCCACAATCCAATTAAGTGAGGAAAAAGCCAATCAAAGGGGTCTAATTATGGCCCTGTTTGAATGTTTAGATTTCATGCCACTTTGGGAAATAAATAATGTATGCCGGAAAACAACTATGGGACAAATGTTGGCAAACAAATTCCATAAATAAATCCTATAAAAGCATTCCCTATACATGCCAATATTAAGATAAGCAGCCAAAAGGCCAACTTGAATCTGCTTTCGTTCAGTCTCTAAAGCTCCTTCTGAATGTTATTATCAAAAGTTAAAGATGGATGTGTATAGAAACAATCACCTCAGCTATTTTCCAAAGCACCTGAAGGCCAGGCAAGGAATAATGGATGGAAACTGAACAAGGGGAGATTTAACCTGGAAATAATGAGAAATTTTCCGACGGTGAGAACAACAACCAATGGAATAGCTTGCCTTCAGAAGTTGTGGGAACTTCATCACTTGAGACTTTCAAGAAGAGATTGGACTGCCATTTGTCAGAAATGGTGTAGGTTCTCCTGCTTGGGTAGAAGGTTGGATTAGATGACCTACAAGGTCTCTTCCAACTCTGTTAATCTGAATATGAGAGACTTAAAAAGTATTGAAACAATTAAAAAGTGAAAGAAGAAGAAAAAATTCACTGCCTTCCATAATTTTACCTCACTAGAAGAACAACATTCTTTCCTTCCTTCCTTCAACATTGTTCTTCTAGTGAGGAAAAACTGTGAAAGGCAGAGATTTTTTAAATTTAATTTTATTTTGCTTCTTTCACTTTTCACTGCAACAACATTGCAGTCTTATTTATTTTGAATTTTATCAGACTCTCCCCCAAAAACTTACATTTCAGAAAATCGTGTCACTTTTTAGGTAGAAAATGTGGCTATTTGATGCAGAGTTTCAAATCTTACAATTCAGACGGTTTCTGGATACAAGTTCTTCCCCTTCCTCTTTATTCCTCTAAATGGCCCACTGAGAAAAGCAAAGTCTATGGAAGTTCATTGCTTACCATTCTGGTCTCTGGTCTGTGACTGTAATAAATTGAATCTGAAACTGAACTTACCATTCTGAATATAATTCTTTGTACCCTTAGCCACACATATATTTTTTTTTCAAAAGTCACATCCACATGAAGTTTTAATTTGAGGACAATGGAAATTAGGCAGAACGATTTGTAAAAAGTGAATTCCTTAAGCATCAGAAACAAAATGGTAGAATCCTACTTTCTGAACAGGGCATAACAGAGTTTTTAGCAACTCATATTAGTTTAATATTTCAACCAAATTTAAAAAACTCCTTTCCTCCCTCCCTCCCTCCCTTCCTTCCTTCCTTCCTTCCTTTTCTTTCTTTTCTTCCTTTTTTCCTTCTTTCCTTCCTTCCTTCCTTTTTTCTTTCCTTTTTTCTTCCTTCCTTTCTTTTTTCTTTCCTTCTTCTTTTCTTCATTCCTTCTTTTCTTCCTTCCTTTCTTCTTTCCTTCCTTCCTTCCTTCCTTCCTTCCTTCCTTCCTCCCTCCCTCCCTCCCTCCCTCCCTCCCTCCTGAAATAACTGCAAGCAAAGTATCAGCTCAGAGAACACCAAGGATTTCACACCCTCAACATTCTGGACCACCTGAAGCTCCCAAATATTCTTCAAGGACCACCCCATGTATAATGTACTGTGGCAGCCCACTTGGTGCATATTCAAGGCATGAATTTTCAAGAGCACTCGGATTTTACACAGAATATTTTATTATTCTCTGTGTTTTTAAAGAAAAGGCCGAATGATATGAAATGACAATATCAGCAGGGACAATGCAAATTTCACTATAATCTCTGAATATAATTCCTATGCATATTAGCATGTGCCATAAATATAATTGAACAACATAAGTGTATATGAGCATTAAAACCATATGGCTATGGAAATTAATTGCAGAATATAGAATCATATTTAAGGGGAGTTGCAACAAAAAGAAAAAAAGTGTAAGTTTACTGGGGAAAATTTCTTTTTAAAAACTTTTGCAAAGAAACTTGCTTTCTTCCACCCATAACTCTGTCATGTATAATTTAGGACCAGTGAATACTTAAAAATAAAACATGAATTCAGTATTTACATGCCTCCTGTTGATAAGTACATCAGGACATCACAACTTGCTCCAGTCTCCTGCTGGATGTATACTTGAGGGCAAACCTAAATTTGCATTGCATGATGCGTGAAATAACATTCAGAATTACTGATATGAGTTAGGATTCAAGGCATCCTTATTAGTATTTAGTAGCAGATGACTAGTTGGATTTCTAACTGGGGAAAGAAAAATGCACTTATTTATCTATGTATTTGTTTATTCATTTATTCAAATAACTCAAGGCAGAGAACCTATCCACCACCTTCCTCCTCCTATTTTTCCCCACAACTTCCCACAGCAACTTGAAGTAAATTGGACAGAGAGGGACTGGCCCAAACGTTAGCCAGCTAACTTTCTTGGTTAAGGCAGGACTTGAACTCACAGTTTCCCTTTTTCTAGTCTGATGCCTTAACCACTAGACCAGTGATTGTGAACCTTTTCAGCTCCGAAAAAGGAATGCGCGCATACAGCTCATCTGGCCCACAACCCGGAAGAGGAGCTGCCTAGGGCGCATGTGTGTGCCGAAAAATGAACTTCCAGTTTCCAGTACACATATGCGTGCCGGCCAGCTAGTCTTCTGGGTTTCTGGCGCTCATGCACGAGCGCTGATCAGCAGGCCAGCGAGCATGCTCATGCAGGAAAATGGAAGAGCAGCTCTTCCAGTTTCCAGCACGGTTGCACACACAAAGGCTAGTTGATCCTCACACACGCATGCGCTGCAGAAACCCGGAAGAGGAACGGGTGACGTCACACGTGCCAGGCGACATGACCCCGTGTGCCACTTCGGGCACACGTGCCATAGGTTTGCCATCAGGGCACGAGACCAAACTGACTCTATTGAGGCAGATATTGAAGAAACCAATCTGACATCTATTAAGGGGGAAAGATAAGCTGGCTGAAGTACTTGGCAGCGTATCAGATCTGTTTCTTGGAAATTTCCATGTTTCCCATCTTTCCTCCCCCCCCCCACTTTAGATTAAGCTTTCAAGATCTATGAACCAATAAGCTGAATCCAGTCTACCAGTTATAGCTGGTGAATTGGCAGAAGCACTTTGAAAAATGTTCAGGGAAGGACACCAAACTTGATCAGTGCACTGGAAACTAAAACTCTCAAGGAGAGACTGAGAAGAAGAGAATTTATGATTATGGTTTATTATATTTATATACTGCCCTTCTCCCGAAGGACTTGGGGCGGTGAACAGCCAGCAGATAAAATACAGAAAATATAAAATTTAAAACAGTATTAAAATTCAATTAAATTAATTTGGCCCATAGTTAAAACCCCTATATTAAAACCCATAATTTTAGCAATTTAAGTTAAAAACAATTTAAAACAGTAGGTCAGGCCAGCCCGGCTTGATGAAACAAAAATGTCTTTAGGGCAGTTCGGAAAGCGCGCAGATCAGGGATCCCCCGAATCTCCGGGGGCAACTCATTCCAGAGGGTAGGTGCTCCCACAGAGAAAGCTCTCCCCCTGGGGGCTGCCAGCCAATATTGTTTGCCCGACGGCATCCTGAGGGGGCCCTCTCTGTGGGATCGTACTGGTCAGTGGGAGGCTACCAGTGGCAGAAGGTGGTCTTGAAAGAAATCGGGTCCCAAGCCATGGAGCACTCTAAAGGTGGTAACCAATACCTTGAAGCGCACCCGGAAGACCACTGGGAGCCAGTGCAGCTCGCGTAGGAGAGGTGTTACATGGGAGCGCCGAGTCGCCCCCATAACCACCCGTGCGGCCGCATTCTGGATCAGTTGGAGCCTCCGGGTGCTCCAACTAGTCCAAATTTGTTACAAGAGCATTTTATATACTTGAGGGGAGGCCCTATTAACGAAGACCACACCTGTTCACCACCAACCTCAAATGCAGGTCCTGAAATAATGACCATAAGTTGCAGGCAGAGAGATTTTGTCAGTGGAAACTTTTATTAAAGAGTTGATGGGTTTCCCACATATTTGTTCAGTTCAAGCAAAAGCTGGTTTTAGGGGCATGATTCTTTATAAAATCTATACATCATTCAGGCATTAATTGAGTTTTAAGACTTCATTCTCATCAGAGGAACAGTGGGCCTCTTTGTGAAAAGGGTGCTTGATTGTATCTACTATCCATGACTGCAGAGAGAAAAGCATATTAGTATGTTCTAGAGAAGACTGTGTAGTTTTATGATTCTCTATAAATCTATGATACATTTGGATGAAGGAGGAGTATAGTTACCTTATGTTAAATTCTAAAGGTGGGATTTCAATTAATTCTAATAATTCCATAGTTTTATAAAACAGAGCAGTTGTCTAGCATTTCAGATAAGGGTAGCATTGTTTACTTCTCAGCAATGCTTATTTAAACATGGATGTAACTTTGCTCTGGCCAAGAGCAGAAGTTTGCAGCTCTTCCATTCAGTAATCCTTCAGCAGATGAAGTTCCATAATTTATAAGCATTCCAAGCACTTTAGAATCTTTCTATCAGTCTCACCAAGTGTGTCTACAGAAATCCATTTACTATAGAGGTGCCATGCGATGCAGAACAAGACATCTCGGCTTATCTTATTTTCTGCAGTGACCTTTATCACAGATCCATAGGCAAACTTATACATACGACAATGATGTTATCCGTTCAGTTGTGTCTGACTTTTGACAATGCTATGGACCACATCTCTCCACATCTTCTGATCTTCTTTAAGGTATTCTAACCTCTGGCTGGTGTCAGTTTGATGGTACATATGCAAATTCCTCCTGAATTAGAAATATCTGTACGCACTTGGTTAGGAAACAATAATATACAATGATGTAAGAAAAAAATATGTGAGAAACATAGTGACGGGGGGGGGGACATTTTGTGAATGAGAAAAATGATTAAAAAGAAGTTTTCCCTCTCCCTCAGATATCATAGATAACATGTCTCTCTTTCAAAAATTATAGAATAGAATAGAATAGAATAGAATAGAATAGAATGGAATGGAATGGAATGGAATGGAATGGAATGGAATGGAATGGAATGGAATGGAATGGAATAGAATAGAATAGAATAGAATAGAATAGAATAGAATAGAATAGAATAGAATAGAATAGAATAGAATAGAATAGAATAGAATTCTGATTGGAAACATAAGGAATTTGTCTTGGTGCATACAATCTCGATGTACATAAAAGAAAAGATACATTCGTCAAGAATCATAAGGTACAACACTTAATGATAATCATAGGGAACAAATAAGCAATCAACAGTCAATATAAATCTTAAGGATACCAGCAACAAGGTTACAGTCATACAGTCATAAGTGGGAGATGGGTGATAGGAATGATGAGAAGATTAATAGCAATGCAGACTTAGTAACTAGTTTGACAGTGTTGTGTGAATGATTTGTTTAGCAGGGGAATAACTGTCCTTGTGTCTAGTTGTTCTGATGTGCCATGCTCTATAGCATTGTTTTGAGGGTAGGAGTTGAAACAGTTTATGTCCAGGATGCCAGGGGTCTATAAATATTTTCACAGCCCTCTTTTTGACTCGTGGAGTATACAGGTCCTAAATGGAAGGCAGGTTGGTAGCAATTGTTTTTTTTCTGCAGTTATTAGAATAATAAATACCCCATTTATCCAATGAAATAGACTGTAACCAAGAAAAGCACTTCCCACTGTTATTTTGTTTATTTTAGGATACAATGGGATGGTTATTTTTGCATCAACAAATTAATATGAATAGTGTGGAATTAGTAACACACTGAGTTATCTTACTACTGTGACTACGATAATGAGAAGATGGATCTAGGCATCCAGAGCTCTTTTAACAGTTCTTAAACCTGCTTAAACAGATTATGTAGTCTAAATCCACTCCACAGCAGAGTCACATTTATCTTACAACATCCAATTTTTGGTATTTTTTCTAAAATAAAAGATCTGCATTGGTTGTTGTACACAGCTTTCCATAACCGACACCATTTTAAATGCAGTTCTATATACACAGAATTATGAGGCTTTAGTAAAGTATCTTCATTGTCACCACCCAAGATACATCCCAGTTTTTATTAGCAGATAGTTTCATTTCACTCTAAAAGATAAACTGTGAGCTTGTTTTTATATGCCATTAAAAGGAAAAGCTATACATCTCAGAAATCATATTTAGGATTGATTGTGTACATCTTTTTATGACAACATTGGTATGCGAGGAAATTCTTATCGCCGATGAAGGAATTTGCAGTGTTGGACCACTTCAGAAAGCAATATTTATTTAACATAGTGCAAATTTCAAGTATAATAAATACTTGGAATCTAGCAATCCACACAACAATTTTGAGAGAAAAAATATGCATTGAGAGAAATATATATATTCCATTTCTGTTTGAAAGCAGGATCAGAATTCTCATAAACCAGTCTTATAGATATTCTCTCACCTAATTTATTTTCACAGCAAACCAGTAAATCTCATTAATATGAAAACTAGACTTACAGAACATAGAATAATAGAGTTGGAAGGGACCTTAGAGATCATTTAATCCAACACCCTGCTCGAGCAGGACAGTTTATACCCTTTCAGACAAATGGCTGTCCAGTCTCTTCTTGAAAGCGTCCAATGATGGGGCACTGAAGGCCCCATTTGAAGGCAAGCCATTCTACTGATTGATTTTTCTCAGCATTAGGAAATTTTTCCTTAGTTGTATGTTGCTTCTCTCCTTGAATAGTTTCCATCCATTGCTTCTTGTCTTGCCTTCTGGTGCTTTGGAAAATAGTTTGCCCTCCTCTTCTATGTGGCAGCCCGTCAAATATTGGAGCACTGCTATCATATTACCCCTAGGCCTTCATATCATTAAACTAGACATATTTCAATTCCTGCAACCAATTCTTCCTATGTTTTAGCCCCCTAATCATATTTGTTGCTCTTCTCTATAATCTTTCCAGAGTCTCAACATCTTTTTTATATTGTGATGGTATGTATTATATGTCAACTCACAAAGCATCCCTGGCTTGCTCTTGAGTTGCTATTGGCCGGGGGGATGGGAAACCGATGAAACTGCACAGTAGCCAAAGACAGATGCACATTCCATGATTATCTCTCCCAAGGCTATATCCTAGGGTTACCTGCAGCAGCCAGAGGGGAGTGACCTCTACAACCCGTGAAATTGTTCCATTGGCGAATGTGATTGATGACAGACTCTGGGGGGTGGGGAGGGGAAAATAGGGTCATAATTGGAGTGTAAATTATGTAGGGTCAGAGCTGGCTTCACTGGGGAACATGCCAACATGAAGCTCCTAATAAATGAATGGATTTTGAAGCTTGGCTCAAGATTCATGATTTTATTAGGACATCTGTTGAAACCCTGACATATGTAGGAACAAAGTGCACCAAATTTCACAGAAATCTAGGAAAAGACTTTCTTTTTAATTGCAGTGGCTTATGATGTATTCTTGTGTTTTAGATACATGTTTGCAATGTAGGTGCTTGGGTTAGAATAAGTTAAATTTTGCAACAATATGGTGAGGACACCATGTCCAATTTCAAAAAGAATGTGACAGATTATCAGGCCCAGCCCAAGAATGACAAAGAACAAGCCATCCAAGTTCTGTTCTTTATTTGCTTCCCCTATATAGACAGAATCTTGCCAGACTAAATCTATACTACTCTCGTCCTAAAGGATATACCCTTGGAGATTCTAGGCAGTGAATCTCTTCTTGTCTAATCTAATTCTACACTATGCCATCTCTTGTATCACTTCCCTCAATGGAATGTGAGACTTTGTCCTTCCTCCTTTCTGGGAAACTGCTGTTTCACTGTAGTCTATCACTCAATCTCTCCCGTTGTAGACAGAATCCGTCATAGAGATTGAGTGATGATCTCTGGACACAGAGATGTTTGCAACACACAATGATAATGCAATAGACTTGATTCTTGAAGCTGAAATAGTTGATAGTTTTGCATGTTTATTTGTTACAAAATTAATCTGTGATTAATCTGTGATTAATCTCTGAGTATTTCACACAAATACTCAGAAGAAACGGGGGGAAATGAACTGAGTGAATATAACTGTTTCAAATCTCACAATGTCTCTATGATCGTGATGGAGAAGATTTCCAATTTCGGGTTGACATCTCAATCTTCCCTTCAGAAATCATCGGCGTTCCATCATCAGAGGTTTTTAAGAAGAGATTGGGCAATTATTTGTCTGAAATGGTATAGGGCTTCCTGCTTGAGCAAGAAGTTGGATTAGAAGACCACCAAGGTCCCTTCCAAATCTGTTATTCTATATTATTCTGAATTACCTTGCTTGACCTTGAAATATAGACATTGTCCAATCTTATGCCTCACTTCATTATCTATCTATCTATCTATCTACCTACCTACCTACCTACCTACCTACCTACCTACTATATTTACCTTCCCATTGATATTGTGAAGAAATACAAAATTATGAGACTGTGTTTTGGTAACAATCTCTTTATGATTTGGTATATTTATAGCTGGATTTCCTAATCCAAATTCAGAATGCTCTCTCAATCCAAAATTATTGTCTAATATTGACACTGGTGGAGCAAGAAGCTGAATGAGAGGATATAAACTTTGTTAATAAGATTTGTTTTTAAACTTTGCTTGCTGCATTAAATAAGTATTTCCATTCCCTGGCCTCGATAATATTTCCAAATTAATACACTGAAACTTGCATTCATTTTTATCAATTTACACTGTATATAATTGTTAAAAAATAACT
The DNA here is from genome assembly GCA_030761175.1 of Masticophis lateralis. Taxonomy (NCBI): domain Eukaryota; kingdom Metazoa; phylum Chordata; class Lepidosauria; order Squamata; family Colubridae; genus Masticophis; species Masticophis lateralis. The sequence goes on along the minus strand of JAUDYJ010000005.1, from coordinate 14,743,053 downwards.
AACTAATGTACGTTGGGAGGGAAATGGATTGGAGTGTAATCACTCATGTGTAAATGCAAGTAACACTTTTTTAATATGCTTTTTGGCATAATGAAGAACATGCTGTGCATCTGCGTGGCTCACCTCAAATCCTGCATCACATTACCATTACAAACCTTAGTTAAAATATAACAGCCATTTACAATTTTAAACCTTTAGAGAATTGTCAAACATGAAATGATTAAATCAACGCTGAATGTGCTATGAGAGTAAAACACCATCCCTCTTATTTCTTGTATAAAACAGATATGAGGCGTGGGGGAATGAAGTTACTATATTGGCTTTCAGACTTTCCTAGCTTTAAGCAATCCTTTTCCAGAATAGTTCATCTGACGCAAAATGGCAGAGTAAATTTATATGGGAGCTTACTCCAAACTGAGCATATGGGGTATGGTCAAGCTGCAAATAAAGAAATCCCTGAGGAGAACACAATCAATGCCAACCCTCATCGAATATGCAAAGATTTCTTTGGTGGAAATTACATTTGCCAAGAAACTGTAGTTCAGAGCTGGGATATTTGATTTAAATGCTGACAAGCTCATATTTAATCCCTGCGGTCTCCAGTTTAAACAAATCTCGCGCAGCAGATGTGAAAAACCTTGGATTCAAGTCCCAAGACTTGTTGCCAGACAGATCTATTATGGTAACTTAGATCATAAAAAGTCAGTCTATTTATAATGGGCCATTTCTGGGGCCGTTATCCTACTTCATTCTCCTTTATGGGGTTACCTGCCCCTCTAGGAGCCATGCCTCTGACTTATGTTTATCGACCACCAAGAAATGTAGAAAATCAAAGCAGAACTGTTTGTGTGTGTGTGTGGAGGGGGGGGGGGAGTCTCAGCAACACCACAAAAAAAGTCAAATCATTGTCTTAACAATGCAACCATGGCTGCACATTTTTTGAAACAAATAATTTAAAAATGAAAAAAACAAATGTATGTAGATGAATGGACCAAGATATTGTGATGTAGGCTCTCTGAGTTATTAAAACACATGAGTAGTCCCAAAAACCTCTTATATTGCAACAACTGTGAATTACGTTCATTCACAGCCAAGTCCCAATTAGTTGCAAAAAGTCCTTTGGGAGAAGTCCTTCGGGATAATCACCAACCTTTATCTCCCTTGACACTTTGCCAAAGACCTACTTGGCAAAGCCACATGGAGTTCAGAATCAAACAGAGATGTCGACTGGGAACAGAATTAACAATGTTGCTTTCCTACAAAAGGCCCACATGCCTTTGCTCCTCTTTTAAACCTTATGGAGGAGCCAATCATTTCCCGAGTCGTCCCTTTAGTTTTAACTGTTCTTGCCTTCTGGCAGCTCTGCACATGCGCATACTAGGAACAGGCTCCTCCTGTTCCTCTGCCTCTCTGATATCCGACTCTGGAGGCTCTGGAGTCAGCGCATAACTCCCAGATGGCCCTGGCCCCATCTCTGCCTCTGACTCAGATCCCTTGTCCAAGCCTTCCCCAGACTCCAGTGAGGAGTTGGGCAGCCTCTTCACTGCCCGATTCCGCTGCCAGTTTCGCAGGCTGCTGGCGGACCACAACACAAGAGTATACCCGTTGCTAATTTCAGCAGATGCATTCTGAAGCTTTTATGACTCCTATAATTTAAGCAAATAGGTTTCATTCAGTAGGGCAGAACAGTGGTGGGAAAGCTGGTTGGTGCTTACAGCATGCAGCTTCCTGTTAGATGAACAATGAATGACACCTTCCTTTGCCTATGTCAATATTAAAGACATATCACTACGAACATTCTAATTCTGCTTCAAATTTCCTTCCCAGGCAAGGAAGTTAAAAATAGAAGTAAAATGTCTTTTTAAAAGGTACACAATCAGGTCCGGACTGGTTCAAGCGAACTGGTAGTTCTAACCAGCGGCTGGGCTCATTCACCTGCCCGGTGCTATCCTGTCCTATATAATTGCCGTATGTTTAACGCCACATTTTGGGTTCTGGGTGAACCGGTTGTTACTTTATGTGATGCCCACCTTATGTACATCTGTAGATAATATATGGTTGGGCTTTCTTTTCTTTTCCTCTCTGCAAGCTCCTCAGAGCTAGGAGATCCTAGTAAAGTCCTAATAAAGTCCAAAAGATCCTTTGTAAACAGCAACAGACCTCCTTGAGCTGGTCAATCAAGGAGAATCAGAATACTTCCAAAAATTAAGAATATGCCTAATGGAAAAACAACATTGGTTGCTATCAGGGGTGGGTTCTACTTACCTTTACTACTGGTTCGCAACATGGCCACACACGTGCTCTTCTGCGCATGTACAGAAGCATTTTGATGACATCAGGGTCAGTGGGCGGAGCTTCCCGCTGGTTTTATTACCGGTTCTATAGAACCGGTGCGAACCGGGGGCAACCCACCACTGGTTGCTATAGAATATTCCTTTCTTGTTGAACACATAATTGATTGTATATGGGATATATGACATATTCCTTGATGTGCTTATCTAATATACTGTAGCAGCTTGTTTTAGTTCTTTTATTTTATTCTGAATTAGTGTTTTATTGCTTCAGTCAATGGCTGAAGCCAATTATGGACTACATTATGAGTTACAAAATATTGTTTACTTCAGTTCATGCTCGTTTTTAAAAATCATATTTGCCATCACTGTGGTAAACTGTTAAGATTTTGTTGAAAAGGAAAAACAACATACAACCAAACGTTATATAATATACATAGCAGTTTTTAAAGAGTAAGCATGAAATTAAAGAATACAATCAAAACTGGTCTTCTATATTTGTATATTTATTTACTACATTATTAATATTTCTGCCTTTTACATAGAGCACACTTTTGAAAAGAACAGGACAATTTTTAAATGTCAGTTATTTACATTGGCATGGCTAAAAATGCAGGCACAAAGAAAGCAGCCATCGAAAAATAGGATGTGAGTTTCTAATTTGAAATAAAAGGCACCTTATAATTGGAACTAATTTATTTTAATTAACTTATAGTCATGTTATGATTAATGCTTATGCTGAGAATTTCTCATGGCTATTTCAATTCTCCCTCTCCTTCTCTTTCTCTCTCCCTCCCTCCCCACCCGCTCTGCATACTCATGCAAATGTATATATGCACAGGCAAACAGATCAAAGCTCTGAGCTTAGAATTTTTCAGACCACAATTCTTCCTGAGTGGGAAGGGGTACTATGCAGGTCAGGGATGGCATGTGGTGGGTATAGTTCAAGAAAGGTGCATGTGGGTGCCCAGCAGTGCCATGTGTTTTGCAGAAGTGTGTGGGAGGAAATGTCATGGGTCAGGAGGGTGTATTTGGGTGCACAAGAGGTATTGTGCAGATCAAAGAAGGCATACAGGGGGGCAGCACAAGTCAGGGAAGTGTGCAGTAGTGGGATGGCATAATCAAGGAAAAGTACACTGCAGTTCCTCCCTTCCCTGCCCTTCCCTGCCCTTCCCTTCCCTTCCCTTCCCTGCCCTGCCCTGCCCTGCCCTGCCCTGCCCTGCCCTGCCCTGCCCTGCCCTGCCCTGCCAGTAAATGGCTGTTGATGAGTGGTGGCCAAAGTAAGGGATTGCAAGACTGGCTGGGAAACTGTCACGGAATGTTGAAAATGCAGATCATATGACCACAGTAGCAGTACAGCAGCAGTCAGTAGCACTGAACCAATCACAACTTTCCAAATTTCATTCCCTCATTAGTCAAGAATCCCAGAGGCTAAACACATTATGAAACTTAGCCCATTGATATACCTTGGTTCAAAATGTTGCCCTAAAATGCACTGTTATGGCCAGTTAAGGTTCATGGCAATGAGAGTTTTAGATACCCAGATGGATTGGATTGGATTGGATTGGATTGGATTGGATTGGATTGATAGATAATAGACATCCATCCATCCATCCATCCATCCATCCATCCATCCATCCATCCATCCATCCATCCATCCATGGAAATATTGGCTATAATGCTTTATGGCTGCATGCAAAGTTGTTTTCTGCCTTCTTCTCTCTGTTGTCCATTTAATTAATGAGGATCTAGCATGCTATAAATTGCTTCTCCTGAAGTCTCACCTAATGATGTCCCCATCACAACCATATGTTTTAGATTGAGATGGTAGAAAGAAGAATAGCCTCCAATTACCCACAAGGTTCTATGGTTGATTGTAGCTTGGGTCACCATGTTCCCAGTGTAGTATCCAGGTCTATCTTTCTAGCCAGATAATACCTGAGATACTGTATGTTCAATTATTGGAAGGTCACACACTGGGCTTCCCATCTCTAACAATTCGTTGTTTCTACAGCTTTCCCTTCAGACTGTTCTTTGCTTTAACTTCTCACCCACACAATATGCACATAGCAGCTGGATGAGCAGATGCTTCCTGGCTGGACTATGTGTCTCACTCAAATATCAGGACATGATCAGGCAGGTCATGTGTGGGTGTGGGTTTCTCTTCCATCACGCTTTTGACCTAACCTTGATTGTGATTAATTTGTGCTGGGTTTTGGTTTTTTTTTTACCCGTGTCATATACATCCATCATTCTTGAGAATCATGCAGTAGCTTGATGAAAACAGGGTTTAGCTTCATGTAGGGGTAGACAGTATTGATTGGTATGCATTTCCTCAGAGTGAAGACTGTAACAAATGGTATTTATGTCTATGTATCATTGATGTTTGTAAATCTTCTCAGCACTTCAGAGCACCCGCGAAAATTGCCCTAACCAAAAAATGTTTAAGCGAAGGAGTTTATTTTTTGAAGTTTCAGAGGATAGGAAAAATAAATGTGTGTACAGTACACTCTGTCTATTATCTTGTCCCTGTCTTAATGTAGAAAATTAATTATTTGGTTAGTGTTTTTTTTTATTATAAAATATTTTTATTTTTATTTCTCATAAAACATATATGAATGTACGGTCTCTTTAACCATCCTTATCACACATATTTTCTTTTGGTTCCCATATTGGTTCATTCTTCATCCCAAAACTTTAAAATATATTCGGAGTTGCTCTTCTACCATTCCACATCTCCTTTCTTCCACAACAACCATTCCTCTCCTTCTCTCCTCTTACCCTTCCCTCTCTTCTTCTATTCTTTTCAACTTTCTTCTTTCCTTCTCCGTGCCTTCCAACGAGCCCTGAAGACCCTACTATTTGATCAAGCCGGTCTGACTTAAATTTGTGTTAATTTTAATAGGGGTTTTAGTAGGGGTTTTAAGTTTTACAGCCAAATAGTTTAATCATTTTATTAGTTTTAATTTTTATACATGATTGTTTTAATATGGCTGTAAACCGCCCTGAGTCCCCTCTGGGAGAAGGGCGGTATATAAATGCAATAAAACTGAAACTGAAACTGAAACTTCTCTCCTTCCCCTTCCTTTCCCCCACTCTTCCCCTCTTCCTCTCTTTCTAACCCTCTTCCTACTCTTATTTCCCCTCCCTTTGGTTAGTGTTAATTGATTGAATTCTTTCCCATTTTTATTACCAGTTCTCATTCATTTTGATGAAAGAGAATTTGCTTTTTGAATTATTTCAAAGGAAAAAAAATAACATTTCAAAGAAAAATAGGATTATAATTACCTAAAGACTGCTCCCTTTCATCAATATTTAAAATATATATGGTATGACATGAAGCAATAGCTGAGTGAAAGATTTTGTGTTATCTACAGATACAACATAAAGGGTTTTTTTCTTCCTGGATTGTACTGGGAAGTAAATTATTTTAGTACTGAGAGAAATTGTGTAGAGCACATTAAGTCCAAACAACTTTTCTTTATGGGGAGCTGTAGTTCAATTTTATTTTTAATTGGAATTGAATGCTTTGGACTTTTTCAGATTCATAAATAAGATCCAGCCATAAAACTGGCACACTGAGATATATTAAAAGTCCCTGAAAAATAACTGCAAAAAGCTGACAGCATATATATTTAATTTTCTAAGAAATCTTGTTGCTGCTATTATTATTCCAGTTCTAATTATGTTAAGTAACTATATTAACTATATAGTTTAAGATTACAGTTACTTTGAGAATAGGCAATAAACTGGAGGAGGAGGAGATTTTTATTTTGCCACAGCTAAGATGAAAAATTGTGGAGTTTATATTGATGATTGATTGATTGCTTTTTCGTGTTTTTTTATTGGCATCATCAAGACGAAATATCTGTCTCCTTTAATAGGAAAAGACGGATTCTCTATTCAGAGGACTTTTGCCTAAAAATGTTTTAGCGAAGCCAGATAACAATTTAACTCATTGCTGAAATATAAGGAAAATGTGAGTTCTGTTACAAGTACCACAAAGAAAGGGCAAGAAAGTTCCCTTCTTAAATGCTAACATTGGGCATTGGTCTTATAGTGGTCATTGATGGCCCACCACATCTATATTGCATACTCCATGGTGTTGTGGCCCGCCAGCGGCCAGCAGAACTGACAGCAGATTCGGACAGTGAGGAGTTTGGGGAGGAACATGGGCCAGTCCTGGAGTCTGGGGAAGGCTCTGACAAGGGCTCTGCATCAGAGGCAGAGATGGGGGCAGGGCCATCTGATAGTTATCAACTGCCTTCGGAGTCAGACATCAGTGAGGCAGAAGAACAGCTGGGGCCTGTTCCCAGTATGCACATGCGCAGAGCTGCCAGAAGAAAGGAACAGCTAAGGAATAAGGGTCAACTTGGGAGTAAAGCCACAAGTGGACTGTGAATGACCCCTCCCTTCGGGAACAAAAGAGGAGGGAAAGGGGAGTGGGGTTTTTCAGGAGACAATTATTTCATTGGGTGAAGATCTGTTCTTGCATTCTTGCCAAGTATTGTCTGTTAGTGGAGTCTGAAAGATATCGGCCTGGCCACTCTCCAAGCCTGATAAAGGTCGGTAATTGGGAACTATCTTGAAAGACTGTGGGAGAGGAAAGACTTTTCTGGAGAGGAATTCACTGTAAATTAAATAAAAGGGGTTTATTGGGATGAGGATTCGGCTTCGTGCTGCTGGGGAAGCCTAAGTCTGAACCCACAGGTAAGGAATTGATCAAAAGATCGTGAGGGGAAGAGGATTGTTTATTTTTTAATGGAAAAAAAAACTTTAGAGATTTTTGGATACATGGTGATGATTTAAAGATGTCGACTGAAGCGGGCACCAGTGGAATTTTCAAGAAATTTTGTAGCTTGGGATATGTAAGATCGACGCAGGAAAGAAGACGTGACCAGCGGAGTACTTGAACAAGTTTATTTAAACAGGAACAAGGCTGGGCCTGCGCTGCCAGAGCTCTCCTTATATACTCTCCGGCAGCTGCACCGCCCACTAGACAGCAGTTCAAACTTCCTGCCGGAGGATTTTCTAGCCAATCCCCGGCGGATGTCCTTATAAGGACATAACACCCCTCCCCCCTGTCCATTACAAATATAGTCCCGTAGGTACGCAGGCCGTCTGCACGTTCTGCTTGACCTGCGCAGTCCATTAGTTGGCTGGCAGCCCTCCTGGTCGGAGGGTGCTCCTGCGGCTCCTGGCTCCCTCCCTGGAGCCGGGCTGGATCCGGCCGTCGAGGACGCGGGCGGTGTTCCCGTACCTCCGGCCGGGTCGTGGACCTCCGCCTGTGGGCGATTCTGGTCTTCTTCTTCCCCGCTCGGATCTTGAATCATCGTCGCGGATCCTCGCTCTCGACCGGTCCGGAACTCCTGAACCTCGGTAAGTCCTTGGGTTTCCCTCCGGTTCTTACTGGGTCGGGGTTGGTCGGGTCTGATCATGGGTGCAGGTCCTGCGGCGGCGTCTGGGACAGGTCCCGGGGTTGCCTGGAGGAGTCCGGTCCACTCCCAGGGTGGTTGGTGTCGGGTCGACCTCGCTGGGGTGGTGCAGGCCTTCTTCGCAGGGGTGGTGTAGGCCCTCCCTGCTGGGTTGGCATTGCTGGGGCGATCGATGATTCTCACGGTCTTCTTTGCAGGGGTGGCATAGGCCCTCTCTGCTGGGTTGGCATTGTTGGGGAGGTCGACGACTCTCATGGCCTCCTTCGCAGGGGTGGCGTAGGCCCTCTCTGCTGGGTTGGCGTTGTTGGGGCTGTCAACGATTCTTGCAGCCTTCTTCGCAGGGGTGGCGTAGGCCCTCTCTGCTGAGTTGGTGTTGTTGGGGCGGTCGACGACTCTTGCTGCTGCGGTGTTGTTGTCTGCAGTCATCTCGGTCTGGCTGGTGCAGGACCCTCCTTTCTGGCAATGCCTCAGGTTCTATCTAAAGGCCAGGAGGAACAGCCTGGGATATGCCAGGAGGAAGGCATATTGGAGCATCAATTGATAGGGAGCCAGGATGATGAATCCTGGCTTGACCCAGGCAGCATCGGAGGGAGAAGCGTACGCAGCAACGGAAGAGGCATGGGAGGGCCAGAGATTGAGCTGAGTCATGGAGCCACCCCCCACCAGGAATAAAAGTGGGTGGGACAAAGTTAAACCCTGAAAGTCACATTGTGTTCTATGAAATTTGGCTTGGATATATTTTGGACAGAACATTGACTAAACTCTTGTCTCTTGGATAATTTGTTGCTCCTGGAACAGACTGAAGATAAATCCTCTTCTGTTTTATGGGAGTGAAAACTGTCCTGGCCTAATAAAAAATTGGCAGGCGTGCTTGGTATTACGTTTGCCTGTGTGAGGAAGGGGGACAGAACAGTGTCTGTGTTTGTATGTGTTGTTATAATTGTTGTTTGGGAGCTGCCCAGGGTTCAATAAATTTATATAGCTGCCTGTTTTCAAGTCCCATGATTTGAATACAGGATCTAGAAGGTTTCCAAAGGGTTTCTTTATCCTTTCCTAGACCCCAAATGTAAGGAATTGTAAGTATGCCACATCATATTTAATAAAATTAGCATGCCAATCTTCCTCCTGCACAATTCCAATCATAAGTATTTAAATATGGCACCACTTGTCCTTCTGAGGTTTGTGAAAAGTAAATTAACAATGCAAGTTGGGTTTTTTTTTTAAATCACACTGATGAAAACTTTCCTACTCAGCTACATAACAATCTATTTAGACTTCCAATTGTAGCATAATAAATAAAAAAACACTTCAAATTTGCCTCTCAATGTTGAATATAAATCTGTTTGTCAGATGTTTGTTCCCATAGGTACTGCCTGCAGATACCTATGGGAACAAAATAAATAGGTCTATTAAAATGGACGTATCTAAGATACACATGTATGTATGTTTGCAAAAAAGAAAAGGTAGTCTAAAGAAAATTGTCTGGAAAACCTGGATACAAATCGGTATAAAATTTTAAAAAAAGCTTTAGTCAAGTGGAGTGGAATTAGAATGCAACTAGTCTGTGCTTGAAAAGAAATGTGATCATGAGAGAAACGGTAGATGTCCATTGTCAAGTGAAATACAACCACTTTAGCAGATAAAAATCGCAGTAAAATGAAGTTTTAATATTACAAACAATAAGTTATGAGAACAATACATTGCTTATTCACATACCAAACAGCGCTGTCCTTTTCTTATTCTTATTTCACTCACATATAAGTATATTTACTCTAAATATAGAAGATGCAGAAAGAACATTATTTGAGAGTAGTTAAGAAGGTTTCTTTGTGTATGTATTTTAGTCAGAGGCAAGGGAGAGGAAGAGGGGGAGTGGGGAGATAGAGAGAGAATAAATCTTGACAAAATACTAACAGAATAACAGAGTTAGAAGGGGCCTTGGAGATCCTAGTCCAACCCCCTACTCAGGCAGGAAACCCTATACTGTTTCAGACAAATGGTTGTCCAATCTCTTTTTAAAAACCTCCAGTGTGGACACACAACTTCTGGAGGCAAATCATTCCACTTTTTAATTGTTCTAACTGTCAGGAAATTTCTCCTTAGTTCTAGATTGGTTTTCTACTTGATTAATTTCCATCCACTGCTTCTTGTTCTACCCTCAGGCACTTTAGAGAATAGGTTGTCCCCGTCTTCTTTCTGGCAGCCACTTAAATATTGGAGCACCACTACCATGTCATCTTTAGTTCTTCTTTTCATTAAACTAGACATTCCCAATTCTGGCAACTGGTCTTTGTATGCTTTAGCCTCCAGTCGCCCAATCATCTTTGTTGCTCTTCTCTGCACTCTTCCTAGAATTTCAACATCTTTTTTTATATTGTGGTGACCAAAACTGAATGCAATATTCCAAGTGTGGTCTTACCAAGGCATTATGAAGTGGTATTAACACTTCATATAATCTTGATTCTAAACCTTTGTTAATACTACTTTTTCCCATTTTAGAAAAAGTCCACAGAAATCATTTATAATTTATTGATGTAATCAATCTTCTACAAGTATCATCCGTATAATAAATAAAATTTCAGAGTTGAAAACATTGTTGTGAGCACTCTATTGGATCATAGTATTGTTTCAATTCCATTATCACAAATTATTGCCATATGTTTGGGCAGGTGGGAATAGTAGTTGAAAAAGCCTATCATCAAGTCTTATGTCCTATCACCAATATGTATAATGCAATGAATTACCTTGATGTACAAAGATGAACAGGATGACGCATACAGATTTCCCCTATCATCTTGAGCTGATGAACATTAAACTAGCTCTGCCTGGCTTCCTGAATGTCATATTTTCAGGATGTTTGAATCGTTAAGTTTTGATTCTGTGCCATCAAGTTGGTATCAATTCTTAGTGGCCAGATTTCTCCATCATGAATACAGCTCATCTGTCTGGAACCCACACTGTATATCAGACATTAATACAATTGAGAGAGTCCAGAGATATTTCACAAGAAGAGTCCTCCATTCCTCTACCTGCAATAAAATCCCTTATGCCATCAGACTTGAAATTTGGGGCTTACACAAGTTAGAACTATGCCGACTTCGGTCTGACCTAAGCGTAGTACCTAAAATTATCTGCCATAATTTTAGTACCTGTCAATAACTACTTCAGCTTCAATCACAATACACGAGCAAATAATAGATACAAACTCAAGGTAAACCACTCCAAACTCGATTGCAGAAAATATGACTTCACTAACAGAGTGGTCAATGCCTGGAATGCACTACCTGACTCTGGTTTCTTCCCCAAAATCCCAAAACTTCAACCTTAGACTATCTATTGTTGACTTCACCCCATTCCTAAGAGGTCTGTAAAGGGTGTGCACCAGTGTGCCTACCATCCCTGTCTTAATGTCCCTTTTTACTCATAACCATTTCATATATTCAAATTATGTTTACACTTTTATCTGTTATCTTATATATGCTTGATAAATGTCTGTCTGTCTGTCTGTCTGTCTGTCTGTCTATCTATCTATCTATCTATCTATCTATCTATCTATCTATCTATCTATCTATCTATCATCTATCTATCTATCTATCCCTAGTTTTGTGTTTCAGGTCTTCCAATGGTGGAGTTATCATTCTAATTGAATCCATTCACTCTGTCACAAGTTCCTCTCTTCTCTTCATTTCCACTTTTCCTAGTACTATGGACTTTCCCAAAGAACTAGATTTTCACAGATAGATGCCCAAAGTGTGATAAACTGAGCCTCATCCTTGGTCATTTAGTTAGAACTGAGTTCACCTATTTTGATGATCCATGTGTTTGTCTTCTTTGGTTGTCCATGAAAATTCTCAGAAGTCTTCTCCAACAGCAGATTTCAAAAGTGCCAATACATTTTGTACCTAGCTTCTTCAAAGTCCAACTTTTGCTTTTATAGAGTGTCATAAAGAATACCACAATTTTCACCATTCTGATTTTTTTAAGAACAGATAAATTTTCTGGCATTTAATACCTTTTCTAAGGCCTTAGTGGCTACTATACCAAGTGCTAGTCTGGGGATCATTAAGTAACACAAGATTTTTTTCCCTATAAGATCTCATTGAACTTTGTTCCCTCTAGCATCTCCAGTGAGAAGAGTGACAGCATGATTAAGCATCTAATGTAGTGCTCCAAAATTAAGCCTGAGCCAAAATGGGCCTACTAAAATAGCACAGGATGAAAGATTTCTATAGAAACAAAGATGTGTACATTGCTTTCCTCTTATTCGGGCGCTGTTGATATAACAGCTCACACAAGCACACTGCCTTGTAACAACAGAACAAGAGCAGGTGACATCTAATTAAATTCTTGCAAGGCGAGGCAGTTATTCCTCTCTCTCTCTCTCTTTCTCTCTTTGTTACCGATAGCATAAGCAGCACTTTGCTTCCCATAGGTAATTTTATGCATTGCCAATTAGTACAGTGAAAAAAAAAAGTGATTCCTAACAGATCCTTACGGCACTAATTGGGACTTCAGGATGAATTCAGAATAAATATCCAGGAACTCAGCTTTTATCCAATTAAGAAAGACAAATCTTAGTTCATTATTATTGGTAATCTGGCTATCATATTTTGCATTATGAATTGAGGTAAGTCCTTATGCCACATTCTTTTGGATTACTTTTTTTAAAAAAAATATGATTTATATGCCGCCCTTCTCCGGAGACTCAGGGCAGCTTACAATGTGTCAAGCAATATCTCACTTGTGTGAGATAGTCCTTAATTTTGCCACAATTTTCATGCACACACTTTTTTTTTTTAAATCAGATTTAAGTGTTAGGGTGTTCAGGATTTTCAAACAGAAAAAAATTACATTGTGAATTCTCTATTTTCTTATGCTTTCTTCAGAAATATCAAGGCTGTATCTCTACGGATTCAACTATTTATTCAATACCTGTCCAAATGATCCTTCTTCTCTGATCCCATTTATTCCAACAATAGATCTAGGAGGTGGGTTTTAGACAGGCAGACAGGCATCAAAATCTAGATCGCCCATTCTCTTCGGTGACATGAGATCATATTTCATGTGTCTACAGGTTTTCCAAACTGAGGAAAACTAGCCACGGAGTAATGAGCTGAATGATAGACATTCACAAAACAGAATATTCCATTCCAATTAGATGGGTGCCATTCATTTGCATTCTATTTTTCTTTACAATCATGCTCCCATCAATGCTAACCAGATAGATACTAGATTCCTTCATGATTTGGGAGATCAACAAGACGGCAAGCTGCTGTATGAAAACCAGAACCAGTCATCCACCAAAGGAGGACTTTGTCCTCCTGCTCTGCCCCTTAAAATCAATCTTGCCTAACTTTTTGATTATCTAACAAGCCAGTTTTGTCCAGAGGTTAAGGAATCAGGCTATAAACTGGAAAAATGTGATTTCTAGTTCTCCATGAAAACCAACTATTTTATGCCAGTCACTCTCTTTCAACCCAACCCACTTCACGGGGTTGTTGTGGATAAAAGGGGAAGAGGAAGGAGTATTGGCTGTCTTCATTGCCATGAATTATTTAAAAATAATAATAAAAGAAGGATATAAATAAATAAATCTCTGTAGCAGAATGCTTCCCTAATAAGTCTTAACCACAAGTTAATATAACTCCATTCTGTTTCCTTAATTACCATGCGTCAGAAAGAGGGCTGAGAACATATCTACAGACCCCTCACATCCTGGACAAAAACGCCTTCCCTCAGGATGCCACTATAGGGTATTGCATGCCAAAACAACTAGACACAAAGACCCCTCATGCCATCACTCTGCTGAACACCTAATTACCACAGTACTGTCATGTATCTAAAGATATTAACCCATGTAGTACAGCTGTATTACTGTTTTCTTTCAGACATGACTGGACATTGGAAAACTTTACATATATTTGGTTCAGAGCACATGTAGTGGTCCGAAATATAGATAGAATGGCAACACTGTTATTCCTTAAGAATGGCTGATTCTGGCAATATTGGGAAGAAATCAGAGGTGGTATTTAGCCGGTTTGGACTTGTTTGCATGAACCGGTAGGGAAAATTGTGGGTGGCCCTGCCCACCAGTCCCAGCTCTATGCCATGCTATTTAGGCATGTTTTTGAGGCCAGGCACATGTGTGGAAGGCGCACACATGAGCAAAGCCCATGTGTGGAAGGCAGGCACGCGTGTGAACTGAGTGCACGCACAAAGTGAGCATGCTCATGTGGAGTGAATCAATAGTAACCTACTAACCATTGAAGGAAATGTAAACTTTGGGAATGGATAATGGGAATGGATAATGGGAAGGCTGGCTCAAGTGAACAGCCAGAGATTCAAGGCACAGTTATACTTCTAATTTAAAACTTAACATTTTTTTTCCTATTGCACATAAAGTTGAATTTGTAGGTTAATCAGCTTGGCTTTCCCTCAAAAACCAATCAAGTTATAGGCTATGTATACCTAACATTAATCCTGGAAGAATGATCATATGTTTGAACAATGTATTTCATTGACTAAAATAGTCTGCAAAATAGTTTTGTATTCAGTATAAGTGTCAGATTAGAAGAGAGTGGTAAAATACTCATAAGACTACGTTATTCTATTCGCCTTTCAAAACAGCTGCCACTTGAGAAGAAAGACTTCTGACTTGAAAAGCAGAGTTAGATTTCTTTATGTGTGCTGAGTTATTCAGCATTAGACAATGTGCGGATATGTTTCAGATGTCAGCTCTTTAAAATATAACATTTAACATGTCTTTACATGTCAGCTGCTGTCAAAGCAGTTGGTCACATCTTACTACACTACAAGTATCTCATCCATTGTCTGGGAAAGTTAGGTCAACCAGATGACTTCTGGATCTCTTTCCTATTATCAGAAGGGCATTCAAGTATAACACTCAATGTAGCAAAATTCTGGGCTACAGCATGTAAACCCTGTTACCAAAATATAGCTTCTTAAAATTGTAGCATAGTAAATCTGGTTATACGCAACATTGACATTGTTGATATTTGATATTGTGTTGTTGAGGTACTGCTGGTCCACCATTCCTTGAGCTGGCAGATAACTATATCAGCATAATAGTTACTGCTCCCACTGGAGATTCTTTATTACCCAAGGCATCATATCAACAAATGTTGTTCTTATTTATATTGTACAAGGGATTTTAAGGATCAGAATTGATTGATTCCCCCATTTTCATTACCCTCTCTTTCCACAAACATCACCAACTGGAAATAAACTACTCACAATTGATGATGATGATGTTATCCATTCAGTCATGTCTAACTCTTGGCAATTCTATGGGCCAGGTCTCTCCATGCCTTCTAATCTTGCATTGTTCTTTGAGTTGTTCTCTGCACTGGCTGGTGTCAGTTCTTTTGTCACGGAGTTCTTTGGCAGTCTGGTTTCCTTTGACTGCTAACTCTTCCCAACATAATTGCTTTCTCCAGTTACTTACAGTTAAGTTCCCTTATTGGGAGCTTAGATGAGTTTGGAAAAAGAGACCACATTTTATAGATGGTTAGACTGATAAGTTTAGGTGTCCATCAAAACCTGTTCTAGTTTTTATGATAGTTTTTGGGTGGGATGATGTATTTGGGTGGGATGTAATTTATCAGTTGATTTGAACCTGTTGTCGTTAGGCTGTTTTTGGACATAAATTTAGCATTATTCCTCAATAGTGCTATTTTCAGACTTTGGAATAGCAATATTCTGGAATCATGCTAAGCTCTCAATCCGTAGTCAAGTTTCTTTTGGACATAGGTTTAGCACAATAAATGTACTGAACTAGTATTCAAAAGCAACATGAACAAGAGATATTATAGAAAGTTGCAAAAAGAAGCATTGTAGAGAAAACCCAACTCTTTGTCTTCCCTACTTCATCATGCCATATCTTTGTTACCCCCATCCATCAACTTCTAATGGGTTGATCCAGTTTTCTGAATCAGAGCAGTTATATGAATGAGGATTGACTTGTCAAGGGAAAACTGTGGAGGGAAACCTTGTTGTGAATTAACTTGACAAAGGTCAAAGCTTCTGCCTAAAGCTGAATAGCTTGGAAGGCTGTGCAGGCATTGAAGAGTTAGGGTTAGGGTTAGGGTTAGGGTTAATGTTAGGGTTAGGGTTAGGGTTAATCATGCCCAGATCAATAGGTGCTAGGTTGTTCCCATCTCTTAGGAACCACTTGATAGCAACACTGTACAAATGTACACTGAAATATAATCTGATTATATCATCAACATTTCATTGATTCTTACTATAAAGCTTTTAGTATATGTACACACAGCGTGTATGCACAAGAAAAAGAGTTAACATACTGGTTTGCAGAGTTTGGCATTAATTTTAATCCCAAACAAGACAGTTCTACAGGTAAAATATGGTGATGATTTTCCATTCTCTGAAGCCATGGAAAATTCAGGTGAAGGTGACACAATCCAAGCCAAAAAAAAAAAAAAATCCAATTCCTTTGTAAAACTGGTCTGTTTTATTTAGTCCTTTGAATAAATTGTTCTTGTGGGAGTGAATCCCATATATTAATAATATTTTGCAACTAAAAGTCGTTTCTATCTGAGCTTCCAAATAATAAGTGTGGAGCATCTTCCAGAAACCGCAGGAAATGCCAATCATTTCAACATACAAATAGATTCTGGAAATTTGGCTGCAAGTTCCCAGTTCATAAGGAGTTTAAATTGGTTGGGCAGGAATATTTTTTTCTTTATTTAACATAAAAATACAGTAGATAAATTTATAGGAATGGACACATAGGTCTGAAGGAATGCTGCAGTGTTTGTTGCCAAGAAACAGGATTTGTCTTTTAAGGCCATGCTGTAATTTTAGCAATTGAACATCATCTTTAAATGGGTCGTGTAATAACAGAGCAGCAGGCTATATTCTCTGTTTCTTGGTTCCTGAAGTCTATTTAGGTGAAACAAAAGATATGCAACAAATGATATAAAAAGGAACTAAATGTATGTTTTGCTTACTGTATTATTATCTTTTAGTATATCTGATACATTATATTATATTATATTATATTATATTATATTATATTATATTATATTATATTATATTATTATATTATTATTATATTATATTATATTACAATACTATACTATACTATACTATACTATACTATACTATACTATACTATACTATACTATACTATACTATACCATACCATACCATACCATACCATACCATACCATACCATACCATACCATACCATACCATATTGTACTATACTAGGTGTGGTGTGGTGTATGGTGTGGTATCATTTCATTTCATTGCATTGCATTATTGTATATATAGCAACCTTGTCCTCATGTTTCAAAAATGCCCTTTAATTTTTTTTTATCAATACAGGGCAAAATTTATTTATTTATTAAATGTATATGTTTTATTTGCCAGGCCTAAAGAAAATACATATTTCATTAATTAATTCACATGTTGCATCTCTCACCGGTAAAGTAACTTAAAAAGCATAGAAAAAAGAAATAAAAAGAGTTATTCTTGACTTCAGCTCATACCAATATCAATCTGCATATCAAAACACAACTAAGGTCTTTGGTCATGACTGTTTCATGTGCAAGGGGAACATTTGATCCAAGGTATTTGACTGCAAAATTTGTTTACTTTGGAGGCAAAGGAAACTGTTAGAAGAGTGCATTTGTCAACCTGGAAGGCCCCCTTTTTTTTGTTAGACCTTCAGGCCTGCCACCTTTACTACTATGGGAAACTGGGAGGGGGAATTATGTGGAGCCAGGATGATATATATATATGTATATATATATAGTCTTAATAAAATTCCTTTCTCAGAGAGTCAAGGACATCTTGCCCTGCACCTGGAAGGCTGGAACTGGGAGGTATCGCCAGTTGGGATGGTGCATTGATTGGACCATGTGATGGACTTGTGGGTGTTGGGGCAGGGACTTGAACTTTCCTTTGGGTGGAGAAAATCTGGAAACTTTCTGATTCAGGTTTTCCCAGATATGCCAATATGACATCTCTAATAAAATGGAACTTTGAGGAACTTCAAGCCTCAGAGTGTTATTTCGTTGGGGGTGTTACTTGGAACCCTGACATTAACCCAAATCTCTTCTGAAAAATTCAGCTAGCTCCACAAATACTGGGGTGCTGTCCAGGGTTCTGAGCCCCAAACATTGACCTGAAACAGGGAAATAACAGCATTTGAATTTTGTAACTATTTTGGGATTCTGGTTTGTCTCCTGGAAGAGTTAATGTGGCACAAGTAAACTTTTGAGAGCCAGTGAAAAGTGTTCAATCTTGTCTTTGTTTGACCTGTGGATTTCCCTCCCCCCCCCAAAAAAAATGCACAGATGCACACAAGCAAATACATTACAGAAGAGTGAAACAGCTTGATAGCTACAGTATATCTATTTTCTAACACATGGTCAAGCATACTATTTCTAATAATTATAGCAGAGAGATACCGAATAATGGATATTGGGGTGATTATAACTTAGATTATGAATTTAAAATGCACATGGCCTATGGATTTAAGCATAAATATAACTATTAATGTTCTAAAACTCTTTACATGCTGATGTTTTGCACGTTTCTGGCACTTAAGGAAGAAGAAAGAGAAAAACATGAGGATATAAGATTTGTCTAATTTTCCCTTTTTTACTTTTATGTTTTCTCAGCTTTCACTGCTAGAAGAGGCAGGTTTCAAAGGTGCTCTTCTTTACATTGACCCTTGCAATTTACCAAAGTTTCAAAACCTGAGCAATAAAGCATTTATGGTGTCATTGAACAGTGGTGGTGATCCTTCCACACCTGGATATCCTAGTATTGGTGAGTACTTTTCTAAGAGTACTTTTTTTACATGAAATAAACAATAAGCTCTTTATTGCAGAAATGGTTAGTTGAAAGCATAAAACAAGTATTATAAGGGTTTTGATGTTTGTAACTGTCTGTGTCAGTTGCCACCTTATTTATTTATTTATTTATTTATTTATTTATTTATTTATTTATTTATTTATTTCGATTTTTATACCGCCCTTCTCTTACTGGACTCAGGGCGGTGAACAGCCAAAAGTAAAAACATCACATACAAAATTTAAAAATATTTAAAAGAAATTAAACAAGAATTGGCCCAATAAAATTTAAAACACCCCTATTAAAACCAATTTATAATTAAAAATCTCTAAGGGGGGTGGGGGTCAATCCAGCTCGGCTTGATGAAATAAAAAAGTTTTAAGGGTACAGTGAAAAGCCCAGAGATCTGGGATTCTATGTATCTCCAGGGGCAGGTTGTTCCAGAGGGCAGGTGCTCACTTGTGCTTCACTGCTATGTGGTGACAGACTGCCATGAACTGTGGGGAAAGATAATGAAGGGGGAAAAGCTTGGGGAAATGAAAGTAAGAGCTGTGCCTTCTCGAGATGCTGCTTCAAGGTCATCCAGCTCGAAGGAGGAAGGAGCTGTATACCAAACTGCTTGGACCGACAGTTATGAAAACATCTTGTCTTTTTGAAGAGACAGTTAAAGGTGGGTGGAGTAGAACTTAGGAATTTTGGCATATGATTCTCAGTTCTGGCTTTGTAATATTGCAATACACTTGACCTCTAATAAATTATACCTTTCTCAAGAAATGGAGCCAAGGATCATTTCTATTTAGAGGTTTAAGCTATGACAAGTCTGGCAATCTGTGTTCTTCCTTCATGCTTCTCAGAGCCCTATGTATCATAGTCATTGGCAAACTGTGAATGGCATAAATCAGAATTGTTTAGGTTGCACATTTAAACAAGATTTAGAGATATTTTGGGCTTTGTTTGAATGCAACGTGTACTCTATGATTCCTGAAAGCAATCCTCTTCTTTTTTTTTTAAGGCTTTATGAAAATCAGTTATACAAAAATTTACATGGGTCCCAATTATATTTTCCATGTTCTGCCAATGGAAACTGTAGAAATGTATATGAAAACATATGGTAATGCAGTCTTTGAGAAAAAAAAGTAGATTGTAACACAAATAGTATCAAACAAAATTGAGCTTGGAAAGTGATTTTTTTTTTCATTTTTTAAAAGCAGATGTACCTAAGAACATACTGAAAGTTATGAAGAAGATATGGCCAGATATGTCTACTCCAATAAATAAATTATTTCCGCACTGCCTTTTCCTTGGTAGAAAACTGAGAGTCTGGATGTCCACTGTGGTTCCATATTGCTAGAAACAAAAGGCTGAAAAATAATATTTCTCTCCATTTCCCTCAGTTTCAGAAATAATCTATCTGCCGCAGTTCAGATACATAAGACCCTGTCATACACTGTGCACTATGATAAGGCTTTGTTTTTGTGAAACAAAACAACCTCTTTGTCTATAGATTTCATGGTAGAGTTATTTCTTGTCTAACTTTAGCTGCGTGGAAAATGTCGTCATGGATTATCCCTGGATTGAGACTTGGAAAATATTTAGTCACTGTCTTTTTATAGTTGTATCTAATTGAAAAGGACAAGCAGCAAGTTATAATGTGGCCCTTTGCCACTAGAGATGGAAATATCACTTATAAATATTGATTATTTTGTGGGTAGGTTATTGGAAAAATGCTTTATAAAAGAACTTGGTAGCGCTACTGTTATGAGTCTAGTTCAAGATCTTGAGATGTCTGCAGGGAAGGGTCAAGGGAGCAAATGATGAAGCCTTCCATGTGCCATCATGAGCCGTGGTGGTACAGTGGTTAGAATGCAGCACTGCAGGGCTAACTCACTGCTCACTCCAGGACTTCAATTCTGAGCGGTTCAAAGTTGACTCAGTCTTCCATCCTTCTGAGGTCAGTAAAATGAGGACCCAGATTGTTGGGGGCAATATGCTGACTCTGTAAACCACTTAGAGAGGGCTGTAAAGCACTGTGAAGTAGTATATAAGTCTAAGGGCTATTGCTATCATGCAAATTTGCCATGCAAATACTGAATGTGCATAAAAAAGGAAAACAACTTGTAATGTGATGGTGAGACACCTGATCCACCTTGGACAGAAGTATGTCTTTCTAAAATAAATATTGAATGTTGGTATAGGTGGCAAATGGTATCTATGAAATGTGTCTTTAAGGCTGGGAAATCAAGAGCTTCAGGCAGTTCAAATGAGTTTAAAGATTTATTGAAAGCTTAAGGTCTCTACAAGAATCTGAGCTAGTAACTGTCAAGGGAAAAGAGTGGGAATTAATAAGGCATTTGATGGGCTGGACTTAGATCTCTTAGAGTGTTCAGGGACTCATGACTGATGACCCTTCCTCGGGCTCAGCCTGGTCATTTCCTTCACATACACACACACACACACACACACACACACGTGTGTGTGTGTGTGTGTGTGTGTGTGTATGGCTAAATAGGATGGCATAGTGCCAGGGTGGGTGGCCGGGTGGGTTAGGGTTAGGGGTAGGGTGTCTGTCAGGGTATGAAAGAGTTAACAGCTGTAAGTTGAGTTGTAAGTGGAGTCAGCCAGAAGCTGATGCAACAGAATGAGGCAGCAGAATGGTCCAGAAGCTGCCTATATAAAGGAAGTTCCTTCTCCTCAAAGCTTCTTCCTCAAACCTTCTCCTCGTGTATGATACTTCTTGTTCTCTCCGTTGTATCAATAGCTGTAAAGGTATTTAACCACATATATATTTGTAAATAGTTTTCACTGTAGATAAAACCACTGTTAATCTATAAAGGCTTTGTGTGCTATGTACTGTTATAGCGTCTGAGTTTATCTCAAATACTAGTTACACTGCCTAAACTCTGACAGTGTCTACCAGTTCTCCCAAACTGGTCTGAGCCAGCTGAATACCACCACTGAACTTTAGCCTTGCATGTCCTTAAAATTATCCTAGAGCAGTGATGGCTAACCTTTTTGCCATTGCATGCCAAAAGCATGGGGAATATGGGGGGGGGGCTTGTATGCACACATGCCCACACCCATAATTTAATGCCCCCCATACCCCCGCACATGCACACGCGATCTCCCTGCACTACCCTTGCTTTTGGCAACTGACAGCAAAAAGGTTAACAGTGAGCCCGGTAGGCCTTTTTTTTGCCCACCCCAGGCTCCAGAGTCTTTCTTGGAGCCTGGGAAGGGTGAAAACAGCCTCCCCCCCCCCCCCCGAGGCCCTCCAGAGGCCAGAAATAGACTGTTTCCCGACTTCCAGTGGGCCTGGAATGCCCAAAAATCAGTTGGCCAGCACGCTGGAGCTGAGCTAGGGCAATGCTCACGTGCCCAAAGATATGGCTCTGCGTGCCACCTGTGGCACCCATGCCATAGGTTTGCCATCATGATTCTAGAGTAATGTTTCTCAACCATTGCAACTTTAAGATACATAGATTTGAACTTCCAGAATTCTCTAGCCATCTCCGTTAACCGGGGAATTCTGGGAATTCAAGTTCACATATCTTAAAGTTGCCAAGGTTGAGAAACGTTCTTGTAGTGGGATTGGGACCTCTGCCCAAAACATTATGTTAGTGATAGAAACGGACAGCTGTAGAAAGATAACTTTTTTCAACAGCAGAATATGCCTTTCCAAAGTGAAATAGTCAAGTGGATTGCATCTCATGTGTTCTTTCCAATATATAATGGATAGGACATGCATTCATACATGTTTAAAGTTACAATTTTAAAATTGTTCTTCAGACACTAACAATATGAGTTATACAGCTGACTCTAATCTCTTAGATGAAAGTAAAGAAAACTTAGAAGAGCTCATTATGAAAGTCAAAAGGGAATGTGAATTTTCTGAGTGAATGCTAAAATATGAAGAAGAGAAAGTTAACACTTTGCGAATTCACAGCTGATAGTGGTTGAAAGAAATAAAACTATTCCTATATATAATTTGCAGCGTACATATTCATTATTAATGTACTTAAAGCTACATGTTTAAAATGTGTATTTTAAAACAAGCAGTTCAAATTAATAATTTGACATATAGTATGCAGACAATGCCACTATTCATCAGAGTGAAGAAGGCTTAAGACAGCACATTAAGAAAGTAAAATGAAAAGTGAAAATATTGAGAAAGACATTTCTTAGTGAATTTATAGCTGATGGCTAATAGCAATAGCAATAGCATCTAGATTTATATACTGCTTTACAGTGCTTCTACGGCCCACTCTAAGCAGTTTACAGAGTCAGCCTATTGCCCCCAACAATCTGGGTCCTCATTTTACCGACCTTAGAAGGATGGAAGGCTGAGTCAGTCTTGAGCCTGGTGAGATTCAAATTGCCAAATTGCAGGCAGCCGGCAGGCAGCAGAAGTAGCCTGCAGTACTGCACTCTAACCACTGCGCCACCATGAAGATAATAATTTGTTGTCTTGGAGTAGATAAGAGAACAGAATTATGTAGGAATTAAGGACTTTAATCCTAAAGAGGAAGAGAATGTCGTACTTGGAAAAGAGAGGTTCTTGATGCTATCTGAGCTTGGTTGTATTCTTGAAGATGTTTCATTACCCAAAGAAGATAACATCATCAGTGCTAGTACTAGGCGCTTGTTCTAGGCATTGGTACTTGGAAAAGAGCTTGAAAATAAATATATTTCAATCGGGTGGGCTGCTGGGGGTTCGCAGGCGTTCGGGAGAACCTCTAGCTAAGATTCTGTGCAGTTCAGAGACCCCCCCTCCCCAAATCCCACTCCTGGCTGGCCCCACCCACCCCACCCTGCCCCTCCCAGGAATCCCTACGTGGATCACTTTGGATGCAGGTAAGTGTACGGCATGTGCAAAAGCTCAGGGAGGGTGAAAAACAGGCCTAAAGAAGTTCTGGAAGGCCAGAAATTGGCCTATTTCTGGCCTCCAGAGGGCCTCCAGAGCCTGGGGAGACTGTTTTCACCCTCCTGGAGGCTCGAGGAGGCACCCTCCGGAGCTTGGGGAGGGCAAAAATGCCCCCCCTGATCTAGGAGGTCAACTAGGCCACGCCTCCCCACCAACAGGGCAGAGAACCCCTTGCTAAAATTTTTGGAGCCCATCCCTGATTTCAATGCAATAAGTACTGGAACAAGCTGAAGAAGTAGCATTGCCTGTATTAATGTACCGCGATCAAAGCTGGACATTTAGAAGGAGTAAAAGAAGGAAGGAATATATCTTTAAATTATGGATTTAAAGACAGTTATTAACGGTACCATGGATTCCAAAAGAACCAATTAGTCAAATTTGTATGAAATAAAGACAGACTGTTCCTCTGAGGCAAGGATTACCAAGCAGTGAATCTTGGGCATGTGGTGTGATTGTATGATCCGCTAGGAAAAATACAACAGGTTGTTTGAAGGAAGTACAAAAAGAGAATAGTCCCTCACCATCACCACCATTCTATCAGAACTGATGAAGCTTTTTGGATGAGAAACATCTTCAAGGAAAAACAAGGGGAGTCCAGTTGTTTTTTGAAAAAAAAGCATCTTTGAGACAACCATGACCTGGATGCCTGAGAACCTCCATAGACAGAAAATAAATTGAAAAGGGTGGATTTACCAGTTCAGAAATAGTATTGAAAAGGCTTTGAGTGTGCTGTGTTTTGTCAGGGCAGACAAGTTAAGTTGGAAGGCATTTTGACATGCAGTCTCAGAAGCTAAGTTTGACTTGATGGCAACCTAACTAAACATTTCATTTGGGAAGAGGTTTTATTTTAATGTGCAGATGAATATGATTACAGATTAACAGATTTGGGAGGGATCTTGTAGGTCATCTAGTCCAACCCCCCACCCAAACAGGAGACCCTACACCATTTCTGACAAATGAAAGTCTTGAAAGTCTCAAGTGATGAAGCTCCCACAACTGCCGAAGGCAACTTCTGTTCCATTGGTTGATTGTTCTCACTGTCAGAAAGCTCCTCCTTATTTCCAGGTTGAATCTCTCCTTGATCAGTTTCCATCCATTATTCCTTGTCTGGCCTGCAGGTGCTTTAGAAAATAACTCGACCCCCTCCGCTCTATGGCAGCCCTTCAAATATTGGAAGACTACTATCATGTCTCCCCTGGTGCTTCTCTTCACTAGACTATCCATGGCCAGTTCCTGTAACCATTCATCATATGTTTTAGTCTCCAGTCCTCTAATCATCCTGGTTGCTCTTTTCTCTGCACTTTTTCTAGAGTCTCAACATATTTTTCATAGTGTGGTGACCAAAACTGGATGCAGTACTCTAGGTGTGGTCTTACTAAGGCTTTATAGAGTGGTATTAATACCTTACTTGATCTTGATTGTATCCCTCTGTTAATGCAATTTAGGATTGCATTGGCTCTTTTGGCTGCCGCTGTACACTGCTGGCTCATATTTAGCTGGTTGTCCGCTAAGACTCCAAGATCCCTCTCACAGTCACTGCTATTAAGCCTGGTTTCCCCCAGTCTAGTTGGTGAAACTAGGCTTAATAGCAGTAACTGTGAGATATGGAAAAGATATGAAGCAGAAGTATGACTAAAGAAATGTGAAAGAAGCAGGAATTTTAACAACACCAACAAATGGCTTCTCCTTGATGTTCTCTGAGCTTCATTGTTTTCATGCAGGTTTTTATTACCTGGCTAAATAACATCTTCAGTGGTTGAAGGGAATGGGTTTTGCTCTCTGTTTATTATTCCTTGATGGAGGTTTGTCTGTGTACAAATTTAGAGCATAGAGCATAGAATCATAGAATCATGCTGGACACATAGGACTGGGAGGGACACGGGAGGTCTTCTAGTCTGACCTCCTGCTCAAAGCAGGGGGTTTTATACCATCCCTATCAAATAGTTGTCCAGCCTGTTTTGAAAACCTCCAGTGGTGGAGCAGACACAACTCTGGGAGACAAGCTATTCCATTATTCTCACTGTCAGAAAATTCCTCGTTATATCTATCACCCTAGCACTGGAACATGGAAACAACCAAGCTCTGAGAACCTCAAGGAGAATCCATGTTTCCCTCCCCCATTTGCCCTCTGAAGTGTTTTGATACCCATATGTACCACCAATACAAGAGAATATATTAGCTGAGGGTTAAACTCTGAAGTCCTCTCCAAGCATGCTTGTTTTTGTGCAGACATTTCATTACCCAACGAGGTAACATCATCAATGCTAGAAGGAAGTGGGGCTTGTTTAATGTTTATTGTTCCTTGGTCGAGGTATGCTGAAATCTATAGATGAAGATTTAAGACCCTAGCATTGTACTGATGCAGCACACGAGAGTCCAGGTCACAGATTGAAAAGTGTTTTGTCTTCTTTTCTTACAGCATCTTTTTGGCTTCTAGCTCTATGAGGGCGGGGGAGGGCGACATTAAGGATCAAACTGTGAAATTGTAGCAAGGTACCCTCAAGAACATTAGTTGCAGTGGTGCATCTGGACCCTGAAAATCTTTTTCTTGAATGGTCACTAAATCAGTTGAAGGGGCAGTGCTGTGACGCGACATGACTGGAATGGCATAAGGAAAGCAAGCAAACCAGAAGTATTTATCTCCTCATCATGGATGGGTGTTAACTATTCGCAGCATGAAATGCCGTGACAGCTCAGTGGGATGGAATTGAGCAATTTCTCAGCATCTCAGACTACCTGACCTAGTGTTTCTAGTATTGCCCTGGGGAGTGACAGAAGTAAATGTAGCATTCTCCAGCTTAATTCTTGCTTATTTCACAGTGACGTTTGAAAAATGGGTTGCTGTTTATCGGTTTGCTCAACTCCACAATGCTTTAGGCACCCTCTATGAAAAGTAAAGTTAATTGGAAATGGTTACAGAAAGCCTGTGAAATGTTGGTTCAAGGCCTAGGTCTGATGTGCTGACTTTCTTGTGAAGGCTTTTGAGGGAACTCACAAAGGGAAGTTTCAGGTGCAATTTTTTTCAAGAAGGAAAATTAAAGGGAGTGGGACAACATGTGTAGTTATGGTGAATCTGCATGAGACTATGTGAAAAATGTAGTTTATTTCTATCACACCCCACAAACCATATACGACACAAGGAGTTCTGAGTACTTTCTTCATTGTTGTTTGCCTACAGACAGAATCTTGCCAGACTACACTACTATCTACACCAGAGGTGGTATTTAGTCAGTTTGCATCAGTTCGCATGAATGGGTAGTGGAAATTTGGCCTGGGATGCCGAACGGGTAGCAACTGCTGGCTGGCCACACCCCCAAACCGATTGCCTGCTCACCACTCATTCACCCCACTCGCCCGCTTACCCCGCCAGCCCGCTCACCCCGCCAGCCCGCTCACCCCGCCCTCTGACTCGACACTTGCTCACCCTGTCCATCCCGGCCCTATATACGTTGCCTTTGCTTCGCCACGCGGCCCAGCTACACACTTTGCCAGTCACCTCTGCACCTCACCCGCTCTGCTAAGCTCACCAAAGGTAAGCAAGCATGCCACCCGCTCACCATTTGCCTTGGGTTGAGGGCTGTGGGCCCAGGGATGTGTTATTCCCTGAGGCCCTGGAGCTGCTGCCTGCCTTGGCTAGGTCAGGGAATGCACCATTCCCCGGCTCCGGCCTTGCCCCAGACCCACTGCTCACTTGCCACCCATTTTCTCTTCACCAGTCACACATGTTGCCCCATTTCCCTTCCTTCAGCAGCCCTGTCTCTAGCCCCGCTTCCTCCACCACCACCACCACCTCTTTCTTCGGGTTGCTTAACTTCTTCCCCTGGTGGCTGGTGTGGACTCCAGAAGTCAAGCTGACCTCTGGTAGTTTTCAGCAGCTGCAGCTGCAAAACAGCTCTCAAAGAGGCAGCTGGCCACAGGCTGCCAAAAACTACCTGAGGTCACCAAAAAAAACCCGCTGCTGTCACCGCCCTGTTCTTCATGCCAGCTGTGCATGCGTATCCCATTGCCTCCTGCATCATTCCATTCAGACTTTCCTGGGCAAGCTCTCTTTTTTGATGCGACTGTGAGAAGCTTCCCAGCCACCACCTTTTTGCCAGCTGCTTCCCGGCAATAGTAGCTGGCTGGAGGCTGCTGAAAACTACCAGAGTTCAGCCTGCCTTCCGGAGTCCAGACCAGCCACCATGGGAGGAAGGTTAGCAGCCCAAAGAAAGACGCGGTGGTGGGGGAGGAAGTGAGGCTAAGGTCAGGGCTGCTGAAGGAGGGTATATAGGGCAACACGTGCAACTCGCGAAGGGAGGGCGGGGCGGCATGCAGGAGGAGGTCTTTGACAGATTATGCCAGGCCTGGGCAGAAAATAGGTAGATAGGTAGAAATTCAATTTTTTTCCTTTGTTTTTCTGCGGGAGTGTGGCTTGGGGGGAGGTGTCATGTGACTGAGTGGGCATGGGCGTGAGTGACGTCAAGCTGGCCACGCCCACTCAGTCACATGAAACACCCTCCCCCACCCCCAAGCCTCTGAGTAGGAGTTTCTGACTAATGGGACTCTAGACTATATTCCACCATAATATCAAGGCACACATGGACATACATACTTAAATACACATGTAGTTGTATTGGGTTGCTGTTTATTGTTAACTCTGTTTTAATTGAGGGATTTTAATGTCATTTTTTGTTCTAACCTTAACATGGATGTTTTAACTGTTTTAATTTGGTAAGCTACCAAGAGTCATTAGATTGCAATCAACTAGTCAAGGTACTATTTGAACTTTATCCTCATACCTGAAGCAAATGTTATCAGGCCTTTAAAAAAATAACACGTTTAATTGTTTTAGAAAATAGGGAAAATCCCAAATTATAGTTTTGATTAATGTGATAATATAATTAGGTATAACATTCTTTTATTTTAGCAGGACAAATCAAAGCTTGTTCTGGAAAATAGGCAAGTAGTATAGCAAGGAAAAATATCTTTGTTCATCCTATGTCATTTAAGAGTCCACTGCCACCCCATAAAAATAAATGACACAAAAATTGCATATGGATATGCACACATACACACACAAACAGATGTGCCTGTTTTGGCAGTTTGCTATCTTCTCATTCGCTTGGTCTGCTGCTGCCAAGGAATTGTTTAGCTTCACATAAATACTATAGTTCCAAGTTTATTTTTTAAACTAAAATCTTTCATCTGATAGGAAAATGACTTGGTAAATGAAGATATGGAGAAAAGCTGTATCCAGACTGCCAGACTCCCTAGTATGTAAATAGCAAAACATCTGTGCTATGAGAAGAACTCTATTCCTAAGATAAGCCACTTGGTAATAGGATTTCTATCGCCGTATTTGGAAAAGGACAGAAAAATGAGGAAATTCTCAAGCAGCTTTGAAGATGGGGAAAATCTTATCAGTTTTTAAAAGGCTAAAAATGCAACAATCTCAGCCCAAGATATAGCTCATCCTCTTGCCAAAGTTTCTAATAAAATACACTATTTGAAGAAATAATCTAATGAAACATGGAAGAGGATGCTGTAAACTAAACTCGGGGCCCACAGGCTGGATGCATCATATGCTGGCCACGCCCACCCCCATTTTAGCGAAGGGGGAAAAAGTGGCAATATGTCACAAGACAACAATGTGACACCGCAAGGTTGACACCCCTGCTCTAAGCAAAATAGCCAATTTGCCTCTTCTATCAGTCAGGGGTGGTATTCACTTACCTTTCCTACTGGTTCACAAATGTGAGTGTGCACGTGTGTGCATGCACTTTGCTTCCTTCTATGCATATGCTTTGCTGGCGCATGTGCCTTCTGCAGTAGTGCCTGGCCTCAAAAATGTGCCTAAATAGGATGGCATAAAACCAGGGTGGGTGGGCAGGCCCACCCATGATTTCTGCTACTGGTTTGGGCAAACCGGTCTGAATCGTGCTTGATGTTTTTATGATCCTTCATTCTTTTAAGTACAGTCTGAACTGTACTTCTGAACTGTACAGTCAGAATTTCCTGGAAATTCAACCTGGTTATTTTACCAAGTTTTGCAAAAAAAAAAAAAAAAAAAAAAACCAAACCAAAAAAAACATTTTAGTTCAGTTTAGTTTTGTCCTTTCTGTTGGCTGTGTTTTATATGTATAGTTTTTTTTCTTTTGTTTGCAAACTGCCCAGAGTCATTGAGAAGTGGGGTAGCATCAAAATGGGAATAAATAAATGTTGTCTATCAGTTTAATCAGGCATGTGCTCAGTGACATCGGATCTTCTTTGGTGAATGATTTTGAATTTCCTAATATTTCTATAGATTTTATTGGTGTACAATTTCACGGCAGCATGTAACACAAAAGTTGGATTTTAGAAGTTGCATCCTTTCCATCCACTGTTTATCATTATTTACTGTTTGCCATACATTCAGCCAGATATTTAGACTGGATTTGTCATTTTTTTCCCTACCTATCCTGTTCTTCCCAAGCATCTGAGATAGGCAGATGCTGTTGCATGATGATTTTAAAGAGATTGTCACAGGATGTAATAATGTTCCAAGTAAAGCTGCCTTTTGCAATTGACTGATGGTGATTTTGTCAATGCCTATGGTGTTTAAGTGGTGCTTCCGTTGTTTTGGTATTGTACCCAAGACACCTATTAATTGTGGTACTACCGTTGTTTTCTTTTGCCACAATTGTTTGATTTCCATTTGCAGGTCTTTGGTTATCTTCTCCAGTTCTTTCTCTTCTATTCTACTGTGTCCAGATATTGCCATATCCATCTTTTTTGTCTTTCTTATTGACAGTTGTTAACTGTGTGGGATTATGAGGTGAGTGCTTGCCTGTTGAATTCTAAAATCCTAGAGCACTCTAGCGTTTTCATTTTCTATGGCTTTCTCTATTTTATGGTCCATTGAGTTCTTGCTTGCAGCCAAGTGGTATATATTGCAGATTCCTGTCAATCAGTGCACCATTGTTGCTACTTTGTCATGCCGTTGTTCGTTGTCCGTCTGTCCACGATTCCTACTTCTTTGCAGAGGGGATATTTGCTGTTATATAGACAACCATGTGAAATTACAGCTTCCAGGTTTCTTGCAGCTGTCGGACCTTCATATGCTTCCTAAGGACACAAGTTATCATAATGTATCAAACGCCATGACTCTGGATGGCAAGTAAATGAGAGAAACTTGATCACAAGCATTCAGAAGGCAAATTTGGAATAACAATAAAGCATCCTGTTGACTGGAAAATAATCAAGTTTTCTATGACTTTCTGAATGACATTGTTCAGATTTCTGAATGATGCTTTTCCAGAGTGCATCAACTATGATAGGGAAGGTATGCTTTTGGAAGCTGATCAGTGACACTGCCCAGGGAATTTAAGGTATCCATGTTGTCCAATCTCACTGGACAGCCAGAAGTAAGTGGAGACAGGAGATCCCTCAAATAGTATGACTTTATGCCATATTCAGTAAATCGCTTTTTGGGTCATAGCATGTCGTCCTCTGTGGTTCTCTATATTATTAGACCAATTCCAAAAGCTCCCAGTTCTTCTTTTGTTAGATTCCTGTCAATCAGAGCCATCCATATTTCCTAGCTTTCCTTCATATCCCCTGTAGACATCCATACCGTATTTTCTCATTTTATCTGTCTAAAACCCAATTAAATAGATATTCCCCTTGAGTTTCCACAAGCTTACATGAGGAAAATAGATTTCAATGGCACTTATTCATTGGGGGGAGTGGAAATAACCTTGAGGAAAGTAAAACCGGAATGGGGATCCTAGAAGGAGCCTACGTAGGTTTGTTTCCAATTTATTTTCTTTTAGACTGTATCAATGCTTGATGCAGACCGCGTGAAGTTATTATGTGGAAACGAAATAGAAATGTGTGTACTGGTGTGTGCCATTCCAGAGAAAATATACAAGCTACCTGGAACCTAAGAGATTTTCTTCATACCCTCACCTACCTATCCTTAATATTTCAGTATCTTGAGTATGTAAGGCTTATTATGCTGCTGTGCCATAAGCAAAGAAAGGAAGGGAGACTTCGGGTGTGTGGGTGTGTGGGTGTGTTTGATATAAGTATACAACAGAGGTGGGTTTCAGCAGATTCTGACCAGTTCTGGAGAACCGGTAGTGGAAATTTTGAGTAGTTCGGAGAACTGGTAAATACCACCTCTGACTGGCTCCACCCCCATCTATTCTCTGCCTCCCAAGTCTCAGCTGATTGGGAGGAAATGGGGATTTTGCAGTATCCTTCCCCTGCGATGCCCACTATCCACACCCACCAAGCCATAGCCACAGAACTGGTAGTAAAAAATTTTGAATCTCACTACTGGTATACAAGGATGAAGGTACTTGCTTACTGCAGTGCATTTATCATGCTGGAAACACTCTCTCACACATTCTTTACTTGATGTGAAAGATTTGTCTCTTAACTCTGAGTGGTACTTTTATTGACTGAGAATGGATCAGAAAGTTGAAAGATACGTGAATATTGGAGATTGTTGACTATAATATGTACATGAAATGCCCATTGCTGGAGAGATAACGCCTTTATTTATTTCATCTCATGGAGCCGAGGTGACACAGTGGTTAGAGTGCAGCACTGCAAGCTACTTCAGCTGACTGCTAGCTGCAGTTCAGCAGTTCAAATCTCACCGGCTCAAGGTTGACTCAGCCTTCCATCCTTCCGAGGTGGGTAAAATGAGGACCCAGATTGTTGGGGGCAATATGCTGACTCTGTAAACCACTTAGAGAGGGTTGTAAAAGCACTATGAAGTGGTATATAAGTCTAAGTACTATTGCTATTTATTGATTAAATAGCAATATTTAATTGTTAAATCAAATTTAGATAGCTGCCCACTCACCCACAGTGACTATGGCTGGTGTTAAAAATCCACAGATAAACATTTTCAATTGAATAGCAATAGCAATAGTGTTTAGACTTACTGTATATACTACCCCGTAGTGCTTAACAGCACTGTGAGTGGTATGATGGCCTAGTGGTCATGAAGCTCACCTCCCACTTGGAAGTTGTGAGGTCAATCCTAAGTAGCAGCAGATATTTCTCTCTTAGGGCTCAAAGAAAAAATATCTGTGACAAATTCCACATGGCATCTAGCCAGTAAATGCTCAGCTCCATCCAATCAATTGCCCTGAGTCTATCACAAATTAAGGGATTACAGGGTCATAAAAAATGGATGCTTTACAGCACTTTCTGGGTGGTGTATAATGTCAGCATTATTTGCCAACAATCTGGGTCCTCATTTTACCAACCCTGGAAGGATGGAAGGCTGAGTCAACCTTGAGCCCCAGCAGGATCGAATTCCAGGCTGTGGGCAGAATTTTCCTGCAGTACTGTACTTAATCACTATGCCACTAGGGCTCCTTAATCCCATCCACTCATGGCAGCAACAACAGAATCAAACAAGTTACTTGATCAGTTCCAAATGGGGTCTCAAAGCCCTTGACAATACCATGTTTCATGGTCTTCCTTGCAGAAACCCAACAAGCTGAGAGCCAATTTTATCTCTGGGAAAAGATTATCCAAACAGTGTGAGCCACCATAGAAAAGGCCCTTTTCCTAGGTCTCACCAGATGTACTTTCTTGACAGATTCAGCCTCTACAGAGCAATGTGTGAATTGATAAGCTATAGGTTTTATCCTACTTCATTGTGTAGTCAGTTCAGAAATGTGAGTTTCTTTTTACTTATGTCATGATATACGAATAGAGCAGGGGTGGGCTTCAGATCCTTTAGCAATGGCTTTGCTGCCCCATTGCTGGGTGAGCATGGCAATGGGGGGAGTTGCCTAGTTGTTTGCTTGCACCACAGCGGGGGGGGGGCTTATTCACCTTCCCCAGGCTCTGGAGGCTTCCCTCAAGCATCCGGGAGAGCAAAAACTGTTTTCCCCAGGGTCTGGAGGCCCTTGGAGGCCAGAAACATGCCCGTTTCTGGACTTCTGGAACTTCTGGGAGGCCCATTTTTCATCCTCCCCAGGCTCTGGAAGCTTTCGTCAAGCCTTTGGGAGGGCAAAAACAGCTTCCCCTGTTTCCGGTTCATTTCTGGACTTCCGGAATCTCCGGTACACCCATTTTTTGCCCTCCCAGACCCTCCGCATGGCCCCTGCACTTACCTGGAATGATGAATGGTCTGCATGAAGACTTCTGGGAGGGGAGGGGAGGGAATGGCCAGCCAAGGGTGGTATTTGGGGGTTCGCTGAACCCTGATGATCCTTGGCTAGAGGATCACCCAAATCCTGCCAAACCCCCAGGAGCTCATCCCTGGAATAGAGACCATATGATGCATTTCTGATGCAGGTTAAATCTTTTTCATATGAAGCATAGAAGAGCCAAGAGTTGGGAAGGAAGACTTAGGTGTGTGCAAAACTAGAATCAAATGAAACAACAAAGAAACAGAATTGAAGAATCAGTTCAGG
Organism: Masticophis lateralis; assembly: GCA_030761175.1. NCBI lineage: Eukaryota > Metazoa > Chordata > Lepidosauria > Squamata > Colubridae > Masticophis > Masticophis lateralis. Next base: position 14,709,158 of record JAUDYJ010000005.1, on the reverse strand, counting down.
GTGGACCTAAATTAGAAAAGCCTGCAAAGTGTTTGTTGTCTAATGCCCACAAGCCAAAGAACTAAGGATTCCTGATGCTCATTCAGGAAGATCCTGAGGGTAGAAATGCTTGAAGGTCAAAACATTAAACCATAAATTAAAGGGAATGAATCAATTTTATGTCATAGTGTACTTTAAAGAAAACAATCTGTACTTCAAAGAAGGGAAGGAAATGTAAAGCTTAACTCAAGATAAATGCAAAAGACATTTGAAGGATTCAAGAATAAATGAATAAGTGTTGAAATACTCGCATTGACCATAAACAGTGCACAATATGAAAAAGGAAAAAATATAGTTAATGGCAAGCATTTGTCAACTTCTCATTCATATAAATTCATTAACAGGCACTACAAGATCACCTAGTTAATTCAGCAAATATTTGGGGTGAGCTTCTCTGAGCTGAGGTTCAGATATAAATAATGGGGGCTCATAAAATTGACCTCAGTGTGACACATGAGATGTGGAGTCCCCAGATTCTTCTCTGACTCATATCAGAAGTTTGGGTTTGAAGGATCTCATGCAGTTTCTAACATAGTGCAAAGCTAACCTCAAAAAGCTCTCCCATCTCTACAAAATGTTGTAAAAAAATGGGGCTATACTCATTGTAATGGTGATGCAAAATAGTGAGATTGCTTCTCAGATTCTATATACCACTCTTCCTCAGGCTGCATACATTTTATGACATCTTTATGAACTTCTGAACTCTTTATTATTTCTTTTAAGAAACCTTTGATGTATCATAAAGTTCACAGTCTGGTTTTATAGACATTGTGTAGGTCCTCAATAAGTACGGTTCAAAGATGGAAACTACTAAACACTTGTGAGTACATCTGTATCCGAAGCAGGAGAAAGTATTGGAAGCAAGTGTTAAAAAGTCAGGTGGTGGATTGTTTAAGCAATTAAGTGTGTAACTAGATTTATAACCCAATCTTTGCTGATGTGTATTCTGAATCAGCCAAGCAAGAATAAACCTACCTATAGTTCAGCTTGATATCTACTCCAAAATACTAAGGTATGAATACTAAATACTAAAGTAAATACTAAATTTAAATGTTGCTGGTGTTAAAATTAATATAATTTGATACTGAAGGGGGGGGGAGAGAGAGAGAGAGAGAGAGAGAGATGTACACAATGGGTGGCCCATCCTATTCTTATTAGCTAGAGAATAGCATTGAAGGCTATGGTATCCCCAGTTGCAATGTATGGCTGTGAAAGTTGGACCACAAGAAAGGCTGAGACAAGAAATCGGGAGACTTAGACCTAGAGTCAATCTCCAAACTAGAGGATTAGATATAGATTGTGGTCCTATGCGAAAATTCAAACTAGATTTGCTAGGGATAAACAGGAACCTGGTATTTCCCTTCATTTACAAACTTTTGACAAGCTTCTCCTAGGTGACCAAAGGAAATTTATCTCCAATGTTTACAACTTTCTTTTGTCCAATTTTATGGCGGAGGAGACTGTAAAGGACACAATGATTGCCTGGGGGAGAAATATAGGAACAACAATTCAGCTTGATGCATGGCAAAACGTATGGAACAAAACTATGAAACTGACCCTTTCTTCCCCTTTCAAAGAAAACTTTTATAAAATGATTTACCGTTGGTATCTCCCCCCCCCAGACTTGCTAAGATGTCCCCAGGGTCCTCTGATAGATGTTGGAAATGTGGGTCAGCCAAGGGTACTTTCTTCCACCAGTGGTGGACTTGTCCGTTAACTAGACGCTATTGTGGGAAAATACAACAGTGGCTGCTGGAAATAACAGGTATGAGCTTTCCCCTTCATCCAGACCTCTACTTGCTTGGAATAAGACCAGACTACATTGATAACAAAGATTGGTATATATTTGTCCATGTCTCAACAGCGGCGAGAATGGCATTTACCCAACTGTGGAAAGATGCAGATACGCCTCCCGATCATCTAATAATAAACAAGATTCTCCGATGTGCTGAGTTGGATAGATTAACGTATATTTTAAAAGACAAGAAAGATTCAATATACAATAGAAGTTGGGACAAATGCTTTGTCTGGCTCAAAAGAAGGTTAAACCTAGGAAATGGGTGACAAGATCGTCTATTTAGATTAATTAGATATTTATTAGGCTATATGATTTCTTAAAATTTCAACAAAAACAGGCTAACTGTTTTGTAGATAGTTAGTAGAAATTGACTCTATTGAAATGTTTGGTTTGGATGACACTAGTTATTATTAATTGGAGAGTGAGCTTAACTCCCGGTTAGTCATGTTTGTCGTTTCGTTTTACTCTTGTGTTTATGTGTTTCTACATTTCACCATTTATATTGTTTAATAAAGATTTAATTAAAAAAAAGAAAGAAAGAAAGGCTGAGTGCCAAAGAATTGAGGCCTTTGAACTATGGTACTGGAGAAGACTCCTGCGAATCCCTTGGACTGCAAGGCAATCAAACTGGTCAGTCCTAGAGGAGATCAACCCAGGCTGCTCTTTAGAAGGCTAGGTCCTAAAGATGAAACTCAAATACTTTGGCCACCTAATCAGAAGGAAAGACTCACTAAAGAAGAGCTAATGCTGGGAAAAATTGAAGGCAAAAGAAGAATGGGATGACTGAGAACAAGGTGGCTGGATGGAGTCACCGAAGCAGTCGGTGTGAGCTTAAATGGACTCTGGAGGATGATAGAGGACATGAAGGCTTAGAGGAATGTTGTCCATGGGGTTGCAATGGGTCGGACATGACTTCACAACTAACAAGAACAAACATTGAAGGGCTTTTCTTTATTCTTTCCTTCTGTTTTTTTATTCTTGCTGTTCATTTGCTTGTTGAAGCTTTAATTATTGTTTTTATGGTATAGATTTTAATACAGTACTGCTCTGCAAGCTGCCCAGGATAACAGCCTTGTTTCAACCTATTTTCCCCATGTTTCTTCCTCTTTGGGAGATAACATAGAAAGCTATTGTTTCCTGATCTTTCTTTTAGAGGGAGATCCTTTAGAACAGAGGTCTTCAAACTTGGCAGCTTTAAGACTGGTGGACTTCAACTCCCAGAATTCTGCAGCCTGGAGAATTCTGGGAATTGAAGTCCACCAGTCCACCATAATTCTTTACAAATAGAATAATTTTACACCTTATATTTTCTTCCATTTCAATTATTCCACTTATTTACCATCTTTCTTCATTTCCGGAAGTATCTCTCTAATTCCTGTTTCCCAATCATTAGCATTTGAATTATTCATCTTAATTTACATTGTTATCAAAATTAATAATGTTATCAAATTATTTATTTTCACATTTATATTTGCTGAGATTTAATATAAACAAATTCTATTCCCTCATCTTTTTGATATAATTGTATATAGTCATTTTTCATCATATTATTTCTACTTCTGCCATATTATTCACTTCTTTATCATTTCATATTCAATGCTTTCACCTGAATAACATCACAGTATATCCTATAATTCTTCTCTCTTACCAATGCAATAACAATTTAAATTCAAGACTACCAAAATCACTATTATTGTTATATTGTCTACTTTCCCATTCCCATTCATTAATCTACTTTATTATATATATTTATTAATATTTACCTCATCATCATTCATCTATAGCCATCATCTCTCAATCTTTTCCCATTTTCTAATAGTTTTTTGCTCGACCCTTTATCTCACTCCAACTTCTCAATTCTCTTTTTTTTCTTTTTATATATGTTCATTTTCTGGATTCCTTTTATCTTTTTTTGTTGTACTTTTTGAGCATCCCTCACCAAGACTTTCCCTTGTCTCTCCCAGATATTTCCCTTTTCCCCTTTTAACTGTTTCTTTTTAGGGGGAATTTTCCCCCTTTCCTCTCTACTGCTTATACGTTCCCAAAATTTTCTATATTATTTAACTGATTTTTATTTTTTAATATTTTCTCCTCAACATTGTTAACTTCTTGCTTCTTGTTTACAATCCCCTCTTCAAACTCCTCTTCACTTTCTTTTTCTATATCTTTCACTGAATTTTCTGTTTCTTTTTTGCCTAATAAAGATTCACACATACTTTTAAACATCAAACTTAACTCTTCATATATCTGCAACTCCATTTTGTAGCTTTTCCCAATTTTCCAGATCTAAAACTTCTTCTTAAGCTTTTTGTATTACAGTCCCTACTTTTTTTTTTCCATGTGTGTGTTTTTTCCCCCCAGATGCCACATAGTTGCTAGTCCAAGCTCAGGGATTTCTTTTAAGACTCTAATTTCAATTTTTTTCTTAGTATAAATTATTTCACCCAATTCTAGCACTCTGTCCAAATGCCGCTCCAGCTCAATTCTTAGTTCCGGTTGTCCCAGTTTCAAGGTGGCCCCCTAAGATGGTTGCTGCCCCTGCTGCCACTTCAGGAGAGCTGTTTCTATTCCAGCAAGGAAATTGCCAATTCTTTGTGGTCCACGAAACACTTCTCCTTTTTTCACCATCCCTGCAAGACAGCTATGGCTCGAAAGCCTCCTGGCAGCAGTTCATCCGGCTGGATTTTGTGCGGCTCATCAGAGCCCGCTATTTTCCAGTCTGTTGTCGCTGCGACATCAACTGGAAGAGACCAGCCCTCTACACTTGTCCCTCGTCATGATGCATTACAAAGAGACAGATTTTGTTGTGTGTGGCTCCTTTTGTCCTTTGCACTTCTTTGATCCCATCCACGATGATACTTCTAGCTTCCATGTTTTGCTTGATTAATTATTTAGATGTATATTTTTTTATACATCACATTTAGAGACTGCCCATCTCCATCACAAAGCAACTCTTTTAAAAGTAAATTAAGTTAAATTCTAACATTTCTGACTGAGACTTTATTCTGCCTTGCCATATCTTGGAGGACAGCATCTTGAATGCAACATGAAGGTCTAATGCTAGCTTCTGTAGTATGTTGTTACAGGTAATCCTTTTCTTATGATCAGTCACTTAACAACCTTCTGAATTTATGACCTAGTTCTGAAGGTTGCACACACACACACACACACACACACACACACACACACACACCGTGGTCCCATGATATCACTTCAGTTGCTCGACAACAAGACTGTTGTTATATCAATTGGCAGCATCCTACAGTAACGTGACCATGGTTTATGATGGCTTTTGCTGAAAACTGGAAGTTACTTCCCTTTTTTGACACAATCACACCATAACAAACAATGATGGCTGCAGTCTTCACTTTATGTCCATCGCACCAAAAACTGACCCGATTTATGACCATCATGACATATGACTGCAATGTGCAGGATCCATTACAGTCATATGTTGAGGACTACCTGTATTATATCTGTATCTATATCTATATATAAATGGCTGTGTGTGTATATGTTCCAGCATAACTCTGGAATGCCTTGAGCAATTTCAACCAAACTTGGTATGCAGATGATTTACTCTCTGGAAAGAAATACTGAGGGGATAAGACACCCCTAACACCCCTCAGGGTGTGTGTTCTGTTAAGCTACAGCCTGTTGTGCCTTCAAATGGCTTATACTGTTCTGCCTTCAAATGGCTTCTACTGTGCAGCACAGTGAAGTTGCCATGGTAATGGCTTCACAGTACTCCACAAGGGGGCTCCCTCTGGTAAGGGGGAAAATCCAACATTAGAAATTACATTTGGTCCAGACATTGTCAACAAGGCTTTGATTATTCTTGAGGACAAATATATGGCCATGATCAATAAAACCAAGTTCAGAAAAAAAAAGCATACCAAATGATCATGGATCAGCTAGCAAAACAACAAGCTGGTATCATTTTACTTGATGCTTCTGGGGGCACAAGGAAAACATGTTTAATTTATTTAATTCTTGCCAAAATCAGGGCTCAGGGTGAAGTTGCTTTTCCTGTGTAATACAGGAATGGGATAAATAAATACCCAGGCAACGCCGGGTTATCAGCTAGTTGGGAAATAAATAAAGAAACTAGCCCCCTTAGGGACAGTTTTGCTTGATGTGATGTTGTTGTCTAACAGAGAAGAGTTGCTAATTTGCATGCAGATAAGGGAGTCATCCTGCCCAGTTGTAGCTAGTCTTGATGTACGAGTGAAGGCGTGCTGGAATTTGGCTTGCATTTCTCAAGTCTTTTGCCACAAGAAAGAAAGCTTATCCCCCACCCCCACCCCTCCATTTAAACATTTTTCTGGTAACACTTGAGCCCAATCTATTATTGAAGGAGGCTGGTTTTATTTTCTTTTATGCAAGTTTTCTGCACTTTGAAACCTCCCTGTGTGTATTTCCCGTCTGAAAGCCCCATGGAAACAGTGCTCACACAAAGACTTCCTTGGAGTTAATTGATGTGTGGAAAGGAACGAGTGTGAAATCAGCATGTTGATATGGATATCCCTTGGCTACTTCGTAAGGCAATGAGTACAAGAACGGCACAAGAATTTCTCCTTTGAACAAAATTTCAAAAGCGAATGATCTTTTATCACATTGAATGACAAATGAAGGGTGGGGGGTGGGGAAGGAGCAGACTTTGGGACTGCAAAGATGTCTATTCGAACATAACCGTTTATGGTTATGCTTTAAATGGAGTCGGGGCTGAGTTTGTTCTGAGGGGTCTTTGGTGTTCTATGAGCTTGGTTGTTGTTTTGCATTTGCAGACATTTCATTACCAAACTAGGTAAGATTATCAGAGCACCGATAGTGTTGCCTAGCTCGGTAATGAAACATCTGGATAATGAAAGAGCACTGATGATGTGACTAACTAGGTAATTGGCAAGAAAACAACCAAGCTCAGAGAGCACCAGATAAAGGTAAAGGTTCCCCTGGCATAGGTTCCCCTATGCATTAGTCGTTCCCGACTCTAGGGGGCGGTGGTCTTTCTATTTCAAAGCCAAAGAGCCAGTGCTGTCCAAAGACATCTCCGTGGTCATGTGGCCAGCAAGATTAAGTGCCAAAGGAGCATGGAACACTGTTACATTTCCACCAAAGGTAGTCCCTATTTTTCTACTTGCATTTTTTACATGCTTTTGAACTGCTAGGCAGGCAGAAGCTGGGACAAATAACGGGAGCTCACCCCGTTACATGGCACTAGGGATTCAAACTGTTGAACTGCCAAACTTTTGATCAACAAGCTCAGCATCTTAGCCACTGAGTTCCTATAATGAAACATCTTCAAGAAAACAACCAAGCTCAGAGAGCACCAAGGACCCCTCATTTCAACTCTGAATTACAAACATTCTCCTTTATGAACTTGTTCTTTCAGTTTCTGTTTTCTGTCATGTTTTCTTCATTTGGTGTGCACATGAGTTGGCCATAACAAGATCTTGCAGGGTATAACACTCTGGTCCAATAAAGGGAAAAGCTGGAGATGTTGCCTCTTACCATAATTTCAGACCTCTGATCCTATTCATGACCTCCCCCAAACTCCCCCCACAACTCTCTTGACTCAGATGACCAATCTGGGATTTAGAAAGTCTTCAAGCCATTCAAATGACCCATGATTTTCCTGTTCCAACAGGCAGGCCCTTTTCTCATATCACCCTCTGCAAGGCTTCTTCATCACCTCTGCTATAGTTTCTAGCAGAAGATGGTGTGGTACTTGATGCTTCACTGCAATTGGAAAATTTGTGTCCGTTCAACTGTTTCCAGTCTGCATTGTGGTGATGATGTGTGTGTGTGTGTGTGTATCTGTTTTCTCAGGTTTTCGCAGGTGTTTGCATGTAGGTCTTTGGTTATTCGGGTCTTCTCCCACGTAAAATTGGAAGTGTCTTGGTGACGTTTCCACGAAGTCTCATTCATCATCTTCAGGCTGGTGTTCTCGGCTTCGTGCTCCTGGAAGCACGAAGCACGACATATATATATGTCTAGCATTCTTATTGTTTCTCATTGTGATGGCTGCCATTTTTCAGAGGTTTGGAGGGTTTGTTGTTGTTGTTGTTAGTTGCGAAGTCGTGTCTGACCCATTGTGACCCCATGGATAACATTCCTCCAGTCCTTCCTGTCCTCTACCATCCTCTGGAGTCCACTTAAGATCACACCTACTGCTTCAGTGACCCCATCCAGCCATCTCGTTCTCTGTTATCCCATTCTTCTTTTGTCCTCAATCTTTCCCCGCATTAGGTTCTCCTCCAGTGAGTCCTTCCTTCTCATTAGGTGGCCAAAGTATTTGAGTTAGGCTATTCCAGTGAGAATGTACAGCTTTTTGTAGGAAACTTTAGACAGTCAATGTTAATTTAGCTGCTACTGTCCAGCAAGGTATCATGCCAAGACCAATCTATTCATGTAACAGGATAAAATGACTTCTAGCCCCAGGAAATGTTTCTGTGGTGTGTGTGTGGGTGTGTGTCTGTGTGCCTCTGTGTGTGCCTCTGTGTGTATAGGAGATTGATGAGAAGAGGAATTGATGATCACAGTTGTAGCATGGAATGGGGTTTATTTAATTTAGATTTATTTTATTTTATTTAGGGTTGGTGAGAAATCAGTTTGGTTTTCAAGGCATGGTGAAGCTACCAGATTCATATCTCCCAAATCAGGCAGATTGGGAAAGCATGATTAAAAATGTTGGCATCTGTCTTGGGAATATTGTTTGGATTCCCAGGAGGGAGGATTGCATTCCAGATACTCAAGACACAACACAGTTTAGATCATCTGTATGAGAGAAAGAGGGTGAATATTCACCCTTCCCTATTAGTTACCAAAGTATATGCTTTTTAGGGCTAGTAGCCTGCTTAGGTTTGGCAAGATTCTGTCTATAGGTGAGGAACAATAAAGAAATGTGCTTAGAAGAATCACAACGTGCCCTGCTTGGCTTTGAAAGCCTGGTAGCATTTCAGAAAAAAAATGTATACATTGGGGAGATTAGAAGAAAACTAGGAGAAGTGAAATGGAAATTGGCAATCATCCCCTTGTCAATTATCCCCCTGGCATAATTAGGTCCTATATTTTGGATAGGATGATGTCTTGAACTGGCACTTTTCCCTTACCCGAAAGAGAGGTGTCAGTCTGTCATTTGCTTTTTACAAAAGAATTGATGCAAGTGCCTTTGAATTTTTAAAGCTAGAAAATATCACTTGTATATCCAAAGGCCAGATGGAGATGGCAGAATGAGGAAAAAAAAATGAAAAGTGTTATTTTTCTTTTTTGGGGAGAACATCAAAATCGATTCAGGGAATCATAAATCATATTCCAATTGGCCATCTCACTGAAGGACTAGCCTCTCAGCAGATAGTGTTGCCACTGTGACTATTCTTATTGATATCTATCTTTTTCAAAGTGCTAACAATGAATCACTACTGAATTGTACTCTTAAGTGGAATTTAGATGGTCTGTTTTGGTAGGCTAACATGAGCAGGTTCCAAAATACACCTTTCTGATTTCTGGCCTTGTCTACACATGAATTGGAAGAATGTAACAATTACAATAGCAATAGCACTTAGACTTATATACCACTTCATAGTGCTTTTACAGCCTTCTTTAAGCAGTTTTCAGAGTCATCCTATTGCCCCCAACAATCTGGGTCCTCATTTTACTGACCTCGGAAGAATGGAAAGCTGAGTCAACCTTGAGCCAGTGAGATTTGAACTACCGAACTGCAGCTAGCAGTCAACTGAAGTAGCCTGCAGTGCTGCACTCTAACCACTGCACCACCTCGGCTCTACAAACAAGCTAAAAAGATGTCCAGATGAGATACTGAAAATACTTCGACTAATATCTGAGATAGTTAATTGTATGTGACTTTCCACAAATATCCAAAGCAGTGCATTCATGTGTGGGTAATATTTTCAAGCCTTTTTCTAGTCTCAAGGCAAGATTAGAATTCAGTCAGTCTTCTGATTCTGGGTGTGTTTAATGATTAGACAACACTGGTTCTGGATTTGGGGACAACAGCTTGGAAACCAGGCAGAAAATGGATAGATAAATCAGTCAAAATAGATGCAAAGTCAAAGAAATATATTTGAAACCAGAATCTAAATACAGACATGGCTTTCTAAGCAGGGCGGTAGCTTGGTGATGGAACAAGGGCTGGTACATGAGTGACTAGTTGATAAATATATTTAAAGACAAGGAGACCCCTTACAGCCAGTTTTGTACAATGGTTAAACACACCAGGGATCAGAAGGCTGTTAAGCCAGTTAGGTGACTTTGGGCCAATTACTTTTAACCCTAAGAAGGAGGAAATGGCTTTTGAAAATCTTGCAAGAAAACTGCAGGGGCTTGTCTAGGCAATCACCAGGAATCAAGACTGGTTCAATAGCATACAAGAAGAAAGGAAAAAAATCTCTGTAAAGCAGAAATCTGTCCTGCACCTACTTTGGGGGTAAATAACACTTTTTGCAGCTTCAGAAAATACAAAAGGATAGGAACGAGACAGTTGTAAGTGAAGCATTGAACAACAGAACGGCCTAAGTAAATACAGGTTATCCTTGGGTAATGACCACTCATTCAGTGACCATTTGAAATTATGATGGCACTGAACAAGTAATGATCCTCGAAGTACTGGCCAACCTAGCACCCCTATAATCATGTGATTGCAATCTGGGTGCTTGGCAGTGGTGGTATTCAGCCAGTTCTATCTGGTTCAGGTGAAATGGTAGCTCTGCCTACCTGCTGGACATCATCATGTACCATTTTTGACACTCTGTGCATGCTCACATTTACGAACCAGTGGTGAAGGTAAGTGAATACCACCCTTGGTGCTTGGCAACCAACTCAAACGTTCAACAGTTGTAGCGTCTTGCAGATACATAATTGCAATTTGCAACCTTCAGAATTTATTTATTTATTTATTTATTTATTTATTTATTTATTTATTTATTTATTTATTTATTTATTTATTATTTATTTATTTATTTATTTATTTATTAGATTTATATACTGCCCTTCTCCTTGCGGACTCAGGGCAGTGAAGAGCCAGAAATAAAAAGCAGATTTTACAAAAGTTACAAAGTTTTAAAAACAACTAATATAAATTTGGCCCATAGTTAAAAACAGTTCAATTAATAATTGATATCAAAACTCTAAAAATTTTACCATGGGATCAGGCCAGGCCGGCTAGCTGGAAAAAGTATGTTATTAAGGCCCGACGAAAAGTCTGGAGGTCAGAGATCATTCGCAACTCTGGAGGAAGGTCGTTCCAGAGGGTGGGAGTTACCACAGAGAAGGCTCTTCCCCTGGGGGTCGCCAGACGGCATTGTCTGGCTGATGGCACCCTGAGGAGGCCCTCTCTGTGGGAGCGAACCGGCCGATGGAAGGCAATTGGTGGCAGAAGGTGGTCCCGTGAATTGATGGGGAAGCCAGCAGGAAAGGTGACATGTTGCTCAGTAAGTCTCTCCAAACTGGGCACCCTCCTTAAGCCACTCTGCACTTGTACCACATCTCACTGGCCACTCAGACATCCCTGTAAACCTTCTCCCACTAGTAGCAGCCACCCCTAAGCCCTGCAGCACGTTGCCTTCCTGCCATCCTCATGTACCTTCCTGCCATCCTCATGTACCTTTCTCCACCCAGCAGCAGCCACTTATTTGCCTGTGGGATAAGAGCTGTGGTGGCACAGTGGTTGGAATGCAGTATTGGAGGCTAATTTTGCCAACTGCCAGAGCAGTTCGAATCTCAGTAGGCTCAAGTTTGACTCAGCCTTCTAGCCTTCTGAGGTCGGTAAAATGAGGACCCAGATTGTTGGGGGCAATAGGCTGACTCTGTAAACAGCTTAGGCAGGGCAGTAAAGTACTAGGTTGCAGTATATAAGTCTAAGTGCTATTGCTATTGCTTGTGAGCCACCTGGGACTTGCAACTTCCTGCTGGCTTCCCCACTGATTTTCATTGTTGGAAGCCAGCAAGAATTTGCAAGGAGTTGCTTGCTTAATGACCCATAATCTTCATTTACAACTACAACGGGGACTGTAGGGAATGTCATCAATAAGTGATGCAGTCACATGATGTCACTTTTTACAGCCACATCATTTAATAATGGGAATCCCAAGCCTAGTTGCTCTCTTAACTGAAGGACTCCCTGTACAGTGATTATCAACTAGATGCAACAATCACAGAAGGAAAATGTGGAAAGCTGTTAAGTGAAAGGCCATTGAAGAACTAAGTTTATTTTATGTCAGTAGAACATTCCACTTCTTCCAAAGTCTATTAATTGCTTTCTGATGTAACTTTCATAGAGGGAGAGTCACAGTTTGAGCCATTTTTTTTTTTTTGCATTTTCAAAAGCCATATCACTTCCTGATTTCTCTTTAACATGATTTTTTAAACCTCCCTCCCTCCCTCTTTTCTTTTCTTCCTTCCTTCCTCCCACCCATCCACACATCTACCTATCTACCTACCTACTACATGATTTTTTAAACGTTCCTTCCTCCCACCCACCCACCTACCTACAACACAGGATAACCAGATGGTTTAATAAGGTTATGTCCACTTAAATATAACAAAAGCAGCATTGAAAAGGCTATGAACAGATAGAAGCAAGGCAAAGCAATTATGGCAGTCTATTATGGCATTATGCAAAAGGTAATTTTCACTTTTTTTAAAAAAAGCAGTGAGATATTTGGGAAAAGGGATACGTGGAGCAATGATTCATCCCCCAATGCTTTGTTTTCACACTCTTTTGGAAACATTACCAATAATGTGATTCACAATGCACAATCATGTTTCAGCTATACTTATAATGAATAGAGAACAAACAAGAAAAAGGAATTCTTTAAAAGTGTTGTTATTGATCCGTGCATAGTCCTACCTTCAAACAAGATAGATTGGAAGCAGTAAAGCATCTATCCTTATAGCCACAAAGGGGAAAAAGCATGGGAGATGGGAAACATTAGACACAAAACCTAACTCTGTAGAATTGGAAACAGCTGGGTTGCCAAAGTACGTAACTGTACATCCCAGCCTTACTTTCCTATTATGAATCCTTATGTCGACAAAACAACATTGTCTTGTGTATAACAGAGAGAGAGGAATCTATGGGCATGGCAGAAATCCCTTGAAAAGTTTTCATAATGCCCTCGTCAGAGCCTGAATCTGGGGAGGAGGATGAGTCGGAGCTGGGGCAGACAGAGGTCGAGGGGGGAAGCCTCGTTGGCTCTGGAGGAATGTGGGGGTTAGCAGGATGAGGGAGCCCTGGGCCCCTCAGGCTTGGGACAGCTTGCCAGCAGGGAGGAACAAGGGCAGGGTAACTGAGAGAGGGCAGGGAGTGGAAATGAGGAGCGACGGAGCTCAGATGATGAGCAAGGACTGCCCCCTCCTGATCCCTGAGCACGGAGAGTGGAGAGGAGGCAGGAACAGTGCAGGCCAACCTGACAACTCGGGAGGAGAGTGCCCCACCTGACTTCACAAGGCACACCTGGGGACTGAGATTTAAGGAGACGCTCTGGGAAGGGGTACTTGTTGAGAACAAACACTGAATTTATGGAGTTTTGTGTGCCATTGCTGACGTCTGGAGTTTTCAGGACTTCTTGCCTTCTTCCTTGCTTTGTGAACTCCTTGTCTTGTTCCTTGCTTCGTGGACTCATTGTCTTCTTCCTTGCTTCGTGGATTCCTTAACTTTTTCCCTTGCCCTGCTGTCCTTCTTGCCTTGAAGCCATTGTGTTAACAGCATTTTGCTGGACTACTTGCAGCCAGAGGCTGCTGGAGGTGTGTGTGTGTGAGTGCTTTGCTCTGGAACTTGTAGCATTTGGAGGAAAGTTGGAGCAATAAAGGGGCATTTGAACTATCAGCTGATTATGTTGCCTACATGCCTTGCCCCGGGTTTTAGTTTTTGGAGGAAATCTCATAAAGGGGGTTTATTGGAACTTTGTTGATTCAGAATTATTGCCTAACAAAGGGAGAGAGCTTGAATATGTTGTTGAATATTAAGTTGCAGGTGGGTTGCTAAATGTGATATGAATGCTATGAGATGGAAGTGAGGCATAAGAAAAAACATAGAAAGCTTGGTGAATGGTTTAACACCAAGGAGGGCATAAGATGTATGTGAAAGACTGCATCAGCTAAGCATTCTTGTTGCTTGATTACCCACCTCTTCTAGGAAGGCATAGAATAAATAAAAATTCTGATAAAAAACAATATATGTAGCTTAGAGTTGAACTGCAGAACTCTTAGTGCTCTCTGTGATTGGTTTTTTTTTTTTATTGTAGATGTTATCCAACATCTGGAAGCAAACAACCAAGCTTAGAGAACACCAAGAACACCACAATAAGAATTTTTCACATGCATGTGTGTGATATCCTTTTTGTTGTTCAATACATTTATGAAGAACTAAATAGATTGCCTCTTTTAGAATAACAGACTTGGAAGGGACCTTGGAGGTCTTCTAGTCCAACCCTCTGCTTAGGCAGAAAACTCTACACCACTTCAGACAAATGGTTATCCAACATCATCTTAAAAACTTCCAGTGTTGGAACATTCACAACTTCTGGAGGCAAGTTGTTCCACTGATTAATTGTTCTAACTGTCAGGAAACTTCTCCTTAATTCTACGTTGCTTCTCTCCTTGATTAGTTTCCACCCATTGCTTCTTGTCCTGCCCTCAGGTGCTTTGGAGAATAGCTTGACTCCCTCTTTGTGGCAGCTCCAGTAGTGAATTCCAATTTTTTTTACTACTGGTTCTGTGGGCGTGCCTTGGCAGCCATGGTGTGGCTTGGTAGGTATGGCTTGGTAGGTATGGTAGAAGGATACTGCAAAATCCCCATTCCCACCCCACTCCAGAGGAAGGATACTGCAAAATCCCCATTCCCACCCCATTCCAGAGGAAGGATACTACAAAATCTCCATTCCCATCCCACTTTGGGGCCAGCCAGAGGTAGCATTTGCTGGTTCTCCGAACTTCTCAAAATTTCTACCACCGGTTCTCCAAACTGCTCAAAATTTCCGCTACCAGTTCTCCAGAACCTATCACAACCTGCTAGATTTCACCTCTGGGCAGCCCCTGAGATACTGGAACACTGCTATCATGTCTCCTCTAGTCCTTCTTTTCATTAAACTAGACACACCCAGTTCCTGCAACCGTTCTTCATATGTTTTAGCCTCCAGTCCCCTAATCATCTTTGTTGCTCTTCTCTGCACTCTTCCTAGAGTCTCAACATCTTTTTTACATCGTGGTGACCAAAACTGGATGCAATATTCCAAGTGTGACCTTACCAAGGCATTATAAAGTGGTATTAACATTTCACGTGTTCTTGATTCTATCCCTCTGTTTATGCAATCTAGAACTGTGTTGGCTTTTTCGACAGCTGCTGCATCCTGCTGGCTCATATTTAAATGGTTGTCCACTAGGACTCCAAGGTCCCCCTCACAGTTACTACTATTGAGCAAGATCTTTCTTAGGTAAGAAATAAGTGTTGTAAAATAAGAAGAGATAGGATCACATATGAATCGATTCCGAATGAAAGCTGATTGAGTACAAAGCTAACTGACCAATATGAAAGAAGATGATGTTCCTGAGATTTGGTCAGATCAAGATAATGAATGAGTATTGAATTCAAACAGATATATAAAAGAAGTATGAGCGGATAGAGAGGAAAGGAAATAGTTCCATGGTTGTATAGAGTTGATGAGAACCTGAAAAACACAGTGTTTATTGAGCAAGTGGTCATGTGTGAAATACAGTGAGGAGACATTATTGTCATTCATAGAATTGCAGAGTTGGAAGCCAGCAGTAGCCGACAGTCCAATCTCTACTTGCACATATCCAATAAAGAGCATTATTTTGGGTAACTGGCTGAAGTGTTTATCCTATTGGAAATGTTGCATTTATTTATTGTTTATTTCTTGCTCAATTTATATATCGCCCTTCTCTGGAGACTCAGGGCGGCTTACAATGCTTTAAGCAATAGTCTTCATGCTTTTGTATATACCTGCTTAGTAGGGCTTTCGGCCCCCCTAAATGGTGTTCTTTTTTATACAAAGTCAGCTTATTGCCCCCACAATCTGGATCCTCATTTTACCTACCTCGAAAGGATGGAAGGCTGAGTCAACCTTGAGCCTGGTGAGATTCGAACTTGCAGTAATTGCAAGCAGCTGGTGCTACTTAACAGCGCTTTAGTCTGCTGCACCACCAAGGCTGCATTCCCTAACATTCACAAGAATTTGCCTTCCTGAATTCTTTCAGGCCAGCACTCCTCCTGCAGTAAGTGAATCTTAAGATTCTACTGAAGAACAAAAGAAGACAATTTGATAGTTTAGAACACAGCTGATATCAGGTGATGGCTCTATGGATTAATGCTATCATTAATGGGGCTGAAAGAGGAATTAAGGCACAAAGAGAAATTAGCACCTGGTATCGGACCGACATTCATTTAGAATTGATAATATTCATTTAACTGCTAATGACTTTAAACATGGTAATGTTACAATTGCTTCCACCATTGATTTTCTGGGACACAATAATGTGTCCTTAGCTATTGAATCTGCTATGGCTGGTGATAGCATTGTTGATTTCTAGAGGCTGAGACTCATCCAAATGAAATCCCTGCAGAAATGCCATTTCTTAAATAGGATGATCTGACTGGCCCAGCTTCAGAAGTGGGGAATGAAGTCACTGAATGTGGAGTCTGGTGTGCATTGCATGGCATCCAGGGGTGGGTTCTACTTACTTTTACTACTGGTTTGAATGGGATGGAGTGTACACGTGAAGCAAGCAAGCGCCCCTTGCTTCTGCACATGCATAGAAACTTCTGCGCTTGCACAGATTGCTGATAATGACATCTGAGACGGTGGGAGGGGCCTCCTGCCGGTTTTACTACCGGTTCTTGTGAACTGGTCTAAACCGGGGGCAACCCACCACTGCAGTAGAACCCACCCCTGCCATAAATGCAAACATACCCACCAGGTATGTATACGCACATCACTGATGATGACATCCGGGGTGGTGGGCAGGGCCTCCCAATGGTTTTACTACTGGTTCTTGCAAACCAGTTCAACCCACCACTGATGGCATCAAACTGAAAATTCAGACGTTATCTTCCTTACACCTTGATTTGAATCTTCCCTAATCATTTATTACATTTGATCAATCAACCATTGTTATTTGTAAACCAAACTTTATAAGCTTGACTTCTTGTTTAAGTATGGCTGCCATTTCTGCTGTCCAAAAAAACAAGACAAGTCTTAATGGCAAGAGACAGCTAATGTTTTCTATACATTAGCTGTCTCTTGCTAATACCTTGTGATTGTCCAGATTATAGTGGTTGCCCTACTTTTTACACTCATAGAATACTGTCAGGACCCAATTGCAACAATAAACGAGCACACAATAGATACAGACTTAAGGTAAACTGCTCCAAACTTGATTGCAAAAAATATAACTTCAGCAACAGAGTGGTCAATGCCTGGATTGCTCTACCTGACTCTGTGGTTTCTTCCCCAAACCCCCAAAAGTTTAACCTTAGACTGTCTACTGTTGACCTCACTCCATTCCTAAGAAGTTTGTAAGGGGCTTGCATAAGCGCACCAGCGTGCCTACTGTCCCTGTCCTACTGTCCCCATTTATCCATATCCATTTCTTGTACTCATAATCATGTTTATACTTATATCTGTTATTTTATACATGCTTGACAAATAAATAAAATAAATAAATAAATAAATAAAATAAAAAATAAACTTCTTATGGCAATCTAGACATGTGTTAAACCAATAACCAAGTACAGTATTTTATGTGAATCCAGCTACTGAGTAACCCAAGGATTCATAGCTACGGTATAATACTATAGACTTCTTTAGAGTATAGGATTTGCGTATTGCCATTGACTGGTTTAAAGTATCAAGACTGAAGCCGAACAAAAATGAAGAATTAAAGATTATCTATAGAAATGTAGAAAGCTTCCAAAAGGATTTTTTCTTTCCAATGAAAGAAAATCAGCCCGCAAATGTGCTCAGAAAAATCTTTCTCCCTGCTTGAAGTTGTTGGCTGAGTTTTGTATTGTGTTTCAAATCAAACCAAACATGTATTACATCCAGAATGTCAACAGACGAGAGAGTGATCTGGTGGCAACATCTGTCATTCCATAGTCTCTAAGGGTAATCTGGCTAAATGGAAAATGAAATAGGTCTGTTGCCAGCTAAAGAACTTCAGAAAAAACCATTGCTACCAACCTGCCTTCCATTGAGGACCTGTATACTGCACGAGTCAAAAAGAGGGCTGTGAAAATATTTACAGACAACTCGCATCCTGGACATAAACTGTTTTAACTCCTTCCCTCAAAAATGACACCATAGAGCATTGCACACCAGAACAACTAGACACAAGAACAGTTTTTTCCCAAACGCTATCACTCTGCTAAACAATTCCCTCAACACTATCAAACTATTCACTAAGTCTGCATTACTATTACTATTAATCTTCTTATCATTCCTATCACCCATCTCCTTCCACTTATGACTGTATGACTGTAACTTTCTTGCTTGTATCCTTATGATTTATATTGATATTGTTCCTGATTGCTTATTTGTACCCTATGACTATCATTAAGTGTTGTACCTTATGATTCTTGATGAACGTATCTTTTCTTCTATGTACACCGAGAGCATATGCATCAAGACAAATTCCTTGTGTGTCCAATCACACTTGGCCAATAAAAAAATTCTATTCTATTCTATTCTATTCTATTCTATTCTATTCTATTCTATTCTATTCTATTCTATTCTATTCTATTCTATTCTATTCTATTCTATTCTATTCTAAAATTGTTCTTGAATTCTGTATTTTGTTTAGTTGTTCTTCCTGAAAAGAGTGGAAAGTCTCAGACTGCCATGCTGGTTTGCATTAAGCCAAAATTCACAGCAATGTTGGTATAACAGGATACAGTATGTATATGGCCACTGAGTATATCCCAATCTACTTTCCCACATGCACACACATATGCAATTGTTAGTCAGTCACCTTTATAGCGTATCAATGCAGAGACTCCACTGCTACATTCTAAAATACAAGTAGTCTGGTATGGGTGGACTGACAGCAGTTCATTTAGTTACCCTTCAAAGTTACAATGGCACTGAAAAAAGTGACTTATGACCATTTTTCACACTTGTGACCATTGCAGTATCCCCATGGTCATGTGATTTGCTTTCGGATGCTTGACAAGCTGACTCACATTTATGATGTTTGCAGTGTCCCAGAATCATGTGATCCCCTTTTGCGACCTGCTGATAAGCAAAGTCAATGGGGAAGCCAGATTCACTTAACAATCGTGTCACTAATTTAAGAATTTCAGTGGTTCACTTAACAGATGTGGCAAGAAAACTCGTAAAATGATGCAAAACTCACTTAACAAATTTCTCACTTAGCAATATAATTTGGGGTCTCAATTGTGGTTGTAAGTTGAGGGCTACCTGTACAAAAGAAGCAGGCTGATGTATGTTCCTTGTTTTATTCATTATGGGTGGAATTAGGTTAAGGCTAATAGGCTAGTTCCTTGCTAATGGCTGCATTTCAGATCTTTGAACACCATCCAACAAAATGTTTATAATGGTTTGTTTTACTTTTCTTGCTGTGGAATATTTTGATGCTAGTAAGTACAGTATGAAGTCCTTAATCTGGAAAGTAACCAGTATAACATATGGATTTTTTCTCCAAACTTACTGTTTCATACATATAAACAGAATCTTGCTAGACTGAAGGCCTCTACTAGCAGTGGTGGGTTTCAAAATTTTTTACTACCGATTCTGTGGGCGTGCTTTGTGGACGTGGCAGGGGAAGGATATTGTAAAATCTCCATTCTCTCCTCACTCCAGGAGAAGATTACTACAAAATCCCATTTCTTCCCGATCAGCTAGGACTTGGGAGGCAGAGAATAGATGGGGGCAGGGCCAGTCAGAATTTTTACTACTGATTCTCCGAACTACTTAAATTTTCTGCTACCAGTTCTCCAGAACTGGTCAGAACCTGCTGAAACCCAACTCTGTCTACTAGCTGCATCTACAATATACCAGTGTACTATTCAGGAGAGATTATCTTCAGCCTCTTTCTCTCACAGATAATACCTTGGCTGAGTTGCACTGTATTCCTCTTAAATGC
This sequence comes from Masticophis lateralis, assembly GCA_030761175.1. NCBI lineage: Eukaryota > Metazoa > Chordata > Lepidosauria > Squamata > Colubridae > Masticophis > Masticophis lateralis. The sequence goes on along the minus strand of JAUDYJ010000005.1, from coordinate 14,689,183 downwards.
ACCTGAAATCCACCTCCTCACTATTTTCCATCACACATTTATCTGAGATTACATTTCAGTCTTACTCAGGTACAAATATAAGGAAAATCCGGTCAATCAGGGCAAAATAACCAAGCATGTTACCTTATCTTCCTGTTAGCTACTAAGCACATTGCCCATTGAAGTAGAAACAACCAGAGTCCCAAAGGCTTACCCTTCTTTGGTTGATATAAACAAATTTTGTGTTTTTTATTGCAAAAATTGTGAAAACTGTATTAATTTTTTATAAGTTTTTGTCCCAGGTGGGCAGTCCGGAGGGAGCAGACAAAACTCTTTTTATGAATAAAAAGACATTGCCCTTTAATTCCAAAGGAAAGTAATATAATTCTTTGAGAATATAAGCTGGAAGCCTGAAGCCAAATGCCAAAGCAAAATGAGCTCTTCTGCTTGGGTAGGACTTGATAAGTTAATGTATCTCAGGTGCCCTTTAAAATTTATCAGATATCTACCAAGACTGAAAATCCTCTATTCTCTTCTATTCTCTGCTATCTGAAAGCCCTGTGACCTTTAAAATATGGAGTGTATACAAAAAAATAAAATAAAGGAAAACAAATAAATTGTTCAATTTATTTCAGCTGGCTTTATGAAAGGCATAGCTATGACTGTTTTGATGCAGAAAGTACTAGTGATGGCTATCAAATTAATTATGCACCTGATTTTATTAGCATTTTCCTTATGCAAATCTAAACAGATTCTTAAGTAAAATTTTAACAAGATCAGAAAATAATTGGTTAGAAATGTGTGGTTTGTTATATGTCTGGAATATCAGAAGAGTTATTAGAAGGTAGTTTAACTTCTGGTTAGATAGTTTAACACTGCAACCATCATAAATATGAACCAGTTATCAAGCATCTGAATTTTAATCAAGAGATGATGGGGATGCTGCAACAGTTGTAAGTGCCCTTGTAACTTTGAACAGTCACTAAATGAACTGTTGCAAGACAAGGACTACCTTTTATTTTATTTATTTATTTATTTATTATATATATATATATATATATATATATATATGTATATGTATATGTATATGTATATGTATATGTATATGTATATGTATATGTATATGTATATGTATATGTATATGTATATGTATATGTATATGTATATGTATGAGCATGAATTGAATACATAAAATGAATACAACTCAAGGGAACATTAGGACAGGGATGGTAGGCATGCTGGTGCTCTTCTGCCCTTACAGACCTCTTAGGAATGGTGTGAGGTCAACAGTAGACAGTTTTAGCTTAAAGTTTTGGGGGTTTTGGGATGTGACCACAGAGTCAGGTAGTGTATTCCAGGCATTGACCACTCTGTTGCTGAAGTCATATTTTCTGCAATCGAGTTTGGAGCAGTTCACTTTAATCTATGCAGTTCACTTGTATCTGTTGTGTGCCCGTGTATTGTTGTGGTTGAAGTTGTAATAGTCATTGACAGGTAGGACATTGTAGCAGATGATTTTATGAGCTATGCTTAGATCATACTGAAGGCGGTGTAGTTCTAAATTTTCTAAACCCAGAATTTCAAGTCTGGTGGCATAGGGTATTTTGTTGTGAGCAGAGGAGTGGAGGACTCTCCTTGTGAAATATTTCTGGATGTGCTTAATTGTATTAATGTCTGATATGCAGTGCAGGTTCCAGACAGATGAGCTGTATTCAAGAATTTGTTTAGCAAACGTTTTGTACGTTCTCTCTCTGTAGCATCTCCTCTCCCTCCCTCCCTCCCTCTCTCTCTCTCTCCCTCCCTCCCTCCCTCCCTCCCTCTTTTTCACAGCTTAAAATCACCATCCCTGGGGAGTTTTGAGTCTAGGAAAATAAAATATGCTAGAATTTTAATGTCTTCTCTGGAAGTGGGGGCATTTTGGAGTGGGGCCCTTTTTCTTGTTAGCATAAAGCTATTGAGCAGCAAATCTGCTTTTTCATTCTTCTTTCACTTTCAACAAGAGATTCCTTAAGTCTTCCTATATTCCAGTCTGGTTGGTATCAGTAATTTGCCTGAGGCTGTTGATGTTTCTTCCAGCAATTCAAATTCCATGTATATATATTTTGCAGTCCAGTATTTATTATTGTATCAATTGAATATCAATTAAACAAGGTAGTGATTTACAATTTAGGTGCACTCCTATTCCGATTTTTGACTATTTAATTGCTCCCTATTCCATTCTAGCTATTATCTCTCAACTTCTTACAATTTTTCAGTACAGAGCTAAGGTCTATCCATAATTTATCTGTTTCTGCACAGTCCAAAGCCTTTACATAATAAATACAAGAAAAAGCAAACATGAGAATTCCCTGGTCTTTTCATTATCCCTTAGATTTTAGCAATGTGAAATTGAGTGCCCTTACTTCTTCTGAATCTAGTTTGTACATCTGGCAGGTCTTGTTCTGTATATTGCTGAAGTCTGCACTTTGAACTTTGAACATTATTTTACTGATACATAAGGTATATGCAGATATTTGATTGAATGAGCATTCTTCAGCACTGTCCTTACTGAAGGTATTGTACCACTGTCCTTGGTACTGAAATATAAACTGATTGTTTCTAGTCTCTTGGCCACTACTGAATTTCCCATACTTTCTCAAAAGCCACACTTACAAGATTTTAAACATGTCTTCCAGTATTTAATCAACTCCTGGTACCTTTTGCTTTATGCCTTCACCTATTTTCAGTGTATCAGCAGACATTTTTCTTGCTTTATGCATTGCAGGATATTTTTGTTGGATTCATCTTTAACCATGACACAAAATTCAGTTCACAGTTCTTCGTCCAATCCATTCGTCCATCTATTCTTTTCCACTTACCACCTAATCGCAAGAAATATTGCTGACTTGTATCTTGTTGGTCTGATGATTTTATTTATTTTCTTTACTTTTAATCTGTCACGTTGGAAGAGGACATTTTGTGTAGTCAGCACAAGGTCTTGTTCTTGCTGAGCGAATAGAGCTTTGACATCTTTGCTTGCAGAGTATGTAGTCAATTTGGTATCTGAAACTAAAGAAAAACTTAAATGAAATTCAAAAGCATCTTGAGAATGAGATAAAAGTTTTGAAACATATTTTTGTGACTGTAGAAATGGTAACTTTCAGAAAATTGACTGATTTGACATGATGATGATGATGATGATGATGATGAGGAGGAGGAGGAGGAGGAGGAGGAGGATATGGTGGTAGAATATGGGCCAAGGACGCAGAGGAGAGGAACCCTTTCCCAGGGAACAAAGAGACAATCTTTGGTATGCAGAAAGAAAGTGAAGCAGTTTCCCCTAGCAGTTCATAGGATATATCTAATTGTTATTCAGATAAGTACTTTGGTCAGGCAAGATGTCTCTCTATTGGCCAGCAACAATAAAAAAAAATTTTTTTTTCAATCTGAGCAAGTTGTCTATGGAGATTTTCAATCATCCAGGTCATGGTTGTCCCAAAGTGCTTTTTCAAAAAGCAACTGGATTTTCTTGGGTTTTTTCTTTTCTTTTCTTTTCTTTGAAAATATTTTACTTTTCATCCAAGAAATTTCTTCAGTTTTGAAAAAGCTTCTTGGATGAGAAGCAAAATATTTTCAAGGAAAAAAACAACAACAACAAGCAAGTCCAGCTGTCTTTTGGAAAAGCATCTTTGGGTCTGAGCAAGTTGGTTAAGGGGACAGCATATATATCCTCCAGGAAGGTTTCATTCCTCATGTTTCACCTAATTTGGATAGGCTCTTTAGGTGAGTAGGCAGAAAGTCATTGGGATGAAAATGTTCCATTTCCTAAAACCTTGACCCTACATGGGTCATTAAGTGTTGCCTCCCTGGTGAACATGTGAAATGGCCTTAATCTTCCAGGGGAAGTATTTTCCTACATGGAGCTCTTCTTTAGTATCTGTACCTACAACACATCCCCTAATCTATCATATTATCACCTGCCATTAATTTCTATCCCCTTGGGCTGTATAAACTCTTCAAATAGGAAAATGTATCTCTAGTGATCAGCTGCCAGTACCAAGCAACAGTTTTAAAAGTGGCCATATGTATGAGACCTGGAAGATTAGCAATTACCAATGGTCTAAATCTCTTGGTTACCTGTCTGTTTTTTGATTAAATTATGCTGCTATGATGAGTGCTCTGCAGCTTATCTAATTTTGTGATGAATCCACTTTCTGCCATATTGCTCCCAAGCCTTTCTCTTGGCCTGACAGTTGTGATTTGCCTTGTCTACCCAGTGATTGTGGAAGAGCCTTCTTCATTTAGGATGTCAACACCAGAGGAGGAAAGCAATTTAGTGGATTAAACTGCTATGCTCTCTAGGACAAAGACATATAATTTTGATAAAAGCGGAAGATGGGCCAGAGAAATTCTCTGGAATAAAAAAAATAAACATATCCCCGGGGATTCTTTTAGAAATATTTTATGAATCCTGATGGGATGAATCTATTTCTTTATTGTCCCTCTGGAACTGAAATGGCTGAAGAACAAACTGTTTGCCAAGTAGTTGATGTGCAAAATTCCAGTATATTTTCTGCAAAATACCTGTTTATGTTCTTTTCGGAGCTCAGTTATTAAAGAGACTCAGGACAAGGATTGTTGCAACTCCTTTGATCTAGTCCTTTCAAGTTGTTTTTATGTTTTGAGAAAAAGAGTCCCTGCCACCACTTTGTTCACCATGACAGAAAGGAATGGAAAACCCCCTTTCAAATTGGATTGCATTTACAGCTCAAATAGGATTGTTCATTTTGTTTCAAATCCCTGTCAGGCTGTTCCTTGCACTCCATTTCTTCCTATTTCTTCATTAACCTGAAACTGATCTGATCACATTTTTTTTAAAAGGAAACATTACTTTTGATAGTTTATATATAAAGTAGCTATTTACAAGGATTTTACCCATAAATACACATAGTTGGCTCACCTGGGACCCGTTTGTTAATTCTAAAATAGCACTTAGCAATAGCACTTAGACTTATATACCACCTTACAAGGATTTTACAGCCTCTCTAAGCAGTTTCCAGAGTCAGCATATTGCCCTAGCTATTTGGGTCCTCATTTTACCCAACTTGGAAGGATGAAAGGCTGAGTCAACCTTGAGCATGATGAGATTTGAACTGCCAAATTGCAGGCAGCCAGCATTCACAGAAGTAGCCTGCAGTACTGTACCCTAATCACTGAACCACCAAGGCTCATATCAATTAATATCAATTAAAATGTTATGTCACCATAATATCTTAATTGATAAAATTAATATTTTTATACACATTCATTCCAAAATAATACCTTTTCTATGCCTTTTGCTTAAAATACACAGTACACAAATTCACACATAAGACAGATCATGAGCCAAGAAGAAATCTTATCACTCAGCAAAGAGTGAAAACCAGAAACAGTTCCAAAACCACAATTGTGCAATGTTTTTATCAGCACTAATTAAGCTGATTCAAATAATCTTCGAAGTTCCGGTTTCTTTACAGCTTGTAACTTGAGCTAAAGATCAAAGGTGGAGAAGAAGCAGAAGCATTAGACAATTGGACAAAATATTTTTAGCCATGATGTTTGGCTGCTTAGGGTGACTTTTATATGAAGAGGTGGAAAGAATTTTAATAATTGTATAGTTTTAATTCAAAATTAAATGTATTCCTATACTAACTCTGACTTTTCTTTTGATCATTAACATGATCTATAAATAACTGAAACTAGAAAAAAACTATTTTGCAAAGATTGCTAAACCATTTCCTCCTCTGGTAATTAATGACCAGGCTAACTAATTCAACAACAACAACAACAACAAACAAGGAAAATTCTTTCACAAAACAGAGTTTCTCTAAGTACACCAAGATAACACCCAGAGTCAGACGTAGGCATACACCAAAATAAGATAAGGATATTAAAACCAGAGTTGTACATCCATCAAATTAAACATTACAAAGGGCACATACACACACACCACAACATACCACTTTCCCTATAAATACTACCAGCCTTGTACCTCAATTTGTAGCTATCAATTTGTAGTTTTTATGCTCCTTAATAACTTCTTCCTCTTAAAGCTGTTGAGTCTGATATCATTTTTACACAATCCTGTCTTGGATTGTAAGAATCCTTCTGACAGAGTTTATAGACAGAATGCATTTGGCCTAGTAGGCTCTGCAAAATGGTGTATGGTTATCCCAAGCCACCGAGTCAAAGAAGCAATGGTAAACTATCCAGTTTTGAAATACAAACTTTGACCGAGCCATGAAAATGCAAGAATCCATCTATATTTCCATGCATGCAGAAGCACAAAAGAAATCACAGTGTGATTTAATGAGTAATTTTTTTTTTACCAGGAATTATTCTTCTTGTGCCATATCCATCATCAAACATTGGCAATCATGTTGGCAATCCTATTTTTCTCAACAGCTACACAAAATAGTGCTGCTGAGTTTTGACCAAACCAGTCCCTTAGATTTTGAAGCCATGATGTTCTTCTTTCTCTTAAGTGAAGTATGCTGTATTTTTCCAGGTGTCGCATCACATGTCCAAAATATTCTAACTTTTGCTCTTTTTATGGTTTTGATGATTTTCCTTGGCTTTCCCAGGCAGCTTATCACCTCCTCATTTCTGATTTTTTAACCAGGAGTGGATTGAAGTCTTCCAGACATGCAACATCTGACAAGTGTACAGACTCAAAGGCATTCTGAAGGCTACGTACTGTCTTGTCCAGTCTCCCCAAAACAAATTGACTGTGACTCTTGAAAGAGACAGGGAATTGAATAAAGTAAGGAAGCAGAGTCAAGCAAAAGAAAAATCTGATCGGGCTCTAATTTTCAAGGCAAATAATTCTCTAAATGTGGTAAAAGTAGCAGGTCACCCTTTCAGATTCCAAATTAGAATACCTCAAATGTTTAGCAAGAGATCAAATATTTCAATAATTGTCCAGGTAATTGTGAAGCCCAATCTTCTCTTTCTTCTTCTCTTCCTTTCTCCCTCCCTTCCTCCCGCCCCTCTCGATTCCTTTTCATGAAGGAATATGTGGCTTGATTCTTTTGAAGATATTTTCATATAATATTTTCTCAAGCTGTGATTGAAACAGGGAGGTGTGCTTCATGATGATTGAATATGTGCCAACCACATTGGTGTCAACTCTGAGCAAACAGGCAGATACATTTTCTACATAACATTCTCAATCTGCTCTTTCTGGTCTTCCACAAACTGTACCCATTGGTGCTGTAACTCAGTCCACCCACTTGATATTCATCTTCCTCTTCTTTTTTTTTCTTTTCACCTTTCCCAACATTATAAACTTTTTCAGAGAACTAGGTATCATTTTATGTGTCTGAAGTAAGTAAAATATACTGCCCCCAAATTATAATTTGAGCCTGGCCTTCTGTCACCCCATGGAGAACTCATGAGTAAATCTGTTCAATTATCCATTTGTTTTCTTGGCTATTCATCAGAGGTGGGTTTCAACAGGTTCTGACCAGTTCTGGAGAACTCGTAGCAGACATTTTGAGTAGTTTGGAGAACCAGTAGTAAAAATTCTGATTGTCCCCGCCCAGTGGTGAAATCTAAAATTTGTTAATACCGGTTCTGTGGGTGTAGCTTGGTGGTGGTGGTGGTAATGTGACTGGGTGGGCATGGCCAATTTTTTTTTTTTACTTTTAAAACAATTTTTCTACAATCTCTCAAGCGAAGAGGTTGTAAAAAAATGCTTTCAAAAGGCTCTGACAATCCCAGCAGAGACTTTTTTTCTTTTAAATGCCTCTGACAATCAGGCAACTCAGCTTGGATCATCTGAGACATTTTTTAAAGAAAGGTTTTTTTCTTTTAAATGCCTCTGGCTTTTTTTTTTTTTTTTACTTTTAAAAGCATTTTTTCAGCCGAAGAGGTTGTAGAAAAAATGCTTTTAAAAGTAAAAGAAAGCCTCTGATGATTATGCGGCTCAGCTGGGCAGGGGGAGGGGGATTTTTGCTACCAATCGTCCAAACCACCCGCCTCCATTGCGACCGGATTGGGTGATCCGGTCCAAACCGGGAGCATTTCACCCCTGTCCCCGCCCCCATCTATTCTCTGCCTCCCAAGTCCCAGCTGATCGGGAGGAAATGGGGATTTTGCAGTAACCTTCCCCTTGATTGGGGAAGGAATGGAGATTTTATAGTATCCTTCCCTTGGAGTGGGATGGGAATGGAGATTTTACAGTATCCTTCCCCTGCCACACCCACCAAGCCACACCACTCCCACCAAGCCACACCATGCCCACCAAGCCAGACCCACAGAACCAGTAGTAAAAAAAATTGAAACCCACCACTGTTATTCATGGTGTTTTCTGGAGTGTCTATGGAGTGTCTATTTTCAGGAATTTCCTCCCACAGTGAAATTCAAAAACATCAGTAGCCTTTCTATCTCTAGAGGGGGACTGGCCCCAAACTCATCTATATGGCTTTTGGCTAAGGCAGGATTAGAATTAAAGGTCTCCAGTTTCTAGCCTTAACCATTACACCAACATCCCTTTTACTATCACAGTAAATATTTTACTGTTCTTTGGAACAGTACAGCTTTAATTAGGTGACTAATTGGAGAGCAATTTGGGCTTTACTCTGCAATATTCTTTTGATTTTAATGGCTTGCCTGTTTTTTATTTTATTTTATTTGTTTATTTGCATTTGAAAGTTGTAACAATGCTTTTTTGTAGTTCTGGCTGGGTTGCCCAACATACTATTTTCTTTCTCCTTTTTAAAATCACTTCTGACATCAAATTATTACTAAATAGATAAATGGCAGTTAGCATAAATCCACAAGGAAGAAATAATCATATTTAGAACTGACTTGCTCCATCTGACATTTCTGATCATTTGTTTCTTTATTAAACGTGTCTTACCTTCAAAGTCTATGTTGTTAGCTATCGTTTTCTATCTTTTTCAAATCTCAAAACTAAATCAAGGTCATTCCAAAGAATTGGAATGGGACAATGGTAACTTCGCTACTATTCAATATTGACAGTGAACAATCCAGGTAGTCCTCCAGTTACAACAGTTCATTCAGTGACCATTTGAAGTTACAAAGGCACGGAAAAAAGTGACTTAGGATGAATTTCCCACTTATGACAGTTGCAGTATCACCATGGTTACATGAATTACATTTGGATGCCTGACAACCGGTTCATATTTATGACGGTTGTGGTGTCCCAGGGTCATGTGATCATCTTTTGTGACCTTCTGACAAACAAAGCCAATAAGGAAGCCAGATTCACTTAACAACCATGTTACTAATATAACAACTGCAGCGGTTCACTTAACAAATGTGGCAAGAAAGGCTGTAAAATGGTGGGAAACTCACTTAACAAATCTCTCACTTAGCAACATAAACTCTGGGCTCAATTGTGGTTGTAAGTTAAAGACTACCAGTATCTATTTCACATTTTAAATTTCATTTATTTATTTATTTATTTATTTATTTATTCATTCATTCATTCATTCATTCATTCATTCATTCGATTTATATGCCGCCCTTCTCCGGAGACTCAGGGTGGCTTACAATGCATTAAGCAATAGCCTTCATACTTTTGTATATACCTGCTTAGTAGGGCTTTGCCCCTCCCCCCACAAGCAACTTTTTTTTATACAAGGTCAGCTTATTGCCCCCACAATCCAGGTCCTCATTTTCCTACCTCGAAAGGATGGAAGGCTGAGTTAACCTTGAGCCTGGTGAGATTCGAACTTGCAATAATTTTGTCTTTAACCCTTCAAAAATACTACAAGAGATATGCAGTAAAAGTCTACATTGTCATTGAAATCAAGCATATTTGATTTTGTCTTCTCTTCAAATTAATTGAGAGCTAAAATATTATTTACTCAGGTACAGTTAGCAGTGACCATTAGAAGTTCCATCAGTTTCAGTCTGTTCAGTTCTGCTGGACCAAAGGTATGTTCAGGTACAGATAGCCTTTAGCTACTAAGTCATTAAGTCAGTTCATTCCTGGCTGGAAATTTCTCTTGCAACAATAACAACAATTCTCATTCCTGTTGGCTTTTGAAATAGTGTACAAAGCAGAAGAGAATGTTGATGAAATTCTCATAGCTAGCCTAGGATGGCTTTGTCCATATTGAATTACATAAAGTGATAAAATACTGTGTGACAAATTAGAAGACACACTACTATGGATAAGTTTCCATTATCTTCTGAGAACTGGAGTACTCAAGGTACTCATCAGTGCATCCACCCTTCTCTGCCTGCTATAATGTAAAAACTACATTATAATTTTTACATTAAGCTGGTTGTATCCACATTTGACCATTCTTTTTCACTTGATGAAAGCAGATTAGTGAAAGAGATTCAATTCCAAATAGCTAAATAAGAAGCATTAGAGTAGAGAAGAGTAGAGTAGAGTAGGGTAGGGTAGGGTAGGGTAGGGTAGGGTAGGACAGGGTAGGGTAGAATAACACAGTTGGAAGGGACCTTGGAGGTCTTCTAATCCAATCCCCTGCTCAAGCACAGACCCTATACCATTTCAGACAAACAAATAGATTTTTTTCTGCCTTTTTTCTATTATTGCTCCTTCATTATTTTTGGCTTCTTGCTGAATCCTAAGGAAGGTTCTCATGAAAGAATTCCCATGTTTCCCATAACATTTGGACTGTCACCGCTAAAGGAAAATCATTTGAAAAATATGAAGCCACACTGCTCAATATATCTACCCACAGATTTAACTGAGAGTTGTTTGCTTCCAGCAGCATAATAACCAACTCACTATGGAGATTCTAAGGAGCTTAGACTGGAGATTTCTAAACTCATAGTTGTATAGAAAGGGTTGTTACATTTTCAAAAACAAGAGGACAGCTACTTTTTATAAGGCAATTTGGTAGTACTTTTAGCCAAAAGAATAGGATCTAGACATGCAGGGGTGGGTTTCACTTACCTTTACCACCTGTTCGCCCTGCGTGTGTGTGTACATACTTGCTTCATGCGTGCTGTCTGCATATGCACTAGGCCTTCCGCGCATGCACTTTGCTCTCTTGAACGCCTTCCGTGCATGCACCCAGCCTCGAAAATGTGCCTAAATAGCATGACTTGGAGCGGGGACGGGTGAGCAGGCCCATCCTCGATCGCCGCTACCAGTTCACCTGAACTGGTACAAACCGGCTGAATACCACCTCTGTAGACATGTAACACTGAGCCTTCAAATAGAAACTAGGACAAGGTATAATTCTGGATTTACTCCAAAATCTCTGCTTTGTAGCACATGGGGACACAAGTATCACACCGTCTTCAATGCTTTAAAGGAGTTGCATCTTTTCATTGGCTTGTTCTCCATGATCAACAAAAACACACAACTACTTTAAGGTGTTGTAGACAAATAATACCTGTTGCAAAGCATCTTTTGGAGGTCAAAAATGAAATGCTCCACAGCCATACTAGATACCTAATTTGAAGTTACTTTTTTTCCTCCATAAATTATAGAGGTGTGCACAAAGAGGAAACAATCCTTTAGAAATTGTACTGTGCAGAGGAAAGATTTCTTATTTCTCCCAGGTATTCTGAAGCAAAGCAATTCTTTATATAACTAGGAAATGTAAAAAAAGGACAAATACTTTTTGATATCAGTGAGAAGCTCTTTCCTAAAGGTTCAATCTTTATGGGAAGGGAAGAATTTTCTTTAAAATATGTTGGCAAGAAGAAAAAGTCATTCTTATATTGTATAATTTATGGAGGAGCATGGAAGGATCAATAGCTGCATATTAATCTTTCAGCTTTAGCTCAGAAATGCTCCAGAATGTGCAAAATCTTCTTCAGAACAACCATGTGATCCTGGAAACAACCACTGGTACTTTAATTATCTGCAAGCAGGTGCTTTGTTTATGGTCCAGGAAATTCCAACTATCAGTGACAGTAGCTGAAAAGGTAGATAAATATATAGACAATTGGTTGATAAGCACTAGCACTAGCACTTAGATTTATATACCGCTTCACAGTCTTTTTACAGTCCTCTCTTTACAGAGTCAGCATATTGCCACCAACAATCTGGGTTCTCATTTTACTGACGTCGGAAGAATAGAAGGCTGAGTCAACCTTGAACCTGGTGAGATTCGATCTGCCAACTGTTGGCATCTGGTGATCAGCAGAAGTAGCCTGCAGTACTGCATTCTAACCACTGCGCCACCATGGCTCTTATAGATTCTAATAGATTCCATCCATATTCCCTCAGATTTTGGGAGTGAAGAATTAGTCTGGCAGTTGGCATGAGTTTGTGCACAGTAGTCTATGTAACACAGTTGTTATATAGTTGTTATATTATGTTGTTATATAATGCTACAACCATTATGGTTGCAAGTGAACTTTGCCAGTTAAATGGAAAAGCCTCACTTAAAAACTCCACTTCCTGCTCTCCCCCACCTTCTGAAACACCCCATGTACTATTTCCCAACCTTAGGGTACCTACAGCCTAGGTACCCAGAGAGGGGCCTGGTTTTGCCCCTCTCTGGGTTCCTGCAAGCATTTCTCATTCCACTGGTCCCCACAGGGCTTGGGCCTTCTCTCCACCCCTAGTCACAGGGGTGAAATGCACCCAGATCAGACCGGATTGCCCGATCCAGTAGTGAACTTTGCCAGTGGTTCAGCGATCCGGTAGCGATGATGGAGCAAAGCTCCACCCACCCACTCAGGTGAAACTACTTCCCGGTTTTAACCAGGAAGTAATGTGTAAAGTTTTGCACATGCACAGAAGGCCTGCTTGTGCATGTGATGTGTGTGCGTGCATGATTGAAGTGAGAGCACGCAGCATGTGTACTTCCAAACCGGTAAGGAAGATAAGTAGATTTCACCCCTGCCTAGTCACCTATCATATACTTACCCTCTGAAAATCTCTTGAACTCTGGCACTTTCCTCAGTGCTGCACAGACTTCATCAGGGAATCAGAATGGAGCAGACCATGACTGAGTTGCGTGATGGCCTCCAAGAAGTGGCCACCATTTTAGCACAAAGACAAGGATTTGTGGGGACACTGAAAATGGCTACATCCGGAGGTGACCATATGGCCCAAGGATGTGTGTCCTGCTCTCATTTCCCAACTGGACATCTGGAGAACTCCAAAAATTAAGTGATGGGTGATAGAGGTGGGATAGGGAGCAGATCCAAGGACTGTTGTAACTAGCGGTGGGTTTCATATTACGTTACTACCAGTTCTCCCACATGTGCACGCTCACTTGATGCACATGTGTGCCCAGTTCGCACATGTGCCTGCCTTCTGCGCATGCACCTGGCCTTCTGTACATGCACTTTTCTTGTGCCCGCGTCTTCCATGTATGCACCTGGCCTCAAAAAGGTGCCTAAATAGGATGGCATAGAGCTGGGGTGGGTGAGCGGGCCTACCTGAAATTTCTGTTACCAGTTCGGGCAAACCAGTCCAAACCGGTTGAATACCACCTCTGGTGGTAACCCTACTCGGTGGAATGAGAGGGGAGAGAGGCAGAAGGCCACTGCAGCATCCCGGAGCTCAGTTGTAAGGGTAAATGACTTCAGGAGGTGCTGAAGTGACTATAACTTTGAAATAGCTGCTAAGCGACTGATCGTAAAGCTAGGATTACATGCAGAGCCTCAATGTTTTTGTTTAAATATAATTCTCCGGTTTTGCTTACTCGCTGCCAGCAGTTTTAGGAAGGGTGGCTCTAGAAATTGGAGAAATGACTAAATGAGTATCTGCTTTTATTTTCTATCACGATGACAATTTCCTCCAGTGTATTTTATTTTATTTTTTTTTAACATGAAAGACATCCTTTGTTTGAAATATACATTCCTTCAACTTGCATCAAAGTTGTCTTTCCTAAAAAATCATGAAAGAGTATAAATGGTGGTGTGAAAGGTGAATTGATCAGCATTTACTCTTACAACAAGCTGCTTTGACATTGAAGTAAAGATTTAGGGGGCGGGGGGAACATTCCATAAAGGTCACTTTTCCCCTTCTACTCTTGTTCAGATTCAATCAGTGCATTGCAGGCCTTCTTGTACAGCTGCCTGGAATAGAAAATGTTTCTAATCTGTACATTTAAGTGAATGTCCTTACTCATCACTGTCTCCAGAAGTATTCCTCATTTGTCACGTCTGGTTATTAATCTTGCAATTTTGTAGCCGTATAATAATTGCCTTAATGGGTTCAGTAGGTATGTAGACGTCATTCAGAATCAAATGAAAGAACCTAGAACTAAGGAGAAATTTCCTGACGGTTAGAAGAATTAATCAGTGGAACAACTTTACAGATTACAGATTAACAGAGTCGGGAGGGACCTGGTAGATCATTTATTCCAGCCCCCTACCCAAGCAGGAGATCCTACACCATTTTTGACAGATAGCAGTCCAGACTCTTCTTGAAAGTCTCAAGTGATCAAATTCCCACAATGACCGAAGGCAAGCTATTCCATTGGTTGATTGTTCTGTCAGAAAATTTCTCCTTATTTCCAGGTTAAATCTCTCCTTGTTCAGTTTCCATCCATTATTCCTTTCTCCTCCAGAAATATAATACTAATTAATAAATAATAATAATAATAACAACAACAACAATAACAATAACAACAGTAATAGTAAAGTATATAATAAATTATTATTGTTGTAGTTATCGTTATTATTGTTATTATTCCTCCAGAAGTTGTGAATGCTACAATACTGGAAATTTGTAAGAAGAGATTGGACAACCATTTGTCTGAAGTTGTATAGGGTTTCCTGCCTGAGTAGGGGATTGGACTAGAAAACCTCCAAGGTCCCTTCTAACTCTGTTATTCTGTTATTCTGAAAGGCTGGTTAATTAAATATAGGAATAATATGTTGGATTAGGAGTTTAATTTCTAAAATGGGTTCAGAGGAAATCTGGCTTCCTTAAATCTTTGTAGTCAATTTTTTGATAGATTCATAAGACTATTGCGACCATTACTCAAGGATACCATCTTTTTCCAATTGCAAAAATGTATGAATTCAACTTAAAAGGCATTGAGTTTTTAAAAAAGACTCATTTTGAAGCATCCAATGTACTTCCAGGCAGCAGAAAGACAGTCTTTTCTCTTTAACTGGTGTTACAGTAGAAGAAACAGATTTGTCTGAACTGAGAAGGTCAGTGTGAGAAGTGAGTTGGGGCTGGGACACTATGCAGGAGAAATTTGGTTCACAATCCATTGGGTCAGTGGTGGTAAGTGATTGAAACTCATAAGGGAATATCTCTCCCGCTGCCTTGAGTCCATAGGCAGTTCCATAGGTGGAAGGCGTAGACATTTTGATAAAGTAGGAATGTTTAGTACTGTAAGGAGCCCCCGACTGCTCCTGAGTGAAGGAGTGGAACATCTGCCAGTTTGACCTGAGGTAATGGAATGTCATGCAATTGGCAGTTGGAACTTTTCAGGTGGAGAGGGGGAGTAGAACGTCTAACTCCATAGCATCAGAGCATCAGAGCATGTTAATATACTTTATATGAATATATTGTATATGAAATACTAATGATCTGATGGTCATTTCAAAAAACCCTTTCTTAGCAAGCACCTAGAAGCCAAGAGGAACATATGTGCCAAATTTCAAGTGTGTAGGCTTTACCGTTCTGGAGATTTTGTGATGATTTAGTGGATTTCCCTTTAATATATATAGATATACTCCAGGTATGTATGGTGGGGATAATCAGCTCTGTGCCAAAATGCACAGAATGCCTTGTTGAACAGAACGCATAGTATTTGGTCTAACTGTGTAGCAAAATGAGGTAGAAATGAAGATGTAGAGTCGTAGTGCAAAAGTAGATTGGACTAAGAGTGCTGGTGGGAAAATCTTCTGCTGTGATCATAACGACAAGCTTGGTTTGCTTGTTGTTCATAGAAGGAAGGTAATAGAAGAGAATTTTTATTTTTTTTCTATCAGGGTAGAATAAAGAATTTAAAAAGTAAAATATAAATAGTATTTTAGTAAAATAAAAGTAGCAATCAATAGATCTAAAACACAGTGACTGTAATTTTCATAAAGTATATATTAAATATATTGCTTAACAAAAACTAAGGATCGGTATTAAGCTTTGAGCCAAGAATACCTAGGAATATCTACAAAACAGTATAAATCACTGGCTGAAATCCTTTTTCTTCCTCCTCCTCCTCCTCCTCCTTCTAATTTAGATGTCATTCAACTCCCAACAACTCTTTAAAAAAACTGCTAAATCTCTCTCTCTCTTTCTCTGCCCCCACTCTCTCTCCCTTTATATATCTATCAGTGGAAAATGATGGATACAACATAGAGAAGAATTAATTACCAGTAAGTCTTTAATGGGCTAAATTAGGGCATTAACACTCTGAAAGATTGACTGCCACAGCAAAGTACAGATAAGGGCCCATTTTAATCTATGCTAATCTCCTACTGAAACCACATGACTAAGAGGGATCATTCTAGGATCAAAGACTCATGTATAATTTGCAAATTAACTTGTCCCAAGGGAAAAGTTAGGGAACCTAGAAAACCTAAATCTTAGAATGTAAGAGCTGCAAGTATCTTTGGATGTCATCGAGTCCAACCCTCCCTATCCATTGCAGGAATTCCTAACAAATAGACATCTACCCCTGTTTAAATGCCATCAAGAAAGTAAGTCCCAAGGCGCTCTTTTCTCTTGCACAAAGCATTTAGAGGAGGCTATTAGCAAATTGAGATAACACTAGCAAAACACTCATCCTCAGAATGTTAAAACAACTATATCTGTTTTCAGATCTAATCAATCATTACTGAAGTCATTAGTGCAGTCATGATTTTTGCAAAGATATCATGGCTGCTTCAGGGGCTGTCTCTGGTTATCTACACAGGCCAGCAATACTTATGATGGGAGTGCTGTATCCTAAAGGAAATATCTGCTTTAACATTTGCAGGAGAGGCGGTTTGCTGATTCCAATATACTTTGTGAAACACCCTCTGAAAGGTTTTGCTTTGTTCTGCTAATTTAATGGGATAAAACTCTGTAGAGATTCTCAGTCATCCAGGTCATGGTTGTCCCAAAGGTGTTTTTTCAGGAGGCAACTGGACTTTCTTGGGTTTTTCTTTTTCCTTTTGAAGACATTTTGCTTCTCACCCAAGAAGCTTCTTCAGCTCTGACAGGAGAGTTCATTCCCCACTGGCCTGTCAGAGTTTAAGAAGCTTCTTGGATGAGAAGCGAAACATCTTCAAAAGAAGAACAAAAAAACAAGAAAGTCCAGTTGCCTCCTGAAAAAAAAGCACCTTTGGGACAATTTAATGGGATGTTATGATCCAGTTCACAGAGAGCTTCAGAAGGCATGAATCTGATGGGTTTGCATCAGAGCTTCATCACTGGAGGCTTTCAAGAAGAGTTTGGACTGCCAAATGGTGTATGATCTCTTGCTTGGGTGGGCGGTTGGACTAGATAAGTTACAAGGTCCCTTCCAACTCTGTTAATCTAAAGAAAATGGATACAAAGGTAAAGGTTTCCCTGCCCAGTCGTGTCTGATTCTAAGGCATGGTGCTCATTTCTGTTTCTTGGCTGAGGGAACCAGCGTTGTCCAATGACATTTTTGGTGGTCATGTGTCCAGCATGCCAAAGGCACATGGAAGACTGTTACCTTCCCACCGAAGTGGTGCCTATTAATCTACCTGCATTTGCATGCTTTTGAACTCCTAGGAGAAAGGGCAAGAAACAGGAGTTCACCCTGTCGCGCAGCACTCGGGTCTCAAATCCTATAGATAGAATTGCTTCTCTGTCATTAGAATGAACGGGTAAATGTCTGAAGCTGATTGGCTTTTGGTCTCATGAAGAAAGGAATCAATCTGTGGAACAGCAGGCTGCTTGACAAAATTGCAGGCACCTGTGCTGTTTTTGCCCCCACCCATTTGAGCCTTCTCCATCAGTGTTAGCACATCAGAATTGCCCATAAAGCCACAATCTTTACAGAATGTGGGAGGAGTAGGGCGGAGGCATATATATTGGAGCTCTGCAGCCACCAGCAAATAAAGATGTTCAGCGGTCAAAAGAAAGAAGATATTTTTTCCGATCAGAGAAAAGAAGAGGAGAAGGGACAGGAGGAAGAGGAGGAGGAAGAAGAGGAGAAAGTTGTATAGTAGTAGTAGTATAGTAGTAGTAGTACTGGTAGCAGCAGATCACTGATGCAAAACACAATGTGAAAATCCCAAGAATTCTACAGTACATTCTGGCCAATATTAAAGGTAAAGGTTCCCCTTGCACACATGTGCTAGTCATTCCCAACTCTAGGGGGTGGTGCTCATCTCCGTTTCAAAGCTGAAGAGCCAGTGCTGTCCAAAGAGGTCTTCGTGGTCATGTGGCTGGCATGACTAAACGCCAAAGGTGCATGGAACGCTGTTACCTTCTTCCATAAGATGGTCCCTATTTTTCTACTTCAATTTTTACGTGCTTTTAAACTGCTAGATTTGGACAAATGGGAGCTCACCCAATTACACGGCACTAGAGATTTGAACCACTGAACTGCCAACCTTTTGATTGACAAGCTCAGTGTCTTAACCACTGAACTATCATGTCCCTGGCCATTATTAGAAAAAAAAAACCCGGGGGAATAGATATTTTTCTCATCCCTTATAAGAAGGTATAAAGAAACCACCCACTCCAGACTCCAATGGTTTTTATATGTATCTGAAGTCTAGGTCAATGTAATTGAGCATAGTTTTGAAAAGAATCTGGGACACTCTTCCAAAAATGTTGCCAAGAAAACTGCAAGGGCTGAACCATTTGGTCACTGGAAGTCAAGAGTTATATGAAAAGACATAGCTATGAAAATCCCGAAAATGATAGCAGCATACAGAAAATAGGTCTATTGTAATTTCACTTTCCACCTTAACTTTCATTTTAAACTATGGCATAGATTAGAAGACCATCCATAACAGTGGTGGGTTCCTCCCGGTTCACCTCTGTTTCGCCAAGCCGGTAGCAATGACAATATCACATCACTGAACCGGTTCTGCCCCCCTGCCCCCCATGTTATTCTTACCTTTTATTTGGCCCCACCCCCAATCTATTGCTGCCTCCTGAGTCCCAGCTGATGGCTGGGGGGGGGGACTGTTTAAACTCTTGCTGCGGAGCTTCAAAGGGCCGCCCTATAGCTGATGAGAAATTAAAAGAAAACAAATGAGTAGATTGGTGCCTGCAAAAATACATGAATAGATCAGTGCCCGCAAAAATAAATGGGTAGACCAGTGCCTGCAAAAATACGTGAGTAGACCAGTGCCTGCAAAAATACATGAGTAGACCAGTGCCTGCAAAAATAAATGGATAGATCGGTACAGCTCTGCAAGCAGTTAAAAGCCTGCTAGACCAGTACCTCTGCCAAATCCTAAATAATTGTCACATGATCATCAAGCCACGCCCACAAAATAAGCCACACCCACAGAACCGGTGGTAAAAAAAATTAGAACCCACCCCTGATCCATAAGTAATATTCAGTGTGTTCTTAAAGAACAATGGATTTGGAGATGACACAGTGCCGCCTCCTTTGTATGTGATGGCTGACTTGGCTTCCTAGATCTGAAGCATTGCAAAAAGCAATTTCATTGTGAATATCCTGAGATATTTATGTGGAGCTGACATGCCAATTCCCTTATTTCTGAAATCTGAGAAAAGAGCAGCTTGCCTTCCGTGGCTATCACAGCTAAAGGTCATGTGAATTATACTTGTGTGGCAAGAAATAACTCAGTGACTTTAGTTGCTTTTTCTTTATCACAATAAATATAGTTACATTTTCTATGTCCTTTTCTTCAGCTTATTATTAAATGCATGCTAGCTGCTCGGCTGTGAGTTTTCCAAACTGTTGATAGCTCAGTGTTATTATTTTGCAATATACATTCAGGCATCTTGTGTACGGAAAGAGACACATAAAATTAACAATTGTTTTATTTTTAGGTTGCCATTTTGTAGTTGCTCTGTTTTTCGTGGAAATGAAGTGCAATAAAATACCTATAATACTGTATCTGAATAACAAGGTCAATAAAAATGTATGTGGGGGAATAGCATATTGTTATAACTTTAGATTAACATTTGATTGTTAAAAATTCTGCTGCAAGAAATTTTAATTATATTTAATGCTGATTGTATCAGAGTTCTTGAATGGGAAAAACTGTGAAAAATTAATGCATCTAATTTATTCTGTGAACTTTTCAAAGTAGATTTTATAAAAATGATTCTTTTGGTAGATATTCAAGTGCACATATTATGCAGCAGATTTTAAAAATTAGTCCCTCTAGAGCCTTGTAAAGTTTAATTACTTTGATGCTTTATTGAAGGTGATTTGCCCACACAAATTTCTCTAGGACCAATATTTCCTCTTTATTATTTAGAGTCATGAATATTCCATATGCTGCTAGTCCTCAACTTATGACTACAACTGAGCCTGGAATTACAGTTGTAAATTGTGGTAATTATTATGTGGATCACTGCATCCAATTTTACATCCTTTTTTGTGGTGGACGTTAAGCAAACGTCTTCCAATGGGTGTTTTTTTACCAGAAAATGGAAGTAAATGCCCGAAACCAGCAAAAAATATCAAAAATTATGATTACATGTTGAGAGATGCTGCAAACTCATGTAAATGCGAGCCACTTGCAAGGCAACCAAAATATGATCTTGTGACTAAAAGGTGGGTACAACTGTTGGAAAATAGGTTGTAAATAGCTCTGGGGGGTGTCCATTGTAACCTGAAACAGTCACTAAACTGCCAGTCATTAAGTGAGAACTTACTTGCATTGAAAATGAAGAAGTTTGTTTTGTCTTGAATTCTGCATCCATAACTGTAGGACTTTGAGTTCTGGGTACTTATTTGTTCATATTTGCAACTATTTGAAAATTGTTTCTTTCTCTCAGTTCTTGGAAGCTTGCTTTGCTTATTATTATTGATTATATTTCATTAATCCATATTGATTATTAATGGCCACCTAGGTAATGTTTTTCCTGTGTTAATCTGAATTATTAAAAAAAAATGTGAAGCTCACTCTTCTGATGTTGATATGGCCAGGTAAGATGGCCAGAGTGGAACAGAATTAGAAACTCACCCTAACCTGGTTGTAAGTTGACGACTACCTGTATTAGAAGTAAGCACAGATTATTTATCTAAAAACAACGTCACAAATAAACATCAATATAATTTAGAGATGAATGGAAACTTGCTGTTCTTTCCACAGTCTCCAAAAATGGAGATCTGGGTTTGTGTCTTTTGCTTTTATCGTAATGGGATCATATTGAAAGGGAAGTTGGAACATAAGGAATGTAATGTAATGTTCATTTAAAAAAGAAAAAAAAAACCTCTCAAATTTTAAAGTTGCGTACTGATAAATCAGAAAAGAATGAAGATAATCCAATTGTGTGACTCACTATTAAGAGGTAATATACCTTAGTACCGTGATGGCGAACCTATGGCACATGTGCACACGTGGCACATGGAGCCATATCTGTGGGTATACAGATGTTGCCCTAGCTCAGCTCCAGTGCATATGTGCATGCCATCCAGCTGATTTTTGGGCCCACTGGAAGTCAGGAAGTGGATGTTTCCAGCCTCGGAAGGTCTCCAGGAGGCGTAGGGAAGGCCGTTTTTGCACTCTCCGGGCTCCTGGAAAGGCTCTGGAGCCTGGGGAGGGCAAAAAAAATGGGTTTTCTAGTTCCACCGTGCCATCGCATGCCAAAAGTTGGGGGAGCACAGGCGGTCGCGCGCACATGCACGGGGGTTGGGGTGAGGCACATTAAATTATGGGTGTGGGCACGCATGTGTGTGTGATCCCCCTGTGCTCCCCCCGCTTTTGTCACACAATGACAAAAAGGTTTTGTCATTCCATCACTGCCTTAGTATATCAAATTTCATAGAAAATGGTGCCAGGGCTTTCAGATTATACATTAGCTATTTACAGTTAGCTGTTTTCATTTTGCGGTTTAAGGTCTGCAACATAATGGGAGAATATCCGTAGCAAATTTCTGACAAAGAGGTTGATGGATTTGTAGGCTATGTGAGAGTCTGATGGCAAAGAATAATGATGTTGTTTCATGAATGCTGTGGGACCAATTGTTGAGAAGTAAGGAATGCTAATTAAGCTCTTCATATTCTCTTCTTAAACATTCTTAAAATATGTAGTTTGTGGAATAATGGTGAAAGACTGTTGTGCTCAACCTGACATGAAGCTTTCTTGATAGTGTAGCTGAAATATTTTCTTTCCACTCTTGGAGATATTTTCTGGATTTTTCAGTCTGCCTTTTGGGCTGCGTGCCTGGGCATTGAGGGAGAGGCTCCTCCACTTCACTCTCTCCACTAAAAGGAGCCTCTGGAGGTTCTGAAGGCCCTGGCTGAGTCTCTGCCTCTGGCATCACATCCTCTTCAGCCTCCTCGCTGTCCGACGTGAGCTCCGGCTGTTCAGGCTGCTGGTGTGACACCACACCAGCCTCCTCGTCATCGGGATCAGTCATGATCCATGCAGGCCGCTGGTGGGCCACAACGGCTACATGGTTTTCCAACTAAGTATCAAGTAGGACTAGCACTGTTTAGTAGAATCTGGAAATTGTCAAACTTTATGCCTTGGGTGAATTAAAATCTATTTTTAATCATCCCGATCTTCTCTACATTGGGATTTTATGTTGAGACCTTACTAAAAGAATAACAGAATAATAATAACAGAATAACAGATTTGGAAGGGACATTGGAGATCTTCTAGGCCAACCCCCTGCTCCGGCACAAATGGTATTGGATAGGTTGGCCAATCTCTTCTTGACAACTTCCTGCATTAGAATACCCACAACTTCTGGAGGCAAGTAGTTCTACTGATTAAGTGTCCTAACTGTCAGCAATTTTTTTCCTTAGTTTTAAGTTGCTTCTCTCCTTGATTAGTTTCCATCTATTGCTTCTTGTCCTGCCTTCAGGTCAGTGGTGAAATTCAATTTTTTTTACTACTGATTCTGTGGGCGTGGCTTTGTGGGCATGGTGTGGCTTGGTGGGCGTGGCAGGGGAAGGATACTGCAAAATCTCCATTCCCATCCAACTCTTGGGGGAAGGATATTGCAAAATCTCCATACCCACCCCATTCTGGGGCCATCCAGAGGTGGTATTTGCCAGTTCTCTGAACTGCTCAAAATTTCTGCTACCGATTCTCCAGAACCTGTCAGAACTTACTGGATTTCACCCCCGCTTCAGGTGCTTTGGAGAATAGCTTGACTCCCTCTTCTTTGTGGCAGCCCCTCAAATATTGGAACACTGCTATCATGTCACCCCTAGTCCTTCTTTTCATTAAACTAGACATACCCAGTTCCTGCAACCAGTACCTCCAGTCCCTTAATCTTCTTTGTTGCTCTTCTCTGCACCCTTTCTAGAGACTCAACATCAATATCTTTTTATATCATGGCAACCAAAACTGGAAGCAATATTCCAAATGTAGTTTTACCAAGTCATTATAAAGTGGTATTAACATCTCATGTGATCTTGATTCTATGCCTCTTTAATGCAGCCTAGGACTGTGCTGGCATTTTTGGCAGCTGCGGCACTCTCCAGGCTCATATTTAAATGATTCTCCACTTGCACTTCAAGATCCCTCTCACAGCTACTATTATTGAGCCAGGTGCTATTTTACATCTATTGCATTGCATTGCATTGCATTGGTTTTCATATTCATTTGGTTTTTCTTGCCTACGTATAAAACTTTATTTTTCTCACCACTGAATTTAATTTTGTTAGATATGGTTCAGTGTTCAAGTCTGTCAAGATCCATCTGTATCTTGAGCCTATCTTCTGGGGTGTTAACTGTTCCTGCCAGCTTGGTGGTATCTGCAAATTGATGAGTTCCCCTTCTATCCACTCATCTAAATCGTTAATCAATACTTCTTGTATTGGACCCATCATTTTTCTAACAATTAATGAGTTCCATTCAGGGGTGAAATCCAGCAGGTTCTGGAGAACCGGTAGTGAAAATTTTGAGTACTTTGGGGAACCAGCAAATACCACCTCTGGCTGGCCTCAGAGTGCGGTGGGAATGGAGATTTTGCAATATCTTTCCCCCAGGAGTGGGGAGGGAATGGGGATTTTGCAGTATCCTTCCTGGAGTGGGGTGGGAATGGAGATTTTGCAGTATCCTTCCCCTGCCAAGCACACCAAGCCACACCCACCAAGTCACACCATGCCCATCAAGCTACGCTCACAGAACCGGTAGTAAAAATATTGGATTTCACCACTGATTCCATTGTATCTTGTGTGTACTTAAAAACAACAGGAGATTTTAAAACTTCAAATGAATAGTCTTAGACTCCGTATTTTGGGTGAAATTGGTTAAGAACAATTCATAGTCATAGATTTTCTCCTTTTCATCCAATTTGGTCTATTTGTAATGCCAACAGCAGGAGGTGTGAACTAACGGAAGAAGAACAAGGGTTAAGGACTACATTTCAGATTAGAAGAGGCACTCGGGGGCATTAATTGAGCCACAAGCAGACCACTGATAGACTTTTAAGAATTCTGTGTACCATCACCAATCATTTTGATTAATTTGCGGGGTCTAAGTCTTATTGAAAATCATTGCTCGCTGAAACAACTTTCTTAGTAAAGAGATGACTCAGTTACTTTGCACTTGATAGTTTTCATCTCATTTTCTAATATTAGGTTAAGGATGCTTTGGATTAATTAATATAACTTAATTTCCTTAGCTCCTTCCCATTTGAAAAGGGACTGTGTTGAGCTGACACAAAATGCAGGCTGAATTCTCATGACACCAATTCATTTTGCAAAACAGTGTAGCATTTGCATAACTAAGTGGACACATTTGAAGTTGTTTGGTTTTTTTTAAAAAAAGCTGTAATTTACACCCTGGGTTCAGGCAACTTGTCTAACTAGATCATCTAAAGACGTTGGAGATGCATGCACCTACCGTGCTAAGCATAGTCAGTGATGACATATCTTCATGTGCAACCTAATTTATTAATCACTTTGTTCCTTTGTTTCACCCATGTGTGAATTGTGTGCCTATATAAATTTGTTAAATAAATACAGGGAGGGGAAGGGAGGGGAGGGAAAGGGAGAGGAGAGGAGAGGAGAGGAGAGGAGAGGAGAGGAGAGGAGAGGAGAGGAGAGGAGAGGAGAAGAGAAGAGAAGAGAAGAGAAGAGAAGAGAAGAGAAGAGAAGAGAAGAGAAGAGAAGAGAAGAGAAGAGAAGAGAAGAGAAGAGAAGAGAAAAGTTGGAAGGGGCCTTAGAGGTCTTCTAGTCCAACTGCCTGCTTAAGCAGGGACTCTACTATTTCAGACAATCTCTTCTTAAAGAGATTGACAACACTCAGTCTCCAGTGTTGGAGCAACCACAATTTCTGAAGCAGGGATGTGTTCTATTTACCTTTACTACTGGTTCGCAATGGGGCCATGTGTGTGTGCTTGCTTCGCTTGTGCACACGTGCCTCTGTTAAAGTCCTGATGATGTCGGGGTCGGTTGGCAGAGCCTCCCACCAGTTTTACTACCGGTTCATCCGAACTGGGGGCAACCCACCACTGTTCTGAAGGCAAGCCTTTGCAGAGATTAATTGTTGTAGCTGTCAGGAAATTTCTCCTTATTTTACATACATACATAAATAAAATCAAGGTCATGAGTCAGGGCATACAGAGTCTAGGTGAGCAGATGCTGTGCCCAATTCACTGTTGTCTTACAGTAGCACTGGTGTTACTTAGTAAAGAGGAAGCTTCATAATGGCCTCATCCTGTTTGCCTCTCTGCACAGTGAGCCCTTGTGCTGGGAAAACATGGCAGCTCAGATTCCTTGACTTCAGAGATCAATAACAGCTGCTCCTGTTGATTACCGAGCAGTCCCGCCTCAACTGTCTACGGTTCCTGAGGTGGTACTTTGTCCAACAACTCTGAAGGAGGCTTCTCATTGTTAGTCTCTTCATCTGAGCTTGCCTTGATAACAGTGAAGGTGGGGAACCATGGAAAACACCACAATCCATGTCATATCCGAAGTACCTACACATACTTCTCCCAGATACTGGAGGAGGAAAGGTGGCAGAGATTATGATAGGCTACGAGGACATTGGCCATCTCCACCTGCTCCACATGCTGAAAACTCAGGAAAACCAAAGAAAAAGGTGATGGAAACTAGAGTACCGGTATATAATTCCTCAGCGAAGAAAATATAATCAGAAGGAAAAATAGAAATTTTACATTGTTAGGCTATAATGAGTCTGAAGTACAGTATTTTTAGAGTGCCCTGTACACATACACACACACAAACACCAGCTTGTTACTATTTCTCAAGGCAGTTCAGCTAATTACTCAATAGAAATAAAGCTTTTCTACCTTTCTTTTCCTGTTTCAGTAGCCACTCTTAGATTAAGAGGAACTAGTAGGCGGGCATCCAAAAACCTGTTGTCGTCGCCCCCCACCTCCCCCCCCGAATTCTTGTGTCACTAATGGAACCTATCAATGTTGTCTCAGTTTCTTCACCCAGCATGTTCTGTCCCTCAAGCAGGAGAGAAGCCGAGCGTGACATTTCAAGCAGTGTAACAATGCTGCACATCACGTATGATTTTGTCCTTTGTTAAGACAAGCCAGATGATCAATTTGTCATTGTGCAGAAAATAGGTAGGAAAGGACAGCACAAGGAAGGGTATGGTGGCAATAAGCAGAAAGAAATATATATATATATATATTCTCACTGTCTTCTTAATGTATTTTAAAACTCCATACATGTAGCGTTCAATTTTTGGGTTTGTGCAAAGCATTGAATCATAATCTAACCAAAGAGTCTGAGCCTCCACAATGTAGTAAGGTACAAAAATCAAGTTTAACACTAAACAAAAGTGTGAGTACTGTGCCAATAGATCTGTTAGAACTTAGCCTAAACTGGGTAAAAGTGTTCTGTGAAAATAGCCAAGTACTTTATACGGTAGCCTGATAACTGATTTTGCAGTGGCATATTTCTATTTTTGCTGATGTTAGAGCCTATGAGATACTGTTAAAGTATGCCTATGTGCTAGAAATAGTAACAGTGGATTGTAACTAGATGGCAGCAGAGAGATAGAAATACCACTTTGCTGCCATCTAAAGATCATCTTGATTTTATCAGCTCGGATAATAACCCTACTATATGTGTCAGGGCAACCTGGTCTACCCAATTATGGGTAGCCCATAATTGGTAGCCCCCACCCTCTGGAATGATCTTCCTCCAGAACTGAGAACGATCGCTGACCTCTGGACTTTTCGTCGGGCTTTGAAAACTTATCTTTTCCAACTTGCTGGACTTGCCTGATCCCTTCTATTTTTAAATTTTTAAAAATTTTTTAGAGTTTGATTGATCTATTTTAATATTTATCTGTTTTTAAACTTTCAGCCAAATTTATATTTGTTTTTAGTATGATTTTAACTTTTATGTATTGGTTTTTTAGTCGGCTGTTCACCGCCCTGAGTCCGTAAGGAGAAGGGCGGTATATAAGTCAAACAAACAAACAAACAAACAAACAAACAAACAAATAAATAAATAAATAATGGGATGGAGCATACTGCTTCTGTTTTTGCCTTTAAGCCCCAATCCAATCCAGGAGTCTTTGTCAGTAAAAACATAAATTTAACACAATATGTTAAATAACAATAACACTATATGTTTTGTTAAAATGATGATATTAAAGTTTTTAAAACTCTATAATATAATCCACATAATTATATGTGGATCATTTATATGGAATCTTTTATCCATGTGTTTCTTAGACTTCAAGCAGGTGGTAAAAGAGCATGACAAAAGTGGAAAATTTCTTTTATTTAGATGATTTATGGAAAAATAGATCTTTTTTTACTAAGAAAAAATTCCACCTGTGGCATCAAACAACTATTCTCATTAATACTGTATCTCTGTTAATGCAATAGTAGGTTACAAAAGGCAGAGCAGTACAGTAGAGCATCAAAATATGTTATACCTGAATAATGAGTTCTGACCACTGTAACGACTATGAATTCTTGTGCTATATGATAATATTAGAATATGTTTATTCTTTCTTTCTTTCTTTCTTGTTCAAATTTCTATGCCGCCCACTCTCTGAGGACTCTGGGCGGCTTACAACAATCGACAGTATACTAAATAGCATATTGCCCCCAACAATCTGGGTCCTCATTTTACCCACCTCAGAAGGATAGAAGGCTGAGTCAACCTTGAGCTGGTGTGATTTGATCTGCTGAACTAGCAGTCAGCTGAAGTAGCTGTAGTACAGCACTCTAACCACTGCGCCACCTTGGCTCTTTATACATAGAATAAAATTCTGTATTGGCCAAGTGCGATTGGAAACACAAGGAATTTGTCTCCGGAGCATAAACTCTGGTACATATACATATTATTTCCATAAAATGCGAAGGAAGTTCTATATTAAAAAATGCCGATGAAGTCACAGGAATGAAGCATGATTGAAAAGAATGTTTGATTATTTGTGTCTTTGAATACTCCATTCAGAATCTTTTGAATTCCTAAACATCTCCTGTATGAAGAATTAGTGCAGGGAAAGTGCCTCAGAGGGAGACCAGAGCTGCGATATAAGGATATCTGTAAGAGGGACCTAAAGGCCCTGGGAATGGACATTAATGACTGGGAAACCTTGACCTCTGATCGTTCAGTTTGGAGGCTAAAGACGCAGCATGGCCTTCTCCAATTCGAAGAGACACTTGTTTGGTAGGCTGAGGCAAAGAGCAGTCCTGGAACCAGCAAAATCTGGAGGCTGGGCAGGGTACAGAATATATCTGCCCACAGTGTGGAAGGGATTACTACTTTCAAATTGGCCTTTTTAGTCACACTAGATGCTGTTTTAGGACCGCTTTTCAGAGGACGACACCATAGTCTTTTGAGACTGAAGGAAGCCAATGCCAATGGATACTCCATTGCATTTTCCTGGAGTCAGTTTTATTTATTTATTTATTTATTTATTTATTTATTTATTTATTTATTTATTTATTTATTTATTTATTTATTTATTTATTTATTTATTTAATTTATATACCGCCCTTCTCCTAGTGGACTCAGGGCGGTGTACAGCCAAGAATAAAAGCACTCCAATACAAAATTTAAAATATTAGTAAAAGAATTAAATAATTTTGGCCCAATAAATTTAAAAAACCAATAGACAATTAAAATTTAAAACCCATAAAAACTTTAAGCTTAAAAAAAGGGGGGGGGGTTTCCGCCAGCCCAGCTTGACAAAATAAAAAAGTTTTTAGGGCACGGCGAAAAGCCCGGAGATCAGGTATTGTACGGATCGCCGGGGGCAAATCGTTCCAGAGGGCTGGTGCTGCCACAGAGAAAGCTCTCCCCCTGGGAGTCGCCAGCCGACATTGTCTGGCTGACGGCACCCTGAGGAGTCCCTCTCTGTGGGAGCGTACTGGCCGGTGGGAGGCTATCGGTGGCAGAAGGCGGTCCCGCAAGTACCCAGGCCCTATGCCATGGAGCGCTTTAAAGGTGGTCACCAACACCTTGAAGCGCACCCGGAAGACCACCGGAAGCCAATGCAGCTCACGCAGGAGAGGTGTCACATGGGAGCGCCCCCTTGCTCCCATAATCCCCGGCGCAGCCGCATTCTGCACCAGTTGGAGCCTCCGGGTGCACCTCAAGGGGAGCCCCATGTAGAGAACATTGCAGTAGTCCAGGCGGGAAATGACGAGTGCCTGAGTGACTGTGCGTAAGGAGTCCCGATCTAGATAAGGACGCAACTGGCATATCAGGCGAGCCTGATAAAAAGTCCCCCTGGCCACGGCCGTCACATGCTCCTCTAAAGACAGCCGTGCATCCAGGAGGACGCCCAAGTTGCGAGCCCCATCCGTGGGGGCCAATGAGTCGCCCCCAATGGTCAGTGATGGAGTCAACTGGCCATATCGGGATGCCGGAAGCCACAGCCACTCGGTCTTGGAGGGGTTGAGTTGGAGCCTGTTGCCCCCCATACAGATCCGCATGGCCTCCAGGCACCGGGACATCACTTCCACGGCATCGTTTTAAAGTTCTGTGTAGCATTATTTTGTACAGCTTATTTCAGTAACAGCTAACCTTAACCCCCAAACTTTATTACATTTTATAAGAATATAAAATAGAATAAAAATAAACAAATGGGGGAGAAATGGAAGGGGTAGAAGAAAAGCAGAACTGGGAATACAGAAAAAAAACAGAAAAAAAATAATTTCTAACTTTCTTTGTGTATAATTTCCAACTTTCTTTGTTACACTTTGTATAACAAGTATAAAATACAAATATAACCTTTTGCTCTGATATTAACCATAACACAGAGTACTCCTGTAGTCCTCAACAATTCTAATCGTCAAATCCCAAAGTTAAAATTTCTGTTTCTTTCATGTTGAAATCCGGAATGAATATACATATTAGCATTTGTGACAAGGGTGAATGATAATCCTTAACCCTAAAACAATTTCATCATGTCTTAACATAAAAGGCTTTTCCTTCTCTTTCAAGGTGCTAAGGCGGAGTTCTGAATCTAATTACAGCAAGATAACTAGTTACTTAGAAAATTGTGAGGGAAGTAGATTGAATATATTTCAAACTGACCATAGTAAGTCCAATTAATTTCACACAATACTTTATTCTGTTCAATACCCCACACAAATTGCATTATCCGTCAGCTTTTGTAATTCAGAATTATTGTAGGCCAAGGACTTTAGGTTCATAATTGTGTTTGTTCTGATCAGTATTAAATGAAAAAAAAAATCTGTTTAGTTTGGAAAGAAGGAAAGATTTCAGGCTGA
The DNA here is from genome assembly GCA_030761175.1 of Masticophis lateralis. Lineage (NCBI taxonomy): Eukaryota > Metazoa > Chordata > Lepidosauria > Squamata > Colubridae > Masticophis > Masticophis lateralis. The sequence continues at coordinate 14,658,498 of JAUDYJ010000005.1, read as the reverse complement.
TCTTTAGCTAACTTAGATGATACAGGTTTTTTTTTTAAAAAAATAAGTGGATTCACAAATAGCATACGATCGCAAGAGAATGCAACAGGAACAGAAGCTAATTGAGAGTAAACTTTATACAATTTATTTTAAAGGGAAAATAACTTCTGGGTAATTCCCATTAAATTTAATTTCCCTCATGCCTAAGATTTATAACTCCACAATTACCAATCCCTGTTCTTATTTCAATTTATCTGTATTTCAAAGGACTGTGCATTAGGAAAAATGGTAAAACAAAATTTGGTCATGTTTTTTTATAAAATGGGAAGTAATTGCTACAATATTATGTTTGTTGCTGAAAATATGGTGCACTATATGAGCTCACACTGAGAGAATTTGTATCTGTCCTTCTAAGCCTACAGAACAGGAATCAACAAGAAATACTCCTAAGTATGAAATGTAATTCCTATTTGAAGTTGAACCTAGCATTTTAAAATGAATACCAGAATTGAAACCTAGCATATATTTATTTATTATTTTTTCTATATCTTAAATCTATTTTCTGGAGTGTTGACTATTCCTGCCAGCTTGGTATCATCTGCAAATCTGAAGAGTTCCCCATCTACCCCCTTACCTAAATCATTGATGAAGATATTGAAGAGTCCTAGGCCTACTTCTCCATATAGATGCAGTTCCATTAAAGAATACATGTTGATTGTGGTTAGTCAGCCAGTTATCAATCTACCTGGCCTAACCCACATTTTTCCATCTTACCAAGTGCTAGGTTGTGGTCTACTTTATCAAATGCCTTACTGAAACCCAAGTAAATTATATGAATAGTATACATTTCCTATCCAGTCCAGTATTGCATTCTAATATGGTGGTACTGATCAACTATTTGACTACAGCTTCCTGAATCAGGAAGGGTTGAATACACATAATTTAAGAACATTAAAAAAAAAATGTATGTAACCACAGAGATTAGACATAGTAGATGTTGGGCATTGTACCTTTAAAAGAGACTGAATACTCCTATTGCACAAAGCCAAAATTAAGCAAAACTACAACATGGCTTAATGAGTAAACACAGCCATTGTTCATAGTGGAGCATGATGCACAAGCCAGCTAAAGAGAGATTTTTGACAGGTTGTGTTTATTGCACTAGGTTCAAAAAAAAAATCCTTATGGTTCAAAGTATATTCCAGTTACTGTCGTGTAATTTTTGAACACCTCCACAAAGAGTCTTCCTCAAACTACCACCTCCATAAATTGCTGTTATCTAAAGGCATCAGAGAAATAAGAAGTGACTTTTAGAACTAAGCGATTTATTTCAGGAATGCCAAACTGAACATGCAGAAGTCTAAAAAAGCAGGATTCAAGCAACTCTCCTGTGTGTCATCTCCAAGTGTGTGTTTCTACTCACAAAATTATAGATACAAATACCTACACAAAATCAGACATATTTTTCCCTTTATTGGTGTTTATTATCTCTAGTACCAGTCTTTTTGAAATCCATGGTTGTGGAAGTGCCAAATATGCTAAGCAAAAACTGTTCATTTAAGGCAAAAATTATGAAATTAGACATCAGCTGGCATAATCTATCCTTTCCAGAGGCAACATCAGCACTCCCCAATTTATTTCATTTTTACAGTTCTAATCTATTGTAAATCATATTCCTCAATGGGGAATTGGGACTACTGTTTTCAGTTGCAACCGTTTAATTCTGCCATTTACTCATTTGTCATTTTCTGTATGATTTAGTGGGAAAGGACTTGATTAGTATACTTCCAGGTGAAAATCAGGAGACAGGATATATAATGCTAAATCATTTGCTTTATAATGCAGAATTTCTAACTTCACTTTTTTCTTCTTTTTCATAGCTACAAGACAGAATAGTGGCTATATGTAGGAAATTATAGTTAGCAGGTTATATTTAATGCTTTATCTGCTACCGATTTTTCCTTCTCATTTATTTTTTTCCTTTCTGATGTTTCTAGTAAATCATTCTCTCTATATAGTCAGACTGGCACCAGCATAATCCTAAATGCAATGAAAAGTAAGGGTATAGGAAATATCAGTGATCTAAAAATAATCCCTTGAAATCATTTTTTTTTAAAAAAATTGATTTATATGCTGCCCTTCTCCGGAGACTTAGGGCGGTTTACAATGCATTAAGCAATAGCCTTCATACTTTTGTATATTTATACAAAGTCAGCTTATGGCCCCCACAAACTGGGTCCTCAATTTACTTACCTTAGAAAGGATGGAAGGCTGAGTCGACCTTGATCCTCAAGGTTCCCCAGATCCTCAAAGATTTGCTTTGACCAATGACACATATTTGCTAGTATAAGGTTTATCTCTAACTTTATTCTTTCCAGTGAAATACATTTGGGGGGTTTGGAATTGAACTGTTTTGTTGCTTAGCGTACAATTATGGTGCTTGATGTTTCTTAAAAACCACTCCAACAAACCTGCATTTATTTGCTACCAAATGTGTGATATTTAGCTAGCATTTAGTTTGCAAAAGATTGATACAAGTGCTTTATTTCCACTTTTTACTGCCATCTGCTGAGCATCCCCTTAGAGAAATTAACTTCATTCCATATTGTAAGTGTGAATGTCAAATTCACCATGTATGCGAAGTATACAGAAAAAGATATTCCCACTTGAATATCACAATGGTTTCTTTTCAGGAATAATTATACATTTAATAATATGTACAGGGATGAAAGCAAAAGTTATATGGAAAACACTTGAATAAACAAAGCTAAGAAAGACGATCATACCGCCTCTCTTCTAAAAGAGCAATTGATTTTAGAAATCATATCTCAGGAGGACTTGATATGTAAGAACTCTATATATGCCAAATTGAAATAAACATTGCATTTTTTTTAACTCTAGGATAGTCCCGTTGGATTATTCAATGGATTCAATTAAGAACTGAACATAACATTTTCAAAAGATATGTTAGGAAGGGATATCTTATTGTATTTTCTGTAGATCGTCATATGAGTTTTCCATTCATTCAATAGAAACACCATAACAAACTTAGATCCCGACTTTATTTATTTATTTTATTTTGTATTTATTAAATGTCTACATTACCCATCTCGCCTAAATGACTCTAGGCAGTTTACAATAATGTAATAAAACCCTATAGATCAGGGGTGTCAAATTCGATTTCATTGAGGGCCGCATCAGTGTTGTGTTTGATCTCAAGGGGCTGGAGTGGATGTGGCCAGGGTGGGTGTGGCCATCTTGACGTCACTTGTGGTGGCCCGAGCACTCTGCCAGTGAAAATGGGCTCAGGGGGGCTGCATGCAGTCCTCTTGGGCCGCATTATTGGTCACAACAACCTCTTGCAGCCATCTGCCAGCGCCCCCCGCCCAAGGTCCATTTTTGCTGGCAGAGGCACCAAGGGCTATCCTTTGCTGTTTCCAGGGCAGAGATCTGGCCCCTGGGCCTTGAGTTTGACACCCCTGCCATAGATACATGAATAAAAGCACAGCTTAAAAAGCAAGGTCAAAAACAAGTCAAAACCTACCAATAAAAATAAATTGAGTTAAAATTCAACGATTAGGAAATTTACAAGGAATGGGAATGTCCTTGAGCCATCAGCCCTCTCCTGAGCTGCATCATACTTTTAGACCACTCATATTAATTGGAAAGCCAGGTTTTAAAACTCTTTTGGAAAACTAGAAGAATGGGGGTTCACCTCACCTCTGAGGATAAGATTGTCCATAAGGTGGGAGCAGCTGCTGGAAGGCCCTCCTCCTAGATCAAAGCTTAGCTTTGCTGGCTGGGGAATTCTGGGAGTTGAAGTCTGCCAGGCTTAAAGGTAGCCAAGATCCCATCTTAGATCTTATCAGTCAAAATTCCCTGATGGATGGGATATGCAAGATGCTCTCCATGCTTGACCAGGTGAGACAGGTCAATGTATCTAGTAGATGGTTCTTCAGGTATCCTGGTTCATGCCATGAAAGACTTTCAAGAAGATGACCAAGACCTTGAATTTAAATTACCTAAACCAAACTCAGGAGAGATAAGTGATATAGCTAACTAGCATAATTTAATGTACCCTTTCCTCTCTGGATTCATTTTATTAACATGAGGCTTTGGGGCCAAAGCTAACACATAATATTATTTTACCACTTTTGTAAAGTTAAGTCATGGAAGACTTAAAGACACAAAGATCAAGTAGTTCATTTTAGAAATCAGTTCTCAAGCAGAGATGTGACATCCACCCCCACTATGCTATACTGTTTCTCTATTTTCATTGAAAAAAGTAATAACGGAAATCTGAAAAGAAAATAGAAAGGACAGCATCCAATATTTTTTTAAACAAAGCATTTTTTAAAAAAAAAAACAGGAAACATTGGGATAACATGTTCCAACTGAGGATAAACATTAAGTCTGCCAGAAAAATACAGAACACTCTAGGAAAAGTGCCCATTTTACTCTGCCATGCCTCAAATCAATACAAAGATTCCCCCCCACCCTTCTTCTTAAATTCACTCTTGATCTTTGTGCATTTGAAAATTGCACATCACACCGGTTCACCCAGGGAAAAAATCTTTCTGCTATTACAGAAGCAGGACAAGGCATTTTAAGTTATCTGGAAAACAATTTTGAAAGTGCCCTTAAAACAGCTCTGTTAAAAGGGGCTATTATTTTACCTTCTGCAAGATTGGCTTTTCTAGTAAAATATGGTTAATAAAGATATTCTTGCTTTTGCTTATTAATAAGAGCTATTTTTTGACTAAGGACACAGCAAATTGGCAGTGTACTGTTCGAGTTATATGTATTTTGGAATCACAGAATATTTATTATTTGTTTTATGTATTAGATTTTATCCCACCTTTATTACTTTATAAGTAACTCAAGGCAGTGAATATACATAATACTCCTTTGTCCATCTATTTTTCTCACAACAATCTGTCAGAGTATGAATATTCATAGACTGGAATAGGCAATAGATCAGTCAATGGGTACTGTTTGGATAGGCTTGGTAACAGGTCAGCCAGTGGGGACTGTTTGGAAACTGAAACATAGTATTTGTTTTTATGGGGCCATAAAGAGACAGTTTGGAGTACAGTTTGACTTAGACTTGCTGAACTGTATATAAGAGTTGGTTTGGCTGCTGTAATGTGAGCTTCTGTACAATATATTAGTCTCTGTATCTATCTTCTCTGTAATGACTTGCTTCTATGAATATTGCTTCTGTGTTCCTGATACTCTATGCTGAATTATCCTGTATGGTATTGTATATAAAGAAGTTTCTTACGTAATTTGAATCCTGCTGAAGTTCTTTTAATTGTGTCTGATTGTGTGTGCTGCAACAAACTCTGATACAACCTTGAGAGCTGACTCAAAGGAGACTTTCATGCCTAAGGCAAGACTAGAATTCATAGTCTCCTGGTGGATTGGCCCAATGTTATCCAGCTGGCTTTCATATACAGGTAGACTTCAATTTACAGTAATTCATTTAAAGACCGTTTGAAGTAACAATGGCACTAAAAAAAGTGACTTATGACCATTTTTCACACTATGGTGATATGATCAAAAGTCTGACACTTGGCAACTAGTTCATATTTATGACGGTTGCAGTGTCCCGGGGTTAAGTGTTTACCTTTTATAACCTTTTGCCAAGCAAAGTCAATGGGGAAGCCAGATTCACTTAACAACCGTATTACTAACTTAACAATGGCAGCGATTCACTTAACAACTGTGGCAGGAACGGTCATAAAATGGGGCAGAACTCAACAACTCACTTAGCAACAGAAATTTTGGGCTCGGTTTTGGTTATAAGTCAAGAACTGTCTCTATCAGGTGGAACTAGAGCTCACAGAGCAGAGGTGTGTTGCAGCAGGTTCTGACCAGTTCTGGAAAACCGGTAATGCAAATTTTGAGTAGTTTGGAGAACCGGTAGTAAAAATTCTGACTGGCCCTGCCCCCATCTATTCTCTGCCTCCCAAATCCCAGCTGATAGGGAGGAAATGGAGATTTTTCAGTAACCTTCCCCTGGAGTGGGATGGGAATGGAGATTTTACAGTATCCTTCTGCCATGCCCAGCAAGCCATGCCACGCCATGCCATGCCATGCCACAACCACCTAACCATGCCCACAGAACCAGTAGTAAAAAATTTTGAAACCCACCACTGTCACAAAGTCCTCATTTTTAGCCACTATTTTGACTTTTTTTTCATATTCCCCCCCCCCACACACACACACACCGATGACTTGTATGCCCATGTTGCCTTTTAATTTGGCCATTTTTGAAGTTCTTTAATATATATATAGCTTCACTTTCCTTATTTCTATCTTCTTCTGTTCATTTCCATCTGAACACTGATTTCCCCCACTGGGTTTTATATTTAGAACATATGTGGGTGTGCATAGCTCTCAAGAACACCTTAAACCTAACCATTGCACGTCAGCTGTGATGGGCAACCAGAAAATCTCCGGAAAAGATGTAGCATGTCTTCTGTACTCATCATCTATAGAGATACAAACCTGTGCTCCAAATTACATTTTCTCTCTTGAGCCCAAATTTTAGTAAAGTCTTAAAAAGAAGCTCTACATCAGGGTTCCAATGGATGTCATAATTAAATCATGAGCCTCGAGCCAAGCTTCAAAAGAAATCCAGCTATTTATTACGAGCTTCATGTCAGCACATTCCCAAGTGAAACCAGCTCTGACCCTATGTAATTTACACCCTGATTATGTCCCTGTTTCCCCTCTCCCATCAGGGTGTGTCATCAATCACATTCACCAACGGGTTGTAGAGGTCACTTCCCTTCAGCTGCTGTGGGTAACCCTGGGATACAGCCTTGAGAGAGATAAGCATGGAATGTTTATCTGTCTTTGGCTGCTGTGCCATTTCACCATTTTCCCATTGCCTCTGGCCTATGGCAACCCAAGAGCAGGCCAGAGATGCTTTGAGAGTTGACATTCTAATCCTTGTGAAAGAATATTAATTCTGGTTGGATTACTTGTATATACTATCCCCCCCCCCCCCAAAAAAAGGATGGATTTATTTTAGGTTCAATTGGATGGAACAATGTAAAAATATAATTGACAGAGCTGCATGACATAAGTAGGCAAGGATGTGATTGTTTCATTTTTTTCTCACCAAATTCAGTTTTGATGGGTTTTAAACACACACAAAAATACACACTTCAAAAATATGAAACATAGCATTCCTGAATTTTGGCAAATGAAATTTGATGCTGTAAAAAAAAAAAGTAGTTAACGGGACTTATGAGATGGAGACAGAGGTTGTCCACCATTTCTTTGAACTGTTATTCTGTGCAGGTTTTTTGCATCTGTACTTTATCCACATTGTCTTCAAAAAGAAACAGAATCTGTATGAGTCAATCTACAACTTATATTTCAGAATAAAAGAGTTGGAAGGGACCTTGGAGGTCTCCTAGTCAAACCCCTATACGGGCAGGAAACCTTATATCAGTGGTGAAATGTAAAATTTGTTACTACCGGTTCTGTGGGCGTGTCTTGGTGAGGGGTATTGTGTCTGGGTGGGCATGTCCAACTTGTTTTTTAAACTTTTAAAACCATTTTTTTCTACAACTACTTCAGCCGAAGAGGTTGTAAAAAAATGCTTTTAAAAAGCTCTGACAATCCCAGTTGAGTTGCCTGATCGTCAGAGGCTTTTTTTTTTACCTTTAAAAGCATTTTTTTCAGCCGAAGAGGTTGTAGAAAAAATGCTTTTAAAAATAATTTTAAAAAAGCCTCTGATGATTACACAACTCAGCTGGGCATGGCGGGGGGCAAGAAATTTTGCTACCAGTTCTCCGAATCACCCACCGCCATTGCTACCAGATTGGGCGATCCGGTCTCAACTGGGAGTATTTTACTCCTGCCTTATATCACGCCTGCCAAATACCCTGGGTGTGGGCCTGGGGTATTTGCAGGAACACCTCCTACCGGCCTCCCACCGCCCTGTGCGTTCACATAGGGGTCCCCTCAGCCAGACAGTGTCGGCTGGCGGTCCCCAGGATGAGGGCATTCTCTGTGGTCTCACTGACCCTCTGGAATGGGTTGCCCATCAAGCTCCGGATGGCCCCCGATCTCCGCACCTTCCACGCCGACCTAAAGACATAGCTCTTTCAGCAGCTTCCCTGATCTGTTGCTGATTTTAATTTTGGGGATTTTATTTGGTTTTAATATTAGTTAAATATTTTTTATTACTGGGTTGTTTTTATTGTTGTGAGCCGCCTTGAGTCCTACGGGAGAAGGGCGGCATGCAAATCTGACAATAAATAAATAAATAAATAAATAAATAAATAAATAAATAAATAAATAAATAAATTTCAGACAAATTGTTGTCTAATTTCTTCTTAAAAACCTCCTGTGTTACCTTCATATTTCTCCATGAGACATATATTTTTCAATAATTGTAAGTTCACTGTGCATAGGACAGAGGAAAAAATGTTTAATACCCCCAATTACATTAGTAAAAAAGAAGATTGCCTGCAATTAATCAGTGGAACAACTTGCCTCCAGAAGTTGTGAATGCTCCAACACTGGAAATTTTTAAGAAGATGTTGGATAACCATTTGTCTGAAGTGATGTAGGGTTTCCTGCATGGGCAGGGGGTTGGACTAGAAGACCTCCAAGGTCCCTTCCAACTCTGTTATTCTATTCTATTCTATTCTATTCTATTCTATTCTATTCTATTCTATTCTATTCTATTTTAGATTTCCAAACATATCATAACCATTGCAAAACTCAACCTATTTTTAGCACATGATCACTGCCTTTGTAAGCAATTGAAACCTAGTCATGTGTCACAAAATTTTGAGATTGTATTCTGATATGTGTGAGGGCCACCACATATTTTTTTTTCTGCTTCCCAAATTATAATGCCTAAAGTCAGTGTATAAATTGAAGAGGTCCAGGAGATTGCTGACTGAGCTTACTGAGTGAGCCAAATTTTTATTCCACCAAACACCCCTTATTCATCATTTGCTGTGTTAGGTTATAGTTTCCCAGAATACAGCTGTATATGTTTTATCTACTAAACATACTTTGTTTTCTATTCTAATTTTATCCTTTCCTAGAACACAGAATAAGATTCTTTGGAGTATCTATTCAAAGCATAAAACTGTCAAACTTCCAGTATGCTTAAGGTGAAAAATTAATGAACCACTCAGTTCTGTTATTTCAAAAGTAATACAATTCTATTAGTAATATAGTTAAAAGTCAGTTCTATATTAGTCACTTTTTTACCTTTTCTAAAAATGGAGGAGAGAGGAGATCATTAAAATACTGTTCTAGGGCATAATAAGGGAGGATTTAAAAGGTTTAACACAAATGTGAAAGAAAAGCTGTTTTTCAGCCTTGTTTATAGATGGTTCACTTTATTCAACAATGACAAACATACCTTCTCTAAATTTTCTTTTCATTATGTATAGGTTATACAGATGGAAAATAAACCTTTAAAATCTGTCTGTGAAATGTTTCTGAGGGAGACCAAAAAAAAAATGTGACTGAAGCTGCTTTCTCTATTTGCAGTCTCTGATGCTTTTTTTCTCCAGTCCTGAAGATCTCTTTTTAAGCCCATCATGCTATTTAAACAACCATCCTTTGAAGTTAATAATGTGGGGTGGAGAATCAGTCAAGGTCACAGCATTTATTCAGGGATGTCATGTTGTAAGACTACTGCTCTACTCCATAATAATGGAGCTATGGGAGATTAAGATGCATTGAATGTGCTTTCCTATTTAGCATGAGTGTTAAACCCCTGGGAAAAATTATTCAGATAGAAGTCTTACCTTTACTTTAGACCAGGGGTATCAAATCCAAGGCCCAGGGGCTGGATCTGGCCCATGGAGTGCTTGGATCTGGCCCATGGGGCCGCCCCAGAAACACCAAAGGATCCCATTTTTGCTTGGGCCACCACAGGCGCCCCCAACATAAATAACTTTGAGCTGGCCACCCCCACCCTGACCATCCCCATCCCAGCCCCCCAAGGTCAAATACAACCCTGATGAGGCCCTCAATGACATTTGTTTGACATCCCTGTTTTAGACTGACCTACCATCATTATTGGAAGAGCTTCTGAGAAGGACAACAAAGCTGATAGGTAGAGTGGAAATTGTGTCCTCCCAACATAGACAATGTTTGGTATTGAGAAGAAAAGATGGAAGGAGAATAGGGTAGCCCTTTTGAAAGCTGCAATGCTCCAGCTGGGTTATCAAACCAACAGTACAGTAACCAACAGCCAATCATCCTTCCCTACTCCAAATTAAAAAACCCACATTTCAGTAAAACTAAAGAGTCATTGGGAGCAAAAGCTCACTTAATAGTCAGTCCCATGGCGTGGGAGTCAGCCTACCTGACTTTCCACAAACCCATCTGCCCTTCACCCAGTGGTGAAATATAAAATTTGTTACTACCGGTTCTGTGGGCATGGCTTAGTGGGGGTGGGTAATATGATTGAGTGGGCGTGGCCAGCTTTTTTTTTTTTTCTTTTAAAACCATTTTTTCTGAAGAGGTTGTAAAAAAATGCTTTTAAAACCTCTGACGATCCCAGCTGACTTGCCTGATCAACAGAGGCCTTCTTTAAAAAAAAAAAAAAAAGCCTCTGATGATCCCAGCTGAGCCACACAATCATCAGAGGCTTTTTTTTAACTTTTAAAAGCATTTTTTCAGCCAAAGAGGTTGTAGAAAAAAATGCTTTTAAAAATTAAAAAAAGCCTCTGATGATTGTACGGCTCAGCTGGGCAATGGAGGTGGGGGGTGGGGCAGGGATTTTTGCTACCGGATCTCTGAACCACATGCCTCCACGGAACTGGGAGCATTTTACCCCTACCTTTTATCCCAGATAATCCAAAATAGCAGCAGAAAAGTGTCTACATTCTTATCAAAACCCATATAAAGTAGCCAAAAAGAACTTTGTCTGTATCATTTTACAATGGAAATTGGAATAGAAATTTGCCAGATCAGAAATATATTCCTATCCTAATGATGAAGATGAAATTTACCTATGACCATCAACTTCATTAAAGAATATCTGGATTTAATAATTGGCTAATCTAAAGCAGTGATTTCCAAACTTGGGGACTTTAAAATGGCAGGGAATTCTAGGAGTTGAAGTACACACATCTGAATGTTGCCAAGTTTGAAAACAACAGCAACAACACATTGGTATAGAGCTATATGACACTATCCTATATCGAGGTAGTTCTCGATTTATGACCGCAATTGAGCCCAACATTTCTGTTGAACAGCAAGACAGTTGTTTTGCCCCATTTTATGACCTTTCTTGCCACAGTTGTTAAGTAAAGCACTGTGGATGTTAAGTTTTTAACATGATTGTAAGATGAGTCTGGCTTCCCCACTGATATTGCTTGTCAGAAGGTCACAAAATGTGATCACATGACCACCAGGACCCCTTGCGATTGTCATAAATATGAACCAGTTGCCAAGCATCCAAATTTTGATCATGTGGATGCTGGCTGCAGCGGTCATAAGTGTAAAAAAATGGTTATAAGTCACTTTTTTCCAATGCAATTGTGACCTTGAATGGTCACTGAATGAATGGTTTTAGTCAAGGACTACCTGTAGTGATGAAGAACACATTATTGTGACAATATTCAAGAGTCGTGGTGGTGCAGTGATTAGAATGCAGTACTGCAAGTTATTTCTGCTGACTGCCAGCAGTTTGGTAATTCGATCCTGTCAAAGGGGCAATCAGCCCCGTTACCTTGAGTGGGGTAATTGCCCTCAATTTGAGTTGGTTTTTGACTTTCTCCTTCTGTATACTCTTGAAAAATAAAACCGGAATACATCTTCTAATTAAACTCATATTTATTGTAAAGAAAATAAAACATCTCACTATCTAAAGTAATTACATATTGGCAAAGATATCAGCCTGGGACCTTCCCTGGCTGGAGAACAAAAGAAAATTTTTTGAAGAAGAGAAAAATATGCGGACATGTGCAGTAGATACTGATAAGAACTTGGCAAGCTACGGTAAGTCTGAAAGTCCAGAAATTAAAGCTCTGCTGGTAAATACAAAAATGCAGGGACAGATCCTGACCGGCTCAAGGTTGACACAACCTTCCATCCTTCTGAGGTCGGTAAAATGAGGACCCAGATTGTTGGGGGCAATAAACTGAGTCTGTAAAAACCACGTAGAGAGGGCTGTAAAGCAATGTGAAGCGGTATATAAGTCTACATGCTATTGCTAATATTAGTTAAGGTACTTTACATTTGAAATGCTAAAGACATGTTCATAGAATATAAGGACATTATTTTGCTACTTATACTACAGCCCTTCCTGACAAGAGGTAAACCTGCTACCATGATGATTCCTTTCCTGAAACTATTATTATGGAAATTATGGTCACATATTGATGTCAGAATAATTTTAAAGAATTGCTGAGACATATTCTAACTGAAATGTTGATTCAATCACAGTATTTGTAGAATTGATTTAATTGTCCTAGAATCTTCATCTTTTAATACAGGTAGTCTTCTACTTACAACAGTTCATTTAGTGACCATTCAAAGTTACAACAGCATTGAAAAAAGTGATTTATGAACATTGTTTATGCCTTACAACCATTTCAGCATCCCTGTAGTCACGTGATCAAAATTCAGATGCTTGGCAACTGTCTCATATTTATGACAGTTGCAATGTCCTGGGGTCATTGCGACCTTCTGACAAGCAAATGGGTCAGCCAGATTTACTTAATAACTCTGTACCTAACTCAAAATCTGCAGTGATTCACTTAACAACTGTGGCAAGAAAGGTTCTAAAACGAGGCAAAGTTCATTTAACAACTGTCTTGTTTAGCAACAGGAATTTTGGGCTCAGTTGTGGTTATAAGTTGAGGACTACTTGTTCCTCTACTCTACTATGCAATAGTAAAAGGAGGAAATGGAACAAAGTTTTGATAATAGTGATTTACTAATATTATTTTCCTTGTCTCTTTCTCACTATCTCCCCTTCCCCGCAACTTTTTGAAGATGGAAGCTATAAACAACACCGATCAAACCTCACTTCTCTATTAGTGCAGACTATTTCAGTGACGCTGGTCAGGAAGCTGTTCATTTCCCTTGAGGAAGATGGTGAAAATGAAGTTTGCCAGCCACTGAGATTGCCTTCTGCAGGTAATACCTTCTTTCTCTCACATTCTTATTTTCTCAATTTTCTTACCTCTGTTAAATGTTAGAAGTTCTTTAAGGCTCCCAAAAGTATTGCATGCAATTGCATGGAATTGGGTCTTTGACCAACTGCAGCCATATTCGTTAGGAAGAGCTAAGGAGGAGGCACAACTGAGGAACTTGCCGAAGTGTGGGGAGACATGATGTGAAGTTCATTGGATGAAAAATCCATTTTCATGTGTGCGCATGTTCACGTATCGTATTTCACAGGCTAGTTGAACACAAAAAGGAACAAACAAAAAAGCTTATCATCGAGCTGTCACTTATAACCGGTGGGTGCTATATCTGTCAAGATCCAGCTGATGGGAAATCAAATATCAGGAGTAGCAAATCTCTTAGTACCAAACATTAAAGTCTAATGCATAATATTGACTAAAAAAAGCCCCTGATACTAAGCACTTTCATGGTAGATATGCTTGAATAAGTACAGTGCAGTTTGATAAGCCCTTTCTGGACAGAACACAAGATCAAGGAAACATTTAAAGTAACAGGAGAACATCAAAGCAACAGATTTTCCTCAGAGTCTGGACATCTACTTAAATCTATACATAAGAACTATATAAATCTATCCCTCCCTCCCCCCTCTCTCTTTCTCTCTCTCTCTCTCTCTCTCTAGATATAGATATAGATAGATAGATATAGATATAGATATAGATATAGATATAGATATGTATTTCTCTTTAGCCAGGTTCTTCCTACATAAACCAAGATTGTTATGCTGCCTTAGTTCAGTGAAATCACAATCCAATCACTGAACTAGGGCTGCATAAAAATCTTGGTTTACGTAGGAAAAACCTGGCTAAAGAGAAATACACATAAACCCTACAAAAAGGAAAGAAAACAAACAAACAAACAAACAAACATACATACATACATACATACATACATACATACATATGTTTTCTGAGATTTTCGCGGGTGTTTGTATGTAGGTCTTTGGTTATTCGGGTTTTCTCCCGCATAAAATTGGAAGTGTCTTGGCGACGTTTTGACAAAGTCTCATTCGTCATCTTCAGGCTGGTGTTTTTGGCTTCGTGCTTCTAGGAACAATGTGTGATCGCAGCTGTTTCTTCCTTTTAACTGCTAGTGGGGGTGTGAACTGATTGGGTGGGAACTTGGCTGTGCTCTGATTGGCTGGGGGGGTGTTCTGTTTGGGTGGGGGCTTGGTTGTACTCAGGTTAGTCTGAGTTGCAGGGGGATTTGAGTTGGTGAGCTGCATTGCTGTTGTTTGGCTTCGTGTTTGTGGTCGTGCCACATCTTCATGGTGGGTGTCAGTCTGCTTCATGTACGTATTGGAGCTGCAGTCTGGCTTCTGGTCCATGGTCGTGCCTCATCATCAGTGTGGGTTTGAGTCTGCTTTCTGCGTGGATGTGTGGTGGTGACATTCTGTGTGGCCCTCATGAGTGTGGGTCTGATGTCATTCCTCGTGTTAGGGACTCGTTTGTCAATAAGGGTGGGTTTCCAAATGGCTGGTAGGCGGGAGGTATCATCTCCTTTATTCATGCTGTGTGGGCATTTTTCTATCTCAATGGCTTCTCTGATTATTCTGTTGTTAAAGTGTTCAGTTTTGGTGATAGTTCTGGTCTTTTTAAAGTCAATTTCATGTCCTGTGGCTTTAAGGTTTTGGACAAACGAGTCCCTAACACAAGGAATGACATCAAGCCCACACTCACAAGGGCCACACAGGATGTCACCACCACACATCCACGCAGAAATCAGACTCAAACCCACACTGATGATGAGGCACGACCACAGACCAGAAGCCAGACTGCAGCTGCATCATTAACCACTTTAAACCCCTCCAGTTTCAAAAATTTTTACTACTGGTTCTATGGGTGTGGCTTGGTAGGCATGGCATGGTTTGGTGGGCATGGCATGGTGGGCGTGGAAGGGGAAAGTTACTGCAAAATCCCCATTTCCTCCTGATCAGCTGGGATTTGGGAGGCAGAGAATAGATGGTGGCAGGGCCAGTCAGAGATGGTATTTACCAGTTCTCCAAACTACTCAAAAGTTCTGCTACAGGTTGTCCACAACTGGTCAGAACCTGCTGAAACCCACCTCTGACTCAGGGCCATATAATTTATTAGAAAATATGTTTGGGATGACATTTTTTGTTCTACGTTAGGGAGAAAAATGTAGTAGAACTGTTCCAATCATCTCCATCCTCCCTCCCTCCTTCCTTCACTCTCTCTCTATCTCACACACAGAGTGAGAGAAAGAGTAGTAGTAATATATAGTTAAGATGAGAGAGAGAGAGAAAGAGAGAGAGAAATTATATATTCAGAGTTTAGCAAATTGTAGCTCTAATGTTTAATGTTTCATCTCAGAATCAGTGCCACGAAAAGCTGTTTCTAAATTTATTTTGCTATATCTTTAGCATCTGGATTATTTAGTACATCTATTCTGAAACCTAACCGTGGGCAAATAATATGTAGAAACCAATTAATTCAAGAAATAAAAATGTTAATAATTCTTATTAAAATGAAAGTAATGATGATATCAAACTGTTAAAGCGGCTTCTTTTTTAAATAAATAAATAAATAAATCAGCTAGATATTGGAGAAGAATTTAAACATATTCCATATACTAAATTTTGTCTTCTGTGAGAAAAAAGGGAACAATTTCTTTTGGAGGAAAAAAAAATAGGCTATTATTTTAAAATAGTGTCTCTTATAAAATATGCAGTTTACCAAAGAGAGCAGATTATTTTACATTGTTCAAATGTTGCATTTATGACAAAGGAAAGGGTTTAGTAGTGTTCCATAGCATTGCTACATCTGATCCAACTTTCCAGACAAAGTCTTGGGTAATAGATATGCCTATTATCTAAAAGCACATCGTTCTTTTTCTTTACTTCAGCACTGCTTCCACTTACCCTTTAATCAAGAAAATATCTAATTATATAACAGCTCTACTTATCAATTATATTGTGTGTTCTAAAACACTTTACATGTCATTATTTTAGATGTAGCAGAAAGTGTGATATTGTTCTCCTTAAAAAAACATAATAATAAAGATCAAAAGCTGAGTTCTCCTCACCTGTTGCCATTTATATTTATTACCATATTCACTTTCTGCCAGTAAGTTTTTCCCATTGCTCATTTGCGATTCCACTCTGTGCCGTGGGACGATGATTTCTTTTGTTAAGAGTCAGTTGGCAAGATCTAAGAAGGATGATGAGAACAAATGTGAATAAGTTATACATGTCGTGGATGGCTGTGATTACTTCATCATGAGCACACGCTGGAGATTAAACTATATTCCTTGTGGTACTGTTTATATTACATTCTTCATGGTGACTAATGCAGGGATTAGATTTTCAGCCCAGTTTAATTTGCTCAATTAGAGAAAGGAAGCCACCTCAAAGACTGAAACAGGAAGAAAATTCCCTGAAGTTCCTCAGTTCTTATTTAAAAAAAAAACAACCCCCCCCCCCCTAATTTAGATCAAGAGAAGACTGGGAGGGAATATTTATTTTGCATAGCAAGAGCATGTTGCATCACCTTAAGAGTATTTTGATAGGCTTAAATATATTGAAAAACTAACCAAGTCAGATCATCTATGCAACTTAGTCCAAGAAATTTGGAGAGTACATTAAGTATAAAGATTTCAGTGATTATATGACAGAGGTGACAGATAGGTTTGAAGAATATACACTTAACGCTGTAACTACTTATGTATATATGTACTGTATATTAGTAGATAATATTTTATTGTTTTCCATTCTTAGGTTATTGTAGCTGAATCAACCAATTTGTTGTAGTTGAATCAATCCATATAGGCAGTGGTGGGATCCTTCTGGTTTAACAACTGGTTCGGTGATTGCTGTGCGTGTGTACGCAGTTCAGTGAAAAATCACCTTCCGTGTAAGTGCTATGGAATTAAAACAGCTGAGGTGCGGCGATCCGCTCTGCCGTTCTAATCAGCTGTGAATATAAAGATAAGTAAAGTGCAGAGGCGGGGGGGCGGGCCCAGATGATTGTCAGAGCTGCTCCGTTCCCAGCTGATCATTGGAGCTACCAGTTCTCCCAAACCGGTCTGAACCAGTAGAATCCCACCCCTGCATATAGCTTGATTTAAAAGAGACTTTACTTTTTAGTTAGTATTTGAGATTTTTGTAGGAGGAGAATTTGAAGACTGATTGTGGTGTTTTGATCTCCATAAATGTATTCAATTACAGACGTCTATAGAGATTCTCAGTCATCCAGGTCCTGGTTGTCTCAAAGATGCTTTTTTAGGAGACAACTGAACATTCTTGGGTTTTTTTTTTCTTTGAAGATTTTTTGCTTCTTGTCCAAGAAGCTTCTTCAACTCTGGCAGGATAGTGGGGAATGGAAGAATTTATAATCCTTACAAGCAGTTGGTCATTTGCATCCTTTTTGAGCAGGGATGTCAAACTCAATTTCATTGAGGGCCTTATCAGGGTTATGTTTGACCTCAGAGGCCAGGGTGGGCGTGGCCAGGGTGAGCATGGCCATCTTGATACCACTCAAGTTGGGAAGATCATCTGTGGTGGCCCAAGCACTCTGCCAGCAAAAACAGGCTCCAGAGTTCCATTTTCAGCTGTGACGGCCTCCTGCCACTCTCTGCCGGTGAAAATGGAGCTTGGGGGGCCATGTGCACACACAAACATCGAGCTCCATTTTTACTGGCAAAGGGCTGCAGGAAGCTGTTGTAGCCAAAAATGGAGCCTGGGAGGGCTGGGGGCTCCATTTTCACTGGCAAAGGCACTGCGAGCCAGTCCTTTGCGGTTTCTAGGATGGGCCCTGTGGGCCAGATCTAAGCACCCTGCAGACCGGATCTGGCCCCTGGGCCTTGAGTTTGACATCCCTATTTTAGAGAGTCGTTGAAGCACTTGGAGATGTATCTGTGTCCTCAGGGTCATCTGAATAGTGCTCCTGGCTCCTGTAGTCGGTAATTTTTTTTCCCTCTGGAAATCCATTCCTACTCCCACACCATTCAAAGGGTGTTCATCCCAAATTGTATAGATAAAAGTCTGTAGAGATTCTGCACTATCCTCCGGAGCTGAAGAAGGTTCATGATGAGAAGTGAAACATCTTCAAAGAAAAAATAGAAAATCCAGTTACCTCCTGAAAAAGCACCTTTGGGACATTCAGTTACAGAGTTAGTCATATGTTCTTCTAACAAGTTTGTCATCTCTGCCATACACTCACTAATACCTTTACACTTCATGCGCTCTCCAAATTTCTTGAACTAAGTTGCATAGGTGATTTTAGCCACCAAGACCATTTTTCCAAACTCCTATGTCTTAATATCATCTGGGATCTTTCAGTCCCTTTCCCCTCTACAATTGTTGACCTATATGAAAGCAAACAGGGGATTTGATTGTTAGTCTAGATTTTCACAGCTGCTAAAGATGAGATTTGTACTGCCAGGTCTGATTTCAAATCTGCTCTGGCAAAGCTAGCAACAGGACTAGCAAAATGTCAGCATGTAGTCATTGTCTCATGAAGCATCATTACAGAAATCATACAAGAGAGCTTGGCTGTCTTTTTGAAGGCTCTGTTCCATTTGGAATGGCCCAAGGGGGAAAAAGTCTGTTTATCTTGGATAACATACTTTTTTAAAATAATTGATTTCTTGTTAATCAATCAAAATATATTTGGAGGTGTGAAAGAAAGACTTCATTAAACCCAGCAAATAATGTGAGGAATCATGAAATAAGGAAACAGAAGAATATGTCTTTTATAAGAGTTCCATCTTTCCCATAAACTATGCTTTATTTTTATTTATTTTATTTATTTAGTTTATCAAACATGTACGAGATAATAGGTATAAATAAAAGCATGGACATAGCACAGGTAATGAGTACAAATAAATGGGACAGTGGGACAGGGATGGTAGTCACACTGGTGCACTTATGCATGCCCCCTTATGGACCTCTTAGGAATGGGGTGAGGTCCATGGTGGACAGTTTAAGGTTGAAGCTGTGGGGGTTTGAGGATGTAACAATGGAATCGGATAGAGCATTCCAGGCATTGACCACTCTGTTGCTGAAGTCATACTTTCTACAATAGAGTTTAGAGTGGTTTACTTTGAATTTGTTTGCCTGTGTATTATTGTGGTTGAAGCTGAAGTAGTCTTTGACAGGTAGGACATTGTAGCAGACAATTTTGTGTAATATGCTTAGATCTGACGGCAGGCAGCACAGTTCCAGATTGTCCAAGCCCAAAATTTCAAGTCTGGTGGCATAAGGGATTCTATTTTGAGCAGAGGAGTGGAGTACACTCAGTGGTGGGATTCAGCCAGTTCGCACCAATTCGGGAGAACCGGCTGTTAACTTTCTGAGCAGTTTGGTGACCTGGTTGTTGGAAGAAATCATTAGGGCAGAGAACCGGTTATTAAATTATTTGAATCCCACCACTGAGTACATTTCTTATGAAATGCTTCTGGACCCACTCAATTGTATTAATGTCCAATATACAGTGTGGATTCCAGGCAGACAAAAGCATTGCTGACAAAAAGAAAAGAACATATGCTGACAAAAGCATTGGATATGAAAGTTTACAATATAATTAACGGTCTATCTGCTGTCATTGATTTGCAGCTAATTGTCTTCATAGGCTATTTGATGCACTAAAGGAGAATATTTGTATTTCGTAGTTGAAGCGAGGGGACCTTGGTGCTCTCTGAGCTTGCTTGTTTTCTTACAGACCTTTCATTACCCTAACTATGTAACATTGTTAGTGCTAGGCTGTATTTGATACATTAGTAGGCAAGAATTAATTTTGCAGAAATAAATACACCATATTAATGTGGTGGTGAGAATTTATTTTATTTTATTTTATTTATTTATTTAATTTATATACTGCCCTTCTCCAACAGGACTCAGGGCGGTGAACAGCCATGGCAAAACACAACATTTACACAAACAGTTTAAAAGACATTGAATAATTTTGGACATCAATTTAAAACAACCCAGTTAAAACCAATTTCAAATTAAAACTGCAAAATGGGATCAAGCCAGCCCGGCTAGATGAAATAGATGTGTTTTCAGGGCCCGACGAAAAGTCTGAAGGTCTGGTATCGTGTGTATCTCTGGGGGAAGGTCATTCCAGAGGGAAGGTGCCGCCACAGAGAAGGCTGTCCCCTTGGGAGTCGCCAGCCGACATTGTCTGGCCGACGGCACCTTGAGGAGGCCCTCATTGTGCGAGCGAACTGACTGGTGGGAGGCTATTGGCGGCAGAAGGTAGTCTTGTAAATATCCCGGCCCTAAGCCATGGAGTGCTTTAAAGGTGGTCACCAACACCTTGAAGCGCACCCGGAAGACCACAGGAAGCCAGTGCAGCTCGTGCAGGAGAGGTGACACATGGGAGCGCCCCATCGCTACCATAATCCCCCGCGTGGCCACATTCTGGACCAACTGGAGCCTCCGGGTGCACCCCAAGAGGAGTCCCATGTAGAGAGCATTGCAGTAGTCCAGACGGGAAGTAACGAGTGCTTGAGTGACCGTGTGTAGAGAGGAAATCAGGAAACCCAGGCAGTTCAAATGCATATAAAGGTTTATTGCAAGCTTAAGCTCTCTACAAGAATCTGAACTACTAATGCTCGAAGCAAATTGGCAGTAGCTAAGGATCAATGGAGTTCAAGGTGGGTACAAAGGGACTTGAGGCTTCTGGGTAAGAAGGGACTTGAGGCTTATGATGTGTTTGACCCCTCCTTCAGGCACAGCCTGGTTATCTCCTACAAAAGGCTTGTATTCTCTACTCATTTTTTGGAATTGAGCTAATTTGGAAGGAATCAAGTTCTGAAATGAAAACACACACACAAATAACTAGTAATATTTAACCTAGTTGTGCATTTTAAATAGCATAGGACTCCTTCACTGGTTTTAGTTATAGGTAGTTCCTGATTTACCACCACAATTATGATCAGAATTTCCATTATTAAGCAAGGCTTGATTTTTATGATCTTTTTTGCCATGGCTGTTAAATGAAACACTACAACTGTTAAGTGAATCATGGACAATGTTAAGCAAATCCTGTTTCCCCCATTGACTTTGCTTGTCCGAAGATGGCCAGGAAGGTTGAAAATGACAATCATGTGATCGTGGGATCCTGTAATCATTGTAAACCCATGCTGTTTTCCCGTTGTCCGAATTTTGATCCAGAAACTGTGGGAATGCTGCAACAGTCCTAAGTGCAGGGATTGTCAAGGTTCAAAGCTGTCTAAAATAAATCGCATCTCAGCCACATCTTTGATGAAAAAAACCATTGATTTATTAGAACAACATTGTTTTCCAAGACTCATCGTAGCCAGGAATAGACTTCCGCTCCAAACTCCCTCCCTTCCTGGCTTGCTCTCCTATTCTGATTGGCCATCTTCCAAATCATTCTACTGCTGTCTGCTATCTAAGCTCACAGGAATTCCCCCCCTCCCCTCTCATCTCCTAAGGAAAACTAGGTGAAGCGTCAAACAGTCTCTTGCCAGATGCTTCCCCTTCTTCTTATGTCAGCCCTGAACGAGGATTCTACCGGTTCGGACAAATCGGTAGTTCTGACAATCAGCTGGGAGCGAACCGGTTCGCTCCAACAATGAGGTTGGCCCACCCACCTGCCCCTTCCCCTTACTTACCTTTATCTTCTCGGCACAGCAAAGCGGATTGCCATGCCTCAGCTGTGTTACTCTCAAGTGGTAAGACAGAAAGTTAGTATTTGAAAAACTATGCATGTGCGCACAGTGTGCATTAGGCTCGCGAAGCACACGATTACCGAACCGGTTGTTAAACCGGCAGCATCCCACCACTGCCTAAGTGCAAGGACTTGTTGTAAGTCAAGGATTGCTCATGTTTCTCAGAATTAATAAGAGATGTATTAGTGGGTAGTATTTTAAATTTCCTTATGACATTCATATTTTTCCTAGGTACCAGATAGTTGAGAATAACATATACACCTTTCCCATGTTCCTCTGCTAAATAGAGGTTTTATTCTTAGTGTCAAGAGCAATTTAACATGGTTGAATCAATGCTATTCAGAAGGAAATGTTCATAGCATCTGAATATATAAGATTAAGTATCCAGTTCTTTAGATCTTTTTGCAACCCACACAGCATGTGTTTCACAGAGGAGAGCAAATTCTGTTAAGAATGCACGTATAACTTTTTTCTGCAGAAATTCTGTTAGGTCATTTTAGAATCGTTCATCAATAACGTGTTTTATTTCATCTCAAAATGGGTTAGGTAGGCTGAGAGAGCACACCCATTGATTGCCAAGAGGGACTTTGCACAGGAAGTCTTTGACTTATGACAACAGTTGAGCCCAAAATTTCTGTTGCTAAATGAGACATTTGTTAAGTGAATTTTGCCCCAACTTTCTTGTCTTTGGTTGTAAAGGGGAAGACTGGAGTTGTTTAGTGACACAATTGTTAAGTGAATCGGGCTTCCCCATTGACGGAAAGTTGCAAAAGGTGATCACATGACCGTGGGCCATTGAGCCATCATAAATATGAGTCAGTTGCCAAGCAATTGAACTTTGATCACATGACCACAGGGATGCTGCGATGGTCGTAAGTGTGAAAAATAGTCGTTGGTCACTTTTTTCAACCTGTCGCAACTTTGAGTGGTCATTAAACAAACTGTTGTAAGTCAAGGACTACCTGTATTGCTCACCTGAAATTCAAACTTGATGGCATTTCCACTATCCTGAATTATGGGAAGGCAGAGAGAACATTCAAAATCATAATCTTTGGCACACAATACATTTATGGATGCCTGGTTTTAAAAATGTTCTACTTAAATGTATATTCTTCCTAACACTTTAGATGGTTTCTTTTTTTTAGTAACTCTCTTTCCAAGCTAGGTTGGATATTAGTTTGGGGGCTTGGCAGAGCAACAGACTGCATTCTCAATGAGCACCGTGAGAACACGAGGCAGATAAATCTTTCAATTGAGACTCCCTGGGAATAATCCAGACATTATTTATAAAGGATTCCCCCAGGAATCTTGTGAATCTGCTTGAAACAGCCATAGCTACAGGCTTGCTTCTGGTGTTTTGCCAAGGACATCATCATTCACCTAAGGGACCATATTGTCATTAACAATACAGTATCCTGTCTCCTCTGCTCTATGGCTTTCTCTAACTCTGTTCACTTACACATCCTCGGTGGCACAGTGGTTAGAGTGCAGTACTGCAGGCCACTTCTGCTGACAACCAGCTGCCTATAATTTGGCAGTTCAAATCCCACCAGGTTCAAGGTTGACTCAACCTTCCATCCTTCTGAGGTGTGTAAAATAGGGACCCAGATTGTCAGGGTCAATTATGCTGATTTTGTAAACCGCTTAGAGAATATTGTAAAAAGAGCTATAAAGTGGTATATAAGTCTAAGTGCTGTTGCTAGTGCTATTTCAAATACATAGTACAACTTTAAAAAAAAACACATTAGATTTAATATTAAAGCCAGAGACATGAGTATGTGTATATGCAATATTTTCACATTGTATCAATATATATTAAGCTTCTTAATAATCCGTATATTCAGCTGTTATACTTGAAAATTTTATTAAATTATTAAACATATTGTGCAACATTACCCACACCATGTATTCGCTGGTTCCTTAGAAGAACTGTATGAAGCAATACCAGAGGCAACTGCCTTGATAGCTGAATTGGTTATGATGCCACTGCCATACTCCCACAGATGTTTTCTATATAATTATGTGGCTTTTGTGTATATGTTTACTTCTCTTTTTCATACACCAATGAAGGAAATAATTGAGAATGTTTAAATTATATTGTCTTTGTGTAGTTTAAGCTGTTCACCTATCTTCATATCCATGCACAGTCTTGAGTTGACTTCAACAGTTGAAAGGGGACACAGATTACATATTATATGATTGCATGATATGTTGTGGTTTTGGAATTAAAGGCTCCCCAAAACAGCTAAACTATAACTATTAATCCCCAACAATGATTCATTTTTGTCCTTTTATGGTGAAGTAGCTTGGTGGCTTAGATAAAGAGAATATTTCAAGTTGCATTAACTTGAAGTTTCCCCATCAGTTCCTCAAACATAAAGAGGTAAAGCTATCAAGACTTTCATCAGATGTCTAATGTTTGGAACATGAGATTGGCTATCAGAACAATTTAAAGAAAATTAAACTTTATTTTTTCTCCATACTCCACTGAGAGATATTGAGTCTTTGTTAGGCATACTAAGCTTTTAAATGAAGTCATGTCACTGTACAATATGCCTTTGTGTTTTATTACCAGATCTAGCTGCTGGTGAGGAACAATTTCTTCCATCATTGCCTATCTAAGGAGGGATTAGGGCTAGTCATTACTGAAGCACACTGTTGATATGATGATTCCATAGTTTATTGTACTGCATTGAAATATATTCTGAATTTTTTTCATGGCTCTCCTTTGACATCACTGATTTTCCTGCCACCAGAAGTCAGTGATGTAGAAATGTAGAAAAACATTCAATATAGGTTAAAAAAGCAAAGCTACCATCAAAGATACAAAAACCAAAGGCTTCTCTTCTATAAACCCATATCTGGGGATGCATAATCTTGAATTTAAAATTGATTAAGTCCAGTCCAAACTGGTGCTGAATACATAAAATATCTGCTGAGGGTATTGACATTCTTCTGATGATCCCATGATTTGCATCAAGTTATATTATTGGTAATATTTGCTGAGAAAAAAGGACAACAAACCCTTATTTGTCATTGCTCCCCTTTCAAATTCTAATAAGGCTATTTGTTTTTCTTAGCCTAAGAAGGAGGGAGGGAGGGAGGGAGGGAGGGAGGGAGGGAGGATAGAATAGAAGGATAGGAGGAAGGTTTAATTAGTATTTAAAACAAATCATTATCAGATGCTAGGAACATGAACGTGATTTTTTTTTTGACAAAGAGGCAGATTATTTTTTATATATATAATGCATTCCCCAATTAACAATTCCTGCATGTTTGTTGGAGAAATAAAACAACTGGGGAGGAAGGAACAAAGAGAGGAATAATTGTCCCTGAGACTAAAGATGAAATGATGTTCTTGCAGAGTATCCTTTTGGCTTAATGATGTGATTATCATTATTTCTGATGGTCAGGCTAAGAGTGACATTGATTAGGGAGATGAAGTGGTACCAAAGTTTTAGAGAAGTTCAAAAAGAGCCCTGGGAAGAATGTATTAATGGGAAGAAAGACATCTGAAATGAGCTAAAATGTGGGTGATAAATAGATCTGGAATGCTGACCTCCAGTTGGAAGAGGAAATGAACCAGAGGATAATTGATGTACAATGCAGCTACTTCTACCATCAGCTCAAAATTCTTATTCCAGATCCTTTTTATCTAGTAATGAATTCTAGTGATTCTAGTAATGAAACTAAAGTCAAAATATTACTAGAAACACTAGTTTAAGTTCAAGCAGTGATGCTTCTATTAGGAAAGGTAACATTCAAGAATCAAAGCAACCCTAGCAGATCAAGAAAATATGGATGGGGGAAAGGATTTTAGCCTGGCTTTTTTGCTAATCCAGAATATAAAGGTAAAGGTTTCCCCTGTCCAGTTTGGCAGACTCTCAGGAGCAGTACTTTATCTTCATTTCTTAGTCAAGGGAGCCAACATTGCCCGAAGACATTTTTTTAAAAATTTGATTTATATGCTGCCCTTCTCCGGAGGACTCAGGGCGGCTTACAATGTGTTAAGCAATAGCCTTCATACTTTTGTATATACCTGCTTAGAAGGGCTTTTGCCCCCCCCCCCAGCGGTGTTCTTTTTTATACAAAATCATCTTATTGCCCCCACCAACTGGGTCCTCAATTTACCTAGCTTAGAAAGGATGGAATGCTGAGTCAACCTTGAGCCTGGTGAGATTCGAACTCACAGTAATTGCAGACAGCTGGTGTTAATCACAATCTGCATTGCTATTAATCTTCTCATCGTTCCTATCACCCACTTCCTCCCACTGATGACTGATTGTTGCTGTATCCTTTCGATTTACATTGACTTTCCTAGTATGATTTGATTGCTTATTTGTACCCTATGATTATCATTAAGTGTTGTACCTTATGATTCTTGAAAAATTTATCTTTTCTTTTTATGTACACTGAGAGCATATGCACCAAAGACAAATTCCTTGTGTGTCCAATCACACTTGGCCAATAAAGAATTCTAATCTAATCTAATCTAATCTAATCTAATCTAATCTAATCTAATCTAATCTAATCTAATCTAATCTAATCTAAAGTATGTGAATACATACACACACACTCACACAGACACACACAAACAAATTTAGCTTGCCAGATCCATGTTTGTCTGCTGGAACACCTCAAGATTTGCTGCAAGTATTTAGGAGTAAAACTACAATATTTTAACATTGTGCTTCCTTTGCATGTTTTGGTCAACTTAATACAAAATCAGGGCATTAATGGTGAATTCAATTAAGCTATTTCAAGCTCCACTAAGTTCTAAAAGTGGACAAGTTTAGTCCTAGCCATTATGATGAAATCACCTTGTGGTTCTTGCAGGGTAAAGTAATTGGGGGAAAAAAAACTATAAAACTTCAAAATGCAACCACTGTTCAGATTATCCAATCTTGAAAACTTAAAAAGCTTCCATTGATGTTCAAAGTACAAATGGCTTGAAATAGCTTGAAACTTACATTTTGATTCTTATGGATAGTGTTATATTTCTTACAAATAAGTATTGAATTCTTATTTAGATATGCCACCACAAGAAATTATTCAACATTATCTTGGAATGATGTTGGGTTAGGTCTCTCCTATTCACATTTGTTCATTTTTAAGTTTGTTTGTTTATTTAAAATGTGTGTGATGCCCCCACCCTGATAATTCTAGGAAGCTTATAAAAATGTAATAAGCTTCCTTATTAGTGGTGATCATAGTCATAAAAATATTAAAACAAGAAATCATGAGTCATTAGATCAAATGATCAAAATATTAAATGGCCTGGATAAAAGGACATATTTTGAGTCTCTTGAACAGTGTAATCAAGAGAAATTGCTTCAGTTTGATTAGTAATATGTTTTTACAGATAAGGTGCTACTGAAAGAATTTATGCCAGTTCCATTCAGTAATTTAAAACTGTTTACACTTACATTACACATATAATGAAAAAAAGTCACTTATGAAATGATCTATATTCATTCTGTTAACAAGGTTTTACTGTAATATGTAAATTTTATCTGTTTCATGTTCTTTCATACTGTTTCCATTTTCAGAATATTGTATAGTTTTGATAACTTTCAAGTAATCATCATAGAGTCTCTGTGAGCAAGTAGGCAGCTATATAAATTTTCTAAAATAAATAAATAAAATAAAAATAAATCACGTAAAAAAATAAATTTTTAAAGTGATAAATCAGAAAATCAGAAAAATCATTAAATAAAAGAATACTCTCCCATTCTATTTTTCCTTAGATGTTTGTGAATAAAGATGTATTTTGTTATAACTCCAGGTGACTAAATAAAATAAAACGGTAACAAAATGGACAACATCCTTGTCAGTTTTGGAAATTCAGGAGGTAACTTTGGGTAGACAAAGTTGTATATGGTTTCTTAAAGACTTTGCAGATGAATCCACAATAAAATGTTTTCTTTTTCTCTTAGCAGAAAGGAAAATTGTGACTTTGAATATTCAAACTCAGCCAACATATAAAACAATATCCAATGTTGTTGGGTATTTAAAAGGAGCTACAGTTCCTGGTAGGTTTATTTTTGTTTCTCCATGTGCTAACTTCTGCAAGCCACTTGTCGTATTACTGAACAAGAACAGAATTTCACAACTTATTCTGGACTGTGGATTGCTCTTAACTTTCAAACTATACATAACAACCTATTATTTTTTAGACTTTGTTCTATATAGTTACCCAGACTGAGCACTTACACCTGTCTGAAAGATAATTATGGGAGTTGAAATCCACACTTTAAAGATAGTAAGGTTGAAAAACACTGGTACAGACAATATACGTCTTAGCACATTCCACATGGCATACTTTGGTTTACTGTGATCGAGTTTAACTCTTTCATATCTGAGTACAACCTCTGGTAGGAGTCACATTTGCCTGAAAGAAGATACCTTATACTACAGATCTTTAGCAAACAGAAAGCAAGAGGCTTTTTGCTTTTAAAATATAGTGAGCTATTTGAGTTACTTCCAAAAATACAGTAATTACTAAAAACCAAGCAAGACACCTCTAACCCCTTAAGTTAGTTTAGATCCATTTTAGTTGGTTGCTATAACTACTCAGTCTTATGCCTTTTCAGATAGGTTCATTGGATGATTCACTGTAAAATATTCTGCATTGTAAATGATGTTGTTAGCTTGAGATTGCAAGGAAATAACATTGAGGTCTTTCAAATAGAAGTGATTCTTGAACCCAGCTGATTATTATGGCAAACAACAGCTGTGACACAGCTGGCAAGAATAGGGAAGGAAACCAATACAATCGGTGTGTGGAAGGACTGTTGGCTGTTTTGATTAATTAGTAAAAGCTTTTGCTTGCTGTATGTCTTTCAGATAGATACGTCATAGTTGGCAGCCACCACAGCAGTTTGCCTGGCTACAGCAGCGAACAGTGGGCTCATGGCACAGCAGTAATGACTGCACTTATCCAAGCCTTGATGAGGAAGGTGAAGAAAGGTTGGAGGCCTGAGCGGACCATCATTTTCTGTTCATGGGGTGGAACCACGTTTGGCAAGATTGGTTCCTATGAATGGGCAGAGGTAAGAATGCTTACAGGTTTCTTTCTTCTGTAGGAAGTTAGCACCCACCCTTCTCCTAGGAAAATGAGATATTTTAGGAAATATTAAAAGGGGAGAAGGGAGGCAATTTGTCAATGGACCATCAAGGCCTGGGCCAGTCTATTCTACATAACAAAGATCTACCTCCTTCAGGCAGAGCCATAGTAGGAATTGTCCAAAGCCCCTTCATTACATCGTCACCCAGCAAGGCTCAACCAAGCCTGGGACATAGACAACCTACAAAGTTAGCCTGACAACCAATCAGAATATAAGCCCAGGCATGCGCAGCATCTCTGCCCCTTTTTGCCCAGGATCTTGTTCATCAATAAACCTTCTTTCCAATCAGCCACCCTGTTTCCAGTGTCTTTCTCCCCTCTTGGAACTGAACCCAGATGGACATTTTTTCCAGCACTTCATACAGGGGAATCTAGAGTTGCCAATATCAAGGATAAGAATTATTATTTGATATAGCCCTTGTCCTATGGATCTTGCTGGTCTCCTGTTGCTAAATTTTATTCTCTGGGTGTGTTCTTTTCTTCCTTCTCAGAGACATTTTTTAAACATTCAGAAGAGTGAAAACTAAGCCTAAACTTCAACATAACTTGTTTTTGTGTTCGGTGTTTGTACCCAGAAAGATGAATGAGTGGTATATATGAAGAAAAAGAGAGGACCGTGATATCAGAAAATTCCCTAGTTGTACAATTACCATTATGATTATCATCTAAATCAGTATCTCTATCTAATTAATTGGGTGATAATTCCAGGTTTTTTTTGTCCTAGAGTCATGTTGGTGTCACTGAAAAATGCAAGCTATTATAAGTAGAGTGACCTTTTGTAAAATTAGATTAGAATAGAATAACAGAGTTAGAAGGGACCTTGGAGGTCTTCTAGTCCAAACCCTACACCACTTCAGACAAATGGTTATCAAACATCTTAAAAACTTCCAGTGTTTTTACAACTTCTGGAGGCAAGTTGTTCCACTGATTAATTGTTCTAACTGTCAGGAAATTTCTCCTTAGTTCTAAGTTGCTTCTCTCCTTGATTAGCTTCCTCCCATTGCTTCTTATCCTGTCTTCAGGTGCTTTGGAGAATAGCTTGACTCCCTCTTCTTTGTGGCAGCCCCTGAGATATTGTAACACTTCTATCATGTCTCTCCTAGTCCTTCTTTTCATCAAACGGGACATACCCAGTTCCTGCAACCATTCTTCATGTTTTAGCTTCCAGTCCCCTAATCATCTTTGTTGCTCTTCTCTGCACTCTTTCTAGAGTCTCAACATCTTTTTTACATCATGGTGACCAAAACTGGATGCCGTATTCCAAATGTGGCCTTACCAAGGCATTATAAAGTGGTATTAACACTTCATGTGATCTTGATTCTATCCCTCTGTTTATGTAGCCTAGAATGTGTTGGCTTTTTTGGGAGCTGATGCACACTGCTGGCTCCTATTTAAATGGTTGTCCACTAAGATCCCTCTCACAGTTACTATTGAGAAAGGTACCACGTATACCTGTGCATTTTGTTTTTCTTGTCAAATTAATGGTGTAAACGACAGTAAATGTAAATTTTCTAAATATTTGTTTGAGCCGTGGTGGCATAGTGGTTAGAATGCAGTATTGCAGGCTAATTCAGCTCAGTGCCAGAAGTTTCATCCTCCTCCTCGGTCAAGATTGACTCAGCCTTCCATCCTTCCGAGGTTGGTAAAATGAGGACCCAGATGGTTGGGGGCAATGTGCTGACTCTATAAACTGCTTAGAGAGGGCTGTAAAACACTATGAAGCAGTATATAAGTGTTAAGTGCTTTTTGATATGGCACCAAGAATTTCCGTTTTCATCTTCATGACAATCATTTGTTTTTCTTCCAGAATCTTTTGACCTCAATTTGCAAAGCATGGTTGTTTTTCACCAATTCAACTGTCTCTTCATATCAGTGAACCTTCCTTTCTCTTTTTTTATAATAGTAATATCTGGTGTGTTGTGTTTTAAGTGTTTATAAGCTTGAATTTTGAAATCCCACAAAATGTGGATTTCCTCATTTTCGCAAAAGGCGCTGATGCTCTTCAAAACAACCGGACAATGGAAAGATTTTGTTCTTTTTTTAAACTTAATAATGCTATTGACATTTTTAATAAACATAGTAAAAAATTAATGCAAAGTAAAATAGAGAAAAAAAATAGAAGTTCAGAAGGTGCAGAAAAAAGATAGAGTAAAGATATTAAAACACACGTAGATGAAAAGGATCGTTTGGAACTATTATTGACATTATTAAAAATTGACATTTTTAATAAACATAGTAAAAAATTAATGCAAAGTAAAATAGAGAAAAAAAATAGAAGTTCAGAAGGTGCAGAAAAAAGATAGAGTAAAAATATTAAAACACACGTAGATGAAAAGGATCGTTTGGAACTATTATTTTACATCAATTCAGGCAATTAATCAGTATTTTTAGAGCCTCCTCCTCTAATTTGTAACCAATTCACCTTTAACAGCAAACAGACAATAAGTTGTGTCAACTGAATGTTGAATTTAGCAAAAGGAAATAATTTTCTAGATGCATCGTAGAATCCACTGAGAGTACAAGAATGGTTAATAACACCGTCTGTCAGTCAATCAGTGACTAGAGGGAACTGGATAAATAAGCCATAAAGATAATCGAGGTAGGTGGCTGATTGGTACATGCCTTTTGGTCAGATCAAACAATAAAACTTCCAGGAGAGAAAAAGAAGATGGACAATATTAAAATTCAAGTCAGATATATATATATATGCCAGCCTGTTGGATTTGAATACTATAAGCAGAATGAAAGTATATGTTTCATCTCTATTCTAAAGAAGCCAAGCAATTCATTTTTAATGGACATTCATTGGTTCAGTCTGGCAGCTTTGAGTCAATATTTATTTATTTATTGAATTTGTATAGCCACTCATTTCATCAAAAGTGACTCTGGGTGCTGTATGACAAAACAAAAACAATTAATAAATCCATAAAATTATTTGTTATTATTAATTAAAAATATTTAAAATTATTTAAAAAGTACAAATAAGGGAATAACAGATACTAATTAATAATAAATATTAATAATTATGGAGTCATTGTACAATTTCTCTCATCACCTTGGGTTCCTAGCCCTTGTAGACTAGGAACTAGATCTTAAGGAAACCATCAGAAGTTTAGAATTGATATGATAACAATCTTACCTCAGGAGACAGAAGATTCCACAATGTCTGGATTTTATGTCTTTCAGATCACAATTTCCAATGTATAACTCTCAGCTAGTTTAATCAAGTAATGAACCAAGGGTGGCAATCATTCTTAGCCTTAAAGCTACTAATTTTGATATCTATGTAATAATTTATACTATACACCAAACAGTACTCAGCCTCTTTAAAGCAACAGTGTGATCATTTGGTTTAAGTAAGAAAATAAAAATACCTTAATTGATTCAGTTACCTTCTCAGTATTTATAAATAAATTGGGTACATTCTGAGTAAGCCTTGGTAGAATTTACACACTGAAAGAAGACACAAACAGAGACCTTTCGTTAAGCCTCTCTTGCTGTTATGATGCAACACTCATAATACACTCTGATAAAAGAATCACAATTGCCAGAGGTTCTGCAGAAATCAACCAATTGATCAATCAATCAATCATCTATATATTTTATCTTTCCACAGACTAACCTGGTATTTTAGCCACCTGTTTTTATCCATGCACTAGTTTTTAAATTCAAAAGAATGTTCTGTTTCCTATTTTTTAAAAAAACCCAAAGCTCTTTATCAAATAAGAAAGATAAAAGGAAGATAAGAGCAGACTAAAAAAAAAAGAGTTTAAAAGGAATATATATAAAAAAGAATTAAAAGCATTCCATTAAAAAAAGCAAAACAAAGTGGTTGCAGAGGGAAATAAAAAGATGGATCTTTAAAAGATGCCCGAAAGACATCAGCATCTAGTGTTTCTCAGAGGACAGCTAATTCCCCAAAACAGGAGAACTTTAGATGAAACTTTTCTCCATGGCATAAACTAATATTAGGCAAATACAAAACCAGGAACTCTTCTAAAGGGTTCTGAGCTGCTGATGTAAGTAAATAATAAGTAAATAAGGGTTTCAAACAGTGGTGGGTTTCACATTTTTTACTACCAATAGTGTGGGCGTGGCTTGGTGGGTGTGGCAGGAAAAGGATACTGTAAAATCTCCATTCCCTCCCTATTCCAGGGAAAGGTTACTGCAAAGTCCATATTTCTTCCCGATCAGCTGGGACTTGGGAGGCAGAGTAGATGAAGGCAGGGCCAGTCAGAATTTTTACGACTGGTTCTCCGAACTACTCACAATTTCCACTACCGGTTCTCCAGCACTGGTCAGAACCTGCTGAAACCCTTTCAAAGTATAAAGGGGGCATGATGGCTCACTGGTTAAAGTTGCTGAGCTTGTCAGTTGGAAAGATGCTAGTCTGGATTTGAGACTTGAATACCATACAAAGTTACTTGCCCCAACTCCTGCCTATCTAGCAGCTCGAAAGTATGAAAATGCAAGTAGATAAATACAA
Source organism: Masticophis lateralis (assembly GCA_030761175.1). Taxonomy (NCBI): domain Eukaryota; kingdom Metazoa; phylum Chordata; class Lepidosauria; order Squamata; family Colubridae; genus Masticophis; species Masticophis lateralis. Next base: position 14,625,061 of record JAUDYJ010000005.1, on the reverse strand, counting down.
GTAAATAAATGCAAGTAGATAAACTCTGGTGGGAAGGTAACAAAATCTTGTCTGAAAAGGATCCAGATAATCTACCTCTTCCAAGTTTTCCCAAAGCTGCTTTGAAACCACTTTCTCCATCACTTTCCCCATGGGAGATGAAATACTGGATAAAAATGATCCCATATGGTAGGTTTCAATGATGGTTTCTTCAGTGAGAGTAAACCATCTTTGTTCAGAGGTAAAGGAACACCCACTTCACTAAAAGAATTAACCATCACCAGAAGTCACTCAATGACAGTGCTAGTCTTCTTTGACAAGCCAGCAGGGGCATGGATCAAAAGAGCAGGTAGCTAAACTGACAGCACTGAGGAACCTATCCAGGTCCAAGGGGTTCAAAACATTCCCAGATACCACGTGAGACTTCTTGCCAAGCATCTCCTCTGAACTTGTGACAAGAACGGGATCCAAATGGGAATGAATTTTAGGAACGTCTTCCAACAGATTCTGTGCAAGTTCCTCCACACACCCCTGTAAGAGGTTATCCATGCCCCTTTCCTCAAATTGGCACATGTCATCTGAAACAAGACTCTGGTGTGGCAAGCTACAGATGCAAAAATGGTGGAGAGGTAGACTAACAGTTCAATACCCTTTCCACCCAAGTTCTAACCGATGTCTGGTCAAGTTTGCCTTTCGTTGAATGATCTAGTTGTCTCTCTTCTCATTTCATCTTATAGAATAACAGAGTTGGAAGGGATCTTGGAGGTCTTCTAGTCCAAACCCCTGCTTAGGCAGGAAACCTTACACAACTTCTGTGAAATGGTTATCCAACATCTTCTTAAAAATTTCCAGTGTTGGAGGGAAGTTGTTCCACTAATTAATTGTTCTAACTGTCAGGAAATTTCTCCTTAGTTCTAAGTTGCTTCTCTCCTTGATTAGTTTCCACCCATTTCTTCTTGTCCTGCCCTCAGGTGCTTTGAAGAATAGTTTGACTCCCTCTTCTTTGTGGCAGCCCCTGAGATATTGGAACACTGCTATCATGTCTCCCCTAGTCCTTCTTTTCATCGAACTAGACATACCCAGTTCCTGCAACCGTTCTTCATATGTTTTAGCCTCCAGTCCCCTAATCATCTTTGTTGCTCTTTTCTGCACCCTCTCTAGAGTCTCCACATCTTTTTTACATCGTGGGGACCAAAACAGAGTTCAGTATTCCAAGTGTGACCTTACCAAGGCATTATAAAGTGGTATTAACACTTCACGTGATCTTCATTCTATCCCTCTGTTTATGCAGCCTAGAACTGTGTTGGCTTTTTTGGCATCTGCTGCACACTGCTGGCTCATATTTAAATGGCTGTCCACTAGGACTCCAAGATCCCCCTCGCTACTATTGAGCAAGATACCACATATACTGCACCTGTGCATTTTGTTTTTCTTGCCTAAATGTAGAACCTTACTTTTTTCTTCCTTAATCCATTATAAGCCACAGGGAATGATGGGATCCACACAACAAGAGAGATCAGATAAATGCAATCCAGTCCAAAAGCTTCATTTACCACCTTGTTCCAGGTTGCAACCAAGGCTATGAATTAGACCATACAGCAGACTGACACAGACAATCCCATCTCATTCGGAATCCTCTCTGGATCCATCATTCACCGGGGAAATATCAATATAATAGATCCAGTCTCCAGGCAGTAAGATAGAAACCAAGGCCTGGTCTGACAATGACAAAGGAATATCTTAGGAAACACAGGGGGTGCATATTTTTGTTGGGATTTAAAGAAAATTTACTACTATAAACCAAACACTTTTCTTTCCCTTTTGCCCTATTGGCAGAGATTGCTTTTTCTAAGTAGATACTTTATAAATTAATAACATCACGGAAAACATACTTTCTGCTTAGCTTGCACATTCTAATGGCAGGATTTTAAAGACCTGCCAGCTACAATAAAATTGGACGGCTCTAAATTTGAAGTTACCTAGAAAGTGTGCAGATATTCTTGGGCCTGAGTGTGAAAACATTACCAAAGCTTTATTTTTCTAACTGAATTATGAGCTTATAATAAACTGTAAAAATATGGAACTGGTTGCAACCAGGTATCAAAAGGATTCTTACAACTGCCTGAGAGCAAAATTTCCTTAGTTCCACTTCAAATCATCCTTGCATCAAACATAATTGTGTTATACTCCTTTTTGCTCATCACAAAGAACCTCTTCATGGAACAAATACTTCATTACTAGGTAGGCAATGGGAAATAATTGAAATATGCCTTTGCTTTTAAAAAAATAACAAAATGACAACCTTGGAGAAACGAAACGGAGAAACATTCACATCTGCAGTATGGGAGCCTGGCTGGAAATATCAAGCACTTTGTTTGCTAATTCTTATATTTGAAGTTTATGTGGAACAGGAGCATTTATTTTTTCAAAAAAAACCAAAACAGACTTCCTATTATTTCAGAGAATTGTAATGTTTTGATTCGCTGCTTAGAACTGTAGTCGTTCTTAAATCCTTCTGGCCTCATTTTTCATTTTGTTCATTTGAGAAATAGAATTATAACCCCACAAGAGAGAAATTAAATAAAGACTTCCTTTCAAGTTCCTAAAATGATATTCTATAAAAATTGAATTAAATGTTACATGGGGAATTGAAGTAGGTGGAAAAAACATGGCTTGTGTTCCCCTTTTCCTACATTTCAAAGGACTGCAACAAGAATGCAGGTCCTTAATTAGGATCTGGCTTATTAATCATGTTTGTGTTTTAGGACCTTAGGAAAGTTCTCCAGAGGAATGCTGTGGCATATGTGAATCTCCATGATCCAATAAGAGGCAAAGGCATTTTATACTCCATAGCATCTCCTTCTGTTCAGCAACTAGCAACTGAAGTTAAAAAGGTGAGTATTTTCCTTGTATGGTATTTTTAACATGCAATAGGTTTGATGTGACAATTCAAATTTAACTGGCATTATATAAGTTTTCAGAACAGCTCCAAAAATAATGGCTGAAAATGATAAGAATAGAATGGAATAGAATTCTTTATTGGCCAAGTGTGATTGGACACACAAGGAATTTGTTTTGGTGCATCTGCTCTCAGTGTACATAAAAGAAATGATATGTTCGTCAAGAATCATAAGGTACAACACTTAATGATAGTCATAGGGTACAAATAAGCAATCAAGTCAATATAAGGAAACAGTCAATACAAATTTTAAGGATACAAGCAACAAGGTTACAGTCATGCAATCATGATAAGTGACTCATAAACATTTAAACCCTGAAATGCTTATGGATAGCTATAAATGCCATGATAAAATCAACATGCCACAATATTAAATAATTGGGTATCAGATCCTCAAGATAATATTTCTTAGAGAAAACAGAAAAGGGAAACTCAACTTCTGAAATTAGGAACTTAAAGAAAGGAACCATAGCACTTTGCTCTCTAAGCAGTTTACAGAGTCAGCATATTTGCCCCCCCCCCAACAATCTGGGTCCTCATTTTACCAACCTCGGAAGGATGGAAGGTTGAGTCAACCTTGAGCCGGTGAGAATCGAACTGCCAGCAGAAGTAATCTGCAATACTGCATTCTAATCATTGCGCCACTGTGGTTCTAATAGCCCTAATAAGACAACAATTTTCTCCTTTGATTCAAGGAAACAAAGAATTGCAATAAGAAATAAGAGGGGGGGAATTCTTCTTTGTAGTGCCAATGAGAAGTGGAAAAAGTGATGCCATCAAGGTTGTTGAATCCACCCATCATTTCTCTTCTAAAACGCAATGAAAAAAGATCTCAGCAAAAGCAGTTGCAAGATAACAATATGTGAACCATGTTCAATTGCTATATATAAAAAAGTCCCTGCTGAACTATATTAATAGAAAAAAGCAATAATCTATACCAAATTACATTGTTTGTTGGAGCTGATAGAAAAACTTATTATTTGGAACTTAATAGAGTAGGGGATACATTGTCCTGCATTTCTCACAAAGCTCATAGGGGTGAAGAAGTAAAGAACACATTTGTAAGAATACCTGTAGAAACATAATAAGTTGCCTGATATGAGTTCAGGTTTTTTAGTCTTGTACTATCCACTGGTCTACACAGGCAATTTTAGCAATTATAGCCTCAGGTAGCCTCAGACAATTTTCCATTTTTAAAAAAGTGTTGTTTCTAGCCATGGCCACTTTCAGCCATGGGAACTTCATATGTTCATGCGAGACCGCCTGCTGCTACCGATAACCTCCCACCGGCCAATACGCTCGCATAGAGAGGGCCTCCTCAGGATGCAATCAGCCAAGCAATGTCGGCTGGCGGCCCCCGGGGGAGAGCCTTCTCTGTGGGGGCACCCACTCTGTGGAATGAGTTACCTCCTGAAATTCGATTGATTCCGGACCTCCATGCTTTCCGAAAGGTCCTTAAGACTTATTTATTTCAAAAAGCTGGCCTAGTTTGATTGGTTTTAATGGGGTTTTTAAAAATTTTGATATTATTGATTTTTGGGTTTTAAATTGGGTATTTTAACTTGTAGATTTGAGATTTTAATACTGAAATGCCGATGATTTAATTTAATTTTAATTTTTTAAAATATTTGTACTATATGTGCTTTAGTTTGTCTGTTCACCGCCCTGAGTCCCCCAGGAGAGAAGAGCGGTATATAAGTTGAAATGAAATGAAATAAAATGAAATAAAATAAAATAAAATAAAATAAAATAAAATAAAATAAAATAATAAAATAAATAAAATAAAATAAAATAAAATAAAATAAAATAAAATAATAAAATAAAATAAAATAAAATAAAATAAAATAAAATAAAATAATAAAATAATAAAATAAAATAAAATAAAATAAAATAAAATAAAATAAAATAAAATATCCCAGAATTTCCCAACCACTATGGCCATTGGGGAGAATTTTGGGAACTGGAGTCCAGAAACCTGGACTTGCAACTTTCTTTGTGTTCCATTATATTGATATTTGAAGACATTTTCTAACAGGTTATTGCTATTTACAGTGTATTTTTTTTAAAAAAAATCTCTTCTCTTCTCTTTTTTGTGGTCTTGACTGGTGACTGCAGAATTAGTCCCTTCAGTTTTCTTGACAAGATTTTGGTAGTTGTTTGCCACAGCCCTCCTCCTTGGCATTAGAAAAAAGTGACTACCTAAAGTCACTTGGCTAGCTTTGCGCCGAATGCAGAATTAGAATTCCTGATCTTTCCATAATTCCAATGTTAACTGGATTTCTTTTTTTAAAAGAAAATCATAAAAAAGTCAAAATAAATCATTAAAGATAAGCTGTAAGTAAACAAGTGTAATAAAATCATAAATCTATAAGAATATTAACACTGTCTCTCTTGATATTTAAAGGAAGGGCTAAAAAGGTATTTCAAATAAATAGAGATCTCAGATAAATATCTACTTGTGTCCTATAACTGAGTTCCTTTATAATTATATTTTTTTTTCCAGCTTTGTTTTGAATATCTTCATTTGGAGGATATCCGAAGCCTAGTGCACTCTGTACTCTAGCTACTAACAATATCTATAAAAAGAAATCAAATAGAACATTTATAGTGAATATCTGGAATAAACACTTGACCATTCTCAAAAGCCATTTTATTGCATATCGTTCATGCAATCTTTATTTGTTCAATCAGTTACAACTAACGTTGTAACTGATTGGCACAGAAACAAGTCAGAAGTATTTCTTTCTTTTTCTTTTCTTTTCTGGGCTTGCTGGGGGATGCTGACTGGAATCTTGAATAAACAAGGAAAGCAGATTTAAATATTTAGGCTGTGAAGCCAAATTGGAATTCAAACATTCTGAGATCTTTGAGAGCATGTGTGAACTCTGTTCAGCCATGCTAATTATGGCCCATTTTATGGGAGGGAGATTTTGCCAAGTTATATTTCTGTCTCTGAGTGTTCTGTAAACGAAGGTGCCATTGTCAGCTAGCTGGCTTAATGAATCACCATTTATTTGGCACCTTATAATGGAAAAGTCTGTGTTGGCTGGGGAGGAAATTAAATCCTCTAAATAAGACCATTAATTCATTAGTCTCAAATTTACATTTCAGAAGCACAAAAGTTACTCTGACTGAGCCATTAATTTATATGCCAGTAGGGTTGGCTTTGGTAAAGCAAAAACAAGGAAGAATCTTGGGGAACTTTGACATCTTACTAATATATTGAAAAATAAACTTCGAAGCAAACATTCAAGATCCACAGTTTAAAAAAAAAAAAGTTACTTTTTCCATTCCATAAAACAAATGCTGCAAAACTAGGCCAACTTGCCACAGCCTACTCGCCACAGGACAACTAACAAGAGTTACACTAATATTGAAGAAATGGTGGTATGATATCAGTAAAGAAATGATGCTAAAGAAGAGACAAAGTGAAATGTGAATGGCAAAAATTAAAATACATGTTTTAATTATTTTAAATAATTAAATTGAATTGTTGAATTGTCCCATGGCGAGTTGGCCACAATGAGTTGTCCCATTCCAAGCCCATCTGGTATGTAATATTTCCTTTCAGCTACAGTGGCCTTTATCCACCTGCATAAAAAAACAAGGAGCTTTTAGTGTGTTTTATACAGCTTTCCTAAATGAAATCTCCAAATAATGTAACAGATTTTGTTTTTATGCTAAATCACATGCGCTGAGCTAATTTTGACCGGGGTTTCGTTGCATATTTGTAACTGTGTGTCTGTGTTACTTCATATCGGTAGTCTCAGTGCTTGATATTTTTCATGAAATATGTGCTAATTAAAGTGTTGGCAATTAGATCTGGAAATATGTGTTTTAGGAATGCACTATAGCAATAGAACGTAGATTTATATACTGCTTCACCGTGCTTTACAGCCCTCTCTAAGTGGTTTACAAAGTCAGCATATTGCCCCCAACAATCTGGGTCCTCAATATACCCACCTTGGAAGGATGGAAGGCTGAGTCAACCTTGAGCCTGGTGAGATTTGAAATGCCAAATTGCAGGCAGCCGGCAGTCAGCAGAAGTAGCCTGCAGTACTGCACTCTAACCACTGCGCCACCATGCTCATGACATGACAAGAACTGTAACGTGTAGATATGAGTTTCATTTACCATATCCTTGTCATGATAATTATTATTATTTTATTTCTATACCGCCCCTCTCCCGAAGGACTCGGGGCGGTGCACAGCCTAATTAAAAGCACAAGACAAACAACAATTTAAAAATTAAAAATATTAAATAATTTGGCTCAATATAAAACCCCAAATTTTAAAATCCCAGATTAAAACCAATTTAAAAATCTTCACATCGATAGCCCGGCCTGGCGGAACAAAAAGGTTTTGAGGGCACAGCGGGATACATGGAGATCTTACGTAATTCTGGGGGCAGTTCATTCCAGAGAGTAGGAGCTCCCACAGAGAAGGCCCTCCCCCTGGGTGTCGCCAGCCGACATAATTTGGCCGATGGCACCCTGAGGAGACCCTCTCTGTGGGAGCGGACCGGCCGGTGGGAGGCTACTGGTGGCAGGAGACGGTCTCGAAGATAACTCGGTCCGATGCCATGGAGCGCTTTAAAGGTGGTAACCAACACCTTGAATCGCACCCAGAAGACCACTGGGAGCCAGTGCAGCTCATGCAGAAGGGGGGTCACATGGCACAACGGGTTGTGCCCATAACCACCTGTGTGATGATGAATGTTTAGTCTTCAGTGCAGACCTGTATCCAAGTATATACATTCAGAAATAGGTGTATGATTTGTATATAGTGTGTATAACATACACAAGGTGAAAACATCTATTTGTTTGCTTGTTTGTTTGTGTTCCTCTTTCCCAGCATATTTTCTGTCTCTGCAGTTCTAATGGGATACACTCAACACTAATAGTACAACAGTAACTGGAAGTGAAACAGTTCTTTTCCTTAAGATCAAACCAAGAAATATATCCAAACAATGAGGGAGATGAACGGCAACTAATTTCCTAACATTTCACTGAAACCACATTTTACAATTTATGCTATAATAGATATAACTTGAACAATATTAAAAAATTCTGTATTTTCTCCTGTGACAATCACTGAGTTCTACAATTGGAATCGATAACTAATTAAATCCTGGGAGGAATTTAAATTTATTTGACCAAGCACATTAGCCTTGAGCTCATGAGAACCTATATAGGTAGTCATCACTTAATGATGGTAATTGGGACCAGAAATTCCATCATTAAACAACGTGGTTGTAAAGTGTCATGTATGGGACTATGCCACTTATTCACAAAAATTCCAGCAGTTCTGATTGCCTTATTAATTGAATCATCATGTGTCATTAAGCAAGGACATCATGTGCCATTTGTGGCCTCATTGCCAGTTTTCCCATTGAATTTGCTTGTAGGAAGCTAGCAAAGATGGTAACAAATTGTGATTATGGTAAAGCTGCCATCTAGATATTTTTTTTTACAAAAAAACACACAGGCAAACACATTAATTTATCTCTTAATGCCACTGTGCTATTTCCACTCCCATCTGAAAAATCAAAATTAATAATCTGTGTGCCAGAGCAATTTATTCGATATTGCTATTTATTTTTTAAAATACATTCCATTGTTTAGAAAAGACTGCATTTTAACAGGTTTCTCTTATATATCTTCGCAACTATTAGTCAAATTTAGTCATCTTTTTTTTAATTAGTAAGAAAATTTAAATAGGAAAAACTCACTATTCATAATGTCATACAAAACTCTCTCTCTTTTTTTGTTCCTTAGTTTTAAAAAGGAGAAGTTTAGTTGTCTTGAATGATATCATTGCTTACATGACATTACAATTAAGATTGACTTTGGTATGTTCCTAGGAATCGCATTTTGAGCTCAATTTTCTGAGAGCCTAAAAAGGAAACTAGAAGGAGCAGGGTTTATATTTTTCAAAGTTTCCCTATAAAAGCCTTTCAGAATTCAAAGGTCAGGCTCTTCAAATCTTTCTTTTTCTTTTGAAATATAACTGCTATGGCAACTTCAAAAATCTGTTTTGCCTCAATCTATTTTAAAAGCTCTATTTCTTCGACTCTATTTTGAGAGGCCCTTCTGAATATTTGCAGGCAGTTATCTTGCTTCTTGGCTCCTTTGTTGGAATACCTTTTGGTGGGTTATTTTCTAGATGCTGAAACTCTCCGCCAAAATTATGGAGGAAAAAAATTCATAAAATCATGACATTACTAAGATTCTCAAGAGACCTCAGGTATAATTTCCAATGCCAAACAAGCCTGCTTCCTCTTTTCTTTCTCTCTCTTTCATACAGAGAAGTCCCTTAGTATATTTCTGTCTGCTACATGAAAGGTACTTTTTCAAAAGGTGCCTGCCAAGGAAATAGGGTTAGACAATCTAAGCAAACATCAGCGAGGTAGTGTTTGAAAAGCTGGAAACGATGTGATCTAAGCACCCCTGTGTTCTCAGCTGATCTTCTGAGGAGAACAATTTCAGAAGGAGATCCAGCGCTAACTCATGTCTAGCTTTGAATGGTTCCCAAGCCACCAGTCTGTTAGAGCATACAACTCAGTTGAATAATAGACAGAGATCTGGAGGGAGACAAGTAAGGCTACCCTTCCTCAATCTTCCATTCACATGTTATGTTTTGAGTGGATTAATATTAAAGGGATTTATCTGAGTGTTTATTATTTATTAACTTATGATTGAATATATATTGCTGATAAAGAAATAAAGGGAGACTAGTATAGATCTATTTCAAGCTATTTACCTCTCATCAGCTAGCCATACCCTTACTTGGATTCGAACTTGGATTCTTGGATTTGAACATGCAGGCAGCCCAAGTTCAAATCCAAGTAAGAGTGTGGCTAGCTGATGAGAGCTCAATAGCTTGAAATAGATCTATACTAGTCTCCCTTTATTTCTTTATCAGCAAAATATAAATTTGGTATAAAATGGTTTGTCGTGAATGTGACAAACCATTTTGAGGGCTCCTGGATTGGAGCTGAAAGGTGAAAGGGATGCAGTATGCTCCCTCCCACATGTTGGGGTAGACCAGATGCCTCGATAGAAAAACTCTTAATCTCTCTCTCTCTCTCTCTCTCTCTCTCTCTCTCTCTGTGTGTGTGTGTGTGTGTGTATTTTCTGAGGTTTTTGCTAAACAACAGCAATGCAGCTCACCACCTCAAATCCCCCTGCAACTCAGACTAACCCGAGCACAACCAAGCCCCCACCCAAACAGAACACAACCCCAGCCATTCAGACCACAGCCAACCCCCATCCAATCAGAGCACAGCCAATCCCCCATCCAATCAGAACACACCTCCACCCAATCAAAACACAGCCAAGCTCCCACCCTATCAGTTCATACCCCCACCAGCAGTTTAAAGGAAGAAACAGCTGCGATCACACATTGCTCCTAGAAGCACGAAGCCGAGAACACCAGCCTGAAGATGATGAATGAGACTTTGTTGAAACATTGCCAAGACACTTCCAATTTTACGCAGGAGAAGACCCGAATAACCAAAGACCTACATAGAAACACCCACGAAAACCTCAGAAAACAAATATCTTTCCTTTATGTGTATTTCTCTTTAGCCAGGTTCTTCCTACGTTTACGTATATATATAATTGGGTGGGAGCTTGGCTGTATTCTGATTGGGTGAAGGTGTGTTTTGATTGGTTGGGGGCTTGGCTGTACTCTGATTGGATGGGGGATTGGCTGTGCTCTGATTGGCTGGGGTGTGTTCTTTTTAGGTGGGGGCTTGGTTGTTCTCGGGTTAGTCTGAGTTGCAGGAGGATTTGAGCTGGTGAGATGCGTTGCTGTTGTTTGGCTTTGTGTTTGTGGTCATGCCACATCTTCATGGTGGGTGTCAGGTTTGCTTCATGTATGGATTGGAGGGGTTTAAAGTGGCTAATGATGCAGCTGTGGTCTGGCTTCTGGTTTGTGGTTGTGCCTCATTGGTGTGGATTTGGGCTTGCTTTTTTGCTTGGATGTGTGGTGGTGACATCCTGTGTGGTTTTCGTGAGTGTGGGTCTGGTTTTCATTCTTTGTGTTAGGGACTCATTTGTCAATAAGGGTGGATTTCCAAATGGCTGGTAGGCGGGAGGTATCATCTCATTTATTCATGCTGTGTGGGCATTTTTCTATCTTGATGGCTTCTCTGATTATTCTGTTGTTAAAGTGTTCAGTTCTGGCAATAATTCTGGTCTTTTTAAAGTCAATTTCATGTCCTGTGGCTCTAGGAGCAATATGAGCCATTGCTCCTAGAAGCACGAAGCCGTAAACACCAGCCTGAAGATGACAAATGAGACTTCATCAAATCATCGCCAAGACACTTCCAATTTTATGTGGGAGAAAACCTGAATAACCAAAGACCTACATATACATATACATATACATATACATATACATATACATATACATATACATACACATACACATACACATACACATACACATACACATACACATACACATACACATATACATACATACATACACACACACACACACACACACACACACAAACATACATACATATTTATTCATTTATTTATTTTATTTCTCAAACATGTAAGATGACAGACACAAGTATAAACATGATTCTGAATACAGGGTAAGGATACGAATACATGGGGACAGTAGGACAGGGATGGTAGGCACGTTGGTGCGCTTTTACATGCCCCTTACAGACCTCTTAGGAATGGGGTGAGGTCAACAGGAGACAGTCTAAGGTTAAATTATGGGGGTTTGGGGAAGTCAGGTAGTGTATTGCAGGCATTGGCCACTCTGTTGCTGAAGTTGTATTTTCTGCAATCGAGTTTGAAGTGGTTTACCTTAGGTTTGTATCTATTGTATGCTCATGTATTGTTGCGGTTGAAGCTGTCCTTCGGGCTTTCTCTTCTTTAGCACTCTGCCAAAGGCCTTTCTTTGCAAAGCCCCACAAAGTTCAGAAACAAGAGATGATGACTGGAAACAGATTTAGCAACGTTGCTTTCCTACAAAGAGTCCAAGAACCTTTGCTGCACTTTTAAGCCTTATGGGAGGGGCCAATCATTTCCTGGCCTTACTCCTGAGTCGTCCTTTTTGCTTTAGCTGCTCTTGCCTTCTGGCAGCTCTGCACATGCATGCAGTAGGAACAGGCTCCTCCTTTCCTCTGCCTCTCTGCTATCCAACTCTGGAGGCTCCAGAGTCCACTCATCACTCCCAGATGGCCCTGGCCCCATCTCTGCCTCCAACGCAGAGCCCTCATCTGGGCCTGAGTTGTGAATTGAAATGTTCCAAAAATCTTTGGGTTGGTCAATGATGGTGATGATGGATAGAGCTAGTGCCAACACATGGAAACTCAAAAGTGCTTCCATCATAATGAGAATGGCACCTCCTATGATGTATCTCAGGACAGAACCTGACTATTTATAGATTGTGTCATATATAAGAAATATTATATTTAAAAAAGCAGTGCCAGGAAATACTTGCATCTAGCCTTAGAGCTCCATTTGGCTCTATATTTAGATTGCATGCTCTACAGAGGTGGTGTTCAGCGCATTCGTATCAGTTTGGGTGAACTGGTAGTAGCGATTGCAACTGCCCTGATGTAATGCTATCCTATTTAGCCACATTTTTAAGCTGGGTGCATGTACGGAAGGTGCACATGGGGGGAGGGGACCGATAGTAAGAATATGTGGAACCCACTGCTGATGCTCTACTTATGTTAGCAGTCCCATTGGCAAACATGCAGAGTATAGCAAGCAGCATACTAATGATAGCAGTGATATAGCAGTAGTTTAGGAATAACAATGATGGATTGATAGGTCCACCTGCCCGTGTACTTCTTTGAAAGTTTCAGATTTATTTGAGCTCATATAAGAATAAGAGAGAAACAGGCTCAAGCTCAATCCGTCCAAGACCGAGTGGCTGTGGTTTCCGATGTCCTGATATAGTCAGATGACACCATCACTGACTATTGGGGGGCAAATCACTCTCCCCCCCATGGAGAGGGCTCGCAACTTAGGCATCCTCCTAGACTCACGACTGTCTTTAGAAGAACACTTAACGTCCGTGACCGGGAGGATTTTTCATTAGGTTCACCTGATTCGCCAATTGCATCCTTTTCTGGATCGGGACTCCTTAAACATAGTCACTCATGCCCTTGTCACTTCCCGCCTGGACTACTGTAATGCTCTCTACATGGGGCTCCCCTTGGGGAGCACTCGGAAGCTCCAGTTGGTGCAGAGTGTGGCTGCGAGGGTGGTTACGGGAGCAACATGGCGCTCCCATGTGACACCCCTCCTGCGCGAGCTGCACTGGCTGCTGGTGGTCTTCCGGGTGCGCTTCAAGGTTCTGGTTACCACCTTTAGAGCACTCCATGGCTTAGGACCTGGTTATTTATGGGTCCACCTACTGCCACCACCAGCCTCCCACCGGCCAGTACGCTCTCACAGAGAGGGGCTCCTCCAGGTGCTGTCGGCCAAACAATGTCAGCTGGCGGCCCCCAGGGGGAGAGCCTTCTCTGTGGGGCACGTACTACCTGGAATTAGCTCCCCCAGAGATACGGAAAATCCCTGATCTGTGCACTTTCCGCTGCACTCTCAAGACCTTTCTATTCCATCAGATGGGTCTGGCCTAGCCTTTTTCCATTTATATTTTAAAACATAAATTTTAATCTATTCTAAATTTCTGGGATGTTTTAAATTTGTCTTGGGCCAAATTGCTTTAATTCGATTTTACTGTGTTTTAAATTTTGTATTTTATGTGTTGTATTTTATGTCTGTTCACCGCCCTGAGTCCTTCGGGAGTAGGGCGGTATAGAAATCAAATAAATAAATAAATAAATAAATAAATAAATAAATAAATAAATAAATAAATAAATAAATAAATAAATAATAAATAAATAAATAAATAAATAAATAAATAAATAAATAAATAGATTTTCGACACAATGCAACTTACATTTTATATATTAAATTCATATACCGCCAATCTCTCACTCTGTGAAACGACTCTAGGCATCTTACAATAAAACTGGCTTCGATACATTTTAGATTTTATAGATGAAAACTATTGTTTTGAGCTCATGTAAGAAAAATAAATCTATACCATTGTGCTCTAAGAATGTATTCTAGTAGACATGTGAGTATTCCAGCCAATGTTAGCATTAGAACAATTCATAATACATATGGATTGAAAATGTTGAGGGATAATCAACTCTGTCCTTACTCTATTGAGTTTTTAATTATTTTGCTTTGTCTGCATTTTTGTCTTGTAACTCTGGGACAACTTTTGTTCTGAAAGGCAGCAGATAAATATATAAATCAAGGAGCATGGTATTCTACATAGACTGCTTTTTTTAAAGTGGATTAATGTTTTAAAGACTGATTTCATCTAATCTGTGATGTGCGCAGAGGTGGGTTTCAGCAGGTTCTGACCAGTTCTGAAGAACCGTTAGTGGAAATTTGGAATAGTTCGGAGAACCAGAAGTAAAAATTCTGACTGGCCCCACCCCCATCTATTCTCTACCTCCCAAGTCCCAGCTGATTGGGAAGAAATGGGGATTTTGCAGTATCCTTCCCCTGCCACCCCCACCAAGCCACGCCACGCCCACTAAGCCACGCCCACAGAACCGATAGTAAAAAAAAATTGAAACCCATCACTGGATGTGCCTACGATCACACAATTTGCTGATTGTGTGCATTGCATTTTATTACATATTGCAGTAACACAGAAAAAGAATGAAATAAGTTTCTTGTTGAAAAAGAATGAAAAACTGAAAGAGATTGTGATTATATACCATCAAGTTGGTATTGTTTGTTTTTTTCCCCCTCCCCTCCAGGATATTTTGTCCCCAAACTGGACCTTCAAATCTTCCAATGGTGCTGCTTAAATTAAGTTCATCTATCCTGCCGCTTGTTCTCTTTTTTAATATTTCTTTATACCTTTCCCAGCATTGTAAACTACTCCAGAGTGCTAGGAGTTTGCATAATGTGTTAATTTCAGCCTGTAACTTTGAGTGAGAGAACTCTGGGTTAATTTGTTCAATTATCCAATTCTTTCTTTTCTTTCCTTTCTTTCTTTTTTTCTTTTGTCTTGATTTGCTGTTGTAATCTCAAGTCTTCTATACAACCTCAAAGTTCAAAAGCATAAATACACTTTCTATCCTGCTTATAATTTTCATTTCTATAGCTTCATAGGAAAAGCCATTATCTGTACCACTCTGATCTTTGTAGATACAGACACATCACAGCATCTGAATATATTTTTCCAATGTCTTCATTTTTATCATGTGATAGTCTCTGGCATATTTCTTCCTTTGTTGTTAAAAGTTGATTCCAAAGGAGAGAAACTACTCAATAATTCAATATTTTCATTGTCAGTATTAAAATTGGTGACTGTGTCTGTTGCTGTTAGTTTGGGTTGTTTTTATTTTCTATATTTGCACCTAATACCTTTCTTTTCACTGTGTCTCTTAAACTTTTATCCCTATAGTGTGCAGATCATTTGCATTTTAATTTTCCAAAGTTCCAATTTCCTGCAGTGATATCATGCTTCCTTGGTTAGTTTGCTCATTTTATTTTATTAAGACGGAACTGCACATATCTTTTGAGGTGATGGAAAGCTCTTTTTATTGAGGGCTACCTTCTCTGGGATAATTTATTTAGAGTTGCATATGGAGATCAGAGTCAAAGAAAAAAAGAAAAAGCTATGAAGGAAGAAAAGTAGAATTACTCTTTTTTATCATCTTTTCTCTAATCTTTTTCTTCCTAATCAGTACATTTTGTCATGCCGGAAAGACCAGATCCATGTGTGAAGGTCCAATTAAGCAGATTTATTACTATATAGCTGATGTATAGGAATCTTCTCAACTACTGGTCAGCACCTGCTTGCAATTAGATAAGGGTCAATGGATTTCAAGGGGGGGGGGGTGAGAGTTAGTTCACTTATGACAACATAGGAATTCTAGGCTGATCCCTTCTTTAACTCTGGCCCAGGTTCTGCCACTCCTTCTTCTGCAGACTTATTGTTAGTAGTTGGAGACGTAATTTTGTGGGAGTTTGAAATTAGCTTGAGACATTGATCCACTAATATAGCATTCCTTCAAGGATCCACATGGAGCTTGCCATCCTTCAAGAAGGCTGAAAAACCTCTGGCATTTTCAGGAGAACCTGGGCTGTCAGATTTTATGAATACTATAAGATGCTAATACTATTTTCCTTTTTGTATTCTTTGGACAAAAGTTTGCTATTTTATGCCTTTATTGTTATGTTATAGTTTTTAACTTGCCTTGTAAACTGCCTTGAATACTTGAAATTAGTCAACCCGAAAAATCTAAGAAATCTTCCTTCCTTCCTTCCTTCCTTCCTTCCTTCCTTCCTTCCTTCCTTCCTTCCTTCCTTCCTTCTTTATATTTCAGATTTTTTAACTCCCCATTTCCCTCAGAGAGTGTCTCTAGGCACTTAGGCCACAATGTCCTTTTGGATTTGTTTTAAACTCCTAGGTTTAATATGTAGTAGCCATATGAAGTCAATGAGTACCAATAAAACTATCTGTCTCACCTGACTTTTTAAATTTTAATTTTTGAAACATTTGGCATTATTATTTATTTATTTAAAAGTTTTGCATGTCCACCCACCTTAAACAATTCAGGCTGACTCTGAACAGCAATAAAAACTACTAACTAGAAACTATAGCCATAAAACAATAAAATGACCAAACAAAAACATATAGCAGAGTATAAAGTTCTACCATTCATATTAGTTTGTGAAATATATATTTGAGCCTGATCAAGATCCTACTGGTAAAAATAATGAAGAGTATTCTGAGAATGACCAAGGTACATATTTTTTTTAAAAAAATTGATTTATATGCCACCCTTCTCCGGAGACTCAGGGCGGCTTACAATGCGTTAAGCAATAGCCTTCATACTTTTGTATATTTATACAAAGTCAGCTTATTGCCCCCACAAACTGGGTCCTCAATTTACCTACCTTAGAAAGGATGGAAGGCTGAGTCAACCTTGAGCCTGGTGAGATTCAAACTTACAGTAATTGCAGACAGCTGAAGTTAATCACAATGCATTAGTCTGCTGAGCCACCAGGCCCTGTGAATAAACAACTTTCCAATGGAATTTTTTTTAGTGCATCAATAAAACATTCTTAAAAACAATTGCCCAGCTTATAGTGTTTTCCCTATTATTTCGTTGGGAGTATGTTGTATCAAACCAATCAGCAAACAGGATATCCTTTTTTGTCCTAATGGCAGAATAAGCTTCTCCTTTGTGGACTTGGATGATACTTGCCCCATGAGTTTAATGAAATAATAATCTTGTCTTTGCATGACAATCCATAGTATCACACTTTTACATAGTCATATCTCAGGGACGCTCAATTGCTAAGACACTGAGCTTCTCAATCAGAAGGTTGGCAGTTTAGCAGTTCGAATCCCTAGCGCTGTGTAACAAGTGAGCTCCCATTACTTGTCCCAGCTTCTGCCAACCTAGCAGTTCTAAATCATGTAAAAAATGCAAATAGAAAAACAGGGACCACCTTTGGTGGGAAGGTAACAGCTCTCCATGCACCTTCGGCATTTAGACATGCTAGCCACATGACCACAGAGACATCTTCAGACAGCGCTGGTTCTTCAGCTTAGAAACGGAGATGAGCACCGGCCCTAGAACCGGAAACGAATAGCACGCATATGCAGGGGAACCTTTATCTTTACCTTGTATCTCAGTTATATTGCCTCCAGATTCTCTTCATTTCATCCTTAGGGTCATATGGTTCTGGGGGCTGTTGTTATTTTGCTGCTAAACCTGAACCATAAAAATTTAACTAATTTCAGAAGAATTAACAAAGCAAGCTACTTCAGATTACCAGGGGTTATGGGCAGCTGGCAAACCCTGAAGCATTTAGATTAATCTTTTTTAAAAAAGGTTTCCCCCATAAATTGAATTTGAATGACACCAAGAATCTATGCAACTGCATAGAAGAAAGTATGAAGTTTAATGTTTAAATGGATTAATTTAACTCAAGTAAGAGATTATGCCTCATTAACTGCAGACTTTGGGGATATTATCACTTCAGGCACCTCATTCTTCAGATAACTTTTTTCAATAAGCTTACAGTAGCATAAAATATAGCAAGAAGAATAGGGGGTGTGATATCAGTGACCATACTTAAAGGACACTTCTTGCAAATATAAAAATGGAAATTTGGTAACTCGTTCACTGGATTTGGCCAAATCCCAGATCCTAAAGCAGGATGCAGTAATTCACTGGGAGTTAGCAAGATTCATATCCTGTTTCATTCTGTTCATGATTGTTTCTTCAGAACATTAGAGTGGACCAGGGGTGGTATTCACTTACCTTCGCTACTGGTTCACAACTGTGAGAATGTGCGCATATGCAGAGCATCAAAAATGGAATGTGATTACATCTGGGTGGAAGGAGCTTCCAGTCGCCACTACTGGTTTGCCAGAACCAGATAGAACTAGCTGAATACCACCACTGGAATGGACTCAATAATCCTTTCAGCAGTACCAAAAAGGTTCCATACCAAGAGTGAAATGTTCCCGGTTCGGACTGGATCGCCCGATCCGGTAGCGATGGAGGCAGGTTGTTCGGAGAACCAGTAGAAAAAATCCCTGCAACCCCACCCACCCCCACCATGCCCAGCTGAGCTGCAGGATCATCATAGGCTTTTTTTTTTTTTTACTTTTAAAAGCATTTTTTTCTACAACCTCTTCCGATGAAAAAATGTTTTTAAAAGTAAAAAAAAAAAGCCTATGTTGATCGTGCGGCTCAGCTGGGATAGTCAGAAGTTTTTCAAAGCATTTTTTTCTGCAATCTCTTGGCCGAAGAGGTGGTAAAATAAATGCTTTGAAAAGTCTCTGACGATCCCAGCTGAGTTGCCTGATTGGCAGAGAGGTATTTTTTAAAAAGCCTCTCTGACGATCCCAGCTGAGTTGCCTGATCGGCAGAGGCTTTTCAAAGCATTAGAAAAAATGCTTTGAAAAGTTAAAAAAAAAAGTTGGCCAGGCACACCCAGTCACATTACCCGCCCCCCATCAAGCCACACCCACAGAACCGGTAGTAACAAATTTTACATTTCACCCCTGTTCCATACCCATTTGCACTCTGATTCAGTTGACTGTGAGGGTACAGATAAACCCCAAGTGCCCTCAATGACTTTCAAAGAGTTGACAACCAACCTTCAGAGTACTAATAACCAGATGACCTCAAAGAACATAAGTCCTTCTATTCCCCACCATTCAGCCAGAAATGAAGAAGTTGGATGAGAACTTGGATGAGAAGTGAAAC
The DNA here is from genome assembly GCA_030761175.1 of Masticophis lateralis. NCBI lineage: Eukaryota > Metazoa > Chordata > Lepidosauria > Squamata > Colubridae > Masticophis > Masticophis lateralis. Next base: position 14,605,817 of record JAUDYJ010000005.1, on the reverse strand, counting down.
ATTTTCAAGGGGGAAAAAAACAAGAAGGTTCAGTGGCCTTCTGAACTTCTGAAGCGTTTGTGCAGCAAACACAATCAGACTCAATTAAATAATTCTGCAGGATTCAACTACATAAGAAAATGTACAGCATAAAATGGAAAAGGCAAAATGGAGAAGAGCAAAATGCAGGGGAAAGAAGGGAGAAACTAGTGCCCTCAAGTTTATATACAGAACAGTTAAGCCACACCCAGGCTCCAAACTGTCTCCTATGGACCCATACAACAAATACTGTTTCAGTTACCAAACAGCCCTCATTGGCTGACCTGTTGTTATGCCCTAATCGAGTTCATGAATAAACTCTGATGTGAACAGGGACAACTATGACCTGAATGATTGAAAATCTTCCTAGATGTAAATGCCGGTTTCCAAATTATGCCAAGCACTAAAACTAACTTCTGTAGAAGATGTTTCATAGTTTAACTGCACACTTTTCCCACCATGTTAGGTTTGAATGGAAGAGTGCTGGGGGCAGAATGAATTCCATTATCTTTTTTCCACTCCTCTGTTTCTTCATTTGTCTGCATTGCTGAAAAAGGAAGCTTTTTTTTTTCTTGAAGATCCTATTCATGACCTTTTAAAAGGGGGAATTGAATGATATTAAGAAGAAGCTGAAGTAGAGAGATTGTGACCTTTAAGGGACTATACTCCAGAGGCAGAGAGAAAGAAAGAGAAACAGGATGGAATGACTTGTGGCTTTCCTGGTATGGCTTTATTTTAAAATGATTGCTTTTATTATCTACTTAGATTTTAGACACTGCATTAATCCTATTTGATTTGGATTATTATTTTTATCATTATCATTTTTAAGATGCATGGGGTTTTTTTCTTGCTAATTTGCATGTTCAGAAGCCTTTGTAGCAGATGTCAGAGAGTAGAAATTTTGTGGGAAATAGAGAGAAAATTAGCATCTCTGTAAGGGTATATTAATTAGGCGTATCTGACAATATACAGTCAAATTGTGTTGGTACTCCAGTCAACTTCTTAGACCAATTTTTTGGACAACAGAGAAATAATGAATTCTTATCTTACCACTGAGCCTCTTATAGGATCAGAACTTTAAGGCCTTTCCCCATCTGGTTTGTTACTCATTATTGGACCACAATTCCCATTAGCCCTAACAAACACAATCCATTTGGACTCCAGAAAATGCAGTTCCAACCTTGGTACCCTTCAGACATTGAAGTTGTGGACTTCAATTCCCAGAATTCTCAGCATTGGCTACTCAGGCAAAATAATACTGGTGTGGGAAGAAATATCCATCTGGTTCAGTTCCAAGCTGGGAGAAAGACCCTGGAAACATGGAGGCTGATTGGAAATATCTTAATGATGAAGCAGAACCACATGGGTTCTGTGCAGCTGACAAAATGGAGATGAGGGGAGGGATATATCTTCTCGTAGTCTTTGCCCATGAGTTTCCTGTTCCTATGCAAGGACATGTATTTAATTGGTTGTTGTCAGACTCCCATGGGCCATGTAGGAGCCATGTAGGCAAAGTACAAATCCTAGGTGTTTGTCTGAGTTAAGTTTGGTTGACATTTCTGAGGGTGATGCAGTGAAGGGCCTTGTGTTCTGAAAGGGTGTTGCACAATTCCTATTGTGGTTTTTGGCTTTTTCTTGTGTTGGATCTTGAGTGAGGGCTAATCCTATCTTTGTTCAGACCTGGCAGCAGGGAATTTCAAAATATCCTGTCTTGAATGGATTTCTGCCTGCAATATTTGTTTTGCCTTTCTTTATTGCTTAAGTGCTGACATCTGCTGTGGGCTATTAAGAAAAAGTAGGGGCTGCTTTCTCCCTCTTAAAAAACATGTTTCTCCATTTCTCTTTTTGGGAAATACAATGATCTGCCTTTTTAATATTTTCTTTAAAAAATCATTCTTTAGGTGGGGGGTTTCCCTCACTGGGAATTGGGATCTTCACCTTTGGAAGGCACCCAAGATGTAGAAGACTGAAGAACCTCATTGGAAAAAAACTGTATTTGATTCTCCAATATACTTCACTACTTTTTGAGAAATTAAAAATGATGCTTCCTTACTGTGAAAGGAAAGCCTGCCTCAGCAGGTTATGAGCACCTGTGATTTTTCCTCTCTTTCTCTCTCTTCTCAGCTGTCCCCCTACCTGCCAATCAAATGGCAGATGCCAATCAGAAAACAGAAAAAAAAAAAACAGAAAACCATATAACAGAGTTGGAAGGGACCTTGGAAGTCTTCTAGTCCAATGCCCTGCTCAGGCAGGAAACCCTACGCCATTTCAGACAAATGGTTATCAAATATCTTCTTAAAAATTTCCAGTGTTGGAGCATTCACAACTTCTGGAGGCAACTTGTTCCACTGATTAATTGTTCTAAAAACAATTGCTACCAACCTGCCTTCCATTGAGAACCTGTATACTGCACGAGTTAAAAAGAGGGCTGTGAAAATATTTACAGACCCCTCACATCCTGGACATAAATTGTTTCAACTCCTACCCTCAAAACGACGCTATAGAGCACTGCACACCAGAACAACTAGACACAAGGACAGTTTTTTCCCGAATGCCATCGCTCTTCCTTCAACACTGTCAAACTATTTACTAAGTCTGAACTACAATTAATCTTCTCATCATTCTCACTACCCATCTCCTTCCACTTATGACTGCATAATTGTAATTTTGTTGCTTGTATCCTTACAATTTATATTGATATTGTTTCCTGATTGCTTATTTGTACCCCATGACTATCATTAAGTGTTATACCTTATGATTCTTGATGAGCGTATCTTCTATGTACACTGAGATCATACGCAGTAAGACAAATTCCTTGTGTGTCCAATCACACTTGGCCAATAAAAATTCCTATTCTATTCTATTCTATTCTATTCTATTCTATTCTATTCTATTCTATTCTATTCTATTCTATTCTATTCTATTCTATTCTATTCTATTCTATTCTATTCTGTCAGGAAATTTCTCCTTAGTTCTAGGTTGCTTCTCTCCTTGATTAGTTTCCACTCATTGCTTCGTGTCCATCCCTCAAACAGAAGGGAGGAGCCTGGTTTAGCTCTGCAGACTAAAGCACCATAATTAGCATCCAGCTGTCTGCAATTACACCAGTTTGAATCTCCCCAGGCTCAAGGTTGACTCAGCCTTCCATCCTTTCTAAGGTAGGTCAATTGAGGACCCAGTTTGTGGGGGCAATAAGCTGACTTTGTATAAATATACAAAAGTATGAATGCTATTGCTTAACGCATTGTAAGCCACCCTGAGTCTTCGGAGAAGGGCGGCATATAAATCAAATTTTAAAAAAAGAGAGAGAATGGAACACAAGATGGCTTCTGGGACCTCTGCATGAATAAAAGAGCCAAAGCCCAGGAGTCAAAGTAAATAAGCAAACTAAAAGATAGGGAGCCCTGCTGAGAAAGAGGCATCCAGAGAAAAAGAAGCAAAGATAACTGAAAAAATGAGGTGTTTTTCTCTTCCCTCTTCAGACTGGCATGAGGGAAAAGTCCTTCAAGCCATTTTCCTCACATGGAACCAAGCTTTAGGAGAGGAAAAACAGTAAAAGATGCAGCCAGGAGCCAACAAGCTGAAAAGGTGAAGAAAAAGCCAAGACTTTGACAGCTTAGAAACAGAAAACAAAAACGAATAAAAGATAAAAGATCAAACTTGTAGAAAAAGTGTATAAATCTAAAGAGAGACAATACAGGGATTAAGACAACAGGAATATAGAGATCAGAAATTTATCAATATATTAAAGATATAGAATGGAATGAAATTAGAATATATTGGAGTTGAATTTCATAGACTATAATTGCAATAAAAAATAATACATGTAGCTCAGGGTTGAATTATGGAATCCTTGGTGCTGAGTTTGAATATTTTCTGGCTGATATTTCACTATCCAACTAGGTCAGTTTTAGCTAACTTTTTCTGGACCGAGTGCCTAAAGCGTGTGCCTGAGCCCCCAAAATGCAATGCTCATGCAGCCTCTAAGCATGTGCCCTACCCACATGTGCATCATGGGTGGGCCCCCACATGTGCTCCCCCACGCATATGTCCATCCCCCACATGCACACACAGCCCCACAAGCTCTCCCCCCCCCACATGCACAGCAGAGACGTGAAGAACAGCTGGCCGGAGGGAGGCACGTGCACATGCGTGGCAGAGCTAAGCTGGGGTGACGGTTCGTGTGCCCACAAAGAGGGCATTGTGTGCCACCTCTGGCATGTGTGCCATAGATTCACCATCACTGAACTAGGTAATATCATCAGTATTAGTATGGGGTCTGCTCCCTGTTTGTAGATATAATAGTTTGCCTTGCTCTTGTTGATGGAGGTGTGTTTTTCTCCTTTGAAATTCTTTTCTGATTTTTTTTTTTTGTAAAAGAAAAGTCACTTCCCCAACCCTTGAAAAGAGATACAAAACCCCAAAGAACCGTCCAAGACAAAACATCTTTTGGTACAAGGCAGGGGTGAAATCCAGCAGGTTCTGACAGGTTCTGGAGAACCGGAAGCGGAAATTTTGAGCAGTTCGGAGAACCAGTAGTAGAAATTTTGTGTACTTCAGAGAACCGGCAAATACCACCTGGCCCCAGAGTGGGGTGGCCCCAGAGTGGGGTGGGAATGGAGATTTTGCAATGTCCTTCCCTTGGAGTGGGGTGGGAATGGAGATTTTGCAGTAGGCTTCCCCTGCCACGCCCACCAAGCCACATCCACCAAGCCACACCACGCCCACCCAGCCACGCCCACAGAACCGGTAGTAAAAAAAATTTGGATTTCACCACCGGTACAAGGTGTTCTTGGTTTATCCGAGTAGTCAACCAGATAACAGAGACTTGTGTTGCAAATGACAACCTTAATGTGCAATGACTTCATTGCATGCTGCTTCTCCTTAGAAATGGTCCTTTAAATCACACCAATCAATCCATTTGGCTTATTTGAAAACACAAAAATGTTGGCTACTCTTGCAAGGTAGACAAATCGATAAAAGCAGCAACAAAACCCCACTCAGTGCCCCATAAAAGGATGGTTTTTTTTCATGTCATATGTTCTCACATGTTAAATCCTAGCACCAACTCTGCAAGGGCATTATGAATCTCAATTAAGCCTTGCTAAGTGCTTTGGCTGAAAGACAGGCTTCATAAATATTACAGCACTGTAATTATCTGGTGCAGCAGACTGTTGAGAGAGATAAGAAGTTCCTTATTGGATGTGATGTTTGGGAGAAAATGCCAGCGGGTAAGAATTTATGATTTTTGCTGTTAAACATGTACGAAGGCAAATCCATGCAATAATTCAGATGGTAAAGAACTATAATTCTGCAGTATCCCCTTGATCTCTCCATTCAACCGCTTCTTTCACTGCTTTCGGGATGGCGTTCCTCTGCTCAGCTATATCTTAGTAAAAGTTTCATCTATCCTCAAAGAAAATTCTCCTTTATTCTTTCTCCTCCTCCTCCTTCTGCTCTTCCTCCTTCTCCTCCTCCTCCTTCTCCTCTTTCCAGTGGTGGGATCCTACCGGTTTAACAACTGGTTCGATGATCGCATGCTAACTGAAAAATGAGGTGTTTTTCTCTTCCCTCTTCAGACTGGCATGAGGAAAAAGTCCTTCAAGCCATTTTCCTCACATGGAACCAAGGTTTAGGAGAGGAAAAATGTTAAAAGATGCAGCCAGGAGCCAACAAGCTGAAAAGATGAAGAAAAAGCCAAGACTTTGACAGTTTAGAAACAGAAAACAGAAACAAATAAAAGATAAAAGACAGATCAAACTGTAGAAAAAGTGTATAATTCTAAAGAGAGTGACAATACAGAGATTATTGTATTGCTGTGCACACGTGCAGAGTTTTACAAAAACTTAACTTTTGTGTTACTGCTGGGGAGTAACACAGCTGAGGTGCAGCAATCCGCTCTGCTGCACAAATCAACTGAGAAGGTATAGCTCAGTAAAGCGCAGGGGCGGGTGGGCAGGCCCACCTGATCATCGGAGCTAACCAGTTCGCTCCCAGCTGATAATCGGAGCTACCAGTTCGCCCGAACCGGTCCGAACCGGTAGAATCCCATCCCGCCTCTTCCTCCTCCTCTTCCTCCTCTTTTTCTATACAAATAACTTATTTCCAGTCTGTACCTGAAAATTTGGGGTACACTTCACAGAGTCATATAAAATTGTCATGCTCAAACAACAAAGGGAATGTCAGCTAACCATCTACTCCAGCGCAGGTGAAACTAGCAAAGTGGATTTTCTTAGCAAACTTAGTAATGAGAACCATTTTGTCAACTTGACTCTATTGTTTGATATTTTATTTGGAACTTTTACAGTCTTTCTCCCAAGGAGGTTCCATCTCTATTTCATGGCTACGGTCATGATCCATGGGAAGTTTTGCATCAGAAAGAGAGAATCTGTTACTCTTTTAACTTCTTCTCTGCCTATTTGTATTGGATTGGCATTGCCTGCTGACATAATCTTAACAGAATTTTAAAAACGTTAAATAGCAGCCTGGTTTGGGTATTTTTTTCATATTTAGCAAGAGATTATTTAAAGCTTTCTCACTTTCAACCATCAAAGTAGTCTTATCAGCATATGAGAAGATATGCTTTATCTTTCTTCTAACAATTTTAATTTTATTTATAATTCTTATTCCTTTTAATCCAGTTTTTATCATTATATATGGTGCATCCAACTTTAAAAATGAAGTGATAGTATGCAACCTTAGGGCACAACTTCCACATTTTTGAATTTATACTCCAGTCTAACTGGAACCATCCTACAATTTCTTCCTCAGGCAGATGAGATGGCCTAGCACACACATATTTTAAAAAGACAATGCTACATGATCTGAACTATTATTACAGTCAATAAAATAAACACAATAAATAAAATACAATAAAAATGAAAAACAGGTGTTTTAAGGTACCTTGCATTCCTCTTGTGCAGAATGTTCAATCCATATGTTCTTGTGAGTGGACCATGGCCAACTTGCCATTGGCCAACTTGCCAGGGGACAATTCAACAAATACAAAAGTTACATTAATTTCAATGGAACTGCGGCCATAATAAAATAAAATAAAATTCAGAAATACAAGAGTTATAATAATTTTGATGAAAATGTGGTCACCAATAATAAAAGTAACTGAATGAGACAATTAAAACAGCACTGAATTGTCCCGCAGTGAGTTGGCTTGTGTCAAGTTGGCTGCAGAGAGCTGTCCCTTGGTGAATTGACTGTGGCAAGTTGGTCAGGCCAGTTGGCCAGAGCAAGTTGGCTGTGGTGAGTTGGCCACGGACATGTGTCCTACACCTGATCTTTCCTGGACTTCTGCCTCGTCCAGGTCTAGCTTGTTCACATAAAGGTGTTAGCTTGCAGAATAAGTGTTATTCTTTAGTTCTTTGAGCATTGTTTACCTTTTTTGTTTTGTTTTGTTTTGTTTTGTTTTGTATTGGAATATAAATTTATCTTTTCCAGCCTCCTGTCAGCACTGTTTTTCCATAGCTGCTTACAATACCACTTTCAACTACATTATCTCATCATGGCATTTCGTTAACTTCTGCAATTGCTGTTGGCAGTATTTTAGGATATATTTAACGGCACATTCTGGCTTGTTCCATGATGCAACTTTGTGGTGTATTATTGATTTCGGATTTTTTTTTTTTTTTTTGGTATAGTTCTTTCAAATATTTGCACATCTCTTCTTTTTAGCTCCTTTTTTTCCAGTTGACCTTTGCCTTTTTTGTTTCTTCTTTTGCCTCTCTTCACATCAAAAGGTTCCTTTGATCTTTGTAATTTTTATAAATAAATATTTGTATTGCATATTTAGATGTATTTCCTACTTTTCTTACTCTTGCCGACCTTTTTCCCCACTCTGTTGCCTTTCTTCTTGCTTCTCCAGTTCTTCAAATAATTTCTAAGTATCACTAGACAGAAATTTCAGCTTTCTTGTGCTTTTTTGCATTTGGGATATTTTTTTCTTTGCTTAATTTTTAATGATGTCATGATTACAGTTCAGACTTCTTAGTACATTTATTGATAAAATCTAATGAAATAAATGTATTTTACTTCCACCACATAATTATCTGGTGTATGTCTAAGATCATATTTTGTTGATATGTCAACTGACAGCTGTATTTGTTTTCCTTCAGTATAGTAATTATGAATTATAATTTTGTAAGGCATTCATAATCTGATCAGCAGTAATCATCCAACATTATTTTTGTTAACTAAATAGAGGTTCTCCATCTTTACTTGCGGAGTCTATAGTCAAGCTGATTTTGGAACTGTCCATTTAATGATGGATGTATAGTCATCTGTACTACAGATTATTCATCTGCATTCCTCTTTTGGTACTTCTGATAGATTTCTCAGTATAACTCTATTTGTCTGTCTCCTAATTTATTCTGTACAATAAGGCCAACATTTCCTTTTATTCAAGATGCTATTTTAGTTCTCATTTTAGCATTCCAATTTCTTATCACAAGCATGTTTTATCTGACTTCTATTTTGTATTTATCTGTGGTTAGATAATAGACATATATCATTGCAATAATGATTGGGATTAGGGAACTGGGATCATTTATCACTCGTTCGTGTTGTATCTGATTGTAGACTTTTATTAAAAATGATTGCTTCTCCATTTCTTTTATGATTTTCTTGTCTGCAAAAGGGGATTGGTTGTTCCTCAAATATGTACTAAACAATTCCAGTCTATTTCAATTTGCTGGTTCCTAGAATGTCAATGTTCAGCCTTGACATTTTGGTCCTACCAACATTAAGTTTGCCTTGATTCATAGTTCTGACATTTCACCTTTCAATGGTATACATATCTTTGCAGCATTAAACTTTCCTTTGTCTCTGGCTACATCAACCACTAAACATCCTTTTGGCTTCATTCTTAGGCTTTTCTAATTTCTTTAAGATATCAGTTAGTTTGTGATGGATTTGCTGAGCAGTCAGAGTTTGGCAGCCTCAGTGTGGTATTTCAGTTTACTGAAAGCTTGGCAGAGCCATGGATTGTGATTTGGTTTGATGCCTGCTTCTGCAGCCATTCTGCAGCCATTCTAGATCAGGCTTCTGAAAAAGCTCAGCACAAATGCTTTGATGTGCACATTTGTTCTACGTCTTGTGGTCCAAAGTGAAAACACTGACTGGTACAGGTAGAAGGACCAGAAACCAATCTGGATGGCCACAATTGAGCTCAAAATTTCTGTTGTTAAGTGAGACATGTGTTAAGTGAGTTCTTCCCCATTTTACTACCTTTCTTGCCACAGTTGTTAAGTGAATTACTGCAGTTGATAAATTAGTAACCTAGCTGTTAAGTGAATCAGCCTTCCCCATTGACTCAGAAAACTTGAGACTTGCTGTAATAATTTCATTCCCTTCTCTTATACACTAAGCTTTCTATTATATGACACAGTTATCAGTTTTACATGTAAAATTTCTCTTAGCCTAGGTTGTATTGTAATGTATTTCACAATAGTGTGAAATACATTAACTGTAGGATAGCCACATGTTCATTAATAAAGTTAGGTGTGTATTGATTGATTTATGACAATCAAACCTAGTTTCTAGGAGAAGGGAATTAAGAGCATACTCTATTCATATCTCCTGCTTCTTTTCTTTTCAAGTACTGAACACATCGTAATGCAGCAAATATGTACCAAAACTTTATTGCAATTTGCATGGGCAGTTAGGTGTGTTCCTTGATTAATGCATATGGCATTTTTACTCTTTGAGCTACTTTGGTTACCAATATAGTTCTGGGTGCCATTTAATGTGCTAATAATGACCTTTAACAGATTAACAGAGTTAGAAGGGACCTTTTAGGTCATCTAGTTCAACCCCCCACCCAAGCAGGAGACACTACACCATTTCTGACAAATGGCAGTTCAATCTCTTCTTGAAAATCTCAAGTGATGAAACTCCCACAACTTCCGAAGGCAACTTCTATTCCATTGGTTGATTGTTCTCACTGTCAGAAAATGTTTCCTTATTTCCAGGTTAATTCTCTCCTTGATCAGTTTCCATCCATTTTTCCTTCTCTGGCCTGCAGGTGCTTTAGAAAATAACTTGACCCCTTCCTCTCTGTGGCAGCCCCTCAAATATTGAAACACTGTTATCATGTCTCCCTTGGTCCTTCTCTTCACTAGGCTATCCATGCCCAGTTCCTGTAACCACTCTTCATATTTTTTAGTCTCCAGTCCCCTAATCATCCTGGTTGCTCTTTTCTCTGCACTTTTTCTAGAGTCTCAACATATTTTTATAGTGTGGTGACCAAAACTGGATGCAGTACTCTAGGTGTGGTCTAACTAGGGCTTTATAGATTGGTATTAGTACCTCACTTGATCTATAAAGAGTGGGTTGTTGGAGAAATTGCTTCTCCCTAGTTTTATCCCTTTAGGTCCAGAAGGTTCAATGGAAGAGGCATTGTATAGATGGGAGAGAGCCTTTGTCATGATGTCCACCCTTTTGAATACCATATCTCTGAGGATTGACTGGACATGACTCTTTTGAAGGCCCTGAAGATATGGTTTCACTATCCTGCTTGGGGGAATCTGGCCACGTGCAAGCTCTCTTCAATGTTTGTATTGAAAGTTGTGGATTGTGCCTTTGCAAATGATTATATTCATTGGTTTTTAACTTGGTTCTAAGCCTGGCTATATACTTTTTGTGGGCTGTTTTTATTTGCAACTTTCATATTGTTCTTTGGTGCTGTTTTAACAATTGTGAGCCAGTCATTGTCACGATATGTGAAATGAGTGGCTATCTAAATTGAATAAATAAGTAAACATCACCCAGCCAGTGATGCTGCTCACTTAAGTTTAATGTTGGTTCCAATCATAGTTTCCATCCAGCAATTCATACCAACCAAGATGGTAGAAATTTTCAACACAGATATTAATGCATCTGAAATACTCAAGAATACAGATAATAGCTCCAGAAAGCCAGATCTGTTTGTGGGGCAGCTGTAACAACCATTCGAAGAACTAGACAGCTTGGCATCCACTTTTCTACTTCACAAGCATTTCCCATCTGTAATATGAGTAATACAAGCTAAGACAACCTTCTGCTATGGTAAATTAACTCTATTTCGATTTCCAACTTGATAAGGAGTATTGAGAGGCATAACGTTCATTTGTTAATATTGCAATAATGCTCTTGACAGTCTTTTGCAATCTGGTGTTCTCCAGACATGTTGAATTACTCCTTCAATGCCCTGGAAGATTCTAGGGAATCTGAAGAAGAGAACATCTTCTAGAGATGGTTTGCCTTTGTAAAGCCTGGACTGACAATGAAGGTGACAGTACAGTAGTGGCCAAAATTGTGGAAACCTTTTGGGAAAAGTGTATTTTTGAGATTTGATGGCTAATAACACCACTTTTTTTTTTTTTTTTTTGAGTTTCAAGATAATCATATTCCACTGCTGGAATGGCCTGGGAATAGCCCAGGCCTTAACCCAGTTGAAAATCTATGGAGTCAACTAAAGAAACTTGTTAGTCAGAAGAGACCCAGCAATAAAACTCAGTTAATAGAAGCAATCATTCAATCTTGCTTTCACATTATAACAGCTGCAGAACTAAAAGACTTAGTTCACTTCATGGGAAGATGTTGTAAGGCCGTAATTCATGCTAAAGGTTACCCAACTAAGTATTAACTGACATGATAATTTTTGTATATCTCATTTTTTTCTACGTCTTTCACTTTTTTCTTTATACTGTAACTACTTTTCTAACAGCAAATACTTCATAAAAGTTATTGCATTACATTCTTGATTAAACTATCTTTCCATTAATATATAATTTTATGGTACTGCTCCCCCCAAAAAGTTGTGTTATTAGCTAGCTTTAGAAAATACACTTTTCCCAAATGGTTTCCACAGTTTTGACCACTACTGTATAGTTATGTGGAAGATGGAATTGGAATCTTGTTTTTTCCTTGCCAGTAGCAACAAATTAGGAATATATTGACTAGAATCAACCTCTTATTGTTTCATGAGATCAGCAGTGAGATTCTACTGGTTTGGAACGGTTCAGGAGAACTGTTTGCTCCAACTTTCAGCCGTGAGCGAACCGGTTCTCTCTTTCTTTGAAGAGGGCCCGCCCGCCCCTGTGTTATACTTACCTATATTTCTGCTTCCAAAACCCAGTTGATCAGGGTGGCAGAATGGATTGCTGCTCCTCAGCTGTTTTCCTTTCTCTCAGCAATGCAGAAGTTCAATTTTCTGCAAAGTGCGCACGCGAAGCAAACACGAAGCGAACCGGTTGTTAAATTGGTAGGATCCCACCACTGCATGAGATGTTCAAGGGTAGAAGTGCTGTGGAGGAATAGGGGGTATGTCTTAGTAAGCTGCTATTTGTTTTTAACTGTTGTTTGCTGTAGGAGCCACAATAGTTGGATTCCCAAGTTGTGCTTGGCCATAAAAAAATGATTTGCAAACCCCAGTGGCTCGGTTTGCAAAACATGATAATCCATGAACAAACAAAACAAATAAATAAACCTTACCCCAGAGCCTGAATCCTTTCTGTGAGAGCTTTAGGTCAAAGAGTGCCAGATCTACTGTTAAGCAAATAAGGCAATCGGTTCAGAAAGCAATATCAGTTTCTGTAATAACAATCATTGCTGTTGGCTCAACTGGTGGTCTTTTTGTACAGTATGCAAATCTGTACAAAAAGATGCCAACCTGTTTTGTATGCCCAAACAAGCCAAACATGATGGTTAAATAAACGGTTGCTTAGCATGTAGAAGGAACCCGCTGTCTAGTATATCTCTCCATTACCGGAATTTGCTAAGCTATCTTTGCTTTGTTATGTTGTCAAAGTTGGGCAGTATTTCTCAACTTTTCTTTTTTTTTTTTTTACAGAACTATTTATATTCCAATACATCATGCAGTAAAAGTTGAACTGTGTGGTTAATCATTGCATTACAAGTAATATTGATCGATCGCATCACTATCACTATCACAAGCACATCAATATTGCTTACAAGGGGGATGATCCTATTAAACTTTTTTTTAAAAAAATCTATTCAATACTACATAATTACATAATAAAAATTTAAATACCTGTGGTTCCTGAAAATTCATTTATGGAATATAGAATATATATATACTCTCTCTATATATAAGTATATATTCTATATTCTAAATATATGTATGTATGTATGTATGTATGTATGTATGTATGTATGAATGAATGTATGTATGTATACACACATACTCATAATCAATATTTTTTCCAAAGAAATATAAAAAAAATGTCCTAACTTCTTTTGAGCAAGATATATATTCATAACTTTAATTTAAACATTATGTATTAACATATGATCTTTCATTCCAGGCTATTTTTATATCTATGTAAAAATGGGAATATACTAGAAAAGGCAGTGTATAGCCATAGCAAAAGCACTTAGACTTATATACAGCTTTATAGTACTTTACAGCCCTCTCGAAGCAGTTTACAGAGTCAGCATATTGCCTCCAACAATCTGGGTCCTAATTTTACCCACCTCGGAAAGATGGAAGGCTGAGTCAGCCTTGAGCCTGGTGAGATTTGAACTGCCAAATTGCAAGCAGCCGGTAGGCAGCAGAAGTAACCTGCAGTACTGCATTCTAACCACTGCCCCACCGTGGCCCTGTGTTAAAGTAAATTCAGGCTGCATCCCCTTTTATATTTCTTAGCAATAGGGTACCCTGAGAAAACTGCAAATATTCAACATGGCAAATGTTAAAGATCTACTGTGATGATGCAAAGAAAACACATTTTTTATATAAATTTTTATAAATACCACCTCTGGCTGGCCACAGAGTGGGTTGGGAATGGAGATTTTGCAGTATCCTTCCCCTGCCACACCCACCAAGCCATGCCTACCAAGCCACACCACGCCCACGAAGTCATGCCCAAAGAATCGGTAGTAACAAAATTTGGATTTCACCACTGCAACCCCCCCCATTTAGAAACAGGTATATTTTTGCCAACAAGACATAGATTGACAGCCATAGATATGCCACAACAGTATAATCACCTGTTTTACACCGCATTATAAATAATCATTGACTTAATTATTTCTTAAACGTTAAGACTCTATATCATTTCCATGCTCCCGCTATTCATAGAACCTCAAATATATGCAAAGAAATTGAGGAGAGGAAACAAAAGCAAAATTAACTCAGGAAAGTTTTGGCAATATCAGCCAAACCCATAAATCCTTGGATTAATGGGATTATGCTTTCATTTTGAAGGAAGAAAGAAAAGTAACAAGAGCACCTCCCTGAGCCAGAGGGTGCATGATAAACCCATTAAATTTTGCCACCCATAATTAGTAGTATAGCCATTGTATCACAATGCATTCATCAAGCTTGTTTACTGAAGAATAGAATGAGGACCAGAGCCTTTAATTAAAGCTGACCAAATTGCTGTCAAGAAGAGACTTGCAAGCAGCAATTTCTAATTAAAATGAATTCCCCTAGTAGTAGTGTTCTCTCTGAGTACATCCTTTAAAAGATGGGTTGTAGCTACCAGAAATGCCATACATATGCCTGATAAAATCTGGCAGTGTTACAGTAATTGGAAGATGGAGTAGCAAAAGCTGGAGAAAATGGCCTGCAAAACACAGAGGCAAATAATTTAGTGTTAGGAATTTATTTTCCTGCTGTTGAAATGGCATCCAAAAGGATGGACATCCTTAAGCCAAGAAGTTAAAAAGTTGATTCCTAAACAACTTTACACAGCTCTATGTCATCCTTTGGGGCCTAATTGAGCCTTGCAATTATTTTTAATGGATATTTCTGGTCGGACAAAGACAGAACAGTGTGGCACCAATATACGGTATAAAGGCTGATTTGGAATGGCTTCTCTTTCATAAGCTAAACAGAACTGACCCATCATATCTTAGTTTACTTGATAGAAGCAATGAGCTGAGTTATAAAAACATAAATAAATAAATGATGAGCACACCCACCCAAGCATCTGACCTAGTGCATTAACAGCTGCTGGATTCTCTTGGGTCATGAGGAAGGATTTAGGTAGGGGTGGGCTGCTGGGGGTTTGCAGGGGTTCAGGAGGATGCTCGGAGAGGGCGAAAAACGGGCCTACCAGAAGTTCGGGAAGGCCGGAAATGGGCTGTTTTCGCCCTCCAGGAGGCTCAAGGAAAGCCTCTGGAGCCTGGGGAAGGCAAAAATGCAAACCCCATTGTGGTGCAAGAGGCCGACTGGGCCACGCTCACCATGGCCATACCCACCCAGCAATCAGCAGAGAACCTCTTGCTAAAACTTTTGAAGCCCACCTCTGGGTTTAGGGAACATTGATCTTGGCAATTTTTCAGAAGGCAATAGCAGTAGCATTTATTTATGTATGTATGTATGTATGTATGTATGTATGTATGTATGTGATTTATATGCTGCTATTCTCCCCAAGGACTCAGGGAGGCTTACAAAAACAATCATAAATACAAATCACAATAAACACAATTAAAACACATTAAAATCCATTAAAATCATTCTAAAAAGGCTATATAACCCTCCGATCGTAATGTTCTTTAAACAGCCATGTCTTTAATCCCCAGCAGAAGGAGAGGAGGTCAGGGGCCGTCCTGAGGTCGGTGGGCAAACTATTCCAGAGGGTCGGGGCTCCGACAGAGAAAGCCCTCCCCCTGGGGGCCGCCAGCCAACATTGCTTGGCTGACAGCACCCGGAGAAGGCCCACTCTATGGGAGCGCACTGGGCAATGGGAGGAAGGCAGGAGGTGGTCCTGTAAGTACCCAGGGCCTAAGCCATGTAGGGCTTTATACGTTTATAAAGCCTACATTTTATTTAGACTTATATATCACTCCACAGTCCTTTACAGCATTTTCCGAATGGTTTTCAATATCAGTATATTGTCCCCAACAATCTAGGTGCTCATTTTACCAACCTCGGAAGGATGGAAGGCTGAGTCAACCTTGAGCCCCATCAGAATCTGACTCCTGGCTGTGGGCAGAGTTAGCCTGCAATATTGCCTTGTAACCACTGCACCATCAGGGCTCCTTAAGATGCAAGTTTTCAGTCATAAACTTAATGTGATGGGAAGCCTAATAGTTTTTATCAGTGACTGGGGTGGTTCCCACCTGAATGAATGAATGAATATGAATGAATGAATATGAATGAATGGATGGATGGATGGATGGATGGATGGATGGATGGATGGATGGATGGATTTTAATATATCATTGTTGCATTTGAGATTATATTGTCTATCATTCATTCTCCCAAATCTCTGGGACCCTTGATGCTCTCTAAGCTTGCGTGGTTTTCTTGAATACATTTCATTACCCATCAGTGCTAGCCATGGTACAATGACACATATGCAAGAAAACCATCAGAGAGCATCAAGGGTCCCCAGTTCAACCTTGCGTAACAAATATCCTGTTTCTCCTCTATATTCCCTCCTCCTCAACATACTGACACATTCATGAGCAGGACCATGGTGGCAACTTCAACCAACTGGTTCCATTTCCCTTAGTGGTGTCCAGGTTTATCCTTTCTTCCAGTTTTGCAGCTCAGGCATCACAATGAACATCCTGTGTTGGATGATCCTGGCTTGGGGATGCTTCACATTCATTTTTCGTTATTTTTTTTTTCCTTTTCTCTTTTTGCACCTGCACTTTCTGATCCTAATCTTGTGCATTGAATTTTGTGTGTTCCAGAACTACAAGTTCACCTGTCTTGGGCCAGAGAAATGCATGGAATCCAATGCTAGTTCAATTCAAATGCAAGGGGATTCTGATTATTTCATCAACCACCTTGGAGTCCCGGCTTTGCAGTTTTCATACCGGGATTCAACCACGTTACAGGTAATTGTAAATGACGTCACTAAGTTAAGATTGGTAAATCGGAAAACAAAATCTGCTTTACACTGCAGATTCTTGCACATTAAGAAGGTAGCTGTCAAAAGCTGCTGACTTGTGAGAAAACAAGGGGAAACAAGAGGTTTTTAGCACTGTATTTGGTCTCATCAGTTCCTCTCCAAGTGCATGTCTTGTTTCCATTGAAAAGGAAAATGTATGCTTGCTATGTCCTGCATTGCAAGGAGATTGCAGCGGGAGGATTAATGCTGAAGCGTAATTGTGATCGTCACAATAACACGAGGTGTGCAAAGTGGATTTTTGCTGCTTTGCTTTGAAAGATGGCTAGTTGTCCTTAAAATTAAATGAAAGGGATAATGAATGTACAAATTAGATCCTGCCTGGAAAATAAATGAGGACCGGGGTGGGGAAAGTGATGGTAAAAGAGAAAAAGATGGATGCTATTGGCATTCAGAGTTTAGTTTAAATAGAAAGAGAAAAAAAAGTGCAATATAGAAATATTTAAATATCTAAGTCCTTTGGGTAGTATATTACAGCATGATAATGATGATAATGATAATGAAATGTTAAAACAGCCTACTTCAATCTGCTACTCTTTAGAAGCCAACAATTTTCAAGGGTTTTTTCCCCCGTTTTTCTGTTTCTAAGGGCAAACAGTTTTATGGTATCTGCATTTGTGTAGTCCAAACCTTAAAAAAAAAACTTTAATAATAAGCAACTCTGTGCGATTAAAATTAGGACATCCAGCCCAATTCCCTGCTCACGCAGAAGACCTATACTATTTCCCACAAATGGGTATCCAATCTCTTCTTAAAAGATTCCAGTTTTAGAGAACTTCTGAAGGCAATTTGTTCCACTGGTTGGGAGAAAGAAATTAAAGAGCAATGCTATAACACTAATATACTGTAGTTACATTTCCACACGGATAGGTTTTCCCATCACATGCAGGGGTGAAATCCAGCAGGTTCTGACAGGTTCTGGAGAACCGATAGCGGAAATTTTGAGCAGTTCGGAGAACCAGCAAATACCACCTCTGGCTGGCCCCAGAGTGGAGTGGGAATGGAGATTTTGCAGTATCCTTCCCCTGCCACGCCCACCAAGCCACATCACACCCACCAAGCCACACCCACAGAACCGGTAGTAAAAAAAAATGGATTTCACCACTGATCACATGTTTGGTGTTTGTGTTTGAGTTTAGCTATTACTTCAGGTCACCTGCAAACTAAGTCCACGTAGGGAACATTGCAATAATTCAATTGGATGATAAGAGGCATGAGTTGCCAAGGTCAAGTGACTTTTTATAAAGAGGAAATCATGTGGATCATAATCTGAATAATCTGTTGGGATTACCAGCAGTCCTTGGTCTCTCTCTTGCCTCCTCAGCAACTTAGAGAGATGATCATGTCTGTATGTCATCTATATTTCTTTAATAAGGTGTGAAAGCTAATCAAGGATATTTCAATGTCCAATCTCATTTAGCCACAACTGGAATTGAAATGAATCTAGGGTTAAAAGGTAAATCTAAATGGAGCTGAAATAAAAATAATTCAATTTGCCTTAAAAACCATATGGCTGCTGTTTGATACAGACTATTTAGAAGTATGTCAGGCACAGATGACAAGCCGGTTGGTCAGTTCCTGTTGCAACCAATGGGTCAATGCTTGCTTGGTTGATCAAAAATCAAAACACAAAACTAGATCCTGCATATGCAGGAAATACATACATACATACATAAATACATACATACATACATACATACATACATACATACATATATACATGCATACCAGTGGTGGGTTCCTCCTGGTTCCGCCCGGTTCCACTGAGCCAGTAACGATGATGATATGACATCACCGAACCGATTTATGAGTAGACCGATGCCTGCAAAGATAAATGGATAGACCAGTGCCTGCAAAAATATATGAGTAGACTGGTGCCAGCAAAAATAAATGGGTAGACCAGTGCCTGCAAAAATAAATGG
This sequence comes from Masticophis lateralis, assembly GCA_030761175.1. Taxonomy (NCBI): domain Eukaryota; kingdom Metazoa; phylum Chordata; class Lepidosauria; order Squamata; family Colubridae; genus Masticophis; species Masticophis lateralis. Next base: position 14,587,000 of record JAUDYJ010000005.1, on the reverse strand, counting down.
GTAGACCGGTACAGCTCTGCAAGCAGTTAAAAGCCTGGTAGACCAGTGATGGGATTCAGCCAGTTTGCACCACTTCGGGAGAGTTTGGCAAACTGGTTGTTGGAAGAAATCATTAGGGCAGAGAATCGGTTGTTAAATTACTTGAATCACACCACTGTGGTAGACCAGTACCTCTGCTAAATTCTAAAGAATTGTCACATAACCATCAAGCCACGCCCACAAAATGAGCCACACCCACAGAACCGATAGTAAAAAAAATTAGAACCCACCCCTGATACATACATACATACATAAATACATATGTCATCTGCACCTCTATAACTGTCTGGTTTGGTTCTGCAACCCAATAAGACAGACACAGACTTCAGAGGATAATTAGAACTGCAGAAAAAAAATTACTACGAACCTGCCTTCCATTCAGGACCTGTACGCTGCACGAGTCAAAAAGAGGGCTGTGCAAATATTTACAGACCCTTCACATCCTGGACATAAACTGTTTCAACTCCTACCCTAAAAATGACACTGTAGAGCACTACTCACCAAGACAACTAGACACAAGAACAGTTTTTTCTCGAGCACCATCACTCTGCTAAACAAATAATTCCCTCAACACTGTCAAACTATTCACATTAGGCTGCATTATTATTACTATTAATCTTCTCATCGTTCCTATCAACCATCTCCTCCCACCTATGACTCCATGACTATAACTCTGTCACTTGTATCCTTATGGTTTAGATTGATTTTGATTGTTTCCTAGTATGATTTGATTGCTTATTTGTACCCTATGACTATCACTAACTGTTGTACCTTATGATTCTTTAAAAAAACATTTTATTTGTTTTTAAACATCTTAAACATAAAATATATATTTTAAGAGCTAAGGTTAGATCTGGTATTAGATAAGTACAATTGCCCACACTTCTTTAACCAATTTGATTCCAAATTTCATCCATTTACATCTTTAAAAAGAAAAAGAAAAAACATCAAATCACCAATTTTTTATCATACAATCTAACATCTTATTCTAAACATTTGGCATTCTATTGTATCACCATAAATCTTACATCATAAATAAACACAGCTCCTTTTTATACACAATCTTTCATTTCCAAATAAACACCATTCTAGATTTTTTTCCATTTTATCAATCAGAATTCCATATATATTCCTTAATCTTAAAACCCATTTCATCAAATCTATATTTTAACCTCTGTTGATTTACGTCTAATTTCCTTAATCTTGTCATGAAATACACTTCTCATTTTACATAAAATCAATTCAGAATTGTTTCACATTATCATTCATTCCATGTTTACATCTATAATTTTATTTAATTCCCAATCTATTTTATTTTGTCCTCCACTCCTTCCGCTGATTACCAGCATAATCTCCTCCACTCCTAAATCTATTGTCGCTGATTACCAGCATGCTTTCTTCCACTCCTAACTCTACTTATTTGGCTGGTTCACAGCATTTTGTTTTAGCTGTTCTCCAGCATAATATCCTCCACTCCTTCCGCTGATTGCCAGCATAATATCCTCCACTCCTAAATCTGTTGTTGCTGATTACCAGCATGCTTTCCTCCACTCCTACATCTATTATTATAAATGTTTTATTCTAGCTGATTCACAGCATATTACATATATTGCTTTTTCAACATATTCTCCTCCATATCTTCCGCCAATTTAAAATAGAAACATGTTACAACAAATATCTTCTCATATATTCTCTCCTGGATTATAAATCTTCCTTAAATTCATCCCATTTCATATTTATCCTTATTTTTCTATGAAAGCAACATTTTTATCCAACTTGAAACCAACTAAGTTGTAAATTTCCCTTAAAATGATCTCTCTTCATATTTATTCTTATTTTTCTATAGAAATCACATTTTTCTCCACTTTAAAAATCACTTTCCTCTGGTTATTAAATCTGTAAATAATTCTTACTGAAATTCAAAATTTCATTTAAGCATTAAGATATTTAAAAAAACATATTTTCTTTTAATCATTTATAATCATATTTCATGACGAAGTTAATATTTATATATTTATATAGTCAAGTTCAATAGAAATGGAAGTAAGAGATAAAAAAGAAAACAGAGGGAGAGAGAAGAGAAGGAACAAAAGTAAAGTGGAAGAGAATAAGAAAAAAAGAAAGAAAAGAAAAAAGCAAAAGAAAAGAAAGGGAGAAGAAAAACACCTCCTAACAGTATTCAGACATCAAATAAACATTAATCATTACATTTCCATTTTAATCAAACTGTATTGTTTTTCTTATCTTGCTACCCACTATATTCCATTTCTTCTTTTTCCAATCTATCCAAGACTACTCCTTTTCAATTTCAATGTTATCAGAGTTAAAAGTTCTATAAAGTTTAGTTCTTTTGTAGTATCTATTCCATATATGGTATCATCATCTCTTCTTCTGTTGCCACGCCTTTTTCCTTTGTTGCTGTGCCTGTTAGTTCAATTTTAATTGTTCCATTTTATTTCTTCTTTCTATCCATCAATAAATTCTCCAATAGACAGGTTGGATATCTCCAGAATCAAACCTCCTTAATTTTTCCAAAGTAATCCAGTTTAAATAGCACATAGTTTCTCCTTCAAACTGCAAGCAATCCACAATTTGCACTTTCATTTCATCACAGCTAGTATCCATTTTGTCTATTACCACTTATCTTTTCCCCTTGCTTTAAAAAGTTCTTGTTTGTCACCTCTTCCCTCTTTCTCTCTTCAAAAGTAAACCATTCCCATTTAGAAAAAAAAAAGTTTCAAATTTTTATATCTTTCCAAGAAAACAATCATTCCAAAACAGTGAGTAATTGCAATAATCCATTAAAGGGTCTTTTCCTCCTGTTAATTGTTTTACAGAGTCATTTTGCCCCGATAGTTCATAGCTGCTAATTAAGGCTAGGGGCACACTTGTTAATAGCCATCATTTGAGCACTGCTCCTGCCTGGGTTGGATCTCACTCACCCGGCTTCCAAACTCTGTGTTCTTTTTTCACACTTCTTCCTCTTGCACAATGCTTTCCTGGTTGGCCCCGGCTTCGAGGTAGCCACCATGGCTGCCGCTCCCCTGCCACTGGCGCAGAGGGCTTTCTCCGGCCCCGAGGAACCTGCCCATTCCTCTCAGCTGTCCGAGGGGTCCCTTTCTTTCCCCCTGTCCCTCCAGGACAGGGTAGGTCTGCAGACCTGTCAGTAGCGGCTCAACAGACGGGGTTTTCATGGGGCTCATTAGAATTTTAGGTAGTGTTGTTTAAGGTTCTCACTAATGAGGTAGTGGTTAAAATGTTGGCCTAGAAATACAATATTCTGCTGTGAATTATAGGCCTGCCTTAAACATGAACACTGGCTGAGTGACTTCAGGCCAATCATCAGAAAACTGAGAGTTCTAGTCCCATCTTTGGCATGAAAACTGGCTAGATGACTGTTGGCCAATCATGGCCTCTCAAATCAGCTCACCTCAAAGAGTTTTAAGGAGAAAGTAGGAGGAGGGAGGAGTATTAGCATATGCACTGCCTTTACTTGCTTAAATATTAGTAAAGGAGGGATAAAAATTAAATAAAGTATAGTTCAATGTGAAATCTGAAAATATTTCCTATCCAATTAAATGAAACATTTATTTATTTGTTTGTTTATGTATTCATTTGAACAATTGATTGATTGATTGGTCGATTGATGTCAGTAGATTCCTATCTCAGCAAACAACTCTGAATGGCTCACAATTCAAAACATATATTTACAATTAAAATCTTAAAAATATTTTAAAGCAATAAAAACAGTAAAAAAAACCCATTAAAACAATTTAAAAAATTAATACCTCTAACTTTTGCTTTAGTGTCAGTAAAGGTATACAGTTTAAGGAAATTATGCTCCCAATACAAAAAACAAAATTTATTTTAATATCCAAGACCATATACAGGACTCAACGCTCCCACACAAATAGCCATCCAGAGATGTTAACCATGATGGAAATAAATAAGGCATCCAGCACATAGTGCTTGGAATTCACAGTATAAATGGAAATCTGCTTAAAGATGTTTCCTTAAAGACACTTAACCCAGAAGCAACAACCATTTTCTTCAATGTTGGCATTCTTTCCATGCGTCGACTTCTAAAATTTTGCAGTAATGGCCACACTGTCTGAAGAATTTTGAAAGCTAAAATCCACATATTGGGGAGATAGCCAGAAGGAGAGCATTAGACTTTCGTTATTAAATTGCATCCTTGGGAATATGTCTTGCTCCATTCATATTTCTTACGACATTAGAAGGAAACTCTACAATGTACTTTCTTAGCAGGTAGAAAGTTGCCAAGTCAATTGCTGGTACTTCTAGATAAACTTCTTGCAAAAAAAATAAAATAAAAATCCTTCCTGAAGTTCAACAAAGATTGGTACCAGTGGTGGGATTCAATTTTTTTTACTACTGATTCTGTGAGTGTGGTTTGGTGGGCATGGTGTGGCGTAACTTGATGGGCATGGCAGGGGAAGGATAGTTTAAAATCTCCATTTCCACCCCACTCCAGGTGAAAGATATTGTAAATTCTCCATCCCCTCCCCACTCCAGGGGATGGATACTGTAAAATCTCCATTCCCTCCCCACTCCAGGGGAAGGATACTTCAAAATCCCAACTCCCTCCCAATCAGCTGGGACTCCGGAGGCAGAGAATAGATGGGGGCAGAGCCAGTCAGAGGTGGTATTTACCGGTTTTCCGAACTACTCAAAATTTCTGCTACCAGTTCTCCAGAACTGGTCAGAACCTGCTGAAACCCACCTCTGATTTGTACTATATATGACTTCATTATTCAATTTAAAGTACTTCCTTGTATGGAGAAACATCAACATTGGGAATATATCTTTGATAATGTGTTCTAAGTCCCATTGTTGTCGTTAAGGAAAATGGGGTTTTTCGAGGGGTGGGCAGGAGAGGGGAGATGCTTTCATTATCTGCCGAAATGAAGCAGGATGTTGGAATCCATTCTGTGTTGGCATCTGCACTACTAATTTGCTAATAATTAAATTTCACAAAGGCAGAAGCAGTCTTTTTGGATTTGCCAAAAATGACAATGATTCTTTCTTTTATTTCTCCCCTCCCCACATTATTTAATAAGAATTGGTTCTGCTAATTGAAATGTCCTGTCGTTGGTGTATTTTATTTTTTTAGCAAAAAGACTTTTCAATTTGTGAAACACTGTTGCACCTATTAGGAAAATCATTCTGCTTTAGATTAAATACAAGGCAAAGGTTGTCATAAAAGAAATGGAAAAGCAGATGTTCCATGATTAAGTGCAATGTTTATGACAGGCTTGTGGTCCAAGGCTCATTTCTTCTGTCACTTAACAGCTGCTCTACACAGCTTCTGTTTCAGAATTGGTACTATGTAGGGCATAGGTGAGAATTGGAAGGCTCCAACTGCATCAAAGGAGAAGGTTTTTTTCTTGTAGCATCTATCCTGATTGAGAAGCTTGACATGACAGATGCAAGCAGGGATTTTATGACATAAAATAGTACATTAAAGAATTCTAAACGCAATATATCATTTCTTTGGGGAAATCATTCATTTATCATGAAAAGAAGGACTAAGGGTGACATAACCGCAGTGTTCCAATATCTCAAGGGCTGCCACAAAGAAGAGGGAGTCAAGCTATTCTCCAAAGCACCTGAGAGTAGGACAAGAAGCAATGGGTGGAAACTAATCAAGGAGAGAAGCAACATAGAACTAAGGAGAAATTTTCTAATAATGAGAACAATGGAACAGCTTGCCTTCAGAAGTTGTAGGTAGGGTCTCCTGCTTGAGTTTGGAGTTGGACTAGAAGACTTCCAAGGTCCCTTCTAGCTCTATTCTGAGTGATTGATTGATTGATTGGATACCTGTAGTGGTTCTGTTGAACTTGAAGAAAGTAATAGAGGGGCCACGCAGAACAGAAAACAGCATTCCCCTTCCCTGTCAGGAAATTTCTAAGAAGAAATTTCCTGACAGTGAGAACAACTTATCAGTGGAACAACCTGCCTCCAGAAGTAGTGGGTGCTCCAACATTGGAAGTTTTTAAGAAGAGATTGAATAACGATTTGTCTGAAGTGGTGTAGGGTTTCCTACCTAAGCAGGGATTTGGACTAGAGGACCTCCAAGGTCCCTTCCAACTCTGTTATTCTGTTATCCATCCATCCATCCATCCATCCATCCATCCATCCATCCATCCATCCATCCATCCATCCATTCAGAGCCACCCAGTTGGTTAGAAGATGGACAGCTTTGTAAATTATTTTTTTAAAAAAATATCATCTATTTATCATCTGTCTCTCTGCCTGTCTATTGTCTATATATCTTCTCTCTCTATCTCTATTTGTCTGTCTGTCTGTCTGCCTATCTATAACTATCATCACCTCCAGAGTGCTGGAGCCATTCACACATGACAGTAAACATGTCCTCACAGAAGGGCTTCATACCAGCACTTAATGTCTCTAGTGGCAGCTAACTTTAGCAAGAAATTTCTTTATCTGGAGAGCACAAGGATTACAAAAGATGGTTGAATTCAATTGTCATGATTCCCAGCTAACATTGTCTTTAGATTAAATAGATTTGGAGAGCTCTGGATTAATGAAAGCTATGTTGGAATGCCATTTTGGAAAAGTATGTGGTTCCTAATTTAACTCATTCTTCAATTGTTCTGGATGGTTCAGATGAGTCTACTTCCTGGGACCATAAATGCTTTCACTTAGGATTTGAATAAACAGGCAGGTATTTTCAACCTGAGGTAAGATGAAAATGGATAAATATAACACAGGCCATCAGTGACTAGATTCATGCTGGGAGGTGCAATATGTAGATCAATGCAGTATATCTTTAGCAGGATGGAAATACCATAGCTTGTGATCAATTTAATGATAATAAGAAACTCGGCCCTGGGGGAATATTACATCTGTCCCATAAAAGCCTAATAAATAAATATATTGTGGTATCTCAATGCCAAGAAAGATCTTTTTAGCATCCGTTGTTTAAGAATATGGCTTCAGTTTATCTTACTATAAGACCTGTCCTGGATATCTTATGCCTGCAATTGTATCTGTAGCTGTTCAGAATAATAAACTAATACGGTCATGCTAATAGCACTTTTCTCCAAGTAGTTAATTAGTGTGGAATGAATGGAGGAAAAAGCCAATTGTTTTCTATTGTTCAAGTAAGGTTTTTAGAAGATTTCATCTAAAAAAAGAATGTTACTGGCGTAATTGTTTTTGAAGAGCTAGTATTGATATTTTGGTGAAAGGCTGATATTTTAAAGAATTTGTCTGGATTTATCAGCATAAAAGTATGTTAAAAGTGGCAAAGGGAGTGATTGTATTCATTTATCAAATTAGTAAATGTTCAGAATTCCCAATTTTCTACCACATATTCGGTTTAATTATGCAGTGCAAGTCTTTGGAATCATTTCTAAGTACTGGAGCGTGTGACATTTCAAACACAGCACCTGTTTGCCATTCTTTAAATAGCCATTCTTTAAATAGCCATATCGGCCATTGGATTGCATCATTCAGGATAAGATAGCAGCTGTGGAAGGTAGTCATAGATTCCCCAAAGACACAACTGCTTTAAAGACTTACAGACAAGTGCTGAAACGCTGACAACCCTGTTCGAGACCTGAGCATTGCATAACGGGGTGAGTTCCCATTACTTGCCCCACTTTCTGCCCATCTAACTGTTCAAAAGCATGCAAATGTGAATAGATAAATAGGTACTACTTAGGTTGGGAAGATAATATAGTCATACTGACCACAGAAATGTCTTTGGACAATTCTAGCTCCCTCATCTAGGAAACAGATATGAGCACTGCCCTCTAGAGTTGGACATGACTGGATAGTGGAAATCTTTACTTTTAACTTTATCTTTCCTTTTCCCTTTCTAGGATCATGCTCCCGTAGGCATACTGGTGAGATTATTCTTTTACCTACAGTTGATCAAGATTCTATACCTCCAGAGCAGAGGTGAAATGCTACCAGTTTGGGCCGGTTCACCTGAACCGGTAGTAAAAAAATGTAAAAAATAAAGTTCTGATGATTGCACGTCACTTAGCTGATCATCAGAACTTCCCCCCACCTTTTTAAAGCATTTTTTTTACTACTGGTGTGGACGAATATGTAGTTTTAAAAAAATGCTTTAAAAAAGAAAGCACAGCTGTCCGCCCCCTTTTTTTTTACTTTTTAAAGCATTTTTTTTACTACCTATTCACCTGAACTGGTAGTAAAAAAATGCTTTAAAAAGGTTTTAAAAAGGTTCCCAAGATCACAGTTGTGCTGCGTGGTTGTCAGAACCTTTTTTTTTTACTTTTTTAAAGCATTTTTTACTACCTATTCGCCCAAACCGGTAGTAAAAAATGCTTTTAAAAAGTTTTTAAAAAGGTTCTCAAGATCGTGGGCCACATTTGATTTCCCCCCCTCACTGTTCTACTTATCTTCCCAAGCCTCCTTTTGACATGTAATGTGCATGTGTGCACAGCAGACATTTGGTGCAAACTTGGTGCACAACGTGCATGCACAGCCAGCGAATCGGTAACAAACCGGTTTAGATTTCACCACTGCTCCAGACTTATTTGTTTTCTGATCAAATAGAGCTACCGACACAAAATACTCAACTGCAATGGCCATTTATTATTTTTAAAAATTATATTATTTTTTTAAAAAAACAAAAACAAATGGAGATTTCTCTTTCTCTTTTTCCTTTCCCTGTAATGGCAAATGACTTTTCAATAACTATAGGCTTATGAGTAGGAGCTTTATGAAAAAGCACTATTCATATGTCTTTGGAAATTCTCAGTCATCCAGGTAATGATTCTCCCAAAGGTGCTTTTTAAAAAGCCAGGGATAAGAGGAAACATAAGTATAGTTTTCTCCTAAAGGTGCTTTCTAAAGGGTGCCTTTTCCTTGAAGACATTTTGCTTCTCATCCAAGAAGTTTCTGTGGTCCTGGCAGCAGAGTCAGACAGTGATAGTCACTGTTCATGACGACCCAAAGATAGCTTTCAAAAAGGCAACTGGACTTTCTTATTTTTTTTTCCCCTTGAAAATGTTTCACTTCTCATCCAAGAAATATCTTCAGTTCAGAATGGAAGAATGCAATGAGAAGCGAAACATTTTCAAGGGAAAAAAAAATCAAGACAGTCCAGTTGCCTTTTGGAAAAAGCACCTTTGGGACAACCATGATCTACATGATTGAGAAGTTCCATAGATACTCATAATGGCTGTTTACTACTCCATATTTACAAGGAATCAACTTGAATACTCACTGTATGGAGCAACAGAGGAAGAGAATAACTCCATTCCTATGCATATTTTTCTGCTTGGAATATGTCTTTGGAGTGGTTTAATCCCTAGTGCTGGGATTCGAGGGTGAGCTCCCATTACTTGTCCCAGCTTCTGCCAACCTAGCAGTTTGAAAGCATGTAAAAAATGCAAGTAGAAAAATAGGGACCATCTTTGGTGGGAAAGTAACAGTGTTCCATGTGCCTTTGGTGTCTAGTTATGCTGGCCACATGACCACGAAGATGACTTTGGACAGTGCTGGCTTTTTGGTGATGAGCACCGCCCCCTAGAGTCGGGAACCACTAGCACATATGTGCGAGGGGAACCTTTACCTTTATTTATTTATTATTTATTAATTAAGCTTATATGCCGCCTTCTGTCCGACGAATACTCGGGGCAGCTCACAGCAATAAAACAAGTAAATAAGTCAATATTTAAATGTTAAAACTGTTAAAATTCCCCTTAATAAAACCCTTCAGTCCCATCCAGCCTGGCGAAATAACCATGTCTTAAAGTCAAGGCGGAAGGAGCGCAGGTCAGAGGCCACCCAGAGCTCCAGGGGGAGTTGATTCCATAAAGTAGGTGCACCCACAGAGAAAGCCCATTCTCTAGGAGTCGCCAATCGACACTGCCTGGCCAAAGGCACTCCAAGAAGTCCCTCCCTGTGGGAACGCACTGGGCAATGGGGAGCTGTCGCTGGCTGCAGATGGTCCGTCAGGTACCTCAGGCCTAAGCCATGTAGGGCTTTATAGGTGATAACCAGCACCTTGAATCTCACCCGGAGGGCAACCGCTAGCCAATGCAGTTCATGCAGGAGGGGTGTAACATGAGAGTGTCGAGACACTCCCATCACAACCCGTGCAGCCGCATTCTGCACCAGCTGAAACCTCCGAGTGGTCTTCAGGGACAGCCCCGTGTAGAGAGTATTGCAGTAGTCGATCCGGTAAGAGTGCTTATTTCATTTCATTTCATTTCATTTCATTTCATTTCATTTCATTTCACTTCACTTCATTTTATTTCACTTATTTAGTCAACAATAATGGCCTATAGACTTTTAGCAATGATGAGTGTTGTGTCATTTTGTTTGCATAACCATAGGCACATACCATCTAAACATCAGAAATGAAGGGACTGATGGCAAAGGCTTACGAAGCCTCTAAAATAAACCCACATCCACTCAAGTACTATTTGGCATTTAGATATTGACACAGCAGCATAAGATTCAGATTTAAGAAGGTTTAATCAGTTAAAAATGTGGCCCTTAATAAAATATGTCATTTATAGAGGATTTAGAAACTTTTTGAATATATGTTGCTTTCTTGCTCATATCTGATTTCCTGGAATTACAGTGGCCTTTTAGGCAGAGGAAGTATTTGGAAAGATTAAGAAAATATTATTGGTTGCTTAGTTCAAAAGGGAAAAAAAAATCAAAATATCTGTGGCAGAACAAACATAAAACCATGACTTGACTGAAATTCTGTCAGACGTTAACGGAATATGGAGTTTTATCAAAAAGCAGCCTCTCCCTCACAGAGAGATATGTTACGTACATATTGCAGTATATTAAATGGCAAATAAAGCTGTCCTTGCAAATTACTGCAGCATATAGATAGTATCTTTTTTTTTTTATAAGTTATAGAGTATTATATTTATTTATCTACTCTGGAATGAATTGCTACGAAGCTTCTCTTTCTTTCATTTCACAAAACCTAAAATCTCATAAAATTCCAAAATCAAACCTACAGTTAAATACACACACTTTTTTTTAAGTGCAAAGAAATTGGACAGATTGGAGACATAGGAGCTTAAGGCAATTGTTCAACCATTGTCACTGATTATTGTTTGGTTATATGCCATCAAGTGGTTGCTGAATCTTAGCAATAACAAAACCAGGGGTGGGCTGCTGGGAGTTCGCAGGGGTTCGGCAGAACCTCTAGCTAAGATCCTGTGCAGTTCGGAGAACACCCAAATCCCACTCCTGTCTGGCCCCGCCCACACCACCACCCCCTCCCAGGAGTCTGCATGTGGCCCATCTTGGATGCAGGTAAATGCAGGATGTACGCGGAGGCTTGGGGAGGATGAAAAATGGGCCTACCAGAAGTTTGGGAAGATGGGCCCATTTCCAGCCTCCAGAGGTCCTCCGGAGCCTGAGGAGGCCCTTTTCGCCCTCCTGGAGGGCGAAGGCTCAAAGAAAGCTCAAAGAAAGCTTCCAGAGCCCAGGGAGGGCAAAAATCCTCCACCACCATGGTGCAGGAAGCCGACTAAGCCATGCCCACTATGGCTATGCCCATCCAGCAACCGCAGCACAGAACCTCTGCTAAATTTTTTGAAGCCCACTCCTGCACAAAGCTACACTTTCTCCTAGATGACCTCGCCTTTCGAATGCCCAGATAGTGTACTGCCACTGCCATTTTTTTTTTTTATCTTTTTCAGGGAAAGATGATCCCAATTGGATTTGTAATTGTCTTTCCTACTTCAAAAATAATGGTTGGTTTATATAAACTATATAAAAAAAGAACTGCATATCTGTTACTATAGTCCTCATTGTTATAGTCTTCCATAATCTAAAGAAGAATCTGGCTTGCAGAATAGCCGGTATATTTTCCTCAAAGATGATTTATTCATTATTCACCATTTTTGTTCTGTTCATTTATAACAGGGTTTAGTTCATAAGGTGACGTATTTTGTTCTGCCTTAGTAGGACAGGTAGATCAAGATTACAGCTGCTATTAGTTTGTTTTTAAAAAGTCCTATGCTTTGCAATCTCTAAAAATGAAGATGGATTTCCACTATGGCACTTTTGTTATTTATTAATGCATTTAAGATGAAGATGAAGAATTTTATAGCAGCTGTCCAAATTCTAACGATGTAAGATTTTCAAGACGTTTATTTTTACCGTCCAAAACAATAAAAGTTGTTTTCCATATCTTCTGTCAAACATAAATGCTGTTCCCTCTAAAAAAAAAGGCATAAAATTTCGCTACCATTATATTCCAGGGCTACTGGCAAATTCTCTAATGTCACAAGATCGTAAGTTTTGAAAATCTGAGATCAGCATTTTAAGAATCCTATTCAAAGGGAGAAATCTTTTCCGTGGAAATCCAGAATGATTTTTATTTGTTATGAAATATCTGGCTCCTTTTTAAAGTAACTTTCCAACTTCCTGTGCATTCTCTGCCCTATTCATACCCTTCTCTTCCAGAAAACGATGTAAGTTTTATTGCCGCCTAAGGATCTAACAACCTGAGGGATCCTGGGTGCCCTCCAAGCTTTCTTGTTTTCTTGCAGGCATTCAATACCCAAACTAGAAAACATCATCAGTGCTAAATGTCTTTGGAGATTCTCAATCATCCAGGTCATGGTTGTCCCAAAGGTACTTTTTATTTTTTAAAAAAATTTAATCTTTATTAATTATTTACAAATAAAAAAAACATATAATGTAATTATCAAACAGATATGAGTTATATATAGGTACATAACACAACACATACATACAGACACATATAAGGACTAACCGGGAGTCATATCGATCCCCCAGATACCTATTCATAGTTACATCCTGGTAAATCTTTTTGTTCAGATAACATTGACTATTTTAAATACCAAACGCTATGTAATTATGACTAAGTATATATGTCATACTATATTGTTTACTCTATGTTTGTCCTCTTCTTTAGCCATATATACCAGCGTTCCCAGTTACTGTAGTATATGGACTCTTTTTTCTCTCTTAGGATATACGTTAATTTGTCCAATTCGGCACAATTCAATATCTTAATTATTATAAGTTGATCTGATGGTGTATTTGCGTTTTTCCATTGCTGGGCAAGTGCCATTCTTGCTGCTGTTGAAACATGGATGAATAGTTACCAATCTTGCTTGCCCATGTCTTTTAATTTGATTCCGAATAAGTAAGAATCTGGAATTAGGGAAACTTGCACCTGTTATCTCGTTCAACCATTTTTGAACCATCTTTCCCCAAAACTTCCTAATCTGAGGCCAGGTCCACCACTGGTGAAAAAAAGTACTAAGTACTATAAAATGATTTATAGGTGGTACCTTCCACCAGCTAGGATAGCTAAAATGTTCCCTGGATCCTTGGATAAATGTTGGAAGTATAATTCAGTCAGGGGTACTTTTTTTCACCAATGGTGGACCAAAGGTACATTTTCAAGGGGCAACTGGACTTTCTGGTTTTTCTTTGAAGATATTTCATTTCCCATCCAAGAAGCTTCTTCAACCTTTGGGATCATCAGTCCTAGTCAAGGATCTAACAATGATCAAGAGACAGTTTACCAAAAAAAAAAAAAAAGCAAACATGGCTTTTTAAATATAAAATGTGCTATTATTTATATTATTTAAATTCTTCAGTCATATCCAATTGTGAATGTTTTCTTTGTGACAAAACAATGAATTAACACATGCCTAGGTACTGGATTAATCCACTTTGAATGTTTATGAAATACAATGAACCACAAATTAACCAAATAGAGAAAACCTAATAAAGTTTAACACTATCCACATGTAGCTTATTTTGTGAAAGTAGCTGGTATGTCCATAGCTGGTACGTCCATAGTTAAGGCATTATGTGAACATAGCCCATGCATTAGAAGGAGTTGGGAATATTAACTAGGGGAGATAAAGTTGGGATAGTAGGAGAAGTAGAGTTGGATGTACCTACTCAAGAATTATCTAGACATATTATTTACCTAGGTTGCAAATCACCCAACAGTTAAATACATGAGCAAAAATATCTGACTCTTGGGGACAGTGCTTATCTCCATTTCGTAGCTGAGGGAGCATCATCCAAAGACATTTCCATGGCCATCTGGCCAGCATAACTAAACAGCAAGGCTCACAGAATGCTGTTACCTTCCCACCAAAGTAGTACTATTTTTCTACTTGCATTTGCATGCTTTTGAAATACTAGGTGTGTAGGAGTTGGAGCAAGTAATGGGAACTCACCCTGTTGCATGGCTTGGGTCTCGAATCCAGGCTGTCAGCTTTCTAGTTGACAAGGTCAACATCTTTAACTATTGAGCCATCTGGGGCATGATGGCTCAGTGGTTAAAGATGCTGAGTTTGTCAACTGGAAAACTGACAGCCTGGGCAAGCTGACAGCCTGCCTCATTAATTTAATTTATTGGGCCGCAGTGGCTGATGCGATAAGATGCTGAGCCTGTGCTCCACTGTAGTCAGCAGCTCAGCAGTTCGATTCCTGTGAGTGAATAAACTGCTTAGGGACAGGAAAGGAGCCTCCCCCGATTGCCTACTGGCATTCAGGCATCCCATGGGTAAGATAATACTGGCTGAAAAAATTCCTTTCACAGAGGCAGCCAGCTGCTTTGGTGATCCCTGGCTAACATATGCCATACACTAAATAAATTAATTAATTTAATAGTCACCGCAAAAATGTCCATGGTCTGTCTATCTCTGTCTCTGTCTCTGTCTCTGTCTCTGTCTCTGTCTCTGTCTCTCTCCCTCTCCCTCTCCCTCTCCCTCTCCCTCTCCCTCTCCCTCTCCCCCTCCCTCCCTCCCTCCCTCCCTCCCTCCCTCTCTCTCTCTCTCTCTCTCTCTCTCTCTCTCTCTCTCTCTCTCTCTTTTGGTATATGTCTTGGCTAAGGCCTCTTTGTGAAGTCTTGCAAGAACTCTGTCCTACATGCTTTTGATTAGACATGGGTGATTTTTTTCAGAGCAAAACTGTCTCCTGATTCTAACATTCCCAGCTCCCCTTCCAAAAGTGGCCTGAGACACATTTTATCATGCAACTTATGTTGAGCAAATCGAATTTTAATTTGAAGCGTGATTATTCATGTCCTACCTTGTGGTGTTTCGTTGCTCTCTAGATTTAAATTGTTATTTTTTCATTAATTATAATTATATTGATACATGGAGATTGTCTTTATGCTAATTTTAGTGGTGAGAAAAGCTGACCTGAGGACTCCTTTTAAAAACACTGCGTGCATTCTTCCTTTCATAGGTTTAAACAGGTGAGTTAAACTGGCAGATTCAGTCAAATGATAGGTTAAATCATTGATGGCTAACCTTTTCCGGACTGAGTGCCCAAAGCAAACACGAACCCCCAAAATGCAATGCACGTGCAACTCCCATGCATGCCCTCCACCTGCACATGCCCCACCACCCCGCACCTTCCCCCCCCCCCACATGCATGTGCAGCTCCACCACATGTGCCCCACCGCCTGCGTATGTGTGGCAGAGACCCGAAGGCCAGCTGGCTGGTGGGAAGTGTGTGCACATGTGCAGCAGAGCTGAACTGGGGCGACGGCTCACATGACCACAGACACGGCACTGCATGCCACCTCTGGCACACGTCCATAGGTTCGCCATCACGGGGTTAAATTTTAGTTAAGCTTTTTTTTTCTTTTTTTGCTTAACATGCTGCAAACATCCAGCTACCTTGATGCTTCCTTGTAGGGTGCAAATCCACAGAATTCAAAAAACATGCATGAATATAGCTTTAGTGATGCATAGATGCTAGCATGCAAAGGATGGCACATCAGAAGTATGCTGTCAGCAGTTCCAGTCAGTTGTGCATATCAAATGCTAAACAAGACCGCCTTCTGCTGCCTATTGCCTCCCACCGGCCAATACGCTCCCACAAAGAGGGACTCCTCAGGGTGCCATCAGCCAAACAATGTCGACTGGCGGCCCCCAGGGGGAGATCCTTCTCTGTGAGGGCACCTGTCCTCTGGAACGAATTGCCCTCGGAGATACAGATGATCCCTGACCTAGGGATCTTTCGCCATGCCCTCAAGACGTTATTGTTCCAACAAGTTGGGCTGGCCTAAACATGAATTTTAATTGGGGTTTACTTTTAACGATTAGGGCCAAATTATTTAATATGTTTTAAACTGCTCTTAAATTTTGTATTTGAGTGTGTTTTACTGTTGGCTGTACACCGCCCTGAATCCTCTGGGAGAAGGGCGGTATAATAAATAAATAAATAAATAAATAAATAAATAAATAAATAAATAAATAAATAAATAAATAAATAAATAAATAAATAAATAAATAAATAAATAAATAAATAAATAAATAAATAAATAAATAAATAAATAAATAAATAAATAAATAAATAAATAAATAAATAAATAAATAAATAAATAAATAAATAAATAAATAAATAAATAAATAAATAAATAAATAAATAAATAAATAAATAAATAAATAAATAAATAAATAAATAAATAAATAAATAAATAAATAAATAAATAAATAAATAAATAAATAAATAAATAAATAAATAAACAAACCTTGCCTTCTCCCGTTTGCAACTTGCTTTTATTGGAAAAATGGGAATCTTGGGCAAATACCTTGCTTGTACATAAAAAAAAAAACAAACGAAACTGAAACTGTGTTAGATGAAGAAGGTGACATAGCTAGTTTCAGCTAGAGAAACCCAGTTTTTCCAATAGGACAGAATATTTGTAGCTCAAGGTTGACTCTCTGAGCTTGGTTGCTTTCCTGCAGACATTTCATTACGCAACCCTTAACACTGATGATGTAACATAGTTGGGTAAGGAAACATCTGCAGGAAAACACTAAGCTCAGAGAGCATCAAGGACTCCACAAACCCCTCTTTGTTAGAAAACCTATTTTGCCTATTCTTCTTCTTGTTCTTGGTTGTTTCCCTTTTGAGCCCTCACTCTACCATTCCTGGAGGGATCAGATGGTTGTTTTTATCAATGAAAAATACATTCCTGTCCCCTATTGCAGGGGTGAAATCTATTTAGCTTTCCTACTGGTTTGGAAGTGTGTGCGCCATCATCACGTCCAATTTTTGACTCCTTACACATGTGCAAAGCCTTCTACACATGTGCAGAAGGTCAAAAACGGGTTACTTCCTGGTTAAAACTAGGAAGTAACGACATCCAGGTGGATGGGCGGAGCCTCACCCTGCCGCTACTACCACGCGCCACTGCCACTACTGGTTTCATGCGAGCCAGAAAGAACTGGCAGGATTTCACCACTGCCCTATTGGTAGATTCAAAGTTGATTTCCCTTTCCCATTGTAGATAAATTAGCTAGAAAGTCTTGCAAATTCAGCTTCCATCCTCATTAGTGAGAAACAGAATAGGCTACAATATTTTAGTAATGAACTCATCTTCTAGAAAGGCTATCCTCTACTAGAGATTAACATCCCTAGTAGAGGGTAGGTTTCCCTTCCAGAAGATAGGTTCATCGTATCAAGCGCAGGAAATCAGGACTTTGGGCAGTTCAAATGAATACATAGGTTTATTGTATACTAAAGCATTCTACAATGGTCAAAGCAATTTGGCGGCAGATAAGAGTCAACAGAATTTCAGGTGTGCTGGACTTAGATCTGTTGTGGGCATGAAGGCATTTGAGACTGATAACACGTTTGACCCCACACTTGGATTTAGATTGGTCATCTCCTACAGTGAATAATTTATATCTTGTTGCCTGTTGCTTGCTCATGGGGGGTGGGGGGATGTATAAAAACATGCTAAGTTGTGTATTAAGGCTCTTGGTAGTTGGACTAGAACAGGGGTCTGCAACCTGAGGCTCTGGAGCTGCATGTGGCTCTTTCATCCTTCTGCTGCAGCTCCCTGTCGCTCAAAGCATGCATCACAACTGCCAATGTGCAACACCCTCCGGCACGCGATTTATTGAGCTTTTCAACCCATTTTTTTTTCAGAGTTCAAAATGTTTTTGTTGCATGCAGAAATAAAAATTGTTTTTTTCTGTAGCAATTCATTGATGACATAAATGCAACACACTATAGTTTTTTTATACGTAGCATAAAGGTAAAAAACAATATATGCAGCATTATCTTCATTTTAGATGTCAAAAGGTTTTGTGGCTCCCAGTGTTTTCTTTTCTGTGGGAAATGGGTCCAAATGGCTCTTTGGGTGTTTAAGGTTGAATCTTATTCAACTTTGTGGTGGTTGTTTTTGTTTTATTCTGATTTGTGACATGGGTCCTGAGAGCACCTCTTCGTTGCTATATACGCAACAAAGGTTGCAAATTCTTGCCTTGTGTGATAATTGGCTCCTTTGCAACCAGGTAAAAATGATCCCAGCATGTGAGTCAGTCAGTCTACATTTGGCCAACACAAAGATCCCTGGCCTTCATTCTGGCTGCATTGAACAGGGAGGCTTAGAGCTGATTGTCTCATCCTCATCTCATCTGAATGCAAAATGAACCCTCAATAGGATTAACGGTTTTTCTGAACACAGATTTCACTATTTTCTCACTTGGATCAAACGAAATCCAAGGCTGCTACTTTGTGTAAAGGATCTGAAAACTTCAATCCGGAATGTTTCCCAGGCTAAACAAAGCTCATAGCCCCAGACCCAAAGGAACACTTGCTGTGATCAAATAACATGAATTTCCACCACAGGGACGACTGAAGCTTTAGCCTCTTGGTGGCTTGACAAAGCAATGAAGTGCCCTTGGATTTTGCAGCACCTTTTAAACATTTTAATCTATGCAACAATTAATCAGAATTACAAGAGAAGATCAGGATGTAGCCATGAAAGAGCTAAGCATAAAAACAATATATGATTTCGGACTCGAATTGATTAAGACTCAGAAGGAGTACTGCAGCATCCTAAAATAATACTCATTCATTTTGAGCATCCACTCTCTTCCCACAGTCACAGAATACTTGGAAAGTGCCTTAAGGGGTTCTCATTTTTTCCCCTTTCATCTGTAGAAATGAAGAGATAGTATCCTATGTGATCATTTTTCTAGATTCAATCCACACCCAGCCCTGATTCCAATGGATTGTTGCATCAGGTTTATTGGACCAGAACTGGGTATTTTATGGCCCCCGGGCTACATCTGGCCCTTTGACTGTCTCTGTTGGGCCTGTGTAGATTGCTTTTATTTTGAACGCAACTGATATATATCTATATCAGAGGTGGAGCTCTCACCTCACATTCAGGAGGCTGGGAGTTCGATCCTAGGTAGAGGCAGGTATTTCTCTCTGGGCACAACGAGAATTTATCTGCTGAACAAAACTCTTTATAGGCGACAGGAAGGGCATCCGGCCAATAAACACTCAGCTCCATTCAGTTACCCAGATTCCACCCCGCAAGGGGTTATGGGGTCATTAAATGATGATGATGATGATATATACATGTGTGTGTGTGTGTACGTGCACACGTGTGTGAGTGTGCATTTATGTGTGCCTAGACACCTTCATAGCCCCATTGGTTCAGCATTTCCAGTTTTTCATGTGGTCCCTTGGAAAAATTAACTGCCTATCCCTGTATTAAACAAACCATAAACCTGTCTATGAACTTGAATTTTTTCCTGAATGCTATTATGTCTTTTACTGGACCAGCCAATGGATTATGAACAGAACCACAGCAGTCACAGCAAATACAGGGAAACAAATCTTAACTATCAGTAATAATGTTGCTTCATTTGTTACATTCATTCAATAATATTCATACTTAACCTAGAACTGGATTGTCAAAAATCTAAGAAACTAATATAAGGTATCAAAGAGCCACTTTCCTTTTGCCACCATCTAGTGGTCATTTGGATTTCTGCAGCTCAGATCCGGTAGCACTAAACACACATGAAACAAGACTCATGCACAAAAATGCCAAATGTCTGAAGGCATGGCCACAGGATTGCCTAATATTTTTAATTATTAAAAAGTTTGAATTTTCTTACGACTTCTAAGCGAGGGGCTATAATGAAGAGGTTGATGCTAAAACCTTAAAGTGAAAAGTGACATCGTGCACTGCAGATTGAAACATCTGGTTCTGAAAAAACAGTAGCAGAAATTTTAAGCAGTTCAGAGAACCGGTAGCGGAAATTTTGAGTAGTTCGGAGAACCGGCAAATACCACCTCTGGCTGGCCCCAGAGTAGGGTGGGAATGGAGATTTTGCAATATCCTTTTCCCAGGAGTGGGGAGAAAATGGGGATTTTGCAATATCCTTCCCTCAGGAGTGGGGAGAGAATGGGGATTTTGCAATATCCTTCTCCCAGAAGTGGGGAGGGAATGGGGATTTTGCAATATCCTTCTCCTAGAGTGGGGTGGGAATAGAGATTTTGCAATATCCTTCTCCCAGGAGTGGGAAGGGAATGAGGATTTTGCAATATCCTTCTCCCAGGAGTGGGGAGGGAATGGAGATTTTGCAATATCCTTCTCCCAGGAGTGGGGAGGGAATGGGGATTTTGCAATATCTTTCTCCTGGATTGGGGTGGGAATAGAGACTTTGCAATATCCTTCTCCCAGGAGTGGAGAGAGAATGGGGATTTTGCAGTATCCTTCCCCTGCTATGCCCACCAAGCCACGCCCACAGAACCGGTAGAAGCCATGCCCACCAAACCACGCCCACCAAGCCACGCTCACAGAACCGGTAGAAAAAAAAATTGATTTCACTACCGATAATAACCGACAGCTTTGAAAAGTAATGAACATGAGAAACAGCGGGTAATTGTAGTTAACAGACCTTCATGAAGATCAGGACTATTCCAGCAATTCAGTCTCTCTACCACTCCTTCCCAATGTATTGCTAACATGAAATCATGATTTTTGTTCCTCCCCCTTCCAACATTAATGGCAATATATAATAATATAATACAATAACAGTGCAATCTCATCTTGAAAACCAAATGATGAACACTGCTTCAACATCACTACATTTAGGGCTGATTTTGGCCATGTTATTAAGACTCTAAGTAGAAAATGAAAACCAAACTTAAGATATTAGATCAAAAGGGGATTTTTTTTTACCCTCTTTCTTTTTTTTTTTTCTACACGTTTTGCCTTTTCTTCTTCAGACCAAGCCTGCGATCAACGAATACCTAGTTAAATGCAGACTACCAGCTGTTTGGTAGACTAATAATTATATATATATATTCAATAAGTAGATTTGTATTAGACTTTTGATGAACTACAGACAGACATTTGGCTAGGAGAGTTTTACAGTTTGCAGAATTCAGCCAAAAGACCCCCTCTCTGGATTGGATCTTTTAAATCTCAAATGCTGGCTTTTTGTACTATGGACTATGACTGTTCAGGCCCCTCAAAAAAAAAAAAATGAACAAAGGGTTTAGCAAAGACTCCCCTTGAATTCTTCAGACACATCCTTTTTTTCCTCCTTCCAAAACACATGGGGTTTAGAGCATTGAGTTAAACATCTGAAGTGCCATCCCAGCAAGACCTACTGGATGACTGCTGGCTGGTGCCAATTCGCAATCAGCAAGCCGGTTAAACAAATAGCACTATTGTTAGACTCGGTGAATCATGAGTTTTGTCGCTGGCTCCTAAATTTAGAAGTCATTTAAGAGCTCTCCAAATGGAGAGGAACGATGGAAAGAAAGCTTGATATGACGACTGAAGTCCATCATTAAAACAAGCTCCATCGTATTAATTTTCTTCCCCCCACCTCCATGTTACCTTTTCAGAATTTCACTGAAAGAATCACTGCCAGTTCCTAGATTTAGAAAAACACCACAGGATGGAAAGAAAAACCGGGGGCCACCTATAAGTCGGCTGCCACAACCTCTATGGGAGTTTTGCTGCCCTGTTGTTAATCGTTCTTTTGAGAGCTGGGCCTTTTCTCTCTCTGAATCAAGAAGGGCTGAATGCAGCCACAGCACTGATAATAGGCAGTAAACAATGTTTAGCTGTGGGACAAAATTGGATGCATCTGACCAGAGAGGCCCATCTCACAGCAGAGTTCTACTCCTTCAAATACAGAGGTTGCAATTGACCTAAATTGCTAACTGATTTTATTTGGAATTACCTGTAGACTTTGTTCTCTTTTTATTTTATTTTTTTGACCAGCCTGAAGAGTTTTCTCTGTAAAATTCTGAAAAGTGCCACCACTTTCTTCTAAAATAAGTTCTCAGCTATTCTCGGTCTATCACTGTGATGGCGAACCTGTGGCACGCGTGCCCACATGAGCCGTCGCTCCAGTTCAGCTCTGTTGTGCATGCATGCATGGCTCCTGCTGGCCAGCTGGTTTTCGGGTCTCTGCCGTGCATGTGCAGGGGGGGTGGGGCACGTGAGTGGAGCTGTGCATGCAGGGGGAGGGCGTGTGCACAGGGGTTGCACGTGCATTGCATTTTGGGGGTTCATGCTCACTTTGGGCACTCAGTCCAGAAAAGGTTATCGATCACTGGTCTATCAGAAGCATCAGAGTAATGTTATGGTAATTTGTAGATGGGTTTTCTTTATTTAGAACACTTGAGCTAAACTCCCTTAAGCCTGAGCTAAGTCACAAAGCAAGGGTGCAAAGGTGAATCTTTTGGCCATAAATGTTCTTTTTTAATTTTTATTTTTTTAAAAAGGGATGTGGTGGCTCAGTGGCTAAGATGCTGAGCTTGTCAATCAAAAGGTTGGCAGTGCCACATAACAGGGTGAGCTCCCATTACTTGTCCCAGCTTCTGCCAACCTAGCAGTTCGAATGCAGGTAAAAATGCAAGTAAAAAATAGGAACACCTTCTTCTTTTGCCCTCAATCTTTCTGAGCATTAGGTTCTTCTCCAGTGAGTCCTTTATTCTCATTAGGTGGCCAAAGTATTTGAATATCATCTTCAGGATCTGGCCTTCTAAAGAGCACTCAGGGTTGATCTCATCTAGGACTGACTGGTTTGATCGCCTTGCAGTCCAAGGGAGTCTTCTCCAGCACCATAGCTCAAAGGCCTCAATTCTTTGGCACTCAGTCTTTCTTATGGTCCAGCTTTCACAACCATATATTGCAACTGGGAACACAATGGCCTTGACTATATGCACTTTTGTTGGCAGGGTGATGTCTCTGCTTTTTAGTAAACTATTTAGATTTGCCATAGTTTTCCAGGAGCAAACGCCTTTTAATTTCTTGGCTGCAGTCCCCATCTGCAGTGATCTTGGAGCCCAAGGTGGGGAGATTACTTTATCTAATTTGTTAGATAAAGTATACTGATCTTTCATTTGATGTTGACTTTGGGGTTAGTTTTTCCTAAGGGGGTAAAGGATCCATACAACCAAGGGTGAAATCCAGCAGATTCTGCAGGTTCTGGAGAACCGGTAACGGAAATTTTGAATAGTTTGGAGAACCGGCAAATATCACCTCTGGCTGGCTTCAGACTGGGGTGGGAATGGAGATTTTGCAATATCTTCTCCCAGGAGTGGGGAGGGAATGGGGATTTTGCAGTAACCTTCCCCTGGAGTGGAGAGGGAATGGGGATTTTGCAGTATCCTTCCCCTGCCATGCCTACCGAGCCACACCCACCAAGCCACACCATGCCCACCAAGCCATGCCCACAGAACCAGTAGTAAAAAAAATTGGATTTCACTGCTGCATACAACCCCAATTTGCAATTAGAGATTGGAACCTGGCTCTTTCTCTTATGATTTGGGTTCACAATGAATACAATTTCTAACTGATGAGCTGTAGAAGATTTCTATTCTAATTAGACTTGAAATTCTAATTAAAATTTCAGTTCTAATCCAATTCTGTTGTATTGTTTTAAAGTTTTAATGAGATCTCTTGTGTTGTGTTGAATATTGCTCCCCCTTCCCCCGCCCCCGCTTTTGTATGTTGCCCAAAGTCACATAGTTTGAGTTGGATGGCCATATACATCCTTAATTAAATGAAATGAAATAGGTAAAAACCAACATTTCTTGGGTTATAGGGATCCAATACATATACTGTACATCACTGAGTTACTAGGCAAATGGTCAAACATCTTTGAACTTAGAAAAATGTAAAAAAAAACACTATAGAACACAGATTTCTATACAAGAATTGACTTCTTTGCCTACTAGAGGCAAATCATCTATATATCTATTGCTTTGTTCCTGTATGCAAGAAGAGACTAATCTAGCTGAGTGGTGTCTGTGAGTCTTCTGTCGAGTAAGCCACTTCCTGAAAAGTTGAGATTTATTGCCAAGTCCTGCTATGAAATTTGACAATATGAGTGCCTTAAATCACAGTAAAGTCTAATACGTCATTCCCAATCTTCTTACACCCCGCAGGCTCCCTCTTATTTATTCTTATTTACTGCAGACTTTTTAATATGCAATGGAGGGAATTAATTCAAAGCAATTTTACAGAAACTTCAGATGTTGTCATCTTTCTACAGTGAACAATTCATGTTTTAGTTCTCTTCTGTGATCCATTCATTTAAACAGAAATTACCTATAGCAAGAATAGCAAGCCTGTCTAAAGATATCTTATATGGTACTCACCATGCTTCATGCCCATAGGAGGGGGAAAAAGCATCAATATAAATATAGCAAAGTAAATTCCTGTTTCCACTGGTATCTGTGAATCCAAAACGGACCTCAAAAAGCTTTTGAATGCCAGGTGAATCCCATATACCTCATCAGTAGCTGCAGTTGTATTTTGGTGGCCAATGTCGAAAGAAAGAAAGAAAGAAAGAAAGAAAGAAAGAAAGAAAGAAAGAAAGAAAGAAAGAAAGAAAGAAAGAAAGAAAGAAAGAAAGAAAGAAAGAAAGACCTAAGTATGGGATAAGAAGCCATGACATGATCTTGATAAATCAGTGATTTATGATCAGTAGGCAGATGTAAATCAATCCTCATAATTATGAAATCAATTTAGTTCTTACAAGCGGATTGTCAAATTGAAAAGTTGTTTTGATTGAGACACATCTTACTGGTTTCATTCAGCAAATCGCTTCTACACTGAAACTCTGGAATCAAAACACTGCAGTCTTACTGGTTATATCTTCCAATATAATGAGTTTGTGGAAAACCACTTAACCTCAAACAATCATTTTACAAAAGTGTTCACAAAATGATTTCAAAATTTAGGTAGAAAGAAGTCGCAAAACCTGGTGGTGGAGTTATAAGAGGGATCAGCCTAGAATCCCTACATAGTCACAATGGACTAAATCCAATCTCCCTTGAATTCAGAATAACAGAATAGAAGAGTTGGAAGGGAAGTTGGGTGTTTGTTAGTCCAACTCCCTGCTCAAGGATCCTATACCATTCCAGACAAATGGTTTTCCAATCTCTTTTTGGACAACCCCCAGTGAAGTTTTTAATTCTGTTGACCTTTATCTAACACCAAGCAGGTGTTAACCATTCTTAAAAATATTATTGGGCATAGGCATGAGTAGCAATACATCAGGTTAATAAGATCTTTGTGTATAAACTTGATTCCATAGGTATCCACTATGCCAAAATTTCTGTATTTTTGGAGTGTATACTCCAAATTGCCAATGCTTTACAGGATATAAATTTAATCCTCACTTTTTAAAAATATTCTTGGATTTGACTTACAATTGCCATTTGTTTTTGTAGATGCAGAATAACAATGTTTTACTCTGTTTTTCTCCCCACCTGAATATACATTAGTTCTTCTAAATCTTCCATTGTTTATCAAAGGATTGTTCAGTTTAGTAGAAACCAATAATGCATTAATATGCTAGTAATGGCGAAAAGTGCTCTTAAAATATTTCCTTGGAATATCTGGATTTTGTACATACTCACATTATGGATAATGATTTGGGCTTTTACAAGAGAAAACATACAATGTTAGTAAGATGAATTGTTTTATATGAGGAATTTAAAGTTGATTATTCAATATGGAAACAGAAAACTATATATCTTATTCTATTATTACTGATGTTTAAAACTACTGACCCAAGGTAGAATGCATTGATACCAATTATATTAAATACCAGGTCCACATGTAAAGATCAAATTAAGTTTTTATAAGTATATTTGTAACAGTAAGCACCTGAATAGAATTATATAATGATCAATAGCACTTGAGGGATTGGACTTAGTTTAGAATAGAATATAATTCTTTATTGGGCAAGTGTGATTGGACACACAAGGAATTTGCCTCTGGTGCATAAGCTCTCAAAGTGCATACAAGCAACAAGTGATAAATCATGATCATAATCATAAAATTCAATAATCATAAAACATAAGATAAAAACTCTGTGATGGTCATAGGGTACTAAATAAGCAAACAACATAAATCATAATAGGATACTAAATAAAGGCAATCAATCAATAACTAATGAGATACAAAAAACAAAGTTATAGTCATAAGAAACTAAGGTAATAGATAATAGGAAAGATGAAAAAAATGAGAAGGATAATAGGTAATACAGCCCTACTAGGTGGTTTGCTATCCTAAGGCATAGACAGTGTTGTGGGAATTAGTTGTTTAGCAGAGTGATTGCTTTGGGGAAAAACTGTCTTTCTGTCTGGTTGTTCATTTGTGACTTCAAAGGATTCCAGGCTAATCCCTCTTTTCATTCCACCCCCAGGTTCTACCGTTTCTTTTCCTAGAATCTGTTCCTCAATGCTTAGAGATCATTCTATGTGATATTTATATAAAATTAATTTGAATTGATTTTTTTAAAAATTTGATTTATATGCCGCCCTTCTCCGGAGACTCAGGGCGGCTTACAATGCGTTAAGCAATAGCCTTCATACTTTTGTATATTTTTTTATACAAAGTCAGTTTATTGCCCCCAAAAACTGGGTCCTCAATTTACCTACCTTAGAAAGGATGGAAGGCTGAGTCAACCTTGAGCCTGGTGAGATTCGAACTTACAGTAATTGCAGACAGCTGGAGTTAATAACAATGCATTAGTCTGCTGAGCTATCCAGGCTCAAATTGAATTTGAATTCAGTAAAATGGAATCCTTAAAATTCTTATTAAATCCAAACTGTAAAGAAACATATTTCTTCAAATACTGATTTCTTGCATATAAAGGCATTTCAAAAATGGATAAAAATGGATAAATATTCTTATATTCTAAAATATGGATTATTAGCAAAATAATTGTATATAGCAAGTAGTTTCTGTCTAGTACTACCACTGACATTTTGTTCTTATTATCCACTATTCTTCTCTAACCAAAAACCCAATTTAAATGCTTCATGATAATAACATGAATAAAGTAATAGTCATTGTCAGAGGGCCACAATAAATGATAATTAAAAAATCAAACTGGCAAAATATTGTGAGAGCATTACATCTCTCATCTCTCTAACATATTCTGATAACTTTATATTAGCAGATGAAAAAACTATATTTTTTATATATTGAATCATTGTGCTTCCTCAGAATTGTATACTAGCTTTTGGCCCTGCCTGGACAAAGCCAAGCTAATGCAGAGACCGATTGAATTAGAAACTCAGAAAACTGTTTGTTTGTTTGTGGTGTGTGTGCGTGTGTGTGTGTGTGTGTGTGTGTGTGTGTGTGTGTGTGTGAGAGAGAGAGAGAGAGAGAGAGAGAGAGAGGAGAGAGAGAGAGAGAGAGAGAGAAGGGGTCCAGTTACAATAATTGCTCAGCTTTTCAGTTTTTGTCTGATTTGACATCTGAGACAGATATCAAAATAGCTAAATATAGATGAGCTGTCACAGGGCTGCCACAAAGAAACAGGGCTGTCTCTAGTGCTTATTTTCCAAAGCACTAGAGGGCTGGACAAGAAACAATGGATGGAAACTAATCAAGGACAGAAGCAACCTGGAACTTAAGGAGAAACTTCCTAACTTCCTAACAGTGGGGACAATTAACCAGAAGTTGTAGGTGTTTCATCACTAGACATTTTTAAGAAGAGAATGGACAGCCACCTATTTGAAATGATATGGGGTCACCTGCTTGAGTAAGGGGTTAGACTAGAAGATCTTCAAAGTCCCTTTGAAGCTCTTTTCTGATTGGTTGTTTAACCAGATGCTGACTTGAAAGGGAGGTGTAAGAAAAAATTATAGCTTTGTCCCAGTAGAAGAGCTTTACTAAGGCTGCCTCCTCTTCCACCTCCTCCTCCTCCTAGTCCCCAGCAATATCCATGCATACTAATTAACACTACAATTAGCAAATTGTTCAGGCCACCCAGATTAATTTTTCCTTTGTTATCTACTGATTGATAGAAGTGATACAATCTCCTAAAATGTCTTTAAATACTTTATCGTTGCATGTAGATATTGCTTAATTGCCCGTAATAGGATAGAATCTGTGCCTTGGTATTTTATACCTATTAGAGCTTCGATGACTAGGTCTTATAATTTACATACAAAATTTTATTCCACCTTAATAGAAATGTAAGTTTTAATACACAAGGATTAATGTCTTTTTTTAAAAAAAAGTTTTAGATTAATGGAATTTATAGATTTAGATTATATAGATTAGTTTTGTGGATTTTACAAATTAGTGTTCATAACTTTTTTTTACATGCCCTTCTTCCTCCCATTTCTAGTCTAGTATTAGGAATGAGCCTTGGTGGTGCAGCAGATTAAAGTGCTGTTAAGTAGCACTTAGCTGCCAGCCGCCTGCAATTACTGTGAGTTCAAATCTCACCAGGCTCAAGATTGACTCAGCCTTCCATCCTTCTGAGGTAGGTAAAATGGGGACCCAGATTGTGGGGGCAATAAGCTGACTTTGTATAAAAAAGAACACCACTTAGTGGGGGCCGAAAGCCTTACTAAACAGGTATATACAAAAGTATGAAGGCTATTGCTTAACGCATTGTAAACTGCCCTGAGTCTCCGGAGAAGAGGGGTGGCGGTTATTATAAAGGAGAGGCTTGATCCTAGGGAAGCCACTGTTCCTCAGACAGCCGGATGTGAGTCCCTCCTCGTGAAGTGGGGCCATGGGTTTCAGATGGGCCTGCTGATTGCATACCTGGCTCCCTGCCACGTAGCAGCAGCCCTACCTGAGCTCCTTAATGTAATAGCCGAGGTGGCGGTTGAGACTCCTAGGCTTCTTGTCATGGGAGATTTCAATCTGCCATCCATTGGTGAAACATCTGAGATAGCTCGGGAGTTCATGGCTTCCATGACAGCCATGGACCTGACCCAGTTAGTTCATGGACCTACTCACACGGGAGGACACACTCTGGACTTGATTTTTGTATCTGATCAGTGGCTGAATGGCCTTGATGTAGGGGATATAGTCATCAAACCCTTGTCATGGTCAGACCATTATCTCCTTAGGCTTGACTTTCTGTCCGCTACACCCCACCGCAGGGAGGCGGAACCGATTAAATGGTTCCACCCCAGGCACCTGATGGATCCTGACAGATTCCAGATGGAGCTTGGGCCATTTCCTGAGACTCTAGCTCACAACTCGATTGAAGACCTGGCGGCAACCTGGGATAGGATGGCCTCTGGTGCCTTAGATCGAGTTGTGCCTTTGCAGCCTCTGACCCGGCGTCGAAGTCGCCCGGCTCCTTGGTTTTCCGAGGAGTTGAGGATGATGAAACGCCGGAAAAGACACCTAGAGAGTAGTTGGAGAGCCAGTCGTTCCGAATCTGACCGAACACTAGTAAGATCATTTATTAAGACCTACTTAGTGGCGATAGCAGCGGCAAAATATAACTATTTTTCCGCTATTATTGCATTGGCAGATAATCGCCCAGCCACCCTGTTTAAGATGACCCGCTCCCTTCTCCATCTAAGAGCACGGGAAGACGCCTTACAAGGTCGAGCTGAGGATTTTGTACAATATCTGCACGATAAAATCACTCAGATTCGGGAAGGCTTGGACTCTGACTGGTTATGTTCAGATGAAGTGATGGAGGCGAGTCTTGAGAATGTTATTTGGGATGAATTTGACCCTGTGACCCCTGAAGATGTGGACAGGTTACTGGGGAAGTTGAACGCAACCACATGTTTATTGGACCCGTGTCCCTCCTGGTTGGTACTGGCTTCCCGAGAGGTTACACGAGGCTGGCTCCAAAAGATAATAAATGCTTCTCTATGTGAGGGTTTCTTGCCTTCCACCTTGAAAGAGGCGGTGGTGAGGCCTCTCCTCAAGAAGCCCTCTCTGGACCCGGCTGTTCTAACAAACTGCCGCCCTGTCTCCAACCTTCGTTTTGTGGCAAAGGTTGTTGAGAGTGTGGTGGCGCAGCAACTCCCGCAGTACTTGGATGAAACTGTCTATTTAGATCCATTCCAGTCTGGCTTCAGGCCTGGTTACAGCACTGAAACGGCATTGGTCGCATTGGTTGATGATCTCTGGAGAGCTCGAGATAGGGGTTGTTCCTCTATCCTGGTTTTATTAGATCTCTCAGCGGCTTTTGACACCATTGACCATGGTATCTTGCTGCGCCGGCTGGAAGGGCTAGGAGTGGGAGGCACTGTTCTACGGTGGTTCTCTTCCTATCTCTCTGACCGGTCACAGTCTGTGTTGGCAGGAGGACAGAGGTCGACTTCAAGACACCTTATTTGTGGGGTGCCACAGGGGTCAGTCCTCTCACCTCTTTTGTTCAACATTTATGTGAAGCCGCTGGGTGAGCTCATCCGTGGTTTGGGAGTGCAATGCCATCTTTACGCTGATGATACTCAGCTTTACATCTCCACCCCAGACCACCCCAATGATGCCCTTGCAGTGATGTCCCAGTGCCTCGAAGCCGTGCGGATCTGGATGGGGAAGAACAGGCTCCAACTCAACCCTTCCAAGACTGAATGGCTGTGGATGCCGGTGTCCCAATATAGCCAGCTGATACCATCGCTGACTATTGGTGGCGAGTCATTAGCCCCCACAGAGAGGGCTCGCAACTTAGGTGTCCTCCTGGACACACGGTTGCCTTTAGAAGAGCATATGACAGCCGTGGCCAGGGGTGCTTTTTATCGGGTTCGCCTGATTCGCCAGTTGCGACTTTCTAGATCGGGACTCCTTACGCACAGTCACTCATACCCTCATCACTTCCCGTCTGGACTATTGTAATGCTCTCTACATGGGGTTCCCCTTGAAGTGCACACGGAAGCTCCAACTGGTCCAGAATGCAGCTGCGCGGGTGATATTGGGAGTGACATGGCGCTCACATGTGACACCACTCCTACGCGAGCTGCACTGGCTTCCAGTGGTCTTCCGGGTGCGCTTCAAGGTGTTGGTTCTTACCTTCAAACTCCTCCATGGCTTAGGACCTGGGTATCTACGAGACCACCTTCTGCAACCGATAACCTCCCACCAACCAGTACGCTCCCACAGGGTAGGCCTTCTCAGGGTGCCATCACTAAAGCAATGCCGACTAGTGGTTCCCAGAGAAAGAGCCTTTTCTGTTGGGGCACCTACCCTTTGGAACAGGTTACCCCCAGGGATACGAATGATCCCAGATCTTCGTACTTTCCGTCGTGCACTTAAGACCTTTCTTTTTCACCAAGCCGGTCTGGCATAAATCTTTTCTAATTTTGTAAATCTTTATGCTGAAAATTCTTAACTGTCAAGCCAAACTGGCTTAATTATTTATATTCACATTCTATATGTATGTCATTTTAACTGTTCACCGCCCTGAGTCCTTCGGGAGAAGGGCGGTATAGAAATTGAATAAATAAATAAATAAATAAATATAAATCGAACCAATAAATAAATAAATAAATAAATGCTTGAATGGGAAAGGAAAACGGATGCTTTCAGTCCATACCACTGTTGATATTTAGCATTTTCATTACAATCAATAAATCTTTTAATTTAAAGAATGCTTCCTAGTTGTACATTTTTGACATTTTCATAACCCAGATGTTTTACCTCTCACCTGCAAAATGTTTATTCCCACTACAGTCATCACTCTAGGTATATGATAATTTTGCAACCTGTTCTATTTCAACTTGTTAATTAGCATGCCCTTCTCAGCATAGAACATTTGTTTTACTTTTTTCCATCTCCAGATATTTTTTTTGTATTTTCATTTATTACAGTGACATTAAGTTACAGGAATTGTTTAAGTTCAATCTTTTCTTATGGGTGGTGCGATTGAGATTGTCAGCTGAAAAGCTGACAGCCCAGGTTCGAGACCCAAGCGTCGTGCAACAAGATGAATTCCCATTCTTGCCCCAGCTCCTGTTCACCTAGCAGTCTTAAAGCATGCAAATGTGAGTAGATAAATAGGTACCACTTTAGTGGGAAAGATGACTGCATTCTGTCCTTTCATGCTGGCCACATGATGACAGAAGTGTCTTTCAGACAACACAGGATCCTTAGGCCGAGAATCGGAGATGAGCACTACTCCCTTGAGTTGGTCACAACTGGACAGGGGAAACCTTTAACCTTTTTGAAATTATTATTTTATAAGGAGTTCCCAGCAATTTACCACCTTGCAGCAAGCAGCAAGAAGAAACAGCCCATTTCAGCTTCAGCACAGCCTAATTAGCACAGGTTGATTGTCCCTTGGATCGACCTCCCGACTCTTAGCTGTTTCAGGCTGCAGGGATTGCCTTTGCCTATTGTTGTGCAAGCCTCTACTGCTTGCTGAAAAGAGGTAAATTGCTGGGAGCATATTTTTTTTCTTGTGCTAATCAAGCTATGCTGAAAATGAAAATGAAACTATTTGTTGTTTGCTGCAATGAGGCAACATTGCTGGGAGGCAGAGGCAGATTTCTTTTTTCTTTTTTTCTTCACCAAAAAAGATAGGTGCATCTTATAGTCCGGAGTGTCATATACTCCGAAAAATATGGTATATGTATTTCCCCTCTAGGAGCTAAACAGTGCATATGAATCATCCTTCCATATTATCCTCAAAACAACTCTGAGAAGCAGGTTAGATTGAGACGTAGACATTGTCACCCTATGGGATTCACAGACAAATGGAAATTTAAATCTGTATCTGTCTAGTTTTAATTGAAATTAAAATTGAAATTTAATTGAAATCCAAACTTGATTGCAGAAAATACAACTTCAGCAATAGAGTGGTCAATACCTGGAATGCACTACTGTGGTTTCCAATGCCTGTTTCTTCCCCAAACCCCCAAAACTTTAACCTTAGACTGTCTACTGTTGACCTGACCCCATTCTTAATATTTGTAATGAGTAGCATTTTTTAAAGCTTGCACTGTAAACTTCAGTGCCTCAGATAGCTCAACCGGCTGAATAGCCTGTTATTAACATCCAGCTGTCTGCAATTACACCAGTTCGAGGCTCAAGGTTAACTCAGCCTTCCATCCTTTCTAAGGTAGGTAAATTGAGGACCCAGTTTGTGGGGGCAATAAGCTGACTTTGTATAAAAAATATATACAAAAGCATGAAGGCTATTGCTTAACGCCTTGTAAGCTGCCCTGAGTCTCCGGAGAAGGGCGGCATATAAATCTAATTAAAAAAAAAAAACCCTTGCTCATTGTTAATTGATCAGTATTTATTTTATTTATTTATTAGTTCAATTTATATGCCGCCCTTCTCCAGAGACTCAGGGCGGCTTACAATGCTTTAAGCAATAGCCTTCATACTTTTGTATATACCTGCTTAGTAGGGCTTTCGCCCCCGCCCCCCCCCCCCCTAAGCAGTGTTCTTTTTTATACAAAGTCAGCTTATTGCCCCCACAATCTGGGTCCTCATTTTACCTACCTTGAAAGGATGGAAGGCTGAGTCAACTTCAAGTAATGATATAAACCAAAGCAATTGCAGCTTATTCTTTTGAGCAGAAAGAATGGTGGAGAATTAGGCAAGGTAGTATGTGTTAACTGGTTACTTATGCAGTTTATATGGTGCTCGTTTCCTGCTACTCCTAAAACATTTTGAACAGCCTACAATAATATAATAGTGAAATGAAAAGAAAATCAAAGGAAGTGTGTGTGGGGGGGGGGGGGGGGGGAATCCTGCCCCAAACCAAATTGTGGAAAAGTTGGCCTCGCAGGGCAAACCAGATACTGTAGGAATCACAAACAGATAGACTAATTCTGCTTTACTAAACCTATATTAACAGAATCTAGCAAGTTTGAACGTACAATTCTCCCACTATCTCCTTTACAGCCCTGCCATTTTCAGCGTTCAGGGTGTTTTGAATGGAAAAAGAAGTAACTCTGCTACTGTTTTCCTCAGGTTTGCATATTGCAAAGGGAAGCAAAAAAGGTGGCAACAGTTCACTTGTATTTCATTAAGATTCAGTTGAAATATGAATCCCACTATCAGGAATAAAAAGAAGATAAGATAATTTTTATTGTCACTTTTTTCTGTGAATACACTTGCGCGCATTAAAAAATGAAATTCTGATGCCCGCTCTCAAAAGTTTATGTATGTATGTGTGTGTATACACACATATACAAGTGCACACACACACACACATGCATTGACATACATATATATATTATACAATATAAATTTGGTATAAAATGGTTTGTCATGAATGCAACTACTTGAGGGTTCCTGAATTGGAGCTGAAAGGCGAAAGGGAAGCAGTATGCTCCCTCCCATATTGGGGTAGACCAGGTGCTCCAAAAGAAAGAAAGAAAGAAAGAAAGAAAGAAAGAAAGAAAGAAAGAAAGAAAGAAAGAGAAGAAAGAAAGAAAGAAAGAAAGAAAGAAAGAAAGAAAGAAAGAAAGAAAGAAAGAAAGAAAGAAAGAAAGAAAGAAAGAAAGAAAGAAAGAAAGAAAGAAAGAAAGAAAGAAAGAAAGAAAGAAAGAAAGAAAGAAAGAAAGAAAGAAAGAAAGAAAGAAAGAAAGAAAGAAAGAAGAAAGAGAAGAAAGAAAGAAATATTCTGAGGTTTTCGTGGGTGTTTGTAGGTCTTTGGTTATTCGGGTCTTCTCCCACGTAAAATTGGAAGTATCTTGGTGACGTTTCGATGAAGTCTCATTCGTCATCTTCAGGCTGGTGTTTTCGGCTTCGTGCTTCTAGGAACACGAATATATAAGACCCTGTCTTATATTTTTTGAACCCCAAAATAAGTGCTTAGCCTTATTTCCAAGAAGGTCTCATTATTTTGGGGTGCGTGGAGCAAGACGGGGCTCCTCTTGCCATCTTACCTGATTTCCAGCTCTGTCTCCCTAACCCTAACCAGAGGAAATGGCGGGGACCGGTTGTGCATGCATTTAAATATTTTCAGGGAGGGTTTATTTTCAGAGAGGGCTTATTTTAGTGCATGCATTCAAAAGCCCAATTGGGCTTATTATCCGGGGTGGTCTTATTTTTGGGGAAACAGGGGTACACACACACACACACACACAGACCATAAGAACAATTTTCTGATTTTTATGTTTAAGGTTCAATTAGGTTTTCTGCCATCTGTTTAAACCCACCTCCTAATCGAACTGGGGAAATCAGGACATGGCAAGGGGACTGCATTCAATTGTCTCTTCCTAATTGTTCGGATAATGAGAATACAGTGTGACATTAACTTTCAGTTTAATCAGTTCTCATGCAGCGACTTTCAATAAGAAGGCATTTTAAATAAGAAGCTATTTGGGAATGTTGGGGTTCAAGGTATTCTTATGAGCTTACATGAATTAACTTGACAATGTAACTGTTCCCTCCTGGTTGCCTGTGACAAGTATTATCATCTCCAGGACCAGCTAGGAATATGCAATAGATTAGCATAATAAAACAGATTTAGATTCTTATATTTCCTGATATCATAAAATAAACTCAGGCCTAAAATCTTTCCAGAAACTATAAATACCTAATCAGGGCCTAATTCACTTTTAATGTTTGAAGTGTGTTAAAGTTTGTGGATTGTTAGCATCTGTTCTCACTTTACTCCAGTAACAATATTCAGCTTGCAATTTGCAGTAATTCCAAATTTCTTCTCTTATGTATTACGGGATGGGTTATAGCAGGTATCAAAATATTCTTCAGACTTCAATCAATTTTTTAAAAAAAAAACTGAGTTAAATAAAAGCCAGATCTGAAGGCTGTTTCATAGGATGTGACTGGAGCAAGAGAAGTACAAGTAGTCCTTGATATACAACCATTTGTTTAGCGATCATACAGCATGTGATCACCATGGAGAACTTTCTTAGCTGGCTTTTGACAAGCAAAGTCAATGGGGGAAAGCTGGATTTTCTTGATTATTGTGTGATTCCCAAAACAATTGCTGTGCTTCACTTAACAACTATGGAAAAAAGATTGTAAAATCAGGCAAAATTCACTTAACAATCAACTTCAAATGGCAATTCTGGTTCAAATGGTAATCTTAAATTGAGGACTACCAGTATACTTTCCAAGCCATGGACAGTTGTAATTGTAGTCTAATTTGCATTGGATACATCACACCAGTGGTGGGTTCCTCCCAGTTCGGTCCGGTTCGGCCGAACCGGTAGCAGTGATGATATGAGGTTACCAAACCGATTCTGCCCCCCACCCCCCGCATTATTCTTACCTTTTATTTGGCCCCACCCCATATCTATTGCTGCCTTCTGAGTCCCAGCTGATTGGCTAGAAGGAAAAAAACTGTTTAAACTCTTGCCATGGGGCTTCAGGGCCATCCTACAGCTGATCAGTGTTAAAAGGCAGTATGGTGGTAGACTGGTGCCTCCAAAAACAAATGAGTAGACCAGTGCCTGAAAAAATAAATGGGTAGATCAGTGCCTCCAAAAACAAATCCTGATCCACCAGTTGCATCCCTTTCTGGACCGGGATGCCCTGCGCATGGTCACTCACGCCCTCGTCACTTCCCATCTGGACTACTGTAATGCTTAATGCTCTCTACATGGGGCTCCCCTTGAAGAGCACTCGGAGGCTCCAACTGGTCCAGAATGCGGCTGCGCAGGTGATTATGGGGGCAACACATCGCACCCACATAACACCTCTCCTGAGCGACCTGCACTGGCTTCCGGTGGTCTTCCGGGTGCGATTCAAGGTGCTGGTTACCACCTTTAAAGCGCTCCATGGCTTAGGACCTGGATATTTGCAAGACCACCTGCTGCCACCGATAGCCTCCCATTGGCCGGTACACTGCCACAGAGAGGGCGTTCTCAGGGTGCCATTTGTCAAATTTTATCGACTGGCGACCCCCAGGGGGACAGCCTTCTCTGTGGGGGGCCCTGCTCTTTGGAACGAATTGCCCCCGGAAATACGTAGGATCCCTGACCTTCGCACCTTTTGCCAAGCCCTGAAGACCCTATTATTTCAGCAAGTGGGTCTGACAGTCTGATGAATTTTAATGGGTTTTTTAGTCTTGGGGTTTTTAATATTTGGCCAAAATATTGAATCCGTTTTAAATTGTTTTAACTTTTGTATCCATGTTTTTTATTATTGGCTGTGCACCACCCTGAGTCCCTCGGGAGAAGGGCAGTATAAAAGTTTGAAAAATAAAAATAAATAAATAATAAATGAGTAGACCGGTGCCAGCAAAAATACATGAGTAGACCGGTACAGCTCTGCAAGCAGTTAAAAGCCTGGTAGACCAGTACCTCCGCTAAATCCTAAAGAATTGTCACATGACCATCAAGCCACGCCCACAAAATAAGCCATGCTCACAGAACCGGTAGTAAAAAAATTTAGAACCCACTCCTGCATCCCACTATCCCACTAAGCTTTAGAAGATTTAGATAAACTAGAACCAAGACATCTATAAATCCAGAAATGATCCTAAGTTCAAAGACAGGTAAGATTTATTTCCAGATTCGACATTTAAAATTAGGAACAGAAGTTTCCATCCCATCTACTTTCCCAAAACAGGAGGGAAAG
This sequence comes from Masticophis lateralis, assembly GCA_030761175.1. Taxonomy (NCBI): domain Eukaryota; kingdom Metazoa; phylum Chordata; class Lepidosauria; order Squamata; family Colubridae; genus Masticophis; species Masticophis lateralis. The sequence continues at coordinate 14,549,382 of JAUDYJ010000005.1, read as the reverse complement.
TTGATTTGTTTTTTCTGTCCATACGGTAGTCCTTTGAACAGGGGTATCCAAGGTTGGTAACTTTAAGACTTGTGGACTTCAACTTCCAGAATCCTACAGTGAGCCATGGTTGGATACTCCTACTGTAGAAATATTCAAGGGGCAGCTCCAGGAAAGGATCATGTTGAATGACATGCCCATTGTAGAAATAATGCTTGAATCAGCTTTATATTCAGGGCCAAATGCATTCCAAATTGCAATTGATCATTTAAGATCTGCTTTGGATTTGCCACAGAAGCTGACCTATGGTTTAAATATATGCCTTGCTCAAAAATTGTATCAGTAAGGTGTCTTTGAAGGTTATCAGCCTAAACCGTGAGTTAGTTACACTTCTGAAATTCCATGCTAAGCTTTTTAGCAAAGCTCTAAGGCTTGTACTGACTACTCATAAAAGGAATATCTGTGATAATGGAAGAAATATTTCGTGGAATACTTTCCTCTACTATGTTATACAATACAAGCTGATATTATTTATTGCAAGCACAGTGTTGTTTAACCAGTATGTTGATGCTTTAGTTCTATTCTGAAGTTTTTTCTTCCAGAAATAACTATGTGGTATATCTAAATTATTTGATGTTCAGATGGTGAAAGTGACAACATCATGATGTTTTGCAGGTCATCAGATTTTGTTATGTGAAAGATCATGAAGAATAAGGGTATTTATTATTTTTTTGAGGGAGGGGAATTCTGAATTGCTTCAAAGAGAGAATGCTTCTTTAATCACAATTGAAGACTTCTATATTAAGCTCTCCTTCCTTCTAGCCATTAGGAATTTGGGCAAAGAAGCAGTGTTGTTTCTGCTCTTTCTAATGTCTTAGAGATTGGAATGAGACTGGAGAATATTCAGAGGTGGTATTCAGCAGGTTCTGACCAGTTCTGGAGAACCAGTAGGGGAAATTTTGAGTAGTTCGAAGAACCGGAAGTAAACGTTCTGATTTGTGGTCGTAAATCAAGGACTACCTGTCACAGCTAGCCAGCTAGAGGCTCCCATTTTGCGACAAGACCAGAAAGGCATTATTCTCTGATGTAGGCATTATTCTCAAAACTGCACGCAACAAACTCTGTGTGTGTTGTTAATATGTGAGGCTGACCTACCGGTGAAGTCTTAAGCTCCGGAAATTACACTGCAGTACTTCATTTCAGACTTTTTAGAGTAAAGTACTACATCGTAAAAAAGAAGAAGAAGAAGAAAGAAAGAAAGGATGCGTTTTATTTGGCCCTGATAGTTGCTTCAGTTCAAAAACTCTCATTATTTTTGCTTTTGCTTCTGTACATTTCTTTTTTTTTCCTTTTAGAAACCAAAACAAGAAACATCAAGAGAGGCAGCGTATTCTTAGCTTCTGCTTGCAAATCTAATCTTGTCTTTTATAAATGATAAAATGGGAAAAATAAATGGAATATTTCCAGTAAAAAAAAAAAATGAAGAAGGGTTCTGCGGCCTAGTCAATTTCATTCACATATACTTGGGAGGATTAGATAGAAAAAGAAGATCTGACTACAGTTATACAGATCAGAGAAGTCGTTTTATAGACTTTAGCCCTGTAGATATAAATGTCAGCAACTATAAAATTTGCTGCTTGTTAAAGTTAAAATATAAAGGAAGGTTAAAAATACCACTAAACAAGCCAACAAAAAGACGCTGTGTCTCTCAGAATGCTGTTTCCAGTAAAATTGGGATGACTGATGGACTCCCATAAATACCTCCTATGAGAAATGGCAGAATTTGTCATTTACAACATGGATCTGTGTATGCGTGTGGATTCCTTCCCTTTATAAAGCCATGGATTAATTAAACATTAGGAATAAAAATGTCATGTCATCCACATCAAATATTGAAAGAGAGAAGAAGAAGAAGAAGAAGAAGAAGAAGAAGAAGAAGAAGAAGAAGAAGAAGAAGAAGAAGAAGAAGAAGAAGAAGAAGAAGAAGAAGAAGGCAGTTGGCAATACCAACGGAAAATCGGTATATAAGACCAACTTCTTAGCTAAATAGTTCCTCTCTGCCCTTGACCAGTCATGGAAGTTAAGCAAAGTCAGGTATGATTAATATATCAGGGATATCCACAGCTGCAGGCTGAAGTAAGAAGTCAAACACATGTCCCTAAAGGTCAATAACAAATCACTCCTGTACCTTGCCAATCGGATGTGTGGAGGTGTCTATGTTACTCACTAGGAATTGAGCTCAACTTATTTTAAAGTCTTCCCCTGTAGCTAAGAAGTCATTCTATTTGCTTTTATAAGTCCTTCCTCATATAAGAGGACAATTAAATTAATGGAAGGCCAGAATTAAATTGTTGATGTGCTCATTCTTCTCCCTAAAATATATCACACCAAGCAATGTTTGCTGAATTGTGGTTTGTAATTGACTTGGTTGACATAATACTCTAAATCATAAAATCTCAGTTATAAATCAAACTAGCTGGAAGCATACTAGATGTATGCATCCCATTATATTGGACTCATCAGGCTCTCATTATCTAATTATAGTTAATGGTACATTGATGATAATATAATATTATAATAGATAACATAATGAATATTATGTCTATTATATTATGATACGAAATAACATAATATATTATGAATAGTAACATAATTCTTAGCTAATTATAGCAATTTGTTTGTTTGTGCCTTCAAATCATTGTTATGTCCTGGTGACTGCCTAGACAAGTCGATGTAGCAACATTTTTAGAAGTGATTGACTATTTCCCAGGGCTGAGAAGGAATGATTGTCCCAAAGACAGCCAGTTGGCTTTCATGCCTAAAGCAGGACTTTTAGTCTAGTGCCCCTGTAACAAATTGACTTGCAGGTCTGTGGTGGGTTTTAAAATGTTTTACTACCGGTTCTGTGGCGTGTGGCTTGGTGGGCATGGCATGCCTTGATGGGCGTGGCTTGATAGGCGTGGCATGGGAAGGATACTACAAAATCCTCATTTCCTCCTGATCAGCTGGGACTCAGGAGGAAGAGAATAGATGGGGACGGGGCCAGTCAGAATTTTTACTACCAGTTCTCCAAACTACACAAAATTTCCGCTACCGGTTCTCCAGAACTGGTCAGAACCTACTGAAACCCATCCCTGTTGCAGGTGCCTCCTATTTTCAGGTGCTTCTGAGTCTGCCAACTTCTAGATCTTTCATTTTGCAGAATTTTGTTTTGTTTCAATGTGATTTCACAAGTCATGAATGCCTGCCCACAAAAATACATTTTAAAAAGACAAGAAAAACAAGACCTTGTAACTCTATCTATCTATCTATATCTATCTATCTATCTATCTATCTATCTATCTATCTATCTATCTATCTATCTATCTATCTATCTATCCATCCATCCATCCATCGATCTATCCATCCATCCAGTGGTGAGATTCACCACTGTGAACCGAGCCTGTGTAGCGTAGGGGGCTAATGCCTCCTACTAAAGGCAGCAATTAACACCAGCTGCCTGTAATTTCTGTGAGTTCAATCCTAGCCAGGCTCAAGGTCGACTCAGCCTTCCATCCTTTCTAAGGTGGGTAAATTGAGGACCCAGTTTGTGGGGGCAATAAGCTGACTTTGTATAAATATGCAAAAGTATGAAGGCTATTGCTTAACGCATTGTAAGCCGCCCTGAGTCTCCGGAGAAGGGCGGCATATAAATCAAATTAAAAATAAAAAAATAAAAAATAAATAAAAATAAACTACGGGTTCTCTGCCCTAATGACCACAAGCTTTAAGATCAATACAACACACATTTGACCTAAGCCAAATGGCCAACAAGTTTGCCTGAACTGGTGCAAACTGGCTGAATCCTACCGCTCTATCTATCTATCTATCTATCTATCTATCCATCCATCCATCCATCCATCCATCCATCCATCCATCCATCCAAGAAAGATTTAACATTCTTATTTATTTATTTATTTATTTATTTATTTATTTATTTATTTATTTATTTATTTATTTATTTATTTATTTATTTATTTATTTATTTATTTATTAAATTTCTATACCGCCCTTCTCCTTCCGGACTCAGGGCGGTGAACAGCCAATTTAAAACCAATACAATACAAAAAAGTTAAAAACGTACTAAAACCAATATAAATTTAGGCTGAAAATGTAAAACCAATAAAACTCTAAAACTCTAAAAAGTTTAAAAAATAGGAGGGATCAGGCAAGTCCGGCAAGTTGGAAGAGACGAGTCTTCAGAGCCCGACGAAAAGTCCGGAGGTCAGCGATTGTCCTCAGATCTGGAGGGAGATCGTTCCAGATCGTTATGTTTGTTTGGGGATCAATTCTTTGCAGCATTATCCCAGACTTTGCGAATCTCGAGCTTTTCCCCTAAATTTGCTAACCCCTGGCATTCAACCAATGTGAGAGTGGACATGCAGGTAAATGACTGAGAATTGTAGTCCTGCCTGTGTGGAAAGCCTCACCAGAAAGGGATCTTATTATAATGACATTGAAAGAGTCTAACATTAAATGGCTCCTCTCATTCAGTCTCAAAGATGTGCCTCTTTTTCATAATGTAATATGATCACATTATGGCACTTTTTCATCCAGGCAGCAAAATGCTATTTCTTGGCAGAAAGCAATGCCAGTGCCTTCTGGGGGAAAATGAGGGATTTGGCAAGCAGCTCCCTTTCTCTTTCTATGAAAGAGTATGCTTTCAACACTACTTAAAAATCAAACAGCCCCCTCAAAGGTTTCAGTAATGCTCATTTTCCAAATAACAGCAATCATGACAGATGTTCATAATTGCTCATCACCGTTCACTGGGAGTAGATATCAAAGTAACTTCTCTAAAAGCTCCAGTACAGGACAAGGGGGTGGGGTGGGGGGAAGCATGCATGCTGACCAACTTGATTTCCAATTTGGATGGGTGACCTGAAATAAAGTTATAAAAGTAGAGATTTGTATGCAAGCATTCTGCCCTTCGCACCTTAAGGCAAACTCCTGAATCAGGCTTATAGGAGCCTGTTTTGTCAGCTCACACAAGACAGTGCTCCATAAAGTAACCAAAAGAGCCTGGATCACAAATACAGTAAGCCACCTTCCTCCCAAAAAGTCACCATTCCCCTCAAACTGCTAAAAACCAAAACTACATGGTTCTGTGAATCCATCTGCTAGATCAGGGGTGTCAAAGACAAAGCCCTGGGGCCAGATCCGGCATGCGGGGTGCTTAGATCTGGCCCACAGGGCCACCCTAGAAACAACAAAGGACCAGCCCATGGAGACTGCCAGTGAAAACAGAGCTCGAGAGGACTGCTCACGGCCCTCCCAGGCTCCATTTTCATCTGTGATGGCCTCCTGCTTCCCTCTGCCAGGGAAAACAGAGCTCGGGAGGCTGCACGTGCCCCCCCCCCAAGCTCTGTTTTCATTGGCAGAGGGTGGCAGGAGGCCATCGCAGCTGAAAATGGAGCTCAGGAGCTCGTTTTCGCTTGCAAAGCACTCAGGCTACCACAGATGCCCCCTGACATGAGTGACCTCAAGCTGTCCACACCCACATGGCCATGCCCACTCCAGTCCCCGAGATCAAACACAATCCTGATGAAATAAAATTTGACACCCCTGTGCTACTGTAGATCTGAACCAGTTAGTGAGATTGTATAAAGGAAGACAATGGGAGCGTCAAAGGTGATTTTCAAAAGGCAACAGGACTTCATATGAAGATATTTTGCTTCTCATCCAAGAAGGTTTCATAGGTTATGGTGGGATGGTGTGTGTGGGGGGGGGGGGATGGAAAGATCATATTTCTTTGTGGGCAGGTGGTCATTAGCACTCTCTCTCAGAGCTGTTGAGGCCACTTGGGAGTTTATCTGGATAACCTCCTAATCAGAGTGCAAATAGCTGTAAAATGTTCTTGAAACTGCTGAAAGAGTTGTGTTGTAGACAGCAGATAAGTGGTGTTTTATCCCTCCCCCTCTGTTGAGAGAGGGCTGCTCAACTTTAACACAGATGGCCTCTTTTACCCCTCTTCCAAATCAATGGTCCTCTCTATCCGGAATGTGGACTTTGCTGTGTTCAAAAAAGTGATCTTTGCCTTTCAAATACAGATGGACTGCTGAATCTCATCCTGATGGGTTTGTTCTCCTATGTTATGCCATGTGATTGTGAAGTGGTTGTTTTGTTTCACCAATGTATAAATCTGCACATCTCACTGCATTGTATTGCATATATCGCATTGCTCATTTGTGTTTTATCCTTGGGGTGGACAGGTTTGTGCCTTAGTGCATCACTAGAAATGAAATCTAGTTAATCTGATTTTATACCTCTTGTCTCTTACCTCTTGAAATGAAGGACCGGCAGATAGGATCATATTATGCTAGGACATTATGGTCTGGATTGGCTTTCAATCCAAGTGCTGATTTTTGAGCATTTATGCCTTAAACAGCTTTCAGCCTCATTGCCTGTACATATTTCCTGGATTGTAAGACCTTCATATATCTATTCCAACGTACTCTCAAATATTTCAACTAAAATGAGATTGATATTACCAGGGATGTGTACTTTTTCAGTGTTGAACTTTGAATGGCTAAATTAGTTCCTCAACAGACATTTGCCTAGCATAGAAATCAATGTCTTTCTTGGTGCTGGATGAGAGCATTCCCAAGAAATGGCAGCAGTGATGGGATTCAGCTGTTTAGCACTAGTTCAGCTGAATCTGTTGTTAATTTTTTGCATTGTTTGGAGAACCGGTTGTTCCCACAACTGGCTGATGCCACCCTGCCCTGCCCACTAGGTTGCCATTCAGGGTGGGGAGGCTTCAGGGGTATGACTGGGAGCCGCACTGATCAGCTGGGAGGCAGCAATGGACCAGCCGATCAGCTGGGAGGCTGTTCAGTCAATTCAGTCAGACCTCTCAACTTCATAAGATCTTTTTTTCCCCCGAGAAGTTGGAAGGTCCAACTGAACCTTTTTTAAACTTGTAGTCACATGGTCTTCTTTTGTTGCCTTGCACACACGGGCAACAAAGAGAACGGAGCTGGAAAGCAGGTTAGTGAGGGAATGGTGGTTGCTCTGGAATGGGGTAGAAGTGAGGATTTTGCATTATCTTTGCTCTGGGATGGGGTGGAAGTGAGGATTTGGCAGTATGATTGCTTATAAGTAAGTAAGAACTAGTAAAAGAGGAATGGAAAATCCCTATCTGTAGATCAGTGTTTTTCAGTCTTGGCAAATTTAAGATGGGTGAACTTCATGCTGCCTTGGGAATTGAGAAGCACGAGTCTACACTAGAGTTTAGGATTTTCCATTCCTGTTTTATTTAGAGTTTGGTGCAATTACATAAAATCAGTTGTGGTTTCCTTAACAAATAGTGATTAAAGCGATATGAACCATTACTGGACTTTTTGTGAGAAACTGAAATTAAAAGTTGATCTGGGCTTTGATGATTAAATATGGGATTATGGAAATAATGTAGACAAATGTTAATTTTAGAGTAAGAATTTGATATATATTTTTTTAGTTATATCTGTACCAAAGAAAGTTGGAAGTCATTCTTTTTCGGTTTTCCTTCTTTTCCTCTTTCTTACACTTTCACTCTTTTTCTTTCCTGAGTCTTTTCTTTTTTTTCAAATCTGTTTTTTATTTGTTTATCCCTTAGCTTTTTTTTTTTTTTTGATGCATGAAGGATTAAATACTCAGCCATTATAATTTTACATTCTTATTTACAGAAATCATATCAAAATTTAGAATGAAATCCACGGGAGCCGTGTCATATAAGGCAGGAACTGAGTTCCTCTAACCGAAAAGTGTCTATCGATAGAAGAGAATATTTGTAGCTTAGGGTGGAACTATGGGGTCCTTGGTGCTCTCTGAGCTTGATGGCTTTCTTGCAGATGTTTCATTACCAAACTAGGTGATACCATCAGTATTAGAAGGGAGTGGAGTTTGCTCTTATTTTATATATTAGTGGCTTATCCTGTCAGTGTTGATCATTTACTTCACAAGCAGTGTATTCTGTTCCCGTCTCACACACGAACACAAACAGTCAGCCAGGAGTTAATGAAACCAGCAGTCAGGAATTCTTTTGAGGTAACAGAATTGGCAGCAACTCAGTAAGTGCCTGCCAAAAGATTTTACTCACAAAGGGAGGTTTTTCTCCTCAGTCCGATACACCAAAATAAGTCCACAAAGCCAAAGAATTGTCCAAGTCCAGTCCAAATAAATCCAAGGAAAGTGTATAACAGAGTTCCAGAAACATGGTATGACTTCTGAGATTTTTCAGTTTGTCCGTCACAAGGCCTGAATAGCCACCACACCCCCTTTTATCCCTTGTGGGGTGTGGTCCAGTGACTCAGCTTAATCTCTGGCATGCCTCTTTCTTTGCTGCGTGCGCTTATCCTTCTGATGTTGTCGGGGATCCAGCCAAAACTCATCTCCGTCGCTGTCTAACTGCGGCTGCTCTGAAGTGCCTTGATCCTGGCATATTCCTTTGGCCTTCGGAGGACACCTGAGGCATTGCCAGAGAGGAGGGTCCTGGAGAGGGAGGCCTTGCCAACTCCTCTCCTTCACTTTCGGAGTCCTCTCCATCTCATAAAACAGGCTCGGGGGTCGGAGTCACAACACAGTGTTTTGATTGGTGCTAGGTCTCTACAACCTCAGACAGAGAAGGACTATTCTGCACTTCTCCCTCAAATGTTCTTTAAAATACAGAGTTTCCCAGCATTCTTTTAGGAACCTCCAACATGCAAATTGTGGTTACTCATGCTAAAATGAATCCTCTTTATCTGGAGCTTCAAAATTTACTGTTTGCTGGGAAGATGTGTAGCTAAAAGGCAATCTACATTTAGTATAAGTCTAACTTTGTGGATATTTCTTCATAACCAAACTATTTCTGTAGTTTCTGTGCAGTTCACACCCTTTGATCAATGGATCTGGATGTTACAAAGCAAAGCCCACAGGTTGTAATTAATCCTCATGCCCCGTTTTGGCTGGCAGACTGCTGCAGCTGTCACATCCTTGCCATGACCACCATGCCATGTCCACCCGGTTGATCATTATTTGAATCCCACCACTGAACGCCAGGACTTCTAAATTCAACTTCAGTATATTTTAATACTTCTAATTTTTTTAAAAAATCATTTTAATATTGTTTTTAGATTGATTTTGTGCTGTTTTGCCTCATGATAATTTCTGTGTTGTGTTTACATGTTGTGTTTAGGGATTTATTTATTTATTTATTTATTTATTTATTTATTTATTTATTTATTTATTTATTGGCTATTGGCTATTTGGCTTAGGTCAAATGTGTGTTGTATTGTATTGATCTTAAAGCTTGGAGATTGGCCACATTATTTTGGCAGTATGGAAAAAATTTGAATTAGACAAATCAACCACTAGCAATGTTTTCAGCCAGTAGAGCTCAGTGAAATAATGTAAAAAAAGTCCCAATTATATTGAACATCCAGCTTCAGAATTCAGCAGGTTTACTTTCTTTTTACTTTGATCTTTGTGATCTCTTGCATAATTTATAAGAATAGTAATATGTTCAGTAGTGTTTCTAACATATATTTTTATCATTACTATTCTATGGACTATATTATTACAGGATCTCAATAGGTGATTCAGTATAATACCGCTTTACAAATGAAATGGTTAGATTGGGAAATAAATGGGCAATTATTAAAGCAATTTGTTAAAAAAAAGGAATTCAAAATTACTGTTCTGATTATACATATCCTTCAGGTCCCCCCCACCCTCTGGAATATAATGGACCTATGAAGAATACTACTTTATGAAATGTACATGAATAGATCAGCAAATGTCTTGTGAAAGGAAGTGTGTGCTCAGTTAATTTTTCTAAAAGATGAAGCTAATTGTACAGGAAAGGATTAAATATTTGATATCATGACACAAAGGAGCCAGAAGTACATTTTGACACATGCCATAAATAAATCAAAGGCAGTCCGTTCCCCACTCCCCATAAATCTGGAGGCCAAATTTAATTGATTCATATGTCAATTCATTACTGCTTAGAAGGCCTTAGGGCAACAGAAAATTGTGTCCAAATTAAAAGAAGAAGAGAATTCATTTTAAGACTTGGAAATTGGATGGTCAATCGAAGTCTAATCAGAAGCAAACCACTGTTGGGGGAAAGGAACATCAATGACTTTTTCATTTCACAAAACATTTCATTAAGTGAACCCTTGAATGAATCAGGGGTGGGGGAGAGATATCCTTAAGGGAAGATGAACAAAAGGATGTGAAGGACAACTTCGTGGTGTCTTTTCTTTGGGCTGGGAATTTAGGGAAAGGAGAGGCTGTGTAGGTAGTGCTCACCTTACAACAATTCATTCAGTGGCCGTTGAAAATTACGACGACGCTGAACAAAGTGACTTATGACCATTTTTCACATGACCGTCATCTCCCCGGTCTTACGTGATCAAAATTCAGATGCTTGGCAACCAACTCATGTTTAGCACGGTTGCAGTGCCTTGGGATCATGTGATCGGCTTCTGTGACTTTCTGACCAGCAAAGTCAATGGGGAAACCAGATTCACTTAACAACCGTGCTCCTCACTTAACAACTGCAGCGATTCACTTAACAACTGGGGCGAGAAAGGCCATAAATTGGGGCAAAATTCACTTGCTGAGTGTTTCACTTAGCAACAGAAATTGTGGTCATAAGTCGAGGACTACCTGTAATATGTAGCACTGTCTATGATATCTATGGCTGCATGAAGAATGTGACAATCCTATCACCCTGGATGAATAACGATGTCAGTGGAAACCAGGCCATTTCATTTTGTGACATTTCACATGTGCTTTGTTTTGTGTCTCTGTGTCTGCTGTATACTTTATTATGCTGATTCTCATTGAAACTCTTGCGGTTTTACAAGTAGGGCTTTATTACTAGATCAGAGGTGTCAAACTCGATTTTGTTTAGGGCTGCATCAGGGTTGTGTTTGACATCAGGGATGGTGGGGGCATGGCTAGGGTGGGCATTGCCAGCTCGACATCACTTATATCGGGGGCACCTGTGGTGGCCTGGGTGAGGCAGGGGGGATCCATTGTCTCCAGCGGAGGAAGGAGAGACCGGGGAGAGCGCCAAACCCTTGTCCTCCAGAAGAGACTTGCCATCTGCTGGTGGCCAAGTTCTAAGGCAGGACTTCCCTTCCTTCCTTCCTTCCTTCCTTCCTTCCTTCCTTCCTTCCTTCCTTCCTTCCTTCCTTCCTTCCTTCCTTCCTTCCTTCCTTCCTTCCTTCCCCTCTTCATTCTCCTTTCTTCTTCCTTCCCCTCTTTCCTTCTTTTTCCTTCCTTGCTCTTGTCCCACCTTTCCTTCTTTTTCTTTCTTTTTCCTCTTTCCCTTTCTCCTTTCCTGTCCCTTCTTGCATGCTCAACTGCAAAAGGGGAAACATTTCTCCTTTTCTTTTGTTTTGCTTGTATTTTGTTTGGCTAGCCCACTGCCAGCAAAAATGGCGGGGTCGCACGCAGCCCTCCCGAACTCCCTTATTGCTGGCAGAGGCACCACGGACTGGTCCTTTGCTGTTTCCTAAATGGCCCTGCGGGCCAGAGCTAAGCACCCTATGGGCCAAATTCAGCCCACGGGCCTTGAGTTTGACACCCCCATACTAGATTAAAACTAAACTATAAACAGTGAAAACTATAATTTTAGAAATAAATTCCTATATCTTTGATGCTTAGATGCTGCTCTCTGTTTTATCAGAGTGTCACAGGCTCCATAGGTAATTCCCCCCCCCCCCCAGCCCCTGAACTCTAGCTGCTTTCAGTTAAGTCCTGAGAAAGGGAGGGAAAGTGTTGGAAACCAGGAGGACTGGAAAGCTCATTAGCAGTTTGCATTTGGCTCCTAATGCTTGGGGGACAACAACCCCTTAATTTGATCATTATCAGCCTCTTCACTCCTGAGTTTCAAAGTTTGATGTCATCACTGTACAATAAAATCAATGTAGCTTCATTAGATTGATTGGCTTGAGCTAGCTTGTGTTCTAATGGATAAAGCCTTGTGGGAGATGGAAAGAAAGAGGCAAGTGTCCAGTGCACAATATAATATTTGAGGAGAACATTTTGTAACGGCGGTAGCATTTGAATGGGAATAGAAGTGGAAAAGAGGTCAATCAGTGAGACTGTTTTCTTCTCATTCCTCTCTCTCCTTCAGATACCCTGAAGAACAGAATGAAAGAGTGGCTAGATGAGTCATTTTCAGCCAAAATAGAGAAAAAGTTAGCAATGGAAGGCCTACTTATGCTGAGTCTGCTGACCAGAACCCTTTTAAGTATTATATTTCCAATAAAAATAGGTTTGCTCTTATAACACGGGACAACAGGTTCTTTTTTTTTTCCTCAGAAGTTTTTCTTCCTGAAGAACTTTTGGTGATTATGATATACCCTATCCAACTGAATACGAATATACATTCAAAATGACGGTAACACTTAGGAAGCTTGAAAAACATGAAATTAACATTTAATGTTTTTAATTACATGTTTCCAACATGCTGCATGAGTTCAATAGAGCTAAAAGTGTTTTGTGTTGATTTTCATTTGTACTCACTCTGTGATGCATCTCATTGCAGTAACCAGAAGTGACTGACTGACTGACTGACTGATTTGCATACATTCTTACTTACTTACTTACTTTATTTATTTGCTTGCTTGCTTGCTTATTTGTTTATTTTATTTTATTTAGTTCATCAAACATGTACGATATAACAGGTATAAGTATAAACATAAATATGAAAAGAGGAAAGGAGTACAAATAAATGGGGACATTAGGACAGGGACGGTAGGCACTTTGGTGCGCTTATGGATGCCCCTTACAGACCTCTTAGGAATGAGGTGAGGTCAACAGTTTAAGGTTAAAAGTTATGGGGGTTTGAGGATGTAACAAGAGAGTGAGGTAGTGCATTCCAGGCATTGGTCGTATTTTCTGCAATCCAGTTTAGAATGGTTTACCTTGAGTTTGTATCTATTGTGTACTCGTGTATTATTGTGGTTGAAGCTGAAGTACTCATTGACAGGTAGGACATTGTAGCAGATAATTTTGGGTATTACGCTTATATCAAACCGTAGGTGGCATAGTTCTAGGTTATCCAAGCTCAGAATTTCAAGCCTGGTGGCACAAGGTATTCTGTTGTGAGTGGAGGGGTGGAGGATTCTTCTGATGAAATACCTCTGGACTCACTCAATTGTATTAATGTCCGATATACAGTATGGATTCCAGATAGATTTGTTCCCACTTCATGATTTTGTATGCTGTAAGAAGTTTGTCAACCAGCTGAATGTACTGTAGTTTGGTGCTCTGTAGTTGCCAAGTAAATTCTCAACAACATTCTTGAATGCTTTCCAGACTATTTTTTCTGGCCCCGCTAACAGATTCTTGAACTGCTTATCATTGACGATGTATCTGATCTGTGGACCCACAAAAATGCCCTCCTGATCTTGGTATCAGTTTTTCTTAGGAGCATCTGTCTCAAATAATGAACACCTTCACCTTCCCTGCTCATCACTTTCACAAAATTTTTCATTCGGTCCACGTTTTATGTGAAGTGGAGGCAAAAATATCTTTGTTGGGTCAACACGTGGTTTGTGTGCCATATTTTTCATTCCTAGAACCAAATTCTTTCAGAGTGGCGACTTCTTTTTGATATGATGCAATTCACTTGCACAGTTATCCCACTCAGATATGTAACAACAGTACTTGGTGTATCCAAGCTGCATTCCAAGCAGCAGAGCCAAAACTTTTAGATCTCCATAGATGTTCCAGTTGTACTTGGTGTACTGGATGTAGTTCAACACCAGTTTCATCTTTTTGTATGTTTCTTTCATGTGTGCAGCACTGCCAACAGGTATTAAAAATGTACCTGTACATTGTCATATTGTAAGAACAAAAGATTTCTATAAATGGGTATGTGATAGGTAAAATTCCAGGTCTATAAGATACATTCAAAAATGTTCAGGAAGCAAAATCTTTGTTGTCCAAAGATGTAATCAATAATAAATGATTAGGGATGCTTAGCCCTCTTTAAAAAAAATTAGTTAATTAGTTTTGTTATTTGTTTATTATGATACTCAGGTTGATGCTCTTCCTAAGTGTACAGAAGCCTTGTGATTTCATGCTGCTTTTTGGCATAAATATCTGGTTTCTGCTAGGGCTTATGCTAACCACAGGGACACGGTGGCTCAGTGGCTAAGACACTGAGCTTGTCGATGGAAAGGTTGTCAGTTCAGCGGTTCAAATCCCTAGTGCCCCATAATGGGGTGAGTTCTCATCACTTGTCCCACCTTCTGCCAACCTAGCAGTTCGAAAGCACATAAAAAATGCCAGTAGAAAAATAGGGACCACCTTTGGTGGGAACGTAACAGCATTCTGTGCACTTTTGGCATTTAGTCATGCCAGCCACATGACCATGGGGACGTCTTTGGACAGCGCTGGTTCTTTGGCTTTGAAAAGGAGATGAGCACAGCCCCCTAGAGTCGGGAACAAGTAGCACATATGTGCGAGGGGAACCTTTACCTTTATGCTAGCCACAGACTGAAAGGATGATGATGATGATAGTGATATTGATATATTTTTTTTTGCCAGGGCAGTTCATGATGACTTTTTGTTGGCCTGCAAAAAAACAATGTTGGCTTGAAAAACAATGGGTGTTATTTTTGTATAATGTAAAAGGGGGAAAAAATCTTCTTTTTGCATTAGTGAATAAATAATCCATTTAGGGCATATATCCTTTTCTCTCCGGAATAGAGTTTTATTTTATTACTGCCCTTCCTTGTTGCAAAAAGTAAAGAGGAAATGAATTCCAGAGAAATAAACAATGACAAACTTACATGAGCACAAAGGATAAGGACATTTCAGTGACTATAAAGATAAGAATAGTTAAAGCTGTAGCCTTTCTAGAGGGATTATACGCCTGTGAAAGTTGCATACTGAAGAGACTGACATCTTTGAATTATAGATCTGAAGATGCTTACTAAGAGGACCATGAAACGCAAAAAGAATCCATCAATGAGTCCAGGAATAAATAAAGAGTGCCTGTACTCTGGAAGCAACGTTCAGCAAAAAGAAAATAATATATTTGAGGCATACAATCAGGAACAAAGCACAATGATGAAATGTGTGTGGTGATGTCACAATGCAAGTACCAATGCACAGTGCACAGTACTGTCATACTGTGATGCACATTTCATATTTCCTCCTTTCACAGCCAGTGTTTATATCAATGATCTTATTAATAATAATAATATTAACCTTTGGCAAGATTAATAACAGAATAACAGAATTAGAAGTGACTTTGGAGGTCTTCTACTTCAATCCCCTGCTGAAGCAGGAAACCCTGTACCAAATGCTTGTCCAACCTCTTGTATTGGAGCATCTACAACTTCTGGGGGCAAGCCTTCCCACTGGTTAATTGTTCTAACTGCTAGGAATTTTTTACTATATTCTAGGTTGGTTCTCTCCTTGATTAGTTTCTGTTAGGAAATGAGTATTACCTACCTTGTTGGGTTGGCAATATATATACCATCAATATAGCTTTAAGACTGCTGTATTGCATCATACTGTGTCCTGATTGGTTAGCTCTGTAGCCAATCTCCTTAAGAGGGAGCTAGAAACATGGTTTGTTTCTCTTCGCTGTTCTTGCTCTCTGATATCTCTGTATGCTACTGTTTGCAAATCCAGAAGAACTGTTTATTGTGAATGACTACAGCGACTGGTAAGAAGATTTTGTTATTGGATTATCCCTGGACTGTCGTTTTGCTATCTCCTGCTTTATATGTGTATGACCCGGACTGTTTATTGGACCGTGCCTTACTATTTCCTGAAAGTAAACACAACTAATGTATCCGTGTGTTGACTGTGTTTATTCGTATCTACTCTCAATCGCTTTCATGTGCACACCTTTGCTACTCAAGGGCTACTCTGAGAATTCCTTAACAGTTTCAATCTGTTCCTTCTTCTTGTCCTGCAGTCAGAGAATAGGTGTTCCTTCTTCTTTGTGGCAACCCTTTAGATATTGGAACACTACTATCATGACACTCCTAGTCCTTCTTTTCATTAAACATTGGGCTGGATCCAAGAAATTACTAAAGTATCCTTGGGGAGACTATGGATTATTGTTGGAGATGGCTCTAGTTCAGTGTTGGCGAACCTTTTGGGCACCAACTGTCGAAATGGGAGCGGCATGCATGGGGAGGGGGAGTGCTGGAAACCAGAAGAGCAGCTCCCTGGTGCACATGCGCGGGAGCACCGAAAACCAGAAGAACAGTTCCCCAGTGTGCATTCGCACACTGGGAAGCTGAGCTTCCGGTTTCTGGCTTGTGCATGAGCTCCAGTCACCTGGTCTTCCAGTTTCTGGCACGCATGTGTACACAAAGACCAGTGTACATGTGTGTGCCGGAAACTGGAAGCTCAGCTTCCCAGCACACACATATAGGTCAGGGAGCTGATCTTCCAGTTTCCGGCGCTCCCCCATGTGCGAAGACTAGTTGGCAGAACCTGGAAGAGCAATGGGCGATTGCTGGCATGCCTGGAGAGATAACTCTGCGTGCCACTTCCGGCACGCGTGCCATAGGGTTGCCATCGCTGCTCTAGTTCAAGCTTGATGTTCTTAAACTGCATCATATTTGTGTAGTTTTGCTTGCATGAATGCTTCCTGAACTTTTGTTTTCATTCCTATTCACTGAAAATTTGCCTTCAGGCCAATTGTCTTCCAAGTGAGATCTGATGGTTGATCTTCCAATCAGATATAATGTGATGTAATGACAAAGGTATTAGAGTGGGAATAGAAACATCAAGCTGCCTGGGTAAATTTGGCCAAATCATTACCTTTCAACTTAACCTACTTCACAGAGTTGTTATTGTTGTGAAGGTGAAATAAAAGAAAAGCCCCCATGCGTCGTAACTTAAAAAGCTGAAAAAAAGGCAGGATAAAAGTGTTAATGGTCACTATCATTACTGCCTAAATTTAAGGCATGTATTTTTCAGCCAAGATCTTCTTTTGAAACACATTACAATAAGAAAAATAGAGTGAAGGGTTAGTGTACTACATACATAAGGTTTTAAAGCTTTATTGTGTAAAAATTTATTTTTTGGCCTTGTGGGATTTGGTAATAGAGTTCAGAGACAGCAGGAGCTACAGGTGGACTCGGCAGTGATGTTAAATCTATAAATGTTCACCTGGTGATTTGCAGAGTTTGGTATTCCAAAAAACATTCATCAAAAGGATTCAGGGCATTTCAAAAGGTTTCAACAAAACACAATGAGTTTTAATACCTTACAGTGGTTACTGGATAAGGTCCCGGCCAGTTCACTTACCTTTGCTACCAGTTCGAAAATGTGAACACACGCGCAGAGCGTCAAAAAACGGGACATGATGACATCTGGGTGGGTGAGTGGAGCCTTCCGCAGCCACCACGACTGATTCACCCAAACCGGATAGAACTGGTTGAATATCACCATTGGTCCTGGCACAACGTCAGGTAGTCTTCAACTTACGACCACAACTGAGTCCAAAATTTCTGTTGTTAAGTGAAACAGTTAAGAAGATTTTGCCCCATTTTATTAGCTTTCTTGCCACAGTTGTTAAGTGAATTCCTGCAATTGTTAAGTTAGTAACGCAGTTGTTGAGTGAATCTAGCTTCCCCATTGACTTTGCTTCTCAGAAGGTTGCAAAATGACCCTGGACAGTGCAACCGTCATAAATATGAGTCAGTTGCTAAATATCTGAATTTTAATCAGTGGGATGCTGCAACAGGCGTTAACTGTGAAAAATGGTCATAAGTCACTTTTTTCAGTGCCATTGTAACTTTGAATGGTCACTAAAGGAACTGTTGTAGCTGTACCTGTATTATTTTTAATCATTAAAGTAGTATTATTATGTACACACCAGTATGAAATCGCACTTGCCATTTATTTATCTGGTGTTGACCTTCAGGGGCGTTTAGTTTTTCCCAAGAACTTAGGCTGTCATAACATATCAATGTACTTTATGTGCAGATTCAAACAATGTGGCCTTTTGTCACTGAGAGGTGACAATTTTGTGAATGTGTAGATTGTCTGCCCAAGATTTTTTTGATTTGGAAGTAAAAAGTGTTGATAACTCTGAGATGACCAGGATCAGTTCATGCCATAATCTTCCATTTTTCAGAGCTTGATACTTTATGATCTTGTTATCATCCTTGGTCACACAATCAGCCAGATGTTCAGACTGGATTTGGCATTTTTATCCACCTGTCAACTCCTTCCCAAGGAACTTCAATAAACAGATGTTGATGTTTGATGGTATTAAAGGTACTGTCATGTGATATTAGTGTTCCACGTAAAACTCCCTTTTGCAATTTATTAATGGTGAAATTTTCAATGCCAGTGGTGTTTATTTATTTATTCATTTATTTATTGGTTCGATTTATATGCCGCCCTTCTCCGGAGACTCAGGGTGGCTTACAATAGCCTTCATACTTTTGTATATACCTGCTTAGTAGGGCTTTCAGCCCCCCCCCAAAGCGGTGTTCTTTTTTATACAAAGTCAGCTTATTGCCCCCACAATCTGGGTCCTCATTTTACCTACCTCAGAAGGATGGAAGGCTGAGTCAACCTTGAGCCTGGTGAGATTCGAACTTGCAGTAATTGCAGGCAGCTGGTGCTACTTAACAGCACTTTAGTCTGCTGCGCCACCAAGGCTCTTGGTGTTCAAGTGGTATTCCAGTTGTTTTGGGATTGCCCCTTTTACTATTGATATTACCTTTGCCTTCTTTTGACACAGTTGTTCTATTTCTATTTGCAGGTCTTTGTATTTTATTATCTTCTCTAGTTCTCTTCTGTTCTACTGTTTGTTGCTAAGTGCAAAATTAAAATTCTAAGTCATAATCATGTATCATCTTACTTAAGTTCCATGGTGATTTGCTTAACGACTGGAGACAAGTGAGGTCATAAACCCATCACAGCAGTGATGGGTTTCAAAAATTTTTACTACCGGTTTTGTGGGCATGGCTTGGTAGCTGTGGCATGGTTTGGACATGGCAGGGGAAGGATACTGTAAAATCTCCATTCCCACCCCACTCCAGGGGAAAGATACTGTAAAATCACCATTCCGTCCCCAATCCAGGGGAAGGTTACTGCAAAATCCCCATTTCCTCCCAATCAGCTGGGACTTGGGAGGCAGAGAATAGATGGGGGTAGGGCCAGTCAGAATTTTTACTACCGGTTCTCCGAACTACTCAAAATTTCCATTACCGGTTCTCCAGAACTGGTCAGAACCTGCTGAAACCCACCTCTGCATCACAGTCACATAATTATTCACTTAGTAATCTCTCCATTTAGCAACAGAATTACTATCCCCAAATGTGATTGCTACGTAATTTAATGTACTATAAAAACTATAGTCACATAACATATTTAACTAGGATATGATATAATACGGTAATAGAAGATGAATATTAATTTTCCTTAAATTTCTATATGTGAGTATGTGCATATAATCTGGCTTTGGATGGGATGCAATCCTTTCCTGTTTAATTTTGTTTCAGTGGTTAAATGTATTGTACGAGCACAGGAACCCGATCAACATATTAATCCATGATGCTCCTGAGCAAGACTGAGTAAAAAAAAAAAAAACCCAGGAAATAGGCTTGTACAGCATCCAAGGTTCAATTATTGTTAGTTCTGGATAATAGTTTAGCATCCTAGATAATAATTCCCTGTGTTCTGCAGGAAGAGCCTGTTAGCTTAGTTTCTGGTTCAATATATTTTGCAGAAAATAGGTTAATGCAGAAATCCAATTAATCATGGTATATGAACATGACTCAAAAGTCACAAGCATTTTAGGAAGAAAAAAACTGTAGGAAGAAGGTGGTTGTGGTTAGTTTTTTGAAAGCACTTCATAGGTGAACAAATGGAATGGAATGGAAATGTGAAAGTTTCAGAGAAATATTGTACATTTTAGTAAGTAACTAAAAAACCACTTGTCTTTAGCTGGATAAAGAGTTATTATTTATTTATTTTATATGGCATACATTTGTCAGGGAGATCTATACTTCACAGAGTAGTTCTGGCAGCCTAATTGCTAGTTTGTTCAGTTTTGTATCTGGGCGCTTATCCACAGTGTGCCATGGCATGCAAACTAATTTGCACCATCAGCTAGTGGCATTCAGATGGTGACATCTTCTGGGGGCCTCTTCTGCCCTTTCTCAACTTATGTCTGGGTAAGTCAGCGCTGGCTCACATTCCTCATGCAGCTAGCCTTTCCTACCAGAGTGGTACCTCTTTATCTCCTTGCAATAATGTTTTCCAAGTGCTGGGTGGGTCAGGGCAGAAGATACAGGCAAGTGATGGGAGCTCACCCCATTCCATGGTGCTACTGTGTTTCCCCGAAAATAAGACAGGGTCTTATTTTCTTTTGAACCCCCAAATAAGGGCTTGGCCCTTATTTCTTATTATTTCTTATTATTGTCTTATTATTTTGGGGGTGCAGGAGGTGGTGAGTGTGGGGCTAGATCCCTCCCCATTCTTTGCTTTGGCCGCTGCCCTGGCGTGTCCCGCCACCGCTGCTTCCTCATGGAGCAGGACTCTTCAAGGCTTGTGCCATTTGCATGCAAGAACTGCAGTACCAACATGAGCTTCATCATACCGCCACAGCTGGCATCCTGCCGCTCGCAGTTGTGCCAGTATGTCGAACCTCACGGCTGTGCTGCAGTTCCTGCATGCAACGGCCCAAGTCTTGCAGAGTCCTGCTCTATGAGGCAGTGGTGGTGGCGGGACACACCAGGGCAGCAGCCAAGACTTGTTTCTGGCAGGTGGGGCAGGGGAGAAGCGAGATACATGGAGTGAGACGTGGCTCCCCTTGCTGTCTCTCCCCCCCCCCCACTGCTGGGCATGACAGGGCTCTTGTGTCTCGCTTAGCCTCCTGCCCCCACCCACTCCCTTTAGGGTGCAATTTGGAGGTGGCAGGTAAGGCGGGCGAGAAGCGTCTCGCCGTCCCAATAAAGAGATGGTGGGGAAGGGAAGCAGCCAGGCTGCTGATGCCATTGGGGTGGGACACGTTGGGCTGTGAGACGCACATCTTACCTTCCCAGCACCATCGCGTTCCTCGCCATTCTGTGCAGGGAGATACATTGTAAAAAAAACCTTTCTCGCAAGTTCAAGGAGTTTGGCTGGACTAGTGAGAAAGTTTTTTCTACAACATGTCTCCCTGGACAGAATGGCGATGATGCTAGAAAACTAAGACATGCATCCTGCTTCTTGCCCGCCCCACCTGCCACCTCCAAATTGCACCCTAAAGGGGGCAGGTGGGGGCAGGTGGCTAAGTGAGTGGCAGGAGCCCTGTCATGCCTGGCGGGGGGAGTGGGGTGTGTAGTTGGGGGGGGCTTATTTTGCGGGGCTAGCTTATAGTATCACATGTCCTGAAAAGCCTGATTGGCCTTATTTTCACAACATGTCTTATTTTCGGGGAAACATGGTACTAGAGCTCAGCTGATTCAGCGTCCTTAAGCCACTGCACCACCACAGAGTTATTCCACTTGTGATGCAAGTCTTGCAATGGACAAAATCTACAACACTTCATTCAGTAAAGATGATGACACAATATGTATTAACCCACCTTGATTAATTAGCTCACTTTAAAGATGTCTTAGTGAAATGTGTATAAATTTTGCTTCTTTGATCTTACCCTGCTTTAATGTTAGAAATTTCACCAGTCTGTCATGTTTGATATCAGGAGGGCAGATCAAAGCATGCTTCCTTTCAATGGAGCCATGAGGAAAGGCCCACAATGATCTGACTTTTGACTTTAAAGTGTACTTCGTGCTCACATATTAAACTCCGTATATGTCCCTGTTTTTTTTTTTTAATGCCCAGCGAGCAGCAGTTGTTTTTGACTAAAAACATCAGTGCTACAGATGCATTTATATTAACAGGAGCTCCTAGCAAAGCTTCCCTTCGTTTTTTTGTATGGCAATTTTTGCAAAAAGTAAAGGTTTCCCTGCCCAGTTGAGTCCGATTCTAGAGCATGGTGCTCATCTCATTTCTTGATCGAGGGAGCCAGTGTTGTCCAAAGACATCTTCCACGGTCATGTGGCCAGCATAGTTATAGAATAGAATAACAGAGTTGGAAGGGACCTTGGAGATCTTCTAGTTCAACCTCCTACTTAGGCAGGAAACCCTACACCACTTCAGACAAATGATTATCCAACATCTTCTTAAAAATTTCCAGTGTTGGAACATTCACAACTTCTGGAGTCAAGTTCTTCCACTGATTAATTGTTCTAATTATCAGGAAATTCCTCCTTAGTTCTAGGCTGCTTCTCTCCTTGATTAGTTTCCACCCATTGCTTCTTGCCTTGCTCTCAGGTGCTTTGGAGAATAGCTTGACTCCCTTTTCTTTGTGGCAGCCCCTGAGATATTGAATAGAATAGAATATAACTTTATTACGGTCATCGACCAGCAATAGACATACAATATATTAAAATAACAACAACAGCAACAACATTAATAATAACATCCCTGTTAAGAAAATACATGATCCCAAACCGTAAGGGTCACTCCCTAATTTACACGAGTGGAGAGCCAATAAGTATGTGAATAATATATTTTTCCAAAAATTATTATAGATATCTCCAAAAATTGGCACAAGTTGACAGCTATAATTCTGTAACCCGTAGATGCTTTGGAGAATAGCTTGACCCCCTCTTCTTTGTGGCAGCCCCTGAGATATTGGAACACTGCTATCATGTCTCCCCTAGTCCTTTTCATTAAACTAGACATACCCAGTTCCTGCAACCATTCTTCATATGTTTTAGCCTCCAACCTCCTAATCATCTTTGTTGCTCTTCTCTCCACCCTTTCTAGAGTCTCTACATCGTGGCGACCAAAACTGAATGCGGTATTCCAAGTGTGGCCTTACCAAGGCATTATAAATTGGTATTAACACTTCACGTGATCTTGATTCTATCCCTCTGTTTATACAGCCCAGAACTGTGTCAGCTTTTTTGGCAGCTGCTGTACACTGCTGGCTCATATTTAAATGGTTATCATTAGGATTCCAAGATCCCTCTCACAGTTACTACTATTGAGCGAGGTACCACATATACCGTACCTGTGCATTTTGTTTTTCTTGCCTAAATGTAGAACCTTGATTTTTTCACCATTAAATTTCATTTTGTTAGATAGCGCCCAGTGTTCAAGTCTTATACACCAATGGCGCACAGAACAGTTACCTTCCCACCAAAATGGCATCTATTAATCTACTCGCATTTGCATCCTTTCAAACTGCTAGATGGGCAGGAGCTGGGACAGGAATGGGAGCACACCCCATTGTCTGGAGTTTAGATCTCAAACCCAGATTGTCAGTGTTCCAGTTTACAAGCTCAGCATTTTTAATCACTGAGCCATCACGCCCCCTGAAATTTGTGTATCATCTCATTAATCTTAGCCTAACTTGCTATCCTTTCCTTTGCCCTGCTCTTGTTGAAGCTGTTTGTTATGAACAAGGCAAAGTGGGTGGTTCTGCTTGCAGGACTGTGACATCTGTCAATGAATTCTTTGGATTTGCTCCTATCTGTCTTGCAGCCCTTCCGTGTTTCACTTCAGCTGTTAGGTGACAGGAGTTTATTTTCAGGCGTTTGTTTGAAGGGAGAAAAGCATTGATCAATGTCAGCTGATATCAGTTTAGGAGCCCAGAAGCAGGATGGAAAACCCTTGTTTTATCAGCTAGATTAGATAATCTTCATATGTTGGGCAGCTTTGCAGTCCGCTATTAGCTGACTCTTGAGATGTATTTAAAATAATCCCTGAAAGTTGGCAAACTGTCTGTAAGGAAAGTTGTATAAATTGAACTGTGCCACCACAATACACTTCAGGCTACCTTCTGCAACAAACAATTCTTTCCTTGATTACTCAACATTACGCCTACGTTCTGTGCTTGTGAAAAATATTCAAGCAAAAGCAAAATTATGCATTAAGACTGAAGAGGCTCTCATTAACTAAACTGTTTTGGAATGGGGAAAATCAGAGATTAATTTTATTCTTCGCCTGTCCAAAATCCCGAGTAGAAGAATTTGGGAAAGGCTACATTTATTTGTTTGAATAGTTCCACTGTAATATCTCTGCAATTGTTTATGTTGCTTAGATGAATAATAGAACCTCTTTGAATCATTATTTCTAAAAATGGTTGCTTGGGATTAAATTATAAGAAATCTTGAAGGGGCAATTCAAGTTGTGGGCAGTTGTTTGAATCACCGTACTATTTTTCGGAGCAATGTTTTTCCATTTGGATTCAAGACAAAATTTTCTATGTAGAAATGGATATAGGAACAAGAGAAAACTTACTATATGCTTAATGGATGCGGCTTTTGTGATACGTCTCTGCTAATTAGGAAGATGTGATTTAATCTATGGACTTTGCTGCATTGTATGGCACTGAATGCTGGACAGCAACATCAGGGGACTGAAAGCTATCTTCATACCATGGAAATGCAAATGCTCCATTGGATATCAGGCATCTCCCTTCTTGACCACATCACAAATGACACCATTCAACATTTTGATGTAACACCATTTATAGAGAAGATGAGAGAAGGCTCATTCCACAGGTATGGATATGTCCAGAGAGCAGCACCTTCCACCATGACCAAGATTGTCTACCAACTAGAAGTCAATGGCCGGCAACCTGCAGGCATCCAAAATAAAGATAAAGACATGACAAAATAAAGACATGACAAGATATGATCAACAAAGATATGCAAGCCACAGGCCTGCACCCTGGAGATGCAGCTGACTGTGCAAAGTGGTGTTCAGTGATCTGAAAAGTGGACCCTGCACTTGCAAGAATATGCTAGGAAGGAGGAGGAGGAGGAGGAGGAGGAGTAGTTTGCTGCACGTTCAGCCCATTATAAATCTAAAATGCAGGGTTAAACAATGGGTTTATTGATAAATAACCTATCCATATTTTAATAACTTCCATTCCATCATGTTTGATTCCTATTAATTCCCTGGGTAGATCTCTGTAGTTTTCTTAGCAAATGATTTTTAAAAGTGGTTTGCCATTGCCTCCTTCCTAGAGCTGAGAGAAAGCGACTGGCTCAAAGTTACCCAGCTGGATTTGTGCCTAAGGCAGAACTAGAGCTCATAGTTTCTCAGTTTCTAGCTTCATGTCTTAACCACTACACCAAATTGGATCTCATATCTATTTTAAGCTTGATCAAATAAACTAACAGACTGAAATGATGACGCTTTATGGATTTGTTTATTGATATGAGATGGGATATGGAAAGAAGAGAACATTTGTTGTAATTTAAGAGGAGGTGAAGAGTTACAAAATTTGTTTATTGTTTATTTATTTATTTATTGGTTTGATTTATATGCCGCCCTTCTCCAGAGACTCAGGGCAGCTTACAATGCATTAAGCAATAGCCTTCATACTTTTGTATATACCTGCTTAGTAGGGCTTGCGCCCCCCCCCCCCAAAGCGGTGTTCTTTTTTATACAAAGTCAGCTTATTGCCCCCACAATCCAGGTCCTCAATTTATCTACCTCGGAAGGATGGAAGGCTGAGTCAACCTTGAGCCTGGTGAGATTCAAACTTGCAGTAATTGCAGGCAGATGATGTTATTTAACAGCACTTTAAACTGCTGTGCCAGACTCTTTAAAAGGCTCTTTTAAAAATTATTCATTCTTGAGATGAAAGTTGAAAACATGCTATCGTTGTAAACTGCCCAGAGTGTGTTGTAAATGGTGTGTTTGCACCGCCATTCCTGGTGTAAAAATTATAAAAAGCATAGAGAGGGATTATATTTTTCCTTTGAATAAACTCCAGGATTGGGATTTGATTTCTGGAAAAAAAAAGGATTGTTTGGCTGCCCTTGTGAATGTTGAAAACAACTTGAAATCATATTGTTTGAGCATGTTTTTGCCCTTAGTTGTTCTTGGTGGTTTATTATGCTACTTGTTTTACTTTTTTCTTTGTTTTCTTTGGATTGTTAGTTATTCATTAGGATCTGAGCAGGACATAAATATTACCAATAAATTAGCATTTAGGTTTTTGAAAGGCAAGTTCAAGTTCTACATGGACAATTATCTATTCAGTGCTGACAATTTGTCTGCATTTGTGACTAACCCAGCAATATTTTATCTCTGATTTTTCTCATAAATAAATCAATTCAATCCACCATGTCTTGACAAACATTTGAAATAAAGATGAATAGTTACAATGACTCATCTCTGAGACATGCAGCATTATTCTAATAATGAATTATCTTAGTGTTCTTTCCCCTGAAATATTACTTGCGTACATACCACACGTGCCCAGGACTTGCAGAGGAAGAATAATTTTAAAGAATATATAACCTCATGAATTCTTCTGATAATGATTAATTAGAAAACTTTGAAATATATCATGTTTCTGAAGAATCTTATTGGAGTCTTCGGAATATAAGTCTACCTAGTTCCCAAACATCTTAAACATACAGCTGATGTACAACTTGAATTGTTTTTTACATTGATACAAATCTGTATTTTGCCTATTGTGTGCAACTGTTTCCCTCCAAACAAATTTTTATTTTATTTTATTTTATATTAAATTTATATACCGCCCTTCTCCCTGGGGACTCAGGGTGATGTACGGCCAAGTAAAAACATAGACTACAAACATTAAAATACAATTAAAAAGATATATATAAATTTGGTGCCGTAATTAAAAAACAATAACAAACCAATTAAAACATTTCAGAGTGTTAAATCAGCCCGGCTTGCTGAAAAAAGAAAGTTTTAAGGGCACGGCAGAAGGTACCAAGGTCTTGGATTCTCCTTATCTCTGGCGGCAGTTGGTTCCAGAGGGTAGGTGCCCCCACAGAGAAGGCCCTCCCCCTGGGGGACATCAGCCTACATTGTTTGGAGGCCCTCTCTGTGGGAGCGCACGGGTCAAAGGGAGGTCATTGGTAGCAGCAGGTGGTCTTGAAGATAACTAGGTCCTATGCCATGGAGCGCTTTAAAGGTGATAACCAACACCTTGAAGCGCACCCGGAAGACCACTGGGAGCCAGTGCAGCTCACGCAGGAAGGGTGTTGTATGGGAGCGCCAAGCAGCTCCCGTAACTACCCGCACGGCTGCATTCTGGACCAGTTGGAGCCTCCAGGTGCCCCTCAAGGGGAGCCCCATGTAGAGAGCATTGCAGTAGTCCAGGCACGAGGTGACAAGGGCATGAGTGACTGTGCACAGGGAATCCCGATCAAGAAATGCAGCAGAGAGCTCTTTCAAAAACTTTATTCACCACTTTGTTATCCTGATCACTCTCTCCCATTGTGAATTCAAATGAGGTCTCTGAAATTTAAGGGGAGAATTTGGGCATCCAATTAAACCCCAAAATGGACAGGTTCCTACAAGCTGGTCATGATAACCTTATGCATAGTGTGAATTTCCCTCAAAGAGAAAATGTTAGCAGAACAAACACGCTATAAGAGTAAGTTTAGATCATGTATGAGCTCCCCATATTCCTCAAAACGCAGCAAACAATAGAAATGTTGTTACTGCTTTGCTTAATGCACAAGGTGGCATTAAGGAGGCACAAGGAAATGTTGTGCAGTCTATTGTTTTGTTTGTTTGTTTCTTTGTAAATTTCTCCTCTTCTCTTTTAAAAAAACACAATGGAAATGCCAGGATGGGTGCAGGAAATACAAGAAGTGTTCTTTTGTTTTCAAATTTTTAAAGAGTTTACTAGAATTACCATGTATGTATGATGACAAGGTGGAAGTTTTTTTGTTATTTGTTATTTTTGTTATTTTGAAGAGTTTAGTGACACGTTTTGATTTCTCTTTCATACTAAAAACTTTCCAAAAGTTTAGACCTTATTCTGAGCCAACCTATCTCCTTTTGTTTACTGAATAAAGGAGAAGTAGGGGAGGGGGAAATCTTCATGTAGCTTCAAAGATTTTCTCACTGTGACAGTCAAAGACATTCCCTTCCCTTCCCAGAATTATGTAGCAGGCTGTCAAGATCGGGTCTTGCAATCTCCTGACCATAAAAGAACCATGAGGTCATGATTCCAGGTTTTGATAAAATCCTTGGGGTTGCTGTTTATTGGGAGCTTCTGCATGGAACCTGGATAATGTAGAAATTGGTTAACCTTGGAGATTCTTGCTGTCATTATTAAGTTTCTCCAGGGAACTTGTAAGAGATTTGGGTATTATCTTGCTTGATATGTATACTTTTTATGTTATGTTTTTAAATCTGTTTGCTTGAGCTAATAATCAAGAGCCGTGTTGGCGTAGTGGCTAGAGTGCAATATATCAGGCTACTTCTGCTGACTGCCCGCTGTCTGCAATTTGGCAGTTCAAATCTCACCAGGCTCAAGGTTGACTCAGCCTTCCATCGTTCTGAGGTGGGTAAAATGAGGACTCAGATTGTTTGGGGAAATAGGCTGACTCTGTAACCTGCTTAGAGAGGGCTATAAAGCACTGTAAAGTGGTATATAAGTCTAAGTGCTATTGTTATCAAGCTTAAAATCCTTTTATTTGAGTATTTGTTGTCTCTTTTATTTTACTTTATTCTCTTTTTTATTTATTATATTATTTATTTATGGTTAGTCACACAAGGAATTTGTCTCCAGCACACTGAGTGCTTCTGTACTGGAGACAAATTCCTTGTGTGTCTAACCACACTTGGCCAAATAAATAAAGTATAAATCTCTGGATCAGGTGCCCAATTTCTTGGGCACCTGATCACTGCCCTGACATTTGAGAAAACAGTATTTCACTAAGATAAGAAGGTGGGACAAAAGGTATAGATGATTGCAATACTTAAGTGAGCAGGGAGGAAATTGTAGGAGTATTTGCTCTGGAAATATAGCATACAACTTCAGGGTAAAGGTCACCAATTATTCGTCATCTAGGATTTAGCTGGTTAAGTGGAACTTTTCAGCACCAAGGACAGGGACTGAATATTCCAGTATGCAAACAGAAATGTGGAATACTTAACACTTATTTAAAAAACAAAAATGGAGTTTTCTTGAGAGAGAAGTCATTGAGTTTCTTGAGAAACTTGTAGAATGTTCATTTTTGAAGCATTCAACTTAGTTACTGAGTTAACCCATTTTCTGGTGTTTGGAATCTGTCAAAACATAAATAAAAAAGTCTGCAATATTAGAATACCATAGACCAGTGGTTCTCAATCTTTTCTTCATTGTAGATCCCTTTTGTGCCATGACCATAGACCATCAAGACTTAACTCAAGGTTTAAATCATAACATTTGTTCAAACCTTTGTGGACCCCCTGTGATGAAACCGTGGCTCCCCAGGGCTCCATGGACCACAGGTTGAAAATCACTACCATAGATCACATAGAAATCTAACCAAGGTTAACATAAAACCAGTTTAGCATGTTTCACAAATGCATATATTAATAACATGTTATATATAACCTCAGTCTAAGTAATCCTTTTCATATTCCAACTTATCACTCTAAGAAGTGAATTCTCCCCATTTATATGCAGATCTTTAAAGCCTTGTCATTCAGTCTCAGCCAAAAAGATACCTTAGAATTTTGAATGATTGATCCTATCAGATAAGTAACATTTTTTCAGAATGCCCAGTGGTGTGGATAATAGAAAAGACCAAAGTAATGGAGGGAAATTATCAAGAAAGGGCTTAGAAATTGACTCCGTTTTGAGAACATGGGTTTAACTAACGTTCAACCACCCAATTTGGTGGGTAGTAGCTTCCATTATACACAATGCTTGGTGAAGTTGAAAGCCTGCTCAGATCTGTGCCAAAAGTATATTTCTCTTGAAATGTCACAATTGTCTAAACATGTTTAGTCAAGCTAGGCTCTTTATAAAGGAGAGATAAGATGCCTCAAGAAGAAGGGTTTTTTTTTTAACTTTTCTGTCTCTTTCAGCTAACAAAACATAAAGCAATCAAAGCCCCAGGGTAGAGTCCAAGTTCTCAGAAGCAAGCAGGGACATTATGAGATGCCAGGCATGACAAATCAATCCTGTTAAATTTTCAAGCAGCATTAATATTACTTTTAAACCCCAAAGCTTTCATTTCTACACTTCACAGCAAAGTAAAGAGCTTTCTGGCAAGTAAAGAATGAATTAATCATCATTTTGACATTAATCATCCCCTAAATTCAGGTCTCAAGTAAATGTGAATATAAGGAGTTTAGCATCTGACAGCTGACTTTTGTCAGGAGACTTTTAGAAATGTGTTCCTCAGATACAGGTGCTTATTACACAGGGACAATGTTCTCACTTTGGGAAGAACAATAAGCAGCCCGTCCAGCAAAATATATTCCCTTAAGCACTGGGAGTAGATTGGATAACTGCACATTAGAAGTTTGACTTGGTGTCAGTTGGCTGTTGTTTTTTAATGGTTTAATCTGTTTACTTTGATAGTTTTTAATGTGATTTTACGTGTTATTTTAACTTTTGATTGGGAGCCGCCCAGAGTAGGTTGGAAGATGGGTGGCTGTGTAAATGTTTTAAATAAAGAAATAAAGTAACACTCTAGAAAAAGGGCAGAGAAGAGCAACCAGGATGATTAGGGAACTGGAGACTAAAACATATGAAGAATGGTTACAGAAACTACATGACTAGTCTAGTGAAGAGAAGGACCGGGGAGACATGATAGCTGTCTTCCAATATTTGAGGGGCTGCCACAGAGAGGAAGGGGTCAACCTATTTTCCAAGGCACCTGAAGGCCAGACAAGGAATAATGGATGGAAACTGATCAAGAAGAGATTCAAGCTAGAAATAAGGAGACATTTTCTGACAGTGAAAACAGTCAACCAATGGAACAGAAGTTGTCTTCAGAAGTTGTGGGAGCTTCATCACTGTAGGCTTTCAAGAAGAGACTGGACTGCCATTTGTCAGAAATGGTGTAGGGTCTCCTGCTTGGGCAGAGGCTGGACTAGATGACCTACAAAGTCCCTTCCAATTCTGTTAATCTGTAATACCATAATCCGGTTCCACTACTATTAATCCTTCTTCTGACTGCAGTTACGAAATGTACTAGGTTCACATAGTATATATGGATGTTAAAGTGGAGAATTTTGTTGAATATTTATACACACACAAAAAAACCCCACATACACACACAAAACACATCAAGAGAGAGTGGGCTTTGAGCATTGCAGCAATAAAAAAAGCATTGATCTGCTACAAAGCTGCAATAAAAGATCAGATTCTACACCAATTTTCATTAGAAAATCACTCCGAGATAAAATTGCTAATGTTATAATATTATACGCCCCCATCAGTATAAATCCAGAATGTTGGTTCAGACCCAGTCACTGTTCTTCTTTTTTTCTTTTAAAGATATTGCCAAGATAACAAAGCTTCAGAAGGTGGCCTCCAGAACATTGTTTCATGGTGAAGAAGTTAGGAGTTTAATCTCTATTTTTTAGTTTGAAAAGAAGTGAAGTTTCACACATGTAATAAACATGCATGAATCTATCCCTAATGTGGAAAATAGAATATATTTTTTTATTGGCCAAGTGTGATTGGACACACAAGGAATTTGTCTTGGTACATACGTTCTCAGTGTACATAAAAGAAAAGATACATTCATTAAGAATCATAAGGTACCACACTTAATGATAGTCATAGGGTACAAATAAGCAATCAGGAACAATGTCAATATAAATCGTAAGGATACAAGCAACAAAGTTACAGTCATACAGTCATAAGTGGAAGGAGATGGATGGTGGGAACGATGAGAAGATTAATAGTACTGCAGACTTACTGCAGACTGCAGTAAACAGTTTGACTGTGTTGAGGGAATTATTTGTTTAGCAGAGTGATGGCGTTCAGGGAAAAGCTGTTCTTGTGTCTAGTTATTCTGGTGTGCAGTGCTCTATACATTTTCTGTTGAAGGACAAAAAATGTAACCCCTCAAAAGGAAATTTAATCAAATTCTTAATGTTGAACATTTCAACAGGATCATATTAACAAACATGCTTGATAACTTGTGTGTGTGTGTGTGTGTGTGTAGAATTCTTTATTGGCCAAGTGTGATTGGACACACAAGGAATTTGTCTTTGGTGCATGTATGTATGTATGTATGTCTGGAGAAGGTCTTAATTTTAAAGTTTACTTGTAAATAAAATTAAGGAGATGAGTGCAAATGTAAAATTTTAATGAGAGAAAACTATGAAACCTCAGTAATTTAAACTAGCTGTTCCAAGATCTTTATATGCATTAATATATGTATTAGGTTAGCTGTGTAAATAGATAATAATTTATTGGGCTGAATTGAACTCCACTATCTTTATCCAGCATGCATTTATGTCTGCTTAAAACCAAGAAATATATATTGGTTCTGATGTTCTTCTTTCTGGCTGAATCGAATATTAACTTGATCCATGGTAAACTCCTTTTGTATACCTTTAGCCCCTGAGAGGGGATACCTCTGCAATCATCTTCTGTAGCTGTGTGCAACTACGAGTTGCAATCAAAATGTCCAGTTTCCCCCATTATGTTTATCCTTTTGGGTATGTATGTTTCAGTGTGCTTACATGAATAAAAAAATATATTGAAGAAGGGAGGAGGAAGAAGAGGAGAAGGAGTAGCAGAAGAAGCAGAAGAAGCAAAAATGAGGAGGAGGAGGAGGAGGAGGAGGACTTTCTTTGAGCACAGAGTTGCTACAGAGAAGGCACATTGTGCAACCTGAGGAACACTAATTGAATAATGTGTTCACTTAAGATGAACTGAGGATCTGCAGTAGCCTGTCTCCTGAGAATACATTACCTGCCAGAAATATGTTTCACCCTTTCCTCTCATACTTTGCAAAGACCACCTTATCCTATCATGCGTGATTAATTGTGGGAAATCCCTGTGTTGTTGCATGATTAATTGTAGCTTTTATTCTATTGTTAGTTTACTTTTTTTCACTAGAACAATCTTTTTTAAAAAAAACCCTTTCTTTATCACTCAAGAGTCTGTCTTGATTGGTGTAGTCTACAAATATTGTACATAAGTATATAAATAAATAGCCAATAATTACCCTGTTTCCCCTAAAATAAGACATCCCCTGATAGTAAGCCCAATCGGGCTTTTGAGCCCATGCACTAAAATAAACCCCCCCCTGAAAATAAGCCCTCCTTGAAAATATTTAAACACATGCGCAGCCGATCCCCACCATTTCCTCTGGTTTCCTCCACGCACCCCAAAATAATAAGACCTTCCTGAAAATAAGGCCAAGCATTTATTTCGGGGTTCAAAAAAATATAAGGCAGGGTCTTATTTTTGGGGAAAAATGGTACAATGCTTAGTTCAAAACCTCAGTGCTAAATACTGACCTGTTTATAATTAAAAAAACCTACTAGATTACAAACTGGATCACAAATACCCTTCTGACTTTTGTGGCTCTATTTGAACATATGTAATCTCAGCCTTTCAGAATTAAGGATTATTAGTGCAGATTGCTTTCTCCTTGAGATGGAAGAATGCAATAAATGCATTCCATGAGTGACATGCAGACACGAAAATGGATGCAACCGTGTCTTGTTTGTTTATTTGTTCTAAAAAGAAAAATATAGCTCATTGTTTCTGAAACAGTGTGTTGAAATGAGTAAACTGGATCACTGAAATGAAGTCTAATCATCGACACAATCTTTAAAAGAATTTGAAATCCTTTAAACCGTAAGACAAAAGCCAATAAAGCTTCTAAGGAAGGAAATCAATATGAAGTCTTAAAGGTTTGTCTCCCTCTCCCTCTTACACAGGCAGCAAGCTTTCTTTCCGAAGCTGTTTTCCCTGCAACTTCGACAATATTCACAAAGCTGAGTTCTTCCTTCCGCCTGCACGAATCCATCACTAAGGTAAAGGCAATTAAGATGTCTCATCTCGCAGTGATATAAGCATTTCTTTCGTGCGAACCAATCATGAATGAATAATTCACTGTTTTCAGGGGTGTTTGAAAGTATGTATTGATGAACCTGTACTGACAGTATGATTGATGATTTAAACGCAGCCACAGTATTATTCTACGCATGGTTCTTTTAAAAGAAAGTCCCCTTGAACTCGTGGGGCTAACTCCCAAGAAGGTAAGTATAAGTTTCGAGGCTCAAGTCTTGGGTTTCAGAATTCAGAATAAAGAGGTTTCCAAATTCAGACATAAAAGTATTTGTTCATTCATTCACTGGAAGAGCAGTTGTAAGATTGTTTTTAACACACAAGATCAATACCAGGGGTAAAATCCAGCAGGTTCTGGAGAACCAGTAGCAGAAATATTGAGCAGTTCAGAGACTCGGTAGTGGAAATTTTGAGTAGTTTGGAGAACCAGCAGATATCACCTCTGGCTGGCCCCAGAATAAGGTGGGAATTGAGATTTTGCAGTATCCTTCCCTCAGGAGTGGGGAGGGAATGGGGATTTTGCAGTATCCTTCCCCTAGAATGGGGTGGGAATGGAGATTTTGCAGTATCCTTCCCCTGCCACACACACCAAGCCACGCCCACCAAGCCACTCTCATAGAACCGGTAGTAAAAAAAATTAGATTTCACCACTGGGTCAATGCCAAATATCTCCTGCATTTAATATTCTAAGATAGGTCATGCTTTTCACGAGGACAAGAAAAGATTATACGCAGCTCTTTTTTGTCCAGATAAAAAAAATATTTGTCTTTTATGAATGACGAAACAACTCAGGTAGAACAGACAATATGTGTGTGCTGAAGTGGAGAAAGGTGGTAAGCTAAGGTGATCTTCCTTCAGTCCCAGATTTAAACTTGAAAATTATCTAGTCTTGGAAAATCAATGGATCCATGTCTTAAGAAATATATGTCTCTTGGGATTTAAAAATGGATAATGCTTATCTCTGTTTAATGTTTTTAAAAGGCTGCATATGAACTTTTTGATCTTAAAGGTTTTTTAAAAGGTTTTTTAGTCCTGTCCTGCCTTAGCTCCATTTTGGATTCAAGTTATAGCATACATTTAAGGAAAATTGGAAAATTGGAAAGAACTATAATAATGGACAACATTATTGTAATATTAAATTATATTCCCAAAATGTGAAATTTGCTCTTTTTTAAATTGCTTTACGAAGTCTGTGGCTCAGCAAAGGATAATCCTAATAATTGAAAAGAATTATATCTTCCTGATATTAAAGAGTAGATTTAAGATGTTTTTAAATCCTTTCAGAAAAATCTTTATATTCCAAAAATGAAAACAAATGTAGCATTATGTTACTGAATAGTCTACATTTAATTATAAGTTTAAGGATTGAATTTATCCCTTATCCTTAACAAATTGATATGACATGAATTGTTTGTGTTATGTTACATATAAACATAATATTATGTGTTATTTTTTTTCTTTTAATGGCTAGTTTATTTTAATCACTACATTGCAGATAGGATTTTTAACATCATATAATCCCTATGTATTTTGCATTGTACTTTTTGTAACTAATCATTTTTTGGAGAAAAGTTTTTTTTTTTTTTAATGTAGAAAAATTGAATCAAAAAGAAACTTCTAATTCAAGGAATTCATTTTAGGATAGAAATAAGTACATGTTTTTAGCATTGTTCTATAGCTATTCTTTATCTTCACTATGTTGAGTATTTTATTTATTGTCTCTATTACAAACTTCGCTATTTTATGTTGAATGTCTTTTTTTTTTAACTTTGTGCAACAGAATCTTCTTTATCAGTAGCAAATTCATTCCAGTCCACAAGCTCAGCTGGGCTGCTACGGTTCTATTAGAAAGAATTTAGGCACATTCCATCTGCCCCAAAGTTATAGTCTCCTTTGTAGCATTCCATGAAAAATTCTTTTAAGTCCTTGTGATTTTAGCCAAGTATATACCATATTTTTCGGAGTATAAGATATACTTTTTTCAAAGAGGCTGAAAATGTGGGTGTGTCTTATACTTTGAATGTAGCTTTTTCAAAGCTTTTTTTCAGCCCTAATGAGGCTCAGCTGTTCTTTAGAAGCTTTTATTTCAGTGAAGCGATCTTCCGTGCTTTGCCTGCTCCCTCCAACTCTCAGCTCTGAAGCTGGCTTTTTCAGCCCTAAGGCAGGCGCTAAAGAGTGGAGAGATCTCTGTGGTTTGCCTGCTTTTCTCATTGCTTCTCTCTCCAAAGATCAGTTGTGCTTTAGAGGCTATTTTTTATCCCCAAGCAGGGGATAAAAACCAGCAAACTAATGTGCTGAAGCTGACCAGACTAAGGATGCTAGCCAGATGAATACCTGGTAGGCAGATTTCCCCCCCTCCCCCATTTTCATCCCCCAAAACTAAGCTGCGTCTTATATACCCAGTGCGTCTTATGCTCTGAAAAATACGGCTATTTATTTCTTCCAACCTTCACTGTTTAACTGCTAAATTCAAAAAGGAATCTTTACAGTCTCTTTTTCTTACAAAATATTTTTGGGTTGTAAGATTTCTTTCTCTTCCAAGGACAGGGTTGTGGAGTGGATGAGTTTCTTGTCACATGCTTCTTGCTATAGGCCTAGAAAGTAGTACAATAGAATTTAGTTCATGTTTATTCTATTTTTTACATTGATTTGCCAGTAAGGCAAAGGCACTGTGGGAACCCATTATGTCATGTCCATGATGGCGAACCTATGGCACGAGTGCCACAGGTGGCACGCGAAGCCATATTGGTGGACATGCGAGCTCAGCTCTGACACACATGTGTGCGCCAGCCAGCTGATTTTTAGGCCTTCTGGGCCCACCAGAAGTCAGGAAACACACTATTTCCGGCCTCCGGATGGTCTCGGGGGGGGGGGGAGGCTGTTTTTGCCCTTCCCAGGCTCCTAGAAATGCTCTGGAGCCTGGGGAGAGAAAAAAACGAGCCTACTGGGCCCACCATGCCATCACGTGCCAAAAGCAGGGAGGAACACAGGGGGTAGGGGCGCATAGAATTTTGGATGTGAGCACGGGTGCGTGTGACCCCTCCATGCTCCCTCTGCTTTTGGCACGCGATGGCAAAAAGGTTAGCCATCACTGTGTCATGCCCTCCTGGGTTAGAAGGAGGATGCTTCCCCTTGGAAGATGGGTGAGTGGTGATAATAACTACAAAGCAGTTACTTCAAAATAGGAAGGTGGACAAGGCCATGTAAAGGCAGAAGTCTTTGGGGAATAAAAGCTTTGAAACCACCCATCTTTCATCCTATATGTTCTGGGCTGTTAGAGTGGTATTAAAAAGTATTTAGATACATGACAAATCTGAAAAGCCTATTAGCTTAAAGCTAAATAGAAAGAAGCCACCTGATGCACAGTTCAGCATATTGGGGGGACTACATTCTGGAATGTTCTTTATTGTTCTCAATCAGTATTTGAAAAAAAAAATGAAATTTTATTCCAATGGATGACTGGATAAAACCACAGAACTGGGAGTGGCCTTGATGGTCTTCTAGTCCAACCCACTACTCAAGGCAGGAATCCTTATACCATCCCAGACAAATCGTTGTCCAATCTTTTCTTGAAAACCTCCACCATTAGAGCATGCACAACTCCCGGAGGCAAGCTGTTTCATTGATTAATCATTCTTCCTGTCAGGAAATTCCTCCTTATTTCCAGGTTGAGTCTGACAAGATTCCACCTATTGCGTCTTGTCCTGCCTTCTGATGCCCTAGAGAATAAGCCAACCATCTCTTTTCTGTGACAACCCCTCAAGTTTTGAAAGGGAGCTACTAATACTTCTCTTTGATAGGCTAGACAGCTCCCTCAACTGTTCATCATATGGTTTAGCCTCCAGACACCTAATCATTTTTGTTGCTCTTCCCTGAACTCTTTCTAGGGCCTCAACAACTTTTTTTTAAATCATGGTGACCAGAACTGGATGCGGTATTCCTAGTGTGGTCTCACCAGTGCAGTATAAAGCATTACTATAACTTCCCATGATTATGAACCTATCCCTCTGTTGAGGCAACCTAAGACTG
The DNA here is from genome assembly GCA_030761175.1 of Masticophis lateralis. NCBI lineage: Eukaryota > Metazoa > Chordata > Lepidosauria > Squamata > Colubridae > Masticophis > Masticophis lateralis. Next base: position 14,511,548 of record JAUDYJ010000005.1, on the reverse strand, counting down.
TATTAGTTTTTTGGTGCAGAACATTGGAATAGAATAGAATAGAATAGAATAGAATAGAATAGAATAGAATAGAATAGAATAGAATAGAATAGAATAGAATAGAATAGAATAGAATAGAATAATAGAATTCTTTATTGGCCAAGTGTGATTGAACACACAAGGAATTTGTCTTTGGTGCATATGATCTCAGTGTACATAAAAAGACAAGATACCGTACTTTTCAGAGTATAAGATGCGGCTTTTTCCCCCCAAAAAGAGGGTGAAAATCTGTGTGTGTTTTATACTCTGAATGTAACCCCACCCAGCATCTCAAACAGAGGTTTCAGAGGCTGAAAAAAGCATCAGAAATGAAGCTTCAGAAAAGAGGCCTCCAAACAGAGCTTCAGAGGCTTTTTTTCTGAAGCTCTGTTTCAGAGGCAGGAAAAGAAGTTTTTTCTGAAACAGAGTTTCAGAAGTTTCAGAGGCAGGAAAAAAAGCCCCCCCAAAAGCAAGGCACAGAGCTCACAACAAAGGAACCTCTTGCTAAAATTCATCTCTGGGAACAGCTGATTGGGGGTATTCTGGGAGGCTGATCTACCTGCCAATCAGCTTTTTTCTTATTTTTGTCCCCAATAACTAAGGTGTGTCTTATACTAGTGTGTCTTATACTCCGAAAAATACAGTACATTCATCAAGAATAAAAAGATACAACACTTAGTGATAGTCAAGGTTACTAATAAGCTATCAAATCACACTAGGAAACAAGTAAAAACAATATAAATTGAAAAATTGTTGACTCATACTTTAGAAATGATCCACTAGGATGCCTAGATCCCTTTTACTTTTACCACTGTTAAGCCACTCAACAGTAGTACTTTACTACTTTTACTTTTACTCCTCTTCTGTACCTATGCATTTGGTTTTTCCTGCCTACAGGACCTTACTTTTCTTACCACTGAATGGATAACATTATATATTTAAGGATATCTTTAAGGATATTTAGCAAGATTTTAAGATATCGTGTATAGAACTAGAATTTGTGTTGAAACATTTCTTTGTCCTGGTGGAAGATGCTAAAGTGTCCTGTATATTCTTTTTGGTTTTGTAATCTTTTCTGCTCATGCTAAAACCAAACTAGTTGCTAGAAATACATACAGCTCCATTAAATACAGAGAATTCAGATCATTCTTCTTCAGTAGAGCAATAAAGCTGTGAATTGCTTTTCTCCATACCTTCCAAACCCTGTCATTACATTGGAGAATTCAAGATTATTCGATAATATATTTTTAAAAATCCCTTCAATTTAAAGTGGGATTATCATTCCAATTTCCACTTAGGCTTCAAAAAGTCCACGAAATTAATAGATAAGAATAAGATCATATACGCAGAACATATTAGCTGAAGCTTTGTTCAATCTCATATGCTATTGGGGAGTTATTAATCAAAGTCCCTGCACCCATCTTGTATTGGTCTTTCAGGTTAACCTTGGGAGAAAAAAAAAAAGTCCAGGTAGACATTCAAGAGGTACAATTAGCCCTGTCACTTGATGGAGATCAGCCAAATGAAATTGTGCTTGAACAAGACATAGAATTTCTCCCAAAATTCCACTTAGTATAGCAATTATATAGGCAGAATTGTTGTTATTTTTTAAAAAAATCCTCAGGAAAATAACCTTAAAAAAAACAACAACCCTGAGCTACAATTATTTTCTATTATTTCTAACCTTTTTGTTTTGTTTTATTTTATTTCTGAAATGAACCAGCAAAGAAATTCATAACTCTGTTTAATCCTTTTACAATGAATCAATGGCATAAAATCAGGATGGTGTCCTTAGATCCTAAAGATACATTTTTGAGGCCCTGCAGAGTATGCCACATCCTCCTCAGAAACCAGTCCAGATCTTCTCTTTGTCTTATCAAGTGCTTCCATTATTCTTCCACTATTGGTAGGGAGAAAGTTCACAGATATCAAAACTACTAAATGTCAGATCCTTTTTCTTTCAATTGATGCCTTATTGTTTTTTTTTCTTGCTTTCCTTCTTCAATTCTGTCACTCATGCTGTATGGAAAAAATAAAAAAGGAAACCTCTATTTCTTCAAGGATAAATGGACAAAGGAAAATAAAAAGCATTTTAAAAATGGAACACCAATATCTGTGTACCTTCCAAAATTCCCCAAACAGCATGCTGTGTAGGGTATCAATAGCAGCATCCAGGCACTGGTCTAAGAAGGGGGAAAGTAGAAAGCATGTAGAGCTCCACAGTCACCATTTCTATGCCGATGAAGGTTCTCATTCATCCAGACAGAGTTGTCTGAAAGTTGATTCATGGCAATTGGATTTCTTTTCTTTTCTTTTTGTTTGAAATGTTTCATAGAACATAGACTAATATAATTAGAAGGGATCTTAGAGGTCCTAGTCCTGTGATGCAGAAGTGCTGTAACTCAGCTCCAGTGCGCATGCGTATGCCAGCCAGCTGATTTTCAGGCCTTCCGGGCCCACCGGAAGTCAGAAAACGGGCCATTTGCAGCTTCCAAGAAAGCCTCTGGAGCCTGGGGAGGGCAAAAAATGGACCCATCAGTAACCTTTTTGCTGTTGCATGCCAAAAGCAGGGGGCACACAGGAGGGTCATGCACGCATGCGTATGGGGTGGGGTGGGGCCCAGGGGGGCATTGAATTATGGGTGTGGGCATGCGGGCACACGACCTCCCCGCACTCCCCCTGCTTTTGGCACGCGACAGCAAAAACGTTAGCCATCACTGTCCTAATCCAACCTCCTAGTTGTCTAAATGGTTGTCCAGTCTGTTTTTGAAAGTCTGCAGTGATGGAGCATCCACAACTGCTGAAGCCAAGCTAGTCCATTGATTGATTGCTGTAACCATTTGGAATTTTATCCTTAGTTCTAGGTAGCTTCTCTCCTTGATTAGTTTTCATCCCTTGTTTCTTGCCTTTTGGTGCTTTTGAAAATAGTTTGACTCCCTCATCTTTTTAAGAGTCTCTCAAATCATTGGAACATTGCTATCATGTCTCCCTTAGTTCTTCTTTTCATTAGACTACCCAAGTCCTGTAACCATTTTTTATATGTTTTAGCCTCCAGAGCTCTAATCATTCCCTTTACTCTTCTCTGAACTCTTTCCAAAGTTTCGACGTCTTTTTTGTATTGTGGTGACCAGAACTGGATACAAAACTGAATTATGTGCCAAGTAACGTACTGATTGTATGTCTTTTTGAAACTTCACTTCACTGTGTGATCCCTATGGAAACTAGAGTTCTGTTATTTTTTCCATACTTCAAAATATGGTCCTGTTCTTTGAATTTGTTATACTGATCTGTCAATACAGCCAGATAAGGGTTTTCATTTTGATTTTCATTATGAATAGCTATGAATATCTACTACACATTTAATTATGACTGATCAATGATCATAATTGATCATCTCTAACTAGATCAACATAAACAATTTGTTCATCACTTGTACCATGCAAACATCCATAGAATAATCTCCAGATTGATTATTATATTGATGTGCTGGACTCATTAAAATGATAAGTTGTAATTGATAAAAGTGACCCCCACAGACCTATAAATGAATAAGTAAATTAATAAATAGGCAGTTAAGCAATTTTTTTTTTGCTGGAACCCAAGACTGAATATTTCATTATAGGCTGATGTAATTCACTGAAAGATATCCAGATTGTAAAATATAATTTTAGAAAAACCTTTTGCAAGAAATCTGTATGTATTTACTGAACAATCCAATTATACTGAAAAGATATGCTCTAATGAGAAAAAAAAAGGATGTGGTGGCTCAGCGGCTAAGATGCTGAGCTTGTCGATCGAAAGGTCAGCAGTTCAGTGGTTTGAATCCTGAGTGCCACGTAATGGGTTGAGCTCCCGTTACTTGTCCCAGCTTCTGCAAACCTAGCAGTTCGAAAGCATGTAAAAAAAAATGCAAGTAGAAAAATAGGGACCACCTTTGGTGGGAAGGTCATAACGTTCCGTGCACCTTTGGCATTTAGTCATGCCAGCCACATGACCATGGAGACATCTTCAGACAGCGCTGGCTCTTTGGCTTTGAAATGGAGATGAGCACTGCCTGCTAGAGTCAGGAACGACTAGCACAAATGTGCGAGGGGAATCGTTACCTTTATCTTTTAATGAGAAAAAAATATGGGATGAAGAAATGCAGGAAGAAAAAGAAAAATGTCTGTCTTTCTTTTTCTTTCTTTCTTTCTTTCTTTCTTTCTTTCTTTCTTTCTTTCTTTCTTTCTTTCTTTTTTCTTTCTTTCTTTCCCTCTCTCTCTCTCTCTCTCTCTCTCTCTTTCTTTCTTTCTTTCCGATAACAATAGCACGGTTAATACTTATATACTGCCCCATAGTGCTTTATAGCTCTCTCTAGCCAGTTTACAATACCAGCATATTGCCCCCTCCCCAACAATCTGCTCCCCATTTTACCAACCTTGGAAGAATGGAAGGCTGAGTCAATCTTGAGACCTGTCAGGATCGAACTCAAGGCTGTGGGTAGAGTTTGCCTGCAATACTGCACTTAACCATTGCATCACCAGGGCTTCTTCATATAGTATTAGAAATTAGAATGGCTTATGTTATGTTTTTTATTTAACCCTGTTGTTTCTCTCCTGTCTTGAGCTCCTTGCCCAATTTCAGCAGCTAAGCAAAGGCCTGTTGGTAAAACAGCTAAGCAAGCAAACAAACAAAAATATTACATAGACAATAAAATCCAAATAAAAGGTGAACTTATTAGAATATAGTGACTAAAAAATATGTATATTATTGTGCAAATCTTTTGAAGCAGTCTTTGGAGCCAAAGAAGCCATTCAAAAACTTCTAGTCCCAAACAACTGATATACTAGTGCTGGTGTTGTTAATGCAGAGCTGTCTATCTTACTCTCTACCTTCTTATTCTTCTCACATACATACCTTATTTTTCCCCCATTCATTCCCAGCATTTAAAATCCCCTTTCTCTCTGTGATATTCAAAGCTTTTTGAATCAGGGCTAACTTAACTCATTCTAAGTAATCCAGAGCATCAGTTCCTTTCAATAACAGGGTATAAGAAGCTGGAGCCAAGGAAAACGTGACACTCTTTTGATAAGAGGGGTGGGGATGGAGACAGGGGAAGACATGTAAGGAGGGCTTTAGCAGTAAGTACAAGAATAGGCCAGGCCAGGTGTAAGAACAGAAGGCAAGATATGAAAAAACAGAATTAAGGCTTTAGAGACAAGCAAGAGATTTAGTGAGGGAGAGAAGCTGCACGGAGGAAAAAATAAAAGGCAGAAGGAGATAAGGAATCTGCTTATTTTATCACATCGTCAGGAGATAAAAGGCATCAAAAAGAGAAAGATATGAGGGGGGGGGGTGAAATTACAGTAACCTGAAAGTGATACAGGAGATGTGACAGCAGTAGCATCATATCAGAAAGGACCAGCGAAGAGGGGAGATGATAAAGACAGGGCTATAAGCCTTGCTGCAGATAAAACGGATGGCATCGTGGACCTCCAAGGAGGAAGAGGTGGAGATAAATAGGAGAACAAGATTATTATAGTTGGAGTCTGCTTATGTGTTTGGTAGACTGGACAAGGAAATCACAAGGAGGCTGGATACAAATGGAATTTAAAAGAGGGAGTTAGTTGCTTGCTGAAAAAGAGAAGAATGAGATTGTCAGGTGTGCCTCCGTTCAAAACTCAAGCAAGAAAAACCCCAACTCCATGTTTGTAGAGAAAGGTACATGAACTGAATGCAATGAAAAGAGAGCAAGATCTGAGGCAATAGGTGCAAAAATTAAATATGGAAAGTATTCCCAAATCCCTCCACCTGAGGACCCTGGGTGAATGTCGAATCCCCAGCTCCCCAAGGCATCATGTGAGGTGCATCTTCAGATGGTCCCATCCATCTGGTATACCAGAACGGTTGACCTTGAGTGGCTACCAACAAATCGATTCAGTTGTGCCGAAGATGATGAGAATATCCCTCCCTTTTCCTCCCTGTCGGCCACATCACGAGACATCTCCACCAGCTCGCTTCCCCCACCCAAATACCTATACATCTCCCCCATTACTCTGGCAGCTGATAGTAAGCAAGCATCATAGAGGCTGACAGAGATATGGCAGCGGAAGAAGCTGAGAGATGGAAAGGCCATTTAGTCCAACTGAGTCCAACTTTTGCTCAGAGAAGTGATCCAAATTAAATATCCCAAATACCTCTACTATGGTTTACTTGAATATATTCAGTGAACCCATCACATCTCTGAGACTTCTTTGCTTCCTTGGACAAACTGTTTAAAAGATTTGGGATTTTTATGTCTTCAGGAAGGAAAGTTTAGCTTGGTGATAGTGTTGCAGGATTGGGGTCCAGGATACCCAAGCCTCAAGACAGAAGGACTAAAGCACACCTTGCCCTCTGACCTTTCTACATTTCATTGACAACTATCTAAATTTCTCAAGTTCTATCTATCCTATTAAAGTCTGTGAATTTCTGTCATTTGTCCATTGCCATTAACCTGTTTTAATCAATTTGAGTGGCTGGAAACAATATTGAATTTTGAAAAACAATGATAAATTACAAATTGTTTAATGATGTGCCATCAAGTCAATCACTTAGTGACCACATTTTCTATATGTATGCTGCAGAGGTGGGTTTCAGCAGGTTCTGACCAGTTCTGTAGAAACGGTAGCAGAAATTTTGAGTAGTTTGGAGAACCAGTAGTAAAAATTCTGACTGGCTCCGCCCCCCATCTATTCTCTGCCTCCCAAGTCCCAGCTGATTGGGAGGAAATGGGGATTTTGCAGTAACCTTCCCCTGGATTGGGGAGGGAATGAAGATTTTACAGAATCCTTCCCCTGGAGTGGGGTGAGAATAGAGATTTTACAGTATCTTTAGCCTGCCATGCCCACCAAGTCATGCCCACCAAGCCATGCCATGCCCACCAAGCCACACTCACAGAACCGGTAGTAAAAAAATTTGAAACCCACCACTGGTATGCTAAAAAGAAAAAAAATATGGCATCAGTTTTTTATTAGATAAAAACATCCTTATTACATAAAACAGACAAATTAAACATCCCTTGAGTCCAGTCCTTATTCTAATTATTCCCATCTGGAATAATTCTACTTTTACAATATCTCAATATAGGGTTTTTTTTGGGGGGGGGGCAATACCCAATATCTGGTATTAGCCATAATTTCTCAAAAATGGTCAGATTCCAATGTTACATAATTTTAACATTACATTAAGATAATTCACATTAAAAAAATTTCCCATCAATCTTTATATGAAATTATATATCTTAAAACTTTATTTCAAAAAGATGTCATTGACTAACAGGCAGAGATGGGATTCAATTACCTTCCCTACCGGCTCACAAATGTGAGTGAACAGGCCACCTCTGTGCATGCGCATGGCCTTCTGTGCATGCGCGTGACCTGCGCATGTGCAGTAGTAGTGCATTACATCTGGGTGGGTGGGCGGAGCCTCTCACAGTCGCCGCTACCGGTTCACGCAATCCAGAGAGAACCGGCTGAATCCCACCACTGATAACAAGACCAAATCATATTTGTTGATGAGCTCTCAATTTTTAAAAATATCACAAATATCTATTCAAATAGAAGCCCAGCGTATTTAAAACAAAATCTTTTCATGAATTCGTTTTAATCTTAAATCCAGTTAAACTAATTTGACATTTCTTAAGACCTGGAACTATTAAATGTTCCATTATTGGATGTTCCAATTCTTTATTCCATAACCTGTAAATGTCATTAATATCAAGCTTGAAATTACTTCTTAGTTCTTTATATAAATATGATGTGGGTTTAGTTTCAGACGTTGACTCCATCAGAGATGAAAAGTCCTTCAGGATTTTTGGAAGCAGCCAAAGCATTTGATTCAGATTAAGCCATCAAAATGTGCTTAAGTTAATTATATTGATGTTGCTGTGAATTAGTGAGGCAAAATTCTATTTGAAGTTGAGAAAAATCCTTAAAATAATCATTATGCAGTAATTGATTTAAATAACCATTCCAGATTATGTACACAGTTTCCAATACAAGATTTTGCCTTTATTTTTGAATTAGAGTGTTTCTATAAAATTAGGCATTTATAGGCCTCAGGGCCAGATTAAGGTGAATTGAAGCTCCAAATATAGCAGCAATGTTTAACCGACAAGCTATTAAGATTCAATAAGTGCTGAAAATTAAATTTAAGTGAGACAGTGAAAGAGTTAAGGTCATGACAGCTAGGAGGAAAAACCCTGTTTCCCTACTTCTCTTCATGTCCTAAGCACATTATTGTGATTAATTCAGGACTGTTGGATCTTAGCATCAAAATCCAATCTGTCACTTAACAGGGCTCTTGTTGCTTGCAGGATCAGAAATAAAATACCTTTTCTCTTGCATGTTGATCCAATGAGTTTGCAGAACATTAATAGAAGTAAAAACATGGCGGCTCAGTGGTTAAGATGCTGAGCTTGTCGATCGAAAGGTCGGCAATTCAGCAGTTCGAATCCCTAGGGCCGCGTAATGGGGTGAGCTCCCGTTACTTGTCCCAGCTTCTGCCAACCTAGCAGTTCGAAAGCACGTAAAAAATGCAAGTAGAAAAATAGGGACTATCTTTGGTGGGAAGGTAACTGTCAAGTTTCGATGTCGTCTCAAATAAATTGCATTTCAACAAAAGTCTTTGATAAAATCTCTCATTTATTAAGCACAACAACCGATGCCCGACTCCATTGCAGCCAATACTGGCTTCCTGACCCAAAACCCTCCCTTTCCTTTCCCCACTCCTTTGCACTCATTGGCCACGTTCCAAGTTACTCTACCCCTAATCTACTGCTCCAGCTCAAAGGAATTTCCCCCCTCCCATCCCATCTCCTAGGGGATATCATCTTTAGGGAAAATAAGTAGGTGAAAAGTCAAACATCCCTTTCCAGATGCCTCTCCTCCTTCTTCTATGTCAGCACTAGAATAAATGCAGCTTGAAGTGCTGACAGTAACAGCGTTCCGTGTGCCTTTGGTGTTTAGTCATGCTGACCACATGTCCACAGAGATGTCTTTGGACAGAGCTGGCCCTTCGTCTTTGAAACGGAGATGAGCACCGCCCTCTAGAGTCGGGAACAACTAGCACATGTGTGAGGGGAACCTTTACCTTTAATAGAAGTAAATAAACAAACAAACAAACTTTCCAGCAAGGCCCACAAAGATGGGTAACCCAGTAAATTTTCATTCCCTATACATGTAACTGATAAAATACAAGCCCAATTCTATTTTGGAGAAACTGATAAATTAAAGCCACCATCCTCAAAAGATTTGAAGAATCTTGACTGATTTACACTACCCTAATTAATATTGACAGTTGGGAATAAATGTGCGATCCCTGGCAAAACAAGGAAAATGACATCCCATCAGTTTTCTGCTGATATCTTCCATTTGGGATGTCTGTGGAGATTCTCAGTCATCCAGGTCATAGCTGTCTCAAAGGTGCTTTTTCAAAAAGTAACTGGACAGTTTTTTTCTTTAGGAATATGTTTCACTTCAGAACTGATGAAGCTTCTTGGATGAGAAGTAAAATGTCTTCCTCAAGGAAAAAATAGCCCAGTTGCTTTTTGAGTTTCCATTTGGGATCTACTGAAAATGTGTATTGTTGTTATCATTATTGAAAGTTTTATCTAAATACTGTTGAAAGGTATAAGAGCATTTGTCATAAATTTACCCCTTTGTGAAGGAAGGTTGGTGGTGCTTTCATATAAAAACAAATTAGAAACTTGTTTTAATAGCTTACATTCTTGCTAATACAAGGAAGATATTCTGTGAATACTCATGTGCTTGATACATCAATTAAAAATTGTTTCTGTGAGAGATGATGTCAGAATTTTAAATGTATAAATTGTTTTATGCTATTGCCTTATACTGTTTACATTTCAGTTATAAAAAGTTTATAAGAGTTTATGATTTCAGCCAAACATCAAAGTTATATACCTGTAAATTGAGATTCGGTATGGAGGTGCCTACAATATTCAAAGTCTTTGGGTTAGTATTATGAAAGTGAGCAGGAACAGATTTTGAGCTCCCATAAGAAAAGGATAATAAAATCTTTCTAAATGACTCACTTGTGAGCAGTGGTGGGATTTGGCCAGTTTGCACCACTTGTTAACTTTCTGAGCAGTTTGGTGAATTGATTGTTGGAAGAAATCATTAGGGCAGAGAATAATTTAACAAATAATTGTTAAACTATTTGAATCCCACCACTGCTTGTGAGGAAGAACAGTTATTTAAATCAAATATTCATTAATTCCAAATGTATGTTATGTGTTATTTGTAATTAATAGTGTTATTTGCAATAAAATCTCCATTTAATGGATAATCATTGACGCTGTGACAAAATTTTTAAATTTAATAGATATTACATAGTGGTCAAGTCAAAATAAAAAAAAAAGTCCATTAAATGGAGGTTATTATTATTTTTTAAAAAAATCTAAAATGTATTTAACTATCAGAGAATATTTGGATATACTGTAGTTTTCCTAAAGATTCCTGGAAGTCCTAGTTATTTTGTGAATTAATTAAGTTCAGTGTTGATGATTTGTTATTTGGGGGTCAGGTTTCCCATATTTGAAAGAGAGTCTTGCATTAAATAGTTAATAGCAGACAATGGCAGGGTTTTTAAGTAGACAGTAGTAGGTATAAGGAACAGATTTAAGAAACAGTACATAAGCTACAGCATGCAACTTGCTCACTGCATTCCTTTGGCAGTCTTCAAAATTAAACTGGGCTGAAAAGATCTCGACAGCATCAAAAAGCTAGCATTTTCAGTAATCATTTGCTATTAATAACAGAATAACAAAGTTGGAAAGGATATGGAAGTCTTCTAATCCAACCCCCTGCTCAGGCCGGAAACCATATACTCATGATGGCGAACCTATGGCACGCATGCCAGAAGTGGCACACAGAGCCCCCTCTGTGGGCACACACGCTGTTGCCAGATGCTTTTCTGGTTTTCGGTGTGCACATGTGCACCAGCCAGCTGGTCTTTGTGGGTGCCGCAGCACTGGAAAACAGCCAAAAACACAGGCCATTTTTTGGGCCATTTTCAGGCTGAAAAACGGCCCTGGAAATGGCCCAAAAAATGGCCCAAAAAACAGGCTGTTTTCCAGGCCAATTTTGGGCCATTTTCCGGGCCACAAATGGCCTGAAAAACTGCTAGAATACATCCCAAAAATCAGGCCTGCGCACGCCAACCAGCTGGTCTTCAGGTTTCCGGTGATCCAGCATGTGCACATGCACACGTGTTCCAGTTTGGGCACTTGGTGCCGAAAAGGTTCGCCATCACTGCCCTATACCATTTCAGACAAATGGTTGTTCAATCTCTTCTTAGAAACCTCCGGGTGTTGGTACATCCACAACGTTTGGAGGCAAGTCATTCCACTGATTAATTATTCTATCTCTTAAGAAATTTGTCCTGTTAGTTTCCATCCATTGCTTCTTCTCCTGCCTTCAGGTGCTTTGGAGAATAGGTTGATCCCCTCTTCTTTGTGGCAGCCCCTTAAATATTGGAGCACTGCTATCTTCTAGTGGTCATCCAGACTTTGACATCCCAGATGGGATTCCCTCCTCTCTGGCTTCAGGAGGATACATGATTCAAGCTGTATATGCAAGGACTACATTGCTTTTACAACTTCAATAGTTTTTGTGCTTCAATAGCACCTCTTTACGACTCATAAAAGCAGCCCCTTTTTCAGGCTTCTTGGAGAGCCATCAGCCCCCCAAAAAGCCACTTTAACCATCATACCAATAATCTTGTTTAGGTAAAGGTAAAAGGTTCCCCTCGCACATATGTGCTAGTTGTTCCCAATTCTAGGGGGCAGTGCTCATCTCCGTTTCAAAGCCAAAGAGCCAGCACTGTCGGAAGATGTCTCTCTGGTCATGTGGCCAGCATGACTAAATGCCAAAGGTGCACAGAGTGCTGTTACCTTCCCACAAAAGGTGGCCCCTATTTTTCTACTTGCATTTTTTTTACGTGCTTTCAAAATGCTAGGCTGGCAGAAGCGAGGACAAGTAACAGGAGCTCACCCCATTACGCGGCACTCAGGATTTGAACCACTGAACTGCCAACCTTTCGATTGACAAGCTCAGTGTCTTAGCCACTGAGCCACTGCATCCCTTGTTTAAATCTTGTTTAAATACCTTAACTCTAAATTGTGAATCTTCAATGATTAGCAAAAAGGTACTGTGCCCCTAACAAGTGGGAGGCATTTCTGTCATTTTCAAAATGTGCACAGCTCTAAAAATATAGAGTCATATCATCATTCCTCTCTTAGTTTTTCTCAGATTAGATTGGGTCAGAAAGAGGGTTTTTCCCCTTTATAGAACTTCATAAAATCTAAATTCTTTAGAATTCTATAATTCCTTAGGTTAGGAATCACAAAGTCTGGCCTGCTGTTTTTTTGTTTTTTGTTTTTTGTTTTGCCCATGATTTAAGAAGGCAGATGAGAGATCACCAGGCTGAAGCTTCAGCTGAGCTCCCCAAGTTAGGCACAGGGCTGAGGGAGGTGTCCTGAGGAGAGATAGCAGCCTATCAGGAGCCTTCTTGCTAATAGATTGGTGCCATCCAATGGCTGCCATACTCCTTGGACTACCAGACAAATCCTTGGATGCAAAGGAGAGGAAGGATCTGGCCCCTTACAAATAAAGTTTTTCAAGTCCTTCCCTATATTTTTCAAGCCCTGCCCTTTCAAGTAAAGTTTTATTTATTTGAAATAAAGAATGAGGAAGATGCAAGGTTGATTTCATTTCATCAGTAATGGAAAATTGGGATGCCAACGGAACTTGCAGCTTCACAAAGTCTAATTTAACTGATGAGTTCTCTGCTAGTGCTAATCTAAATACATAAATTCATTGTGGTAGCACAATGATTGCAAGCTTATTGTATTCCCCATCATGTGGGAAGGCTAATTTTTGACTTTTTGGAGTTTGCCTGTGGATCTCTAACTCCTGATTAGGATGTGTTAATTAGTCTAAATCATCTTAGATTGTAGGTTGCATGCATTTTTCTATTTTGGGGGCTGTTATAATTATTATCGTTTTTAAGGCCAGAAGTTGAAGGGATGCATTTGTTCATAGGAAAAATCTAGGCAGTTTTCCATTCAATAAAAGTAATATATTATCTTCCTCCTTCTCAGAACCTCTCAACACACATACTACGTCCATAAGGTTTGCTTGGCAGCGTTCAACACTTGTTTTCTGCCAGCATATTTTGTCATCTCTCCAGTTTTGCCCACAGCCTTGGAATTCTTATGTAGCCTCCCTTCCAAGTACTCTTTGCAAACATTTTTGAAGAGGAATCTTGAAGAGGAATCTTGAATTTTGAAGAGGAATAAATCAGAATAGAGATGGAAGAGACCTCAAGCAGGAGACCCTATACCATTTAATATAGCTGGTTGTCTAGTCTTTTCTTAAAAGCCTCCAGTGATGAAGCGTCCACAACTTCTGAAGCAAAGCTGTTTCACTGGTTAATTGTCCCCACTGTTAGGAAGTTTCTCCTTTATCCCAGGTTCTTCTCCTCTTGATTAGTTTCCATCCATTGTTTCTGGTCCTGAAATAATAAAAATGAAATAAACCTTAATACAACATGAGCAGAAATACACGCCCAGAGACAACAGATATTTCTTGTGTAAAAATAGATTGGTGCAACTAGTTTATGAGATGAGGTATTCAAATTAATCTTTCCTGTTGATGCAGGAGACTGCATCCTAATTCTGTCTCCATCCACTCTCTAAATACTACCCTACATTTGGGTCAATGCATCTATAGGGTAATGGCTTCAGTCTTTTTATGTTTCCTTTCTGGAATTCAAAATGTTTCGTGCAGTCTGCAGAGCCACACTTGCTTATTTATTTTAACCATGTTTTTCCTCTTATAAACTGTTTCTTGCTTTCCATTTCAAGAAACAAGCAATACACAAGCTTGTATTTATGACAATAGGAAAGAAGGGTCTATATTTTTATAAGATAGCAAAACAGCTTCAGCCTGTCATAAATGAATATTTCTCAAACGTGTTTAAGGAGGAGGAAATTTGAATGGGGAGGAGAACAGTTTTTTCAGTGGATAGAGCTTTGAAATGTCATTTTTATTCCAGAAGATTTACAGAAGTGTACTTCTTTACCAGTCATTCATGAAGGCATAATTAAAATGAACAGCAAAAAATGGATTCCCCCACCCCCCCATACAGTGAATTTCTACACTAAATGTTTGTCTCTTTCTCTATTTATATGTTCTAATCTAGAAGAGGCTACATTTACATTTTTTTTTGCTCAGTTTCTTACCACTTCAGGTTATTATTTATTTATTTGTTTGTTTGTTTGTTTGTTTGTTTGTTTATTTATTTATTTATTTATTTATTTATTTATTTATTTATTTATTTATTTATTTCAATTTATATACCGCCCTTCTCCCCGGGAGGGGGACTCAGGGCGGTGAACAACCAAATTTAAAACACATATAATACAAACATTAAAAGAATTTTAAAATTAAATTAAATCGTTGGCGTTCCAGATAAAAGTCTCAACCCCATTAAAATACCCAATTTAAAACCCCAGGAATCAATAATACAAAAAAAAAAAATTTTTTTTAAACCCCATTAAAATTGATCAAGCAAGGCCGGCTTGTTGGAATAAATAAGTCTTAAGGGCCTTTCGGAAAGCGCGGAGGTCCGGGATCAAACGAATTTCAGGAGGCAGCTCGTTCCATAGGGTGGGTGCCCCCACAGAGAAGGCTCTCCCCCTGGGGGCCACCAGCCGACATTGCTTGGCTGATGGCACCCTGAGAAGGCCTTCTCTGTGTGAGTGTACTGGTCAGTGGGAGGTTATCGGTAGCAGCAGGCGGTCCCGCAAATACCCCGGTCCCATGCCATGGAGCGCTTTAAAGGTCAAAACTAACACCTTGAAGCGCACCCGGAAGACCACCGGAAGCCAGTGCAGCTCGCGCAGGAGAGGTATCACATGGGAGCGCCCTGTCGCTCCCATAATCACCCGCGCGGCCGCATTCTGGACCAGTTGGAGCCTCCGGGTGAACCCCAAGGGGAGCCCCATGTAGAGAGCATTACAGTAGTCCAGGCGAGACGTGACGAGTGCATGAGTGACTGTGCACATGGAGTCCCGATCCAGAAAGGGGCGCAACTGGCGCATCAGGTGAACCTGATAAAAGGCCCCCCTGGCCACGGCCGCCATATGCCCTTCCAAGGACAGCCATGAATCCAGGAGGACACCCAAGTTGCGAGCCCCCTCTGTGAGGGCCAATGACTCACCCCCAATAGCCAGCGATGGCACCAGCTGGCTATACCGGGACGCCGGCATCCACAGCCACTCGGTCTTGGAAGGGTTAAGACGAAGCCTGTTCCTCCCCATCCAGACCCGCACGGCTTCAAGGCACTGGGACATTACTTCGAGGGCATCATTGGGGTGGTCAGGGGTGGAGATGTACAGCTGAGTATCATCAGCGTACAGTTGGCAACTCACCCCAAAACCACGGATGATCTCACCCAGCAGCTTCACATAAATGTTGAACAGGAGCGGCGAGAGGACCGACCCTTGTGGCACCCCGCAAACGAGGCGCCTCGAGGTCAACCTCTGCCCCCCTGCCAACACAGACTGTGATTGGTTGGAGAGATAGGAGGAGAACCACCACAGCATGGTGCCTCCCACCCCCAAACCCCCCAACCGACGCAGCATGATACCATGGTCGATGGTATCAAAAGCCGCTGAGAGATCTAACAGGACCAGGACAGAGGAGCAACCCCTGTCCCGAGCCCTCCAAAGATCATCCACCAATGCGACCAATGCCGTCTCCGTGCTGTACCCAGGTCTGAAACCGGACTGGCACGGATCTAGATAGATTATAGATTATGTTCTATATATTAAAATGATACAAGAACCTAAGGTCAATATTATATGGAGATGTGTTAGTTGAAATAAAAATCGTTTCACTCCCTATTGTCTGCAATGAATAGTAGTTAAGGACTTTGATCTGCATTTAAAGATGAAAAACACACTTAAACATATAGAACAGGGCAAGTGGTACTTGATCACACACTCCAAGTTTTCCTAAAGGAGTTAGTTACAATAATTGAAGAGGCAGGAGAAGAGAGTGTTGAGCATTAGTTCGGTCTTTTCAATATATTCACTGCATTTATCTTTTTTTTTTTTTTTTTTTAGTTTTTCCACTCCAGAAAAAATGCTGGCGGTATGAAAACCGCCATCAGAGGGTACAGACTTCTCTTCCTTTCATGCAAGAGGAAAATAAAGTCCTTTGATTGCTCCTTGCTTGCTAATGTAAAGTTCACTGGCTGCTAATGTTATTTACACATGCATGTTGAAAACTGATCAGATAATTGCTCCAACAAATTCTGTTTACCCAGGATTTACAGGGATCTGTGTGATGCACACTCAGTACATCACTCAGTTTCCCAATATGAAATTGGGATTAGAAACTATATAAATCACATTCTATTAGTGGTTATTACAATTATTAAAGATTCTTAAATATGCAGTTTAATCATATCGTAAAAATGAATTATTAATTAGGGAAAATCACAAAATGCGAACCTGCAAATAGAAGTAGAATGACTATGGCAGAAAGAAAAAAAACCAAAGATAGTACCAGTGATGAAATTCAATTTTTTTTACTACCGGTTCTGTGGGTGTAGCTTGGTGGGTGTGGCAGGAGAAGAATACTGCAAAATCTCCATTCCCTCCCCACTCCTGAGGGAAGGATATTACAAAATTTCCATTCCCACCCCACTCTGGGGCCAGCTAGAGGTGATATTTGCCAGTTCTCTGAACTACTAAAAATTTCCGCTACCTGTTCTCCGAACTACTCAAAATTTTCACTACCGGTTCCCCAGGACCTATCAGAATCTGCTTGATTTCACCCTTGGATAGTACCCATAATAATAGGCAATTTAGATGCAATCCCAAAACATCTGGAGCATCACTTGAATGTCATTGGCATTGACAAAATCACCATCAGTCAATTGCAGAAGGCAGCTTTACTTGGAGTTAGTGTCAGAAGTTTGATGAAATTTTTTTCAGTTCTCATGATTGCTAGATGGGAATTGAGGCACAAAATGTTTAATGTATTGCCTTTCCACTGATCTATAACCTGGGGTTTAGATCTTTTTGTCTTATAATCTACTGCTTGGCCATAGCAAATTAAAGTAGAGAGACCTTGATGTTTTCCACCATTCCAACCACAATCAAATGGCATTTACTCCTTCATTTAATTTCAAGAACTGTCTTCAGCAGCCATTGCTCCATCTCCATGCAAAATTGGTCATGGTTTTGCAACTGGGATCAACTGCAACTAGAAGCTATCTTTCACTATTTCTCTCTCTCAATAATAATTCCATCAACATTGAAGTTCACCTAGGACAGAGGTGGGCAAATGTGGCTCTTTTACAACCTGTGAACTTCAACTCCCAGAATTCCTGAGCCAGTTTAGTTGTCTCAGGAATTCTGGGAGTTGAAGTCCACAGGTTGTAAAAGAGCCACATTTGCCCACCCCGACCTAGGACATTCTTTGAAACCGAATCTGCTAGTCTAGATCAGTTACATTAGGGCAATATTATTGATCCATAAATGTCATTATTATTCAGAACCACTTATACTTAGACCCAAAAAAGCAGTATAAAAGATTGGGGAAATGGATAAATTAAGATGGAGCAACATGCAATATGAGGAAGTCAAAATTCTTTCTCAATCCTTCATCTGGAAAATGTACAGACATATGTCTCTTAAGTAGCAGTTGTTCTGATGGTGCGCTGCAGTCTTTACAGCTGAATAGCGAATTTCACTCAGGACTTACATGAATTGTGGCCACGTCATCCAGCCTGATGTATTGCTGATTTCACTAACACTGTAGATAACTAGTGGGGGCACTAGATTAAATCATAAGGTGGCTAGAGTTTATATCCTGAGCCATTATCTTGCAGTTGCCTTATGTGAAAGATTATACCCCTACTTGCATTTACAAGATTTTCTCCCAGGTCTACATAAGGGTAGAATCTGTCTGAAGACTTGGAGACTGCTTTCAGACCATCAGTGTAAAAGGATGGTCCTGATTAATCTCAGTAAGAATGGAGTTAGGGAAGGAGGAAAATGGAAGGTTTAGAGCAGGGTGTCAAAGTGGTGGCCTGTGGCCTGCATAGAGAATAGAATAGAATAGAATAGAATAGAATAGAATAGAATAGAATAGAATAGAATAGAATAGAATAGAATAGAATAGAATAGAATAGAATAGAATAACAGAGTTGGAAGGGACCTTGGAGATCTTCTATCCAACCCACTGCTTAGGCAGAAAACACTACACCACTTCAGACAAATTGTTATCTGACGTCTTCTTAAAAACCTCCAGTGTGTAGCATTCACAACTTCTGGAGGCAAGTTGTTCCACTGATTAATTGTTCTAAACATCAAGAAATTTCTCCTTATTTCTAGGTTGCTTCTCTTGATTAGTTTCCACCCATTGCTTCTTGTCCTGTCCTCAGGTGCTTTGGAGAATAGCTTGACTCCCTCTTCTTGGTGGCAGCCCCTGAGATATTGGAACATTGCTATCATGTCTCCTCTAGTTCTTCTTTTCATTAAACTAGACATACCCAGTTCCTGCAATCGTTCTTCATATGTTTCAGTCCCCTAATCATTTTTGTTACTCTTCTCTGCACTTTTCTAGAGTCTCAACAGGCTACACCCACCCCAGCTCCGTGAAAGGGAAAAAGGTCATGAAATGTCACGTGATGGCAACGTGACATTGTGATTTTGACATGTGTGGTTTAGAGGTGGACTCTGTTTGCCTATCAAAACCCCACATATATTTATTTGGAATTTTCAGCTCTATTTAACTGCATTTAGCCAAAGAAATATTCTTTATCCTTAGTAATCTGTTTTGATGATTGCTAATACATTGAGATCCAGTACATTTTTGTACCATCTTTGCTCATTTTTTTTTTTTTTTTTTTTTGCTTATAAATATAACCCAGGTGGTTAGAGTAGAGCCAAGAAATAATTGAAGAAATAACAATTTGATGCAAAAACTGGTAGGATTTTGCTAGGCAGGCATGTAAGAGAATAAAATCTGGTTGCAAAGCCTGTAACAGGAGGAAGTTAGGATCAAGGAGGGATAAGAATCTCTGGAGTGAGCAAGACAGGGGGAGATTAAAGGAGAGAGAAAGTGACTGCTGTTAGACAGCTTGAAGTCAATAAGGAAAATAGAATTAGGGACCTCCGGACAGAGAGGGATTTGACTCAAGATGTTGAGAGGCAAAATGAAAAAGTCTGGGATTAAACTCCACATCTAAAACTGTGTAGAAGTGAGTACAAAATACCTCCATGGCAATGGAACAGAAAGAAATACGGTACTTCCCAACAGGTCCAACTAGACTCAGGGTAATAGAAGGCAAAGGAAAGGAAAAATAGATAGATAGATAGATAGATAGATAGATAGATAGATAGATAGATAGATGGATGGATGGATGGATGGATGGATGGATGGATGGATGGATGGATGGATGGATGGATGGATAATACATACATACATACATACATACATACATACATACATACATATATATATATATATATATATACCTGTTTCCCACAAAATAAGACAAGCTTTAAGCAAGGGTTGAAATAAGGTTTCAACCCTTGCTTAAACCTTGAAATAGATCTATACTAGTCTGCCTTTATTTCTTTGTTGGTAAAATATAAATTTAACACAAAAATAGTTCATTACAAAAGCGACTGCCTGCGAAGGCTCCTGGCTTGGGGCTGAATGGAGAAAGTGGAAGCAGTATGCTCTGTCCCATATTTGGGTAGACCAGGTTGCCCTGAAAAAAAGAAACAAAACACTTATTTCATGGAAATGTTTTTCATGAAGTAGAATGGCATCTGGTAGAAAAGCAGGAGAATTTTTCTGCAGCAGGCTAATTTTAGACTTTTTCTATACTGACTATCAAGAACTGGAGGATACTTCTTTATTTCAGTAGACAGGTTTTCAGTCCCCTTGATTACAATAAGGCTTGCGGTCCCATTCAATTGAACATGAATAGAAACATTTTTCAGAGTTTCATCTACCACTGAGGTGCAAAGGGAGAAGAACAAACCGGGTAAACCATAAGGACCATAAATGTAGTTCTGACTTCGGGAGTTTGTGTATGGCAGGGAAAAGTATCAAGAAGTCCTCAAAAGATTTTCAATATAGATCAAATCTGTTTAGAAGAAAAGGCCAGTTAACAGCAACTGGTTCAAAGAATCAGAGGCAACTTAATGGAAAGAATAAATAGAAAGGTAGCACGGCCTCTTCTGAATTTCCAGCAGGCCCTCCTGTTGAGCAAACAGCTCACAGTAGCTCTGGCCATTGTCCAGAGGCATTCATAAGTAGGGAGAAGGGAAAGCAAATGCTGAAAATACATAACAGTGCGGTGCAAAATCACCCCCTTTTGTATGCATGTCATTTTATGTCAGCTTGAGAGGAAAAATGCAGAACATTGGCATGGTAATTATGCATTGGCACAACACTGTAGCCATCGTTCTGAGGGAAGCATCAAATCCCACAGAGACTTCTACTGCTGTCCCTTCAACTCTTCCTTCCATCCAAAATACGACCCCTGGTAAAAATTTGCCACCAGGTTGGGAACTAGGAATTATTGCATCATTAATGAGCTATAGATGCATGTGTAAAGTTTCATAGATCAGGAATTCAAACTGGATATCTGTCATAATCTGTCACCATGAAAATTACAATTCTGGCTAATGATTCAAAGTGCAAGGGATCATGGCTAGGTTTTCAGAAAGGTGGTTCAAAAGAGAGCAATGAAATGCAGCCATATGTAAAACTACACACTCATTAGCACTGTGCTGTAGATGTGGAGCCAAATTAACATCCATTCATTGTCATTACTTAGGTGAAGGCAGCTGATTCTTCCCTGTAAACAAATGGAGCCAAGCTTTAGATTTACAGTCCCTTCTTTCTGTGAATCTCTAGGATTATTTATTAGATCCGCATTCATTACCCTGGGAGAAACGCGTAATCAATTCTTCCAAGATCAGCATATTTCACTTCTTGCCACACAGAGTCCATTAGTGCTCATCTCCTCCTACTCAGAGAAATTCAAAAATCTAGCTACAACATCTTGATGCTTTGAAGTGCAGCAATAATAAGAAGAAAATCAGATCCATCCCTCCTGCAAATAATAATTTCCATCACCAATATGTTCTAAAGATGAAGGAAGATGAAATATTAGACTCCCAAGTGCATTCAAAAAAGTTACAATACACAGTGTAAGGGATGTAATTTTCATAAGGAAAATGGTAGAGTGAAAAGGACACAAAATGGAACTCGGTATGTTTTATAAATAGGTAACAAAGTAAGAATGGTTATCCAAGGACTGCCTTCTCTATGTTTTTATGGAGTTCTTAGGAGTCTCTCTTGTTATATTTAAAAATTTTTATGCACATTTCTTTTAGACTAGTTCTTATTGTGAGAATGTTAACAAGCTCTTTTAATAAATTACTGTACTTTTTGGAGTATAAGACACACTTCTTCCCCCCCCCCCCCAAAAGAGGGTGGAAATGTTGGTGTGTCTTATACAACGAATACAGCCATTTTTGGCCTCCCAAAACCTCACCTCACACGTCCCATTTTTGCCAAAAAATGGGTCCATTTTTCACAAAAACGGGATGCACAGAGGATTTAGGAGGCCTGCAGAATGCTCCTGGAGGCCAGGGAGGGCAAAAACCAGACACACGGAGGCCAAAAACTTTTTTTTCTTGTTTTCCTCTTCAAAATCTTGGTGCATCTTATACTTCAGTGCATCTTATACTCCGAAAAATACAGTAGTTTTGTGGAAACTTAGAAACTCTTCATTTGTATATGGGCAGTATATCTATCACAGTCTGTATTGATCTATAGAAAATTAAGTGTAGACACTTTTTGACATAAACACCATATTGAAGACATCATTTTGGGTCCATTAAGTACTTGATGGAGTTTGTTGTTATGCAGAATATCAGAATAACGGAATTGAAAGGAACCTTCTAGTCCAAGCAGGAACCCTATACCATTCCAGACAAATGGCTGTCCAATCTCTTCTTAAAAGTCTCCAGTGATAGAGCACACACACCTTCTGAAGCCATTCCCCTGGTTAATTGTTCTCACTGTCAGGAACTTTCTCCTTAGTTCCAAGTTGCTTCTCTCCTTGATTAGTTTCCATCCAAGGCATCCTACAGGTGCTTTAGTAAATAAGTTGACCCTCTCCTCTTTGTGGCAACCTCTGAAATAATGGAATATTGTTGTCAT
Source organism: Masticophis lateralis (assembly GCA_030761175.1). NCBI lineage: Eukaryota > Metazoa > Chordata > Lepidosauria > Squamata > Colubridae > Masticophis > Masticophis lateralis. The sequence continues at coordinate 14,489,223 of JAUDYJ010000005.1, read as the reverse complement.
GTCCCATCTAGTCCTTCTTTTCTCTAGACTAGCCATACCCAAATCCTGCAACTGTTGTTCATATATTTTAGTCCCCAGGTCTTTAATCATCTTAGTTGCTCTTCTTTGCACTTTTTCCAAAGTCTTAACATCTTTTTGGTAATGTGGTGAGCAAAACTGGATGCAGTATTCCAGATATAGCCTTACTAAGGCTTTAGAAAGCGGTACTAATACTTCATGTGATTTTGATTCTATGCCTGTTTATACAACCAAAGGTTGCATTAGCCTTTATCAACTGCTGGCTTACACTGCTGACTCATGTTTAAGTAATATATTAATATAAACATAAGCAACACGGTGGCTCAGAGCCTAAGACACTGAGCTTGTCGATCGAGAGGTTGGCAATTCAGCGGTTCAAATCCCTAGTGTCACGTAATGGGGGGAGCTCCCATTACTTGTCCCAGCTTCTGCCAACCTAGCAGTTCAAAAGCACATTAAAATGGAAGTAGAAAAATAGGGACCATCTTTGGTGGGAAGGTAACAGCGTTCCGTGCACCTTTGGCATTTAGTCATGCTGGCCACATGACCACAGAGACATCTTCGGACAGCGCTGGCTCTTCAGCTTTGAAACGGAGATGAGCACCGCCCCCTAAAGTCCGGAACGACTAGCACATATATGCGAGGGGAACCTTTATCTTTACCTTTACTAATATAAACATATACTTGTATATGTTTATATTTCTATGATTCAATTTGTGCTGAATTATTTTAAATTTCTACATTTTCTACTTTTAAAGTTGCTTTGACTTTCTTGCTTCAGGATACATTTCATATGGGAAGTGGTTTATAAATGACTTTACTGAATGAATAAGAACTTAATATAATTGTTCACCAGAGTGCAGTGGTTTTCTGCAGTACAAGAAACTAATACATGCCTTTTAAGCTCTAGGAAAAAAAAACATAATTTGCTGACTTTGGTTTCCTAAAAGAGATATTTTGCCTTGTTAAATGCAGACTTTAAAGTAGCAATTAATGAATAACCCTCTAATTCCCCCACAACACAGACAAACTGACCCTAAGGTGCAGTTTTTAATGAAGAAGTTTCATTGCAATATACTTGCCATTGTAATAAACTAAAACATTGGTTTAAAGTGTAATTGTTGAAAGAACATTTCTTTGTATCTGTTGTTGAAACATCATCTAGTTAATTAGCTATTCCCATCCTGTTTCTGCTAATGCAGTTCTTTCCGTCTGCCTTGTAAATGCATATTAATGTCATTCGGAATGTAAACTGTTTTAAAATTCCCTTTATTTGCAGCAGAAATATTTCCAACAGAAATTATTTTCCGCTGGAAATATTTGTAAGAAAATAAGGAATGAATTTATTGGTTGGTTTTGTTTGTTTATAAGCTAATTTGTTAGTGATACAAACTTAAGCATGGAGGAACAAAATAAATCCACGATAAGGCTCTATAATTTCAGTGGTAAAGCAGTACGAGCACTATCAGCAATGGGAGCTAAAATCTATTGAGAAATTACATCCAGGTTAGGAGATTATGCAGACCAAAATCAGCTATACCTTAAGGCTAAACTACTTTATTTATATTGGTTTTTTGTAAAAAATTTGTCTGTGCTTTACTCTCTCCTCCATCCCGTTATACTCGTGAATTAGGGAAGTTTCTATCCGAGTCTTCTGTGCATGCATTCTTCTTCTTCTTCTTCTTCTTCTTTTTTTTTTTTTTGACTTAACCATGTTTCTCCCTTGCTGTTGTGGGTCTGACCTGTCTTTGGCAAGATCATCTTCCTTACTTTCTATAGTCTGCTGATGCAGGGATGCTATTCAGCAGGTTCTGACAGGTTCTGGAAATCCGGTAGCAGAAATTATGATTAGTTCGGAGAACCAGCAAATACCACCACTGGCTGGCCTCAGAGTGGGGTGGGAATGGAGATTTTGCAATATCCTTCCCCTGCCATGCCCACCAAGCCACGCCCACAGAACCAGTAGTAAAAAAAAAATAGAATTCCACCACTGTGCTGATGTAATGTTATGCGAGGATGATCTTGGAGACAGGAGAGCCACATGGTAGGCAATGGTCAGAGAAGAGGCAATTGAGCTTTCAGAAGAAATGGGGGCATGGCAAATATCTCAGAAAGGACCTTCCTAGTTACTTTGACTATAAAGACAAAGGAGGAAGAACAGGGGTGAAATGCTCCCGGTTCGGACCGGATCGCCCTATCCGGTAGCGATGGTAGCAGGTGGTTCAGAGAACCGGTAGCAAAAATTCCTGTGCCCCCACTCCCATTCCCAGCTGAGCTGCACGATCATCAGAGGCTTTTTTTAAAAACTTTTAAAAGCATTTTTTTCTACAACCTCTTCTGATGAAAAAATGCTTTTAAATGCGCGGGTTAGCTGGGATCATCCGAGGCTTTTCAAAGCATTTTTTTCTGCAACCTTTTGGCCGAAGAGGTGGTAAAAAAAAATGCTTCGAAAAGTCTCTGACAATCCCAGCTGAGTTGCCTGATCATCAGAGAGGCTTTTCAAAGCATTAGAAAAAATGCTTTGAAAAGTTAAAAAAACAAAAAGTTGGCCTCGCAGTCACATTACCACCACCACCCCACCAAGCCACGCCCACAGAACCGGTAATAACAAATTTTACATTTCACACCTGGGGAAGAGATATACTTTCAAACTTGCAGAATTTTGTTACTGTAACTTGAAAGATAGAGCTAGTACTTCTGAATCTGAATTAGTTCACAAGGTTGATATCTACCTCCTATGGTATGACATCTAGCCATTATCATAACTAGTGGAGAGCAAACTTGCCCATTACATCAGGAGGAGACATGTGGAGTTAACCACAGACATGCTACTTCAATTGGATTCCACCCAATATCATTGCTTTTGGGCGCTACATGGTATAACATCAAGGTAATGTTAGATCCAAAGTTCATTGATATTGAAGTAATGAGGAAGAAAAAATGGTTACAGTGTTTCCCTGAAAATAAGACATCTCCTGATAATAAGCCCAATCGGGCTTTTGAGCACATGCATTAAAATAAGCCAGTTCCTCTGGTTAGGATTAGGAAGACAGAGCTGGAAATCAGGTAAAACTGCAAGAGGAGCTCTGTCTTGCTCCACACGCCCCAAAATAAGGCCAAGCGCTTATTTTGGGATTCGAAAAAATATAAGACAGGGTCTTATTTTCAGGAAAACATGGGTATCAATTCATGCAATTTTAATAAAGGTGTGTAGTATAGAGATATGAAAGCCAGGAGAAAGATCAAGGCAGCTATAGAAAAAGCATATGGTAGGTTGTTTATGTGCGCAGCCTCTGCACCGTGTGGGATATATCCATGGCAATGGAAAGGAAACATTAGAATAGCAGTAAGCAATAGTGTTTAGACTTATATACCACTTCATAGTGCTTTACGGCCCTCTCTAAGTGGTTTACAGAGTCATCTTTTTGCTCCCAGCAGTCCTCATTTTACTAACCTCAGAAAGATGGAAGGCTAAGTCAATTTTGAGCTGGTCAGAATCAAACTCCTGGCAGTGGATTTTGGAGATAGCCTGGAATACTATATTCTAACCACTATGCCACCATGGCTCATAGAAGTGGGTTACTAAATATTAAAATCTCTGCATAGGGCCTGTTTGATGTGATTGAAATAGTTGACTGGTAACATAAGGTTCTTCCTGTTGCTTGTACATACAAGACATCAAGCAAGCAGGCCATTAGTGCTATTGAGTTACAACTACACCTCAGCTAGTAGAAGATTCAAATTATTATGTGCCCATATAGTAGACAAAGCCAAGGACCTATGGAAGCTGCTACTTGGAAGAGAGGTAAGACAAGTTCATGGGGATAAATATTATACTTAATTTTTGATATTTGGTATAGCATGTATGAGTTTGCAGCATCATTATGTTACCATCAATAAATATGCCGTTGCTGATTTGAATTGCTCCATGACAGGGCCAATCAAAACACTTGGAAAGAAATAAGTTGTCATCTATAATCAACAAATCCAGACTATTTAATTATAGCAAATGTCAACTGCCAAAGCAATAGTAAGTGCTTTGTAGTTTGCAGGTAATACTTGTACTGGTGCCTGTCCTCCTCAAGTTACTTCATCTGAATTGCCACATGCTTTTCCTGAGCTATCCTTCACTAATTTCTCCTGACATTACTGAATTCTTTTCCTCAACTTCAGTGCCCTCCCTTTGACTTGTGCTTTCGTCACTGGTGTAATGTAACTGACAAGTGTGTGTATGGAAACTGACACAATTCATTGATATATATTGTTCTCTCAGAGAGCAATTTGCCCAAAGATCATAGCCTACTTAGCTATTTGTCTTACACCTAGCTGGAGAGACATAACTGCATAGCTCATCCATCAACCTTCAGAGGGATAGCTTGGTGGGAATTTGGAAATGCACGAGAAAACGAGTGCAGTATAATCAAGATAAGATAAAAGGTGACAAGTGGTAGAGCCAGCATATCTTGGTCATGGCTAGCTGTACGCTGTTGAGTCCCAGAAGTCTTTATGAGGCAATGGAGGGTCTAAAGTATCAATAGTAGTGCTGACACATTGTGCTAGTCCTTCAAACATTAACTAAGAAAGGGAGAGGTAGAATTTATAAATCCCTCAATCCTAATTATGGGGAAGGGCGATATTATTCCTGTTATAAGAGTGGTCCAACCTGGCTTTTGTGGAAGATATGAAAACTGTAAAGAAGTCTTAGCAGACAACTCTCCCACATTGCTCATGTTCTAAGGAACAAATGGAGGTTATGGCCTTATTATGGTTCATCCTTCTTAGCATCCTTGTCCACATGCATCAGTTAGGTATAGACATGGGTTTTGTAAACTATCAGTTCACAATGGTAAGGAAGTATTTTATTCATGCAGTAAGTGGCTTTTGCAATGTGGGGGTAGCTCTTCTTATAGCATCGTGTCTTAACATTGTTTTGTGATCTATCGCAGTTGCACTTTTCAGGCATTAAAGCATTAAGTCAGGTCCATAGCAAAGGAAAAAGTGGTGATCTCACTTTTATTATGATGATTATGACTGAGGCATCAACTATAATTTCTAATCCATCTTGGAGACAGATAAATGTCCCATATATTCTAGTTTAAAAACACACAGTCCCTGTGGACACTCCAGAGATCATGCGTTAGAGCAAGGATGTCAAACTCGATTTCATTCAGGGTTGTGTTTGATCTTGAGGAGTGTGTGGCTATGGGGCATGGCCAGCTTGATGTCACTTCTGTTTGGGGTGCCTGATGGCCCGAACACTCTGCCAGAGAAAACAGGCTCCTGAGCTCCATTTTTGGCTGCGATGGCCTCCTGCAACCCTCTGCCAGTGAAAACAGAACTTGGGAGGGCCACATAGATCCAACCACATTGTGGGCCAAATTCAGCCCCCAGGCCTTGAGTTTGATACCCCTGGGTTAGAGGACCTCCCGGGACTCTACTCGCAATCCCTACCCTACTCTACTCGAGATCTGCTAAAATTGGACAGCAAGATCACACAACATGAAGAAATTCAATTTGTGTTGCAAATGGTGAAATACAACCAGAATGTAGAATTTGGACTAGAGTTGTATTTCATAGAACCTGCAGAGAATCTGCAGAATTGTTATTTGGACCGTATTAATGCATAAGAGTATTAAAACATTATGAGCTCTAAGAAAACTTGATTTGGAATATTTTTAAGGAACCCTAAAAAATAAGGGGAAAAAGACAGATTCCAGATTAACAGATTCTAATGGTCTTTGTTATAAATGTCAAACAAACCCATAGATGAGTTTAAGACTCACCAACTCTGTCATAATATTGGCAATTTATGTTTCCAAATCTTTTTTTTTAAAAATAATAATAGTTGCTCAACGTTCTATCTGTTGACATCATATATTTGGCTTCATTTCAAAAGACTTTTTGCAATAATCAGCTCAGTTCTCTAGGAAACCTCTTTCTGCCAATTTTATATGTATGTAAGAGATTAAAAAAGATGGTAAGAGAACTTCCATAGTGGCAGCAAAAAAGGATTAAGGAAAGCAGATGTTCTCATCCATGTTTAATTCAGGTTTCATGCAAAACTATTTACTCATGCTTTGGCCAGCTGCACATAATGCTCATTCCCAGACATGTGGTGTTTGTCAGGAAAAAAACTCCTTCATATTGGATTGGGAATAGAGTAGGGTAGAATAAAATGGAGTGGAGTGGAATGGAATGGTTTGGAATGGAACAGAACAGAACAGAACAGAATATTCTTTATTGGTCAAGTATGAGTGAACTCAAAAGGAATTTGTCTCCGGTGCATGAGCTCTCAGTATACATATAAGCAACTAAGTGACAAATCATAAATCATAAGATACAACCAGTCGTGGGTTGCTACCGGTATGCCCTGGATTGGCGAACTGGTAGCGGCGGTGGCGGGAGGCTCTGCCCACTCGCCTGGACATCTCTGCCCATGTGCAGAAGCTTCTGCGCATGTGCAAATATATCGGGCACACACATGAGTGTGCGCATGCCCGCAAGCGAACTGGTAGCAAACAAAATTGAAACCCACTACCAGATACAACCACAAAGTGATAGTCATAAGATACCAGTAGGAATAGGTAGTAGGAAAGATGAGAAGGATAACAGTAATACAATCTGACTACATGGTTAGATATCCTTAGGCATAAGATGGTGCTGTGGGAATTATGTGTTTAGCAGAGTGATGGCATGAGGGAAAAAACTGTCTGTGTGCAATGTCCTATAGCGGCATCCTAAGAGGTGGAGTTGAAACTGTAGATATTTTCTTAGCCCTCTTTCTGGCTCATGCAGCACACAGGTCCACAATGGAAGATAGGCTGGTTGAAACTGTTTTCCTGCAGTCCTAATTATCTATTGAAATCTGTGCCTGTCCTGTTTTTGGTTACTGTACTAAACCAGACAGTTATAGAGGTACAAATGACAGACTCAATAATTCCTCTGTAGAACTGTATCAGCAGCTCCTTCGGCAGTCTGAGCTCTCTGAGTGATTTACTATCTGAAGAACCTACATTTAACCCCCAAATATGTGATACCGGTCCCATTCTGCCATGACCCAGAACAATGCGTCGCGTATTGCATGACAATTTGTGACAAAAAATTCTGGTGATACAAGTGGTTATCTTATGGATTCATATTTCAATACCCTCTTGTGGTGTTCGTGTTATGAAAATATAATCTGGCACATCAGCATGAAACAAATTAGTTTCCTTCTGCTGGATAATTATTGCGCCTTCCACTGCCATGTCACCCTATGGGGCCCGACTTGTCATTGGAAACAGCAAGGCTCAAGATTGGGAGAAGGGCTGTTGAACAAAGCTTTTCAATAGCGTACGACACGTTTAAGGTTAAGGCTTCAAGTCTGGAGCCAAGAGAAAGCTCTCTGTTTTTAATAAGCACAGAGCTCTGCCATAAATCTCCAGAGGTTTTATGGGATTTTATTTGCTACGTTATTTTGTGCAATGATAGCTTGATGAACACTGTAATAATTTCTCCTTTATGACTTTGGCCTTATGTCATTTAAGGGTGTTGGAATAATTCACCAAAAATACAGAGGGCAATAATATTTAAGATGCTTATATATCGAGAGGTTCCATTCCTTTAACGACAGCCTCACATTGCTGCTTCCGTTGTTGTTATTTCTTTTCCCAGAGTATCTCATAGCTTAAAGATGACAGGAAAATGGACCTTCTGCAATTCGTTGGGAAAATATCAAATTATAGCAATTATCCCGAGATAATATTTCAAGGATTTTTCAGGAATAAATTCTGTTACTCCCAGATTCTATTTTCCCTGCCCAAATTCTCATCAATCTCTTTTCCTAGTCTTTTAGAACTCCTCCATGTCTATAAATACTAAAAAAAAAAAAAAAAGTTGGAGTTATTATAGAAAGTTCTGCATGTAAGCTTCATTCCCGAATTTAGAGTTAGTTTTAGATGGCCAAAAAAAGTTTTAGAATAGAATAGTATAATAATAGGGTTGTAAGGGACCTTGGAGGTCTTCTAGTCCAATCCCCAGCTCAAGCAGAAGACCCTGTACCAATCTGGACAAATGGCTGTCCAGTCTCTTTTTGAAAGCCTCCAGTGATGGAGCACCCACATCTTCTGGAAGCAAGCTATTCCTCTAATTAAGTTTTTTTTTTTTAATGTCAGGAAAGTTCTCCTTAGTTCTAGGTTGTTTCTCTCTTTGGTTATGTTGGAAGAAATATCGATCTGGGTTCAGTTCCAAGTGGGGAGAAAGACACTGGAAACATGGAGGCTGCTTGGAAGGATGGTTTAATGGTGAAGCAGAACCCTACCAAGCACATGTGATTCTGGATAGTTGACTACATGGAGTGTGTGTCTCTCTCTATATATATATATATAGAGAGAGACACATGTGCACCAGCCAGCTGGTCTTCGTAGGTGCCACAGCACTGGAAATCGGCCAAAAAAACAGGCCATTTTTTCGGGCCGTTTTCAGGCTGAAAAATGGCCCAAAAATGGCCCAAAATACCCAGAAAACAGGCTGTTTTCCGGGCCATTTTTGGACCATTTTCGGGGCCATAAACGGCCCGAAAAACTGCTTGAAAACAGCCCCCCAAAACAGCCAAAAAACAGTCTTGCACACGCCAGCCAGCTGGTCTTTGGCTTTCTGGTGCTCCGGCATGTGCACATGCATACACATGTATGCATGTTCCAGTTTGGGCACTCAGTGCTGAAAAGGTTTGCCCTCATTGCTCTATTCTCTTTCACCAAATGTTACTGTCTTATTTTTTAAAAAATTGGGAGAGAAACGGAGTTTTTCTCTAGAAAATGCTATGTTACACAATTTTCCTTCAGTTCAATGGGACCAACAAAAATGTAAATATGGCTTGGGTCAAAGACTTCCAATTAATTATACCAAAATACAGAATACCAATATTATTTAATGGAATCAAGAAGTGATTTTTTTTTTAGAAAAAAAAATGCTGGAGAAAACAAAGGAAAAACAAATTGCATACCTTTTTAAAAGAGCTCATTACTGAACTTTAAAAGGCTAGCGGAACTAAACATGATGAGCATTTGGCGGTCAGATTTTAGAGTTTGTGAATTTAAATGTGAGTTTCTGATACTTATAATAATGGGACAGTCACAACATCTAGCTATGCTTGCATTTTTACATATAACTTATTATGTAGTGCAAGGATGACAGGACAGAGAGTCACTTAAATTTGGCTATTGTGCTTTGTAGAAATGGATGCAAATGTGAAAACAATTTAAACAAAAATAAAACATGAGAATAGAATAGAATAGAATAGAATAGAATAGAATAGAATAGAATAGAATAGAATAGAATAGAATAGAATAGAATAGAATAGAATAGAATAGAATAGAATAGAATAGAATAGTTTACTTGGAAGGGACCTTGGAGGTCTTCTGGTCCAACCCCTGCTTAGACAGGAAACCCTACACCACTTCAGACAAATGGTTATCCAATCTTTTCTTAAAATCTTCCAGTGTTGGAGCATTCACAACTTCTGTAAGTAAATTGTTCCACTTATTAATTCTAACTGTCAGGAAATTTCTCCTTAGTTCTATGTTGCTTCTCTCCTTGATTTGTTTCCACCCATTGCTTCTTGTCCTGCCTTCAGATGCTTTGGAGAATAGCTTGACTCCTGTTTATTTGTGGCAGCCCCTGAGATATCGGGACACTGCTATCATGACCTTCTTTTCATCAAACTAGACATATCCAGTTCCAGCAACCATTCTTTATATGTTTTAGCCTCCAGTCCCCTAATCATCTTTGTTGCTCTTCTCTGCACTCTTTCTCGACTCCCAACATCTTTTTTACATTGTGGCAACCAAAACTGGATGAAGTATTCCAAGTGTGGCCTTACCAAGGCATTATAAACTGGTATTAACACTTCACATGATCTTGATTCTATCCCTCTGTTATGAAGTCTAGAACTGTGTTGGCTTTTTTGGCAGCTGCTGCACACTGCTGGCTCCTATTTAAAAGGTTGTCCAACTATGTTGTACAGTATTTCACCAAACCTAGGGGCTTCTTTCAAACTGGAGCAAACAACTTGTTCACTAATTGTCTGCTTCTCAGCTGCTCTTTCAGATCACGCGTGGGGGGCAGAACCAGTTTGGTGATATCATATCGTCACCGCTACCGGCTTGGGAGAACCGGGCCGAACCGGGAAGAACCCACCACTGAACCAATTGCCAAGAATTTTGATCACATGACCATGGGGATGCTGCAATGATCATGTGTGAAAAATGGTCATGGGACACTTTTCTGTAAGTTTGAATGTTCACTAAACGAATGGTTGTAAATCAAGGACAAAGAATAAAACAAAGGGTTTTTTTTTAAGAAAATTAAAATTGGCTCAAAAATTATGGGAAAAATATTCAAGTCCCAATTGTATGCATGGCCATTCCCCCTGCCAACACTCACTTGATATTCTTCCTTTCTTGCCTGCCACTTATTATTATTATTATTATTTTACTTATAGCACACATTTCCACTGAAATCTGGCCATGGCTGCTAACTGATAAATCAAACTTCATGGATAAAATTATACCAAACGCTAAGAAACATTAAAAACATCATGCTAGCTTAAATCATTTACAAACAGCAAGAGTTGACAAGCAATAAAACTCACAGTTACAATCATAAAGGCCTGCATGGCAATCTTAAAAATCACATATTTCTAAGGGGGGAATGGTTGCATATAAAAACTATATTTTTTACTTTCTTCTTAAACCAAGCTGCAAGGAGTGGGAAGGGGTGGAGAGAACTTCCAAGGGATCCATGGACCTTGTGCTACTATTGATAAAGACCTGACCTTAATTGATTCTCTGCATGCTTCTCTCCAGGTTGGTCCTTCAAACTAATTCTTTATCGAATATTCAGAGAACAGTGTTTGTGTCAATACATTTTACATTCAGTGCAGATTCTAAACTAAATAAATGTGGGAATCGGACTAAAACATGACATGTTGAACTCCAGGTTTTATTTTCTTAACTCCCTGACATGCTGTTTCTTTTCCAATCTATAATCCTAGTTATAATCTTGCTAGAAACTATCTTCTTGAGAGGTTTTCTGTGAAAACTCCCTTGAAATTTATTTATTTATTTATTTATTTATTTATTTATTTATTTATTTATTTTTGCGATTTATATGCCGCCATTCTCCCAAAGGACTCAGGGCGGCTTGCAACAGCAATCAATAATACAAATCACAAAATAACAAAATAAGTTTTAAAAAAAACCTTAAAAACCATATTTAAAATTATTAGAGTTTGTGCAACCCCTAACAAATCAAGTTATTTGACAGAAGAGCCATGTCTTCAGTTTGCGGTGAAAGGAGAGGAGGTTGGGGGCTATCCTGAGTTCATTGGGCAAATCATTCCAGAGGGTCAGCACTACGACAGAGAATGCTCTCCCCCTGGGGGCCACCAGTCGACATTGTTTGGCCGACGGCACCCTGAGGAGGCCTGCTCTGTGGGAGCGCATGGGACGATGGGAGGAAGGCAGAAGATGGTCCTGCAAGTACCCCGGGCCTAAGCCATGTAGAGCTTTATAGGTTAGCACCAGAACCTTGAAACAGACCTGGAGAGCAACTGGCAGCCAGTGCAGCTCGCGCAGGAGAGGTGTTACACGGGAGTAACTCCTGTAACTGCCCACACGGCCGCATTCTGGACCAGCTGGAGTCTCCGGATGCATCCCAAGGGCAGCCCCATGTAGAGGGCGTTGCAGTAATCCAGCCGAAAAGTAACAAGGGCATGGGTGACTGTGGTGAGGGCAAGATCATATCTATGATCCTGAACCAATCCAGTTAAGTCCAGACCACCTTTTGAGGTTTTAGTGGACTGGATTGGTTCAGGATCATAGATATATTTCAAGAAAGTTTTCATAGAAATGTTCTCAAGAAGATGAGTTTTTGAAGCCTTAGTATGATTTTGATCAATCTTGGGCATTTTGGAATACTGCATCCAGTTTTGGTCACCACCATGTAAAAAAGATGTTGAGACTCTAGAAAGAGTGCAGAGAAAAGCAACAAAGATAATTAGCTGACTGGAGGCTAAAACATATCAAGAATGTTTGCTGTAACTGGATATGTCTAGTCTTATGAAAAAAAGGACTAGGGATGACATGATATTAGTGTTTCAATATCTCAGGGGCTGCCACAAAGAAGAGGGAGTCAAGCTATTTTCCAAAGCACCTGAAAGCAGGACAAGAAGCAATGGGTGGAAAGAAATCAAGGAGAGAAGCAACTTAGAACTAAGGAGAAATTTCCTGACAGTTAGGACAATTAATCAGTGGAACAACTTGCCTCCAGAAGTTGTGAATGCTCCAAAACTGGAAGATTTTAAGAAGAGATTGGATAACCATTTGTCTAAAGTGGGGTAGGGTTTCCTGCCTAAGCAGAGGGCTGGACCAGAAGACCTCCAAGGTCCCTTCCAACTCTGTTATTCTGTTCTGTTCTGTTCTGTTCTGTTCTGTTCTGTTCTGTTCTGTTCTATTTTGAAGTGATGGCCATTAAAAAAAAAAGGCCCCCTCATCTGATTTTAAAAACTGCTAATTTCTTGTGTAGAAAACTGTTTTCAGGATGTGTCAAGAAATTCCCATTAGAAGGATGGAAAACTACATACGCAATGAACATTTTTCCATTATGAAAAATTCTGGAACAAGCCATCCTGGGTATTCTTATGTCCAATACCCTGTTAAAATGCTTTCTTTATAAACTTGCATCAAAATCCAAGGCAATCTAAACAGACCAATATGGCAAATAAGCCACACACAGTTGAAGGGAACTAGTTATTATTTTCCTCTTGGAGACACAATACTTGCAATTTTAAACCCTACATGCTTCGTATTCATTTGACCGGTTGATAGTAGATGCCCCTTTCCTTCTGGCGACTGTAGCACTCATTGCATCCTGACCTTAAGTGGCTGATAACCATTTGTTCTTAATTAATTGAATGATTAAAAACATTGTTGCTGTGATTAAATGCCTTACGTCTCAGGCAACATGTGCAAAGTAATGTTATTATGTATTATTATTTAGACCATGAGATCTAGGCAGATACTACATAAGCCTATTTAAGACATGATTCCAAACAACTAGTAGAATAGCCTCCTTAGCAGAAGCTATACACATGGTGCTTCAACATTTTTGGAAAGGAAAATGAATCGGAATTGAAAAACTCAGTCTCTCTGTCTGACTCTGAAATGAAAAAACTCATTCATGCAAGAAGTGGGTAAATTGGTTATATTTTTTATAATGCCAAGCCATCCCATTTTAGCAACCTTAAATGTTTCTTAAAGCACTGCATGAAGGTTTATATATATTTTCATAGCAATTTTTATTTTGCACATTATGGCGCACCGCCGTGTTTACCACTTAGTCGTAGACCTTCTCTAGTTACATTCCTTTTTTGCCCTAATTTCCCATCTTATGTAAGTATTTGCAGGCAGACTTTTCAAATAAAATAATTTGGGTGGCTGATTTTCCTTAATGCATTCTTAACATATGTCTTGATTAGAGGGTGACATTTCACAATGCCACCCTGAAAGCCTGTTTCTTCCATCAAAGCGAAGTAGCCTCTCTGGATTTAAATATATACGGAACACGTTTTTGCCTAAAGCTGTTTCTAAGGGATGCTATTAATCAAACTTAAACTGTCTAAGTTAGTTAGTTATTAGTTAGTTAGTTAGTTAGTTAGTTAGTTTATTAAATTTCTATACCGCCCTTCTCCCAGGGAACTCAGGGCGGTTCACAGCTATATTAAAACAATCAGACACAAAAATTAAACCTACTAAAATAAGTTAAAGCTATTTGGCCGTAAATTTAAAACCCCTTACTAAAACCCCTTTAAAACCAATTTAAAATCCATTTAAAATTAATCTATTCAGTCAGGCCGGCTTGATGAAACAACAGTCTTCAGAGCCCGACGGAAGGCGCGGAGGTCAGGAATCTTTCTTATATCGGGGGGCAGTTCATTCCATAAGGCAGGAGCTCCCAGATAGAAGGCTCTCCCCCTGGGGGCCACCCGCCGACATTGTCTGGCCGACGGCACCCTGATGAGGTCCTCCCTATGAGAGCGTATCGGGCGGTGGGAGATATTCACAAGTACAAGGACTACAAGTATAGGTAGTCCTCAAATGAGGACCACAATTGAGCCCAGAATTTCTTCTGCCCCATTTTATGACCAAATTACTACAGTTGTTAAATTAGTAACATGGTTGTTAAGTCAATCTGGCTTCCCCATTGAGTTTTGCTTGTCAGAAGGTTGCAAAATGTGATCGCATGGCCCTGAGACACTGTCGTAAATACGAGCCATTTGTCAAGGATCTGAACTTTGATCGCGTGACCATGGGGCTGCTGCAATGGTTGTAAGTGTGAAAAAGTGTGAAAAATGATCATAAGTCACTTTTGCAGTGCCGTTGTAACTTGGGACAGTCACTAAATGAACTGTTGTAAGTCAAGGACTACCTGTAATAAACAAAAATGTACATATGAAGTACATAAAGTTAAAGTTTGAGCTAGGGGGGCAATAATGTGGTGGAATGATGAGCTAAAAGAGAAGAGGGGTTAAAGAGGCATGCCAGCATGGAGTCTCTTCATGGGAGGAAACATCACAGACCAGTGAAGACTACTGCAGCCAGTCTGATAAGATTCCTGTAGTAGAAGTGATCAACAATAAAGTAACTGTGTTGACCTATTCAAGTTGTTCTGGTTCCTTGCGCCTAACAAATAATGTATATTACCTAAAGGGTCACCAGATGGATGGATGGGGGCATTTGGGGGCATTTCCGCTTTTGCCTAAAAACAAATAGCAATAGTACTTAGACTTATATACCGCTTCACAGTGTTTTACAGCCCTCTTTAAGCGGTTTACAAAGCCAGCGTGTTGCCCCCAACAATTCCCATTTTACCCAACTCGGAAGGATGGAAGACTGACTCAATCTTCAGCCTGGTGAGATATAATCTGCCAAACTGCTGGCAGCCAGTGATCAGCAAAAGTAGCCTGCAGTACTGCACTCTAACCACTGCGCCACCGTGCCTCTATGTAGGAGTTCATGATGAATTTCAGTGAGGAAATTTATATTTGATTGACCTCTCCTTTTTTTTTTAATAAACTCCCCTTCTATTTTTTTTTCTTAAAATAGATTAAATCATGATATAATGATTGAAAACTAGTAACAGAAAGCTTTGGGAATGAGAATTGTAAGTATTGATTCTTCTATCATTGCTGGCTGTCAATCAGAGAAACCTGCCAAATTGCAATTATTAATAGTGATAGGATAACCAGTTTAGTTTAGCAACTTTGAGGAATTCCATCTGTAATAAGGGTTGCCAGGGTTGCATTGGTCCTTCCCTCCAAGGTATTTCAATCCTGAAGTGCCCCACAGCTGGAATGAACAGCAACTGGAAAATTAGGTCTCTTTACAGCCAATACCCCTTCAGTAAAATCCAGTTTCTCACTGCCTACCAGATAGACTTCTTTTAAAAACCTCACCCCACTCTGGGTCCGGCTAAACTAAAAAAAGGTAAATCAAAGAAAACTGCTGGGAATACAACAGCTACTTGCCTTTAAAGTGCAGATTTGGATGTATGAATGCTTATGCATCTTCCCCTTCAGATACTTCAAAAGTATTATTTCACCCCATTATCTTTTCTCAAGGCTAAATCATACATCCAATGCAGATCCCTCATATTCTGGATGTAGACTGTTTCAACTCCTCCCCTTAGGTTGGCACTATAGGCAAAACAATTAAACATGGGGACAATTCCCCCCCCCCCCCCCCATGGCATCACTCTGCTGAACACCTGATTCTTAGAGTGATGTGTAAGACAATTCATTAAGAATTGTCATAATGAAGCACCTGAGGGTAGACAAGAAGCAATGGGTGGAAACTAATCAAGGAGAGAAGCAACTTAGAGCAAAGAACTAAGAATCCTTTTATTCATACCCATTTCATGTATTCATAATTACGTTTATACTTATATCTGTTATCTAATACGTGCTTGATGAAAACAAATAAATGAAATAAAAAATAAATAAAAATAAAAGGAGAAATTTCCTGACAGAACAATTAATCAGTGGAACAACTTGCCTCCAGAAGTTGTGAACACTCCAACACTAAGCAGGAGGTTGGACTAGATGACCTCCAAGGTCCCTTCCAACTCAGTTATTCTATTCTGTTCTATTTTGTTCTGTTCTATTTTGCAGTACTACACGTTATGCATAATGTGTGGCTCCACACTACACAATGTGCAAAATATGCAAGATGATGCAATTTCAGCTGTTCTGTTCTGTTCTGTCCTGTCCTGTCCTGTCTGTGTGTTCAATATTCCCCAGAACAACTGGCTGTTCTGGGAAGCTTTCATCAATGGCAAAGAAAAATGTGGGAAAAAAAGATGGAATAAGTCTTTTTCTGGACGGATCCTTTGATCATGGGATCAAAGAATTGAAAAAGGACCTGGAAAACTCCTGTTACAAGTATTGACACCAAACATGCTGTTCCCCATCTGCCTCTTTCCTCCTTCCATTTTTGGTGGTTAGAAAGCAATGTTGCAAGCAAACTCTGCCCACAGACTGGAGTTCGATCCCAACTAGCTCAAGGTTGACTCAGCCTTTCAACCTTCCGAGATCAGTAAAACGAGGACCCAGATTGTTAGGGGGCAATATGCTGACATTGTAAACTACTCAGAGAATGTTGTAAAGTACTATGAAGAGGTATATAAATCTATGTGCTATTGTTTTTGCTGTTTGTTGTGGACAGGATCACAACAGGATCACACCGGAGGTTGTGCTCAACGCAAATTTTGGCCAGCGTAGTTTTCAGGGGTAGAAGCATTTTAGTGGTGCCATGCAGAAAAACATTCTGATAGAAGTCCTGCCTTTGTGGCTTTTAACAGCTGCATAATTGTATTATGAAAATATTATTTGAGGTACCGTACAGAAACTGCTACACTAGCAGTCTTTTTAACTCCGGATTTACATCTTTGTTAATTAATATAAGCGAACATAATTATTTCCATGATTTCATCTGAAAGAAAACTCTTCTTTTGTGATCAAAGAAATCTTCTTTACATTAACAGTTTCCCAATGAGGAAAAAAGAAATGCAATGAATAGAAGGGAAGAAAAAAAATATAGCTGTGAAATGTCTTTAATGGCAGTAAGACTGACAATTAAAAGACTTAATTTTCATCGTATGGCACCTGCCTTAGAATATTGCCATTATTTGAAGGAAATATTTTGCATTATTGATAGCTGAACTGTCTGCAGATTCATTCAGTGCCAGAGAGACATCTGTGATGTTATATGACCTGATCACAAAGTCTTTTACAGTTTGTTTTTTCTATTACTCCTTTCAAAGATTTATAAGCCAACTGTCTGCATAAAGCTTCTGAAGATGGCTTATAACAAAATTCAAACTATAAGGCTACAATAAAACTAAGACAGCAACAAAAGGAGATGAAATCTGCAACTGAAACTAGTTAGTGATATATAGTCCAGTATAAAACCTTGTTCATTTTACCAGCCATATTAGCAAAGCAGAATTCTAATACATTAAAAAAAGAAGTTGAAGAAAAAAGTCTGATATTTATTCAAAAAATTTTCTAAGGTGGGATGCAAGTAGAGAGATGGAATATATTTTAATTTACATGGCCTTTTACATAAATGTCTTAAAATAATCTTTGAAGTTGTATGTTTTCTGCATAAAAGCGTCCATGTTAGTTTCTTACCGAGAATACTCCAGTCAACCACCGTTGCATTATTCTAGAACCGAATTTCTCAACCTTGGCAACCTGAAGATGTGTGAACTTACAAGTTCCAGAATATGTTCTGGAACTTGTAATGGTACGAACCGGCTGAATATCACACCAGAGGTGATATTCAGCCGGTTCGTACTAGTTCAAGCAAACTAGTAGTGGTGACTGCAGGTGGACCCGCTCCCACCCACCCAGGCATAATGCCATCCTATTGAGCCACGTTTTTCCCGTATTTAGCCACCATGTGCGCGTGGGGCAAGCCCACTTCTGTAGAACACAGGAATCAAACTCGTGGTGTGACGTTGCCATCACGCGATCTTTTTTTCCCTTCACGAAGCTGGGGTGGGTGTGGCCTGCATATGACGCATCCGGCCAGTGGGCCACCAGTTAACACCCCTGTTCTAGACATTTTTCCAATTTCCCAATCTGATCCATAGCCCCAGGATTTTCTCATGGTTTCCCATCCGAGTACTAATAGCATTTTGGGGAACTTGCCAATATCAGCTTGGATAGTTTCCCTGTTATGATTGTATCTACATTTTTAAGCGCAGTGTATATTTTGATCGCACATGATTTTGATATATGCAGGGCTATATTTTACATTACTGGGTTTGGAAGAAGAATGCACGAAACTACAATCTGATTTTCTCCCTTAGAAGTTCTTATCAAAAGGCAAGGCAATTTTATATTATTCAGTCTTCTGAGCAATCATCTTAGATATGTTTTACATATTGCATGACCTAGATGTACAGCTACAGTATTTCAAAAGGAGTAAATAGCAGATGCAATTTTCAATGTATAAACAATACAGAACTGATATAAACAAGATTTCAATTGTAAATGTACAAAGCATGTCAATTTTACCTATTTTTAAGGATGAGTCTGTTCTAGTTTCTTCCTCATTCTGTAGATTAAGACACCTATACAAATGTATAAATTCTATTCAACTTTGTGATCTCAATTTCCCTATTGCATGCATTCAGCATTCAACATTATCAATATCAATATCTGAATAACCTTTTGATCAGGGAATGCAGAGAACTATGTCATTTGGAAACAAAATTGATTTACAATTTTTGATCTCCATATTAATTCGGGAATGCTTGTTAAACAGCACTTAAAATGCAGACCGAACTATATTCTTTCCATCCAGCCTTTAACAACTTCAAATATTATAAGTTGAGACTCAGTTCTCACATTAAATCTTTGGCTTTATTTGGTGCTGCCAGGGGTGAAATCCAGCAGGTTCTGACAGGTTCTGGAGAACTGGTAGCAAAAATGTTGAGCAGTTCGGAGAACCGGCAAACCAGCTGGCCCCAGAGTGTGGTGAGAATGGAGATTTTGCCGTATCCTTCCCCCAGGAGTTGGGTGGGAATGGAGATTTTGCAATATGCTTCCCCTGCCATGCACACCAAGCCACACCCACAGAACCAGTAGTAAAAAAAATGGATTTCACCACTGGGTGCTTCCAAAAAGACTCCATATAGCACAGCCTTGGGGGTGGGGGTGGGGTACCTGTACCTACCTCAGAAGTGGTTCAGAATAAAACATTCTGAAAATTATAGCCAGCTTTTTTTTTGACATTTTCTTCTTCGGTTGAGGTGAAATGCAGTCCCTCTATTCCTTTAAATACGTGCAGGCAAATACATTTTTCTGTTGTCTTAGAAATAATGTTACTTTCCTAAACTGTACAGGGAGGTCAGGACATTTTCAGTTGCTTCTCTGTAGAGAATTAATGCTTCTTGGTTCTGATTGTTATTTGAAGAGGGCTCATCTTCAGAATTCTCAATACAGAATTGAGATTCTCAATACAGAATCATGCTCCAAAATGTATTATCTGTGTCAGCATGTGTCATATGCACAGAACTGTGTCCCATCCTATCTGTTGAAATAATATATTAGTAGCTAAGTTCACTACATATAGGCTTTGACTTACAACCTGTCATTTAGGGACTGTAGGAAGTTACAATGGCATTGAAAAAGGTGACCTGTGGTGATTTTTCATAGTTACAACTGTTGCAACATCCCCACGGTCATGCGATCAAAAGTCAGACATTGTTGTTGTCTGCCAGCAGCCTGTAGACAGCGACGAGGCTGAGGAAGAACAGGGGCCCATCCTGGAGCCTGGGGAAGGTCTGGATGAGGGCTCTACGTCAGAGGTAGAGATGGGGCCAGGGCCATCGGGGTGTGAGGTGAGGACTCCAGAACCTCCAGAGACTGATAGGAGTGAGGCAGAGGAACAGGAGGAGCCTGTTCCTAATGCACACATGAGAAGAGCTGCCAGAAGGCAAGAGCAGCTCAAGCAAAGTGGACAATTTGGGAGTAGGGCCAAAAGATGAGTGGCCATAAGGCTTAAGCCCATAAGGCTTAAAACAGACCAGCAATGGCATTTGGGCTTTGCTGGAAAACAACGTTGGTAGCTTCGTCTTCTTCTTCGTCTATGTCTTGTATTTATTTTTGTATCTGTGACTTCTGAACGTTTGCCAAGAAAGGCCTTTGGCAGTTTGCCTAATTGGACCAAGGTTTGCGATAGGTCTGAGGAATTTGTGTTGGGAGGAATTTGCTTCAATTTAGTTGAACGACGCTGGGAATGAAGTAATTCTCAGCTGTTCAAATAAAGTTTGTTTGTTTTTTCACTGACTGATTTTCCTACTACTTATTTGGGCCTGGGTCACAACAAACATTTGGCAGCTGGCTCACATTTATGATGGCTGCAGGGTCCTGGGTCATGTGATCATCTTTTGTGATTTTCTGACAAGCAAGGTCAGTGAGGAAGGTTGATTCACTTTACAACCATGTTACTAACTTGATTCACTTAACTGTGTCGTAAAATGGGGCAAACTCAATTGTCTCACTCAGCAACAAAAATATTGGGCTCAACTCTGCTTGCAAATTGAGGACTGTCTTTATAGAAGAGGTAAAAGGTAAAGTTTTCTCTGTCAGTCATGTCCAACTCTAGGGCACAGCGGTCAACTCTGTTTCTTGGCCAAGGGAGCCAACATTGTCTGAACACAATTTCCATGGTTATGTGGCCAGCATGGTTATATGCCAAAGGTACTAAGAATGCTGTTAGCTTCCTACCAAAGTGGTACCTATTTATCTACTTGCATTAGCATACTTTCTAACTGCTAGGTGGGCAGGAGCTGGGGCAAGTAACAGCTTGGATTTTGAACCAGGGCTGTCAGTACTCCAGCTGACAAGTTCAGCATCATTAACCACTGAGCCATCGAGTCCCCTCTATATAGAAGAGGAGCAATTGCGTTTTCCCCCAGAAACCGTCCCCAATAGACCACCTGAATTCAGAACATCTCCATGTTTAAGGTGAAAGTGGCCTTTGATATTGTCTTCAGCTATTTACATATATCACTGACATTGTTGATATAGAGTAACCATTGCAAGGAAACATTTCCCTATGACTATCATTAAGTGTTGTACCTTATGATTCTTGACGAAAGTATCTTTTCTTTTATGTACACCAAGATCGTATGCACCAAGACAAATTCCTTGTGTGTCAATCACACTTGGCCAATAAAGAATTCTGTTCTGTTCTATTCTGTTCTGTTCTGTTCTGTTCGTCCTACAGATTAAGGAGCTTTGTCAATCATTATGGTCTTGTGCTTAACCAAGAATTAGCTTGAATCTTCTCTGTGGCAGGAGGGTATCAATCTGATTCAGTGGAGAAGTTTGAAGGGGAGAAAATGTCTCCAAATGATGGAGTTTTTCACTCTGATGTAGTGCTGTATTTTTTTGTACTGCCGAGGCTCTTAATGATTCTCATTAACTGTGAATTCCTGTGGCGTTTAAGTAAATTTAAAGAATTAGACTGCACAGAGACATCTGCAGAGGAATAAAAAATCATGGTGGCAGCCATGGTTGTACAATGAATGACCCACCTTGTTTTTATACGTGGCATGTGTAAACAAGGGGCAAGGCTTGGATGGCACAGTGGCAGCTGCCATGGTGTAACCATGCGTTCTATCTATAGAAACCTTTTGAGTTACAAATCACCCGTGATTTGGAATGAGAATAAACTCTAAAGAGCCGAGGTGGCGAAATGGTTAGAATGTAGTACGGTAGGCAACTTCAGCTGACTGCTAGCTGCAGTTCAACAGATTAAAGCTGAAGCCTGGATAGCCCAGCAGGAGCCTGGATAGCTCAGCAGACTAAAAGCATTGTGATTAACTCCATCTGAAATTACTGCAAGTTCGAATCTCACCAGGCTCAAGGTTGACTCAGCCTTCCATTCTTTCTAAGGTAGGGAAATTGAGGACCCAGTTTGTGGGGGCAATAAGCTGACTTTGTGTGTGTGTGTGTGTGTGTGTGTGTATTGTGAGGATCTCTCAGAATGCAGCACAAAATTTGTTGGCTGCCAGAATGAATAGAAGGAAATAAAAAACCCAGAAAGTAGTGAATGAGATTTCATTCAATTGTGGTTCCAGAAACATCTTGGTTACGTAGGAAAAACCTGGCTTGAAGGAAACACACACACACACACACACACACACACAAAACATAGATAGATAGATAGATAGATAGATAGATAGATAGATAGATAGATAGATAGATAGATATAGATATAGATATAGATATAGATATATAGATATCTGTGTAAGTTTTCATGGGTATATATGTGTGTAAGGTAATATCTCGGGTTTCTTCCCGTGTAATTGTAAACATATCTTTAGAAGGATAGCAGCGACATTTCGATGAAATCACATTCATCATCTTCTGGATGATGTTCTCGGTTTGGTGCTTATGGGCAAACAGTTTGACATCAGTAATAATGTCGGCTGGCAGACCCGCGGGGGACGGCCTTCTCTGTGGCTGCCCCAGCTCTCTGGAACCAATTACCTCCTGAAGTCTGGACCGCCCCTATCCTATTGGCCTTCTGCAAAGCGGTGAAGACCAGGCTCTTTCAACAGGCCTGGGGCCGTTGATCTTGTTATAGTGATCTTGCGAGACCCGGCCACGAATTGGAGTGTATGTGTTTTAACATTTAATGTTTTAATGTTTTAATGTCTTCTTTTAACTTTTGTATGGGATATTGTTGCATTGTTTTATTCGCCATTGTAAGCCGCCCAGAGTCCCTTGGGAGTGGGGCGGCATAGAAATGCGACAAAGTAAATAAATAAATAAATAAATATGGTTCTGCATCAAGGAGCAAACATAATTGCAGTAGAAAATGAAATGAGGATTAACGTTTTAAATTATTGGTCAAAATAATATTCTTTTCGCTGGTTTGGTTTAGTAGATAATTTGATTCCTAAATAGAGAGGTTCTATTGTGCCATGCCTGAACCAATACAAATATTCACAAGAAACATAATTAGCTTTGGGCTATTACTAGGCCAAGGCAGAGCTAAGGCAGAGAGCCTTAGATATATTGAAGGGCAAGAATGACAGACTTGTCTGCCAAGATGGATTTATCTTGGTAGTCTGCCTATTAATTCCATTGCAGCTACATGTTTAAGTAAAATTTCACAAGTCAGGAGAGCTATGCCAGGGCGCTTTAGTGCATTACCAAAAGCTGTATTAGAATATAGATGTAGGGATATCCCATAAAAAAGATCAGTGTCAATTCACAAAGCATCCCTGGCCTGCTCTCAGGTTGCCATAAGCAAGGGGTGATGGGAAACTGACGAAACGGCACAGCAGCCAAAGACAGATGCACATTCCAGACTTCTCTCTCCCAAGGCCGTATCTCAGGGTTACGGTGGCTGGAGGGGAATGGTCTCTACAACCTGCAAATTGCTCCATTGGTGATTGTGATTGATGACACATCCTGGGGGAAGTGGGGAGAAACAGGGTCATGATTGGGGTGTAAATTACATAGGGTCAGAGCTGACTTCACTTGGGAACGTGCCGACATGAAGCTCCTAATAAATAACTGGATTTCTTTTGAAGCTTGGCTCAAGGCTCATGATTTAATTAGGGCATCCATTGGAACCCTGACAATCAGCTTTGTCCAGGGCTCATCCCTTCTTACACAGTATTTTTTTTTTATATAAAGGTATCCGATATCTTTGATAGATCACAATATGTCATAAATACATGTCCAGGCATTCAAATTCTTTCTGTTTCTAATAGGTATAGCCTGGTAACGTTGAAGTAATTTCATTAAATGCCTTTAAATATTATTATTCACAATGTTATCGAATCTGAACTTAGTATTGATATTGTTTTACTGTGGCTTTTAGTTTTTAGCAAGTTGATGAACTGCATGTATGTGTACCTTTAACCGTAGCAATAACAAATCTGAATACCTCATGAAAAGACCCTTCAATCCCAGATAAGTAGAATGAAAGCAGATTACACTTGACTACCATTTTTCTTAATATAAAGCTTTTCCCCCTCCTTTTTTCCGGATGCCTGTTTTGCTCTCCAAGAATTGTGTGAAGTCTAACTAATGATGTTGAAAATGACATAGTTAGAGCTCAGCTCTATCTGCCCCCGTTGGTCATTTTTGAATTCTTTGGGCTCATCCCTCCCCTCTAAATGCTGGAAACCTCCTTTGATGATGATTTTTGGTCTGAGATGCAGGAAAGATTGGCTGTCTGGCTTTCACAGAAGCATCTACTTCTATAATACCTGACAAGAATTTTGCAAAGTGGCATTCAAGCATCATTTGGAATGCTCTCATATAGAGGCCTGGTGTACTTCTTAAAACACATTAAACTTTTTTTTAAAAAAATGCCTAGTGGTTTTTTGTTTTTTGTTTTTTTGAAAGAATTGTAGACCCATGTTATAACTTTGTTAAAAAAAACAGGATTGCAATGCTATTAAAGAGAAAATTGACTTAAAAGAAGAAAGACAACCAGATTTTCCTAGCTGTGTTTGAAATAAGTGCATTGCCAATTTTCTCCTATTTTTGCCAACTTTTTTGATGCTGGGGTGTGGGATGGGAGCTCTTAATGATTTCCATTTTTATTACAATTTTATATTCTCAATGGGATACTTTTGGGTGCTTTTAACTGTAGCCACTCTCTGCTTTCAATGTTGTTTTATTTTTTTTTACCAGTACTTAACCACTTTGAGATGTTTAGTGCAGGGATGAAACGTAAAATTTGTTACTACTGGTTCTATGGGCGTGGCTTGGTGTGTGTGTGGGGGTAATGTGACTGAGTGGGCACGGCCAATTTTTTTTTAACTTTTCAAAGCATTTTTTCTAATGCTTTGAAAAGCCCCTCTGCCGATCAGGCAACTCAGCTGGGATCATCAGAGAGGCTTGTTAAAAAATGTCTCTCTGCTGATCAGGCAACTCAGCTGGGATCGTCAGAGACTTTTCAAAGCATTTTTTTTTACCAAAGAGGCCAAGGGTTTGCAGGAAAAAATGCTTTGAAAAGCCTCTGATGATCCCAGCTGAGCCGCACGATCATCAGAGGCTTTTTTTTTTACTTTTAAAAACATTTTTTCATTGGAAGAGGTTGTAGAAAAAATGCTTTTTAAAGTAAAAAAAATAAAAAGCTTCTGATGAGTGTGCTGCTCAGCCGAGCATGGTGTGTGTGTGTGGAGGGGGGGTGCAGGGATTTTTGCTACCGGTTCTCCAAACCACCCACCGCCATCGCTACCAGATCGGGTGATCCGGTCCGAACCGGGAGCATTTCACGCCAGGTTTAGTGGTTAGAGTGAAATTGATCAGTGATTCGGCCAGTTTCTCTCCCAGGCTGAGTGATAAGTCAGAGAAAAAAGGGACATGAATGAAGCAAAAGAGAAAGGCCCCTCCCCCTATGCCCCCCCGAAAACCCCCCATTTCATCATACAACTATGGCTCAGGTTATAGAGTTTAATCAAAGGTCTACTGAATTTCTGAAACCTATATTCCAAATAGCCATATTAATGGGGCAGAGGAAGACCCAAAATCGTCTTGGAGGGAACTGTTTTGATCTATTGTGACAGCTCTTTCCCACCTCACAGTATATCCTAGTTTCACATTTGGCCAATTTGTCATGTTCCTCGTCTATCATTTTTTATTTATGGTTTACTTATAGATACTTTAAGAGATCTGACATCTCATCCCCCCCCCTCAAATTTTATTGTTATTTCTCCATAACTCATTTTTGGATCACGAAGAAAGCAAGAATTCAAAATGCCACATGCATTACTGTGATGGCACCCTGATTGATAGGAAGGATAATATGCATAATTTCTAGGGTTTAAAAATATTATGCTATAGCTGTCATTCCGGAATCTGTTCATGGTAACCAAGGCAACACAACTCTAAAATTGGAGGGATGGACAAAGTATGGGAAGAGATTTCACTAAAAAAAAAAAACTTATAAGGCATAACATAATTAGGTGCATCTCTTAAAGAGGGCGTAAGAAGATGTTTCTTCAGGTCCTGGATTTTAGATTACTTCTAAGAATGTTTCAAGAACATCTAGCCAATATATATTTGTTTCTGTTCCTGCTATTACCCTGTTTCCCCCAAAATAAGACATCCCCTGATAATAAGCCCAATTGGGCTTTTGAGCGCATGGCAATAAGGCCAAGCACTTATTTCAGGGCTATATATATATATATATATATATATATATATATATATATATATATATATATATATATATATATATAAATAAATAAACAAACAGGATCTTATTTTCGGGGAAGCATGGTAGCTTCGCCCTCACTCTAATTTTCACATATTTGGCAGATGGTTTAAATCTCTCTGTGTGTGACCATTTTCTGCCATCTAGCAATCAATAAATTCATCAGAAGTTCTAGGAAATAAAGCATTCAAATTTAACACTTCTACCTACCAGCAAACTAGCAAAATGTGGTTTAATCCATAATTTTAATAACAAACTGAGACATTAAACCATCTCAAAGCAGCTGACCCTGCTACCGTTGGCATTATCACAACATTTTTAAATTCTTCTTGTTGCACATCCCATTATCTTGTGAGTATTGACCTTTTTCAAGTGTCTTGAACTCCACCTGCTCTATTCCCAAATGTTTTGTTGCTGAAGAACTGAAGAGGGCTTGCAAAAGCAGTTGGCTAGATTTATACCAAAGCTTTCCCAGGAGGCAGATGTGTTCTGCTGAAGAATAACCTACAGTATCTTCTTGATCAACATGAAAGGGTTGGCAAGGAAGTGGTGCCCTTGACTTTGTACCTCTTATTTAAATTAAAATTCCTCCTGGAGATCTAATTTCTGAACAAAGCTATATAGGTAGATCTTCCTTCTTTCTTTTATGGGTGACCTTATCTTCAAACTATTTTAGCTAAATTATCATCCCATATATTCCTGAAGGCTGTATACATGGTAAGACTCAAAAGCCTCTGAAGTAGGCTTATGATTTTAGGAGAAACCTAACAACATATTTTTTTGAAGGTTTCTTATTGTTGGTTCTTACAATTCATGCATAGAGAAGTTTGTGAAATATATTTTTTTTATTTCCTGATCAATAATACCTCAATCATGAATAAAATAAAGGGAAGGTTTTCCTATTTGGAAAAAAACTGCTATTATATACCAGCATATATTAAACTGATCAATCCTAATTTTTTAAGAAAGATCTTTCTTTACTGGATTACTCTGTTTCAGGTTATCCACTACAGCAGAATCGTTTTTGAATTATTCTTGTCTTTTGTCAGAGAGCCCTCTACTGACTCAAAATGTATTCTGTGAGAGGCAATGTTTTGTTAAAGTGTCTTTTTAAAACCTATAGATATACCCTGATCAGCTAAACTATCTTTGCAAATCAAAACTGCTAATAATAATCATATTGGGTTTTTTTTAAAAAAAAAAACCAGTTGTAATCAAAGGACTGTGTAATGTTATAAATAGATTTTCGGAATTTTTTTTCCTCAGTGCTAACTAAAGTCCCTCCAGAATTTTTTTTTTCCTGTTATTGATTGAGCTATATATTTTCCTTGTTTGTCCTTTACAATATAACCACATCTAATTAGTGTGCAGGTGTCCTGTGAATCTTTTATTGCTGTCTTTTACTCACTTGGCTGGATGTACATTCATATGTTTACTGAAGAACAGAAAAAATAGAGCCTAGAGATGGAATGATGACATAGCAGAGAATAATTAAATTCAAATAAATAAGAAAGAATAATCAACTGATAATAGATACAGATACAGATTAACAGAATTGGAAGGGATCTTATAGGTCATCTAGTCTAACCTCCACTCAAGCAGGAAACCCTATACCCTTTCTGAAAAATGGCAGTCCAATCTTTTCTTGAAAGTCTCAAGTGATGAAGCTCCCACAACTTCCGAGGTAAAGCTTTTCCATTGGTTGATTGTTCTCACTGTCAGAAAGTTCCTCCTCATTTCTAGGTTGAATCTCTCCTTAGTCAGTTTCCATCCATTATTCCTTGTCTGGCCTTCAGGTGCTTTGGAAAATAGCTTGACCCTCTCCTCTCAGTGGCAGTCCCTCAAATATTGGAAGACTACTATCATGTCTCTCCTGGTTCTTCTCTTCTCTAGGCTACCCATGCCCAGTTCATGTAACTGTTCTTCATATGTTTTAGTCTCCAGTCCTCTAATCATCCTGCTTGTCCTCTGCACTTTTTATAGAGTCTCAACATCTTTTTTATAGTGTGGTGACCAAAACTGGATGCAGTACTCTAGGTGTGGTCTTACTAGGGCTTTATAGAGTGGTATTAGTACCTCACTTGATCTTGATTGCATCCCTCTGTTAATGCAATTTAGGATTCTATATGCAGCATGCTCTCTTCTATGAACACATGCAGGAATTTTTTTTAAAAATTAGATTTATATGCCGCCCTTCTCCGTAGACTCAGGGCGACTTACAATGCGCTAAACAATAGCCTTCATACTTTTGTATATTTTATACAAAGTCAGCTTATTGCCATCACAAACTGGGTCCTCAATTTACCTACCTTAGAAGGGATGGAAGGCTGAGTCAACCTTGAGCTTGGTGAGATTCGAACTGGTGTAATTGCAGACAGCTGGATGTTAATAACAGGCTTTAGTCTGCTTTTAGCCTGTTGAGCTATCCAGGCTCTTTTATATGAGATAGTCACTTGTTTTAAATGGGGGGTGGGGGAAGATTTCACTGATTAATTTTCTTATATTCATCCATTCTTATATTCAATCATTGTGAATGGGCATTTTACCATTCAGAACATATGTCTAAACATGTTTCAGAAAGCTGGCTTTGGAACCTATAAATGAGAAAACAGTGGTCTTTTCTACATTATGTGGGTGTTATGTATGTTGCTGCAGTTATATTCACCTTATCCAAAATAAACGCTGTAAGTATATTTAATATGTGAGTGAAAAAAAAGCTCACTAATTTGAAGCACAAAATCAGTCTTTGGCTAGCTTTTACAGCTAGCCTTTTAAAAACTATTAAGCACATGCTTTGTCTTTCATTCAGGAAGTCAAGAAAGCCCTTCCTTTCACTTATAGAATGGAATGGAATGGAATGGAATGGAATGGAATAGAATAGAATAGAATAGAATAGAATAGAATAGAATAGAATAGAATAGAATAGAATAGAATAGAATAGAATAGAATAGAATAGAATAGAATAGAATAGAATAGAATTTTACCCATAACCACCTGTGAGATAAGATAGACTGAATGAAATTGACTTTTCCTGTTAAGTATGGATTAAATTTGGGTCTCCTTGCTTCTGCTCCAACATGTAATCCACTAAAGCATGCTGACTCTTGTCTGGATTAGCAAAACACAGAATCTGTTGCTTAAACATAAACTGTGATGTATAATGGCTTAAGATCTTGGCCTTGTTCATTTATTATGTAAAGGCAATGGCTGGAATTTCTGGACACCCTTTAAGAAACTTTTCAACAACATTGTAAATTTTTATCAAATGCTGTATGAAAATTCAGTTGGAATACAGTACTGTAATCTGATGTCTCTCTCACTTCCTCACTTCTCACTTTTCTTCTTCTTCATCTTGTGCCATATCCTTCATCAGACGTTGGCGATCATGTGGCAATCCTATTTTTGTCAACAGCCGCATGAAAAAGTGCTGCTGAGTTTTGTCCACACCTGCCTCTTAGATTTTGAAGCCATGATGTTCTTCTTCTGCTTGGACCTCATTTGCCTTCAATCTTTCCTTGGAGGATTAAGTGAAGGATGCTGTATTTTTCTGGGTGTTGCATCACATGTCCAAAATGTTCTAACTTTTGCTTTTTAATGGTTTTGATGATTTCCCTTGGCTTTCCCAGGTGACTTATCACCTCCTCATTTGTGATTTTGTTAACCCAGTTTATACTGGGTTTATATATAACAGCCGTCTGTAAATCCACATTTCAAATGCTTCTAGTTTATTCAAGTGGTTTTCTGTCAGAGACCAACTCTCTACTCTGTAGAGCAGGATAGAAAAGATGTAACATCTGACAAGCCTGATTTTCAGTCTTAGGCTTTTGTCGTGACCGTAGAAGACCTTTTTCATTTTGAAGAATGCTGTTCGGGCTTTCTCTCTCTTTGTCTTTACTTCATTGATCATGTCCCAGCTTTCATCTAAATTAAAACTGAGGTAGGTGATCCTTCCAACTTTTTCTAGTGGTATCCCTTCTGAATTTATCAGTGGTAAACTAATGGGTTGGTTGCTGATGACCATGATCTTGGTTTTTGAGGTGTTAAGCTTCAAGCCATATTTATATATATTCTTACTTTTGCAACATCCAATTTCAACTTGCCCTCCAGAGAGAATTAACTTTGTTCTGCAGAACTTTTCTTCACAGAAGATGACAATTCATCCTGCCTTTTCTCTAATCTTCCATGTTATTTAGTTAAAACCCTTATCCTCAGAAATTTCTTCACTTCAATGATTCTATAGTGTTCTTTGCCTCTGTACTCAAAGAGTGTGTCTTGCCCTACATTTATTCTGTGTTTTTTTTAAAAAGACTTCCTTCAGATATTTTTAAATCTCTCCTTCCCAGACAACTTTGCTATCTCATATTGTTTCAGATGCATCTGCTCAGATTAAAAAAAAAATAGTCCTTTTTAAAAAAAAATCAGATAATGCAGAGTTATTTGCAAAAGTGAATATTCCGCAGATAGTTCTTTATCAGTTTATGTGAAACAAAGGAACTTGAAATGTCTCATGAGTTTTAGTTTATTTTCCCCTAGCAATGAGGTGCATATGTGAGAAAGTGTGTATGCATGAAATATATTTAATGTAACCTCGGAGTACCTTACAGATAAAAGAATTATACATTTCTATGCTTCACTCCCTGTCTTTCCTCTCTTTTTTAAAAATTATCCTTTTATGGCTTTTAAAATAAGGATACAGAGGAATGGAGGGGAAAGCCCACAAAGATTAAAATAAATGCATTGGGGGAAAAAAATGGTTCTAATTTTTTTAAGGTGACAAAAAACACTAAAGGAAAAGAAGAAAGATATATCATTCTGGCTGCAAATAGTTACAATTCTAAATATAGGTACTACCATGTTTTCCCGAAAATAAGACCCTGTCTTATATTTTTTTGAACCCTGAAATAAGTGCTTGGCCTTATTGCCATGCGCTCAAAAGCCCGATTTGGCTTATTATCAGGGAATGTCTTATTTTGAGGGAAACAGAGTACTTATGGATAAAACAGTACAGTATATTATGCATTTTATTTTCCTTTTTATCTTTTCCCCCCTCTTTGTATATAAACAATAATAAAAGGGGGAAAAACTCTGGGAGCATTAAATAAAGATTAAGTCAATTGGTAGAACATACTAAGGTTCCAAAATCAACTCTAAGTAAAATAATAAAGGTAAACATCTCCCCCCCCCCCCAAAATGTTTTAGCTTATGCCCTAAATGTCTATGAAGATTCTCAGTCATCCAGGTCATGGTTGTCCCAAAGGTGCTTTTTCAAAAGGCAATTAGATTTTCTTTGTTTTTCCTTGAAGATGTTTTGCTTCATGAATGAAAAGTGAAACGCCTTCAAGGAAAAACAAAGAAAGTCTAGTTGCCTTTTGAAAAAACATTTTGGGATAGCTTATCCCTAATTTAGGAATAAATTAAGGGACACAGTAGCTCAGTGACTAAGCTGCTGAGCTTGTCAATCAGAAGGTTGGCAGTTCAGCGGTTCGAACCCCTAGTGCCGTGTAACAGGGTGAGCTCCCATTACTTGTCCCAGCTTCTGCCAACCTAGCAGTTTGAAAGCACGTAAAAAATGCAAGTAGAAAAATAGGGACCACCTCTGGTGGGAAGGTAACAGCACTCTGTGCACCTTTGGCATTTAGTCATGCTTGCCACATGACCACGGAGATGTCTTCAGACAGTGCTGGCTCTTCGGCTTTGAAACAGAGATGAGCACCACCACCTAGAGTTGGGAACAACAAGCATATATGTGTGAGAGGAACCTTTACCTTTATCCCTAATTTCATAAAGCCATTAGCATATGGATCAGGAAAATATGTTCCAAAGATAGAGTGCCGTTGTTAAAAATACTTCATATTACATCACTGCTTAGCTATTGTCAATAGAATTTGCAAGACGACATGTTCATTTCTTTTCTCTTCTCAACCTTTTCACATATGCTGCATATTTGGAATCCCTGCCAATGAACAGTCAATGCATCCCACTTCTCAAAAATCAAAACGACACCATCTTTTCCCTTCCATTCCTCCAGTCTTTTGTAGACATGCTAATCTCTCAATATCAAATGTGCCAAACCAGACTTTTGACAAATGGCCCAGCTAATAAGTAACAATCTCCGTTGGGAACTTTAAAGACTAGAGTTCTAGAGACTCTCTTATCCTGCTATCTATGCCAGGCTGTGTTGGGAAAAAAAATCACTCAATAAATGTCAGCAACTGGAGAGAATTCAAACACTTGTTGAGTTTCCAAAGCAAGTTTACAATGAATCACTGGTCTCTAGTAACTGGAACAGGTCAAGACCAAGAGCCTCAGTGTGACATACAGTAGGCCTTGTACAGAATGTTAATCAAAAACAGTTGAAACATGGACACATATAGCAAGATCCAGGGATAGGCTGCTGGGGGTTCACAGGGGTTTGGGAGAACTTCTAGCTAAGATTCTGTGCAGTTCAGAGAACCCCCAAATCCCATTCCTGGCTGGCCCCACCCACCCCACCCCTCCCAGGTGTCCCCACGCAGCTCGTTTTGGATGCAGGTAAGTGCAGGGCATGTGTGGAGGCTCAGGGAGGGCAAAAAATGGGCCTACCAGAAATTTGGGAAGGCCAGAAACGGGCCTATTTCCGGCCTCCAGATGGCCTCAGGAGCTTGAGGAGGCGTTTTCACCCTCCTGGAGGCTCGAAGAAAGCCTTTGGAGCCCGGGGAGACCCGCCCCCTGCTGTGGTGCAGGAGGCCGACTAGGCCACGCCCCAATGGCCATACCCACCCAGCAACCAGGCCGAGAACCCCTTGCTAAAATTTTTGAAGCCCACCCCTGGCAAGATCCCAAAAGAATTACAAGCCATACAACTACAAGAGAGGAGGAATAGATATTCTTTAAAATATGATGCAAACTATAGTTGCATCCTTTGAAATTCTCAGATGCATTTTGATGTGCAGGGAGCGCTGAGAAGTTAATTGTTATTCTAACACAATAACCTTGGATTAGCTATGGAAAGCGTAAAAAAGATAAGAAGGTAAACCTCCTTTTTGAGTCTGATATTTCTCCCAAAGGACGCTCATTTTTTTTAAAGGAATGCAGAATGGTTAACAACGTATCTATAAGTTAAGTAATCTACAGGGATTTAATGGCATTGACAACACTGAAAAAATTCCTGCACTATTGATCATCTGTTTCAGAGTCTCCTACAAACATATACTGCTTAATAGTCCAAAAATTCTCTGCGCTGCTTCTTTGAGTGTCTGCATAGATGCAGGGATTTTTCTCCCATTGAAATCAATGGTTCTTTTCGTACCCTTAGCCATTTCCTTCATTTGAAAAGTGAAGCTGTGCAGGCCATTTAATCTGGTTTTCAAAACTACCTTGCTATTCCAGGTGAGGCATCCATCATTAAAAGCTGAAGTGCTTATCTGCCGGTCCAGATGCCTTAATGGGAACATCGCTTATTTAGGGGCTCAGTGTTTGGTGGAAAGTACCCAGTGGATTATGTTAGAATGCACCTGAGTGTCTGATTCTTTTTTTTTTCTCTTTCTTTTCTTTTTCTTTCCAGTTGACAGGAGAAGCAATTTTGCAAATTGCTAGCAAGCCAGTTCTGCCTTTTAATGCCCTGGATATTGCACTGGAAGTTCAGAAAAACTTGCAAGGTAATTTCTGCCGTGGTCTAAGGAATTTCAGCAAATGTAATGCTTTCCCTCTGCTTTAGATGACAAGTTCCTGCTTTTCTCTGCTGTAAACAAACAATGCGTGCGTATTTTATTAATCCCAATATTTATTTATTTTTTTAAGCTGCGTGTTAGTGCTTGTTCCTTGGCGGTAAATTAAGTATCATTTTTAGCAAACTTATTAGAAACATAAATGGCTTATATAGACACAGTTAAGCAATAATTACTGTAAACATTTCAGCGAATGATAAATACCATTTTAAGGGCTGCAGACAGGTTTTTTGGTTTTTGTTTGTTTCCCCCCCCCTCTCCTTCCATATAGAGAAGCCAGCAAATAGGAAGAAAAAGAAAATGAGGCATTGAACTCCATGGTTCTTGAAGGCTGTGTAATTTTCCCAGTTTGAAAACTGGCCATCTTACTTATTTATTGCAGCAGGTCATATTGGCAGTGGATCAGTCCAGCTCGCCTCTCTTCTCACAGCCACTAGGAAGCAGGATAATTTAATGCCAAATAATTTGCCCGACTTGATTTATCGTCCCCTTCTTGAAAGCTCTGTGTTAGAAATGAATGACCTTGATATGGGTATTAGGATGAGAGGGCGATAAAAATGGGAAGATCTTTTCCTACTCAAGAAAACCAAATAGAGACCCAAGGCCCAGGATAATACAACTGGTTTTGTGTGTGTCTGTGTGTGAGTGTGTTTTCAGAGTGCTGGACTTGAGCTTTCAAAATAAATCTAAAATTCACACTGAGAGCTACCAATTCTGTGACAAAAATCCAGTTGGCAACCAGGTGGAAGTCATGAGGGTATTTTGTTGCTGCCATCTAGCGATTGTTCAGAGTTTTGCAATGCAGATATCTAAGCCTAATTTAACAATTTTAGGCTTACCGTTCAACACTTTATTGCCGTGGGGTTAAACAAAGGTAACCAAGTTAGTCACTGAGTTACCTTGACAGCTAACGATTGAATTTATGCAGTTTTCTTGGCAGCATTCCAGATGACATTTTCCATTGCCTTCTTCTGTTGTGTTGTTTTGACTAGCCACCATCTGGGTTCCATGTGGTCCTCCTGCCGTCCAACTTAGGCTGACTCTGCTTAGCT
The DNA here is from genome assembly GCA_030761175.1 of Masticophis lateralis. Classification (NCBI taxonomy): domain Eukaryota; kingdom Metazoa; phylum Chordata; class Lepidosauria; order Squamata; family Colubridae; genus Masticophis; species Masticophis lateralis. The sequence goes on along the minus strand of JAUDYJ010000005.1, from coordinate 14,454,147 downwards.
TCTGCTATCAGCCAAGGTCAGCTAGTATTAGCTAGGACCAAATCATATCAGACCAGTGCAGGTACTCCTCAACTTAAGAACACAATTGACCCCAAAGCTTCTGTTATTAAGCGAGACATTTGTTAAGTGAGTTTTGCCCCATTTTATGACTTTTCTTAACACAGTTGTTAAGGGAATCACTACAGTTGTTAAATTAGTAACTGTCCCAAAATTTACCCAGTCAAGATTTATTCTTAAAGGAGAAGTAGAAATCATGGTGTCTACTACACAAAATGGGTTTTAACTTCTCTTTTGCTTTATATAAATAGCTCATTTCATTAACTGACCTTGAGGAAATGCTCTGTAATTTTTTGGTTTGACATCAGCCCTGATTGCTGTTATTCAAGGAATGTATGTCCTTGATTATAATAGGGTGTTGTCCTTGCCATAAACTGTTTACCTTCTTTCTATAAAGGTCACCTTTTTGCCATTGCGTGCCAGGTCCCACCAGAAGTTGGCAAACGGTCCATTTCCGGCCTCCGGAGGGCCTCCAGGGGTGGTGGAGAAAGCCATTTTCGCCCTCCCCATACTCCTAGAAAGGCTCTGGAGGCTGGGGAGAGCAAAAAAATGGGCCTTCCCCACCATCCCCTGAGGCCCTCTGGAGGCAGGAAACAGCCTGTTTCCCTACTTCTGATGGGCCCAGAAGGCCTGAAAATCAGCTGGCCGGCACGCACATGTGCACTGGAGCTGAGCTCGCATGCCCACTGATATGGTTACATGTGCCACCTGTGGCATGCGTGCCATAGGTTCGCCATCACGGATTTAGGTTATACTGAGGACACTATTTCAATGGGAAGCACCATTTTTAATCTGAGTTTGGTCTTAATTTCACATGCACATCTTGTTTCTATCATAGATAATGGCTTGGGCAACAACTCACTTCATTTTTGATTGCTTATTGCAAATTGCACAAGGTAAAGATAATAAGCAGATAGATACAGGAAAATAGATGTTCATGAATATTGTGTATGTCGAGTATGATCTAGCATTGAGTTTTCACTTTTTTAAAAAAAATGCATGATAATGAGGTTGCAATCTTGGTCATCTCCTGGATAGTAACGTATTTCCAGATTGCTTGAATATATGGTTCAGAGTATCAGGGTTCCAAGGAATACCCCCAATAAAAAAAGACTCCAAGGCTTTAAATTCCTCAAAGTTCCATTTTATTAGAGATCTCATATTGGTACATCTGGGAAAACCTGAATCTTCCAGGTTTTCCCCACCCAAAGGAAAGTCCAAGTCCAGCACCCACTTGTCCATTACATCATCCAATCAAAATGCCATCCCAACTGGAGATGCCTCCCAGTTTCACCCCTCTAGGTGCAGGGCAAGATGTCCTTGACTCTCTGAGAAAGGAATGTTATTATGCCTATATATCACCCTTGCTCTATACAAGCCCCCCTCCCAGCTTCCCACAGTGATAAATGTGGCAGACCTGAAGATCCAATGCAAAATATGGCATTGGCACAGGCCTGACACAGAGTCTATAATGAACAAAAAAACCTAGCCATATTCTTCTGACTACTTTACAATTTAAATTTTGTGAGATTAATCCAAAACAGGGACCTATCTTCATAGAAAATGGAGAGAATGGACAATATAAGGACCTGTAAGAGATTTCATTAAACATAATTGCAGAAAAGAGCAGAGCAAAAGAATCTTATTTTAGATTAGAAGCAAGTGACTGAACCTAATGAACCTTCAATGAGAGGTAAAGAAAATTGTGAGATCAAGTCAATAAAGGCTGTTATACGCTTAAGAATAGAATTTTTTGTGTGTGTTTCTGATAAGCAGAGAGAAAACAATGCAATTCCTTTTAAAAAAATAATTGGCTGGATGAAATTCATTTTTAGCTGAAAATTAGAACATATCCCATGAAATCTATAAGTAAAATACATATAAAGATACTGGGTCAAAAACAGTATAGAGTAGTATATTCTGCATTAATTAAAAACATACAGATAGGGCTTTTTCCTGGTTTCCCTTCAAAACATCAGAAGTACATTTCATTTGCATTAAAAACAGGTTACCGTATTTTTCGGAGTATAAGACGCACTTTAGTTTTGGGGAGGAAAATAAGAAAAAAGCTTATTGGCAGTGGATCGGCCCCCTGGAATACCCCCAATCAACTGTTCCCAGAGGTGAATTTTAGCAACAGGTTCCTTGGTTGTGAGCTCTGTGCCTTGTTTTTTTTCTTTCTTTTTTTCTTTTTTGGCTTCTTTTCTGCCTCTGAAACTTCTGAAACTCTGTTTCAGAAAAAACTTTTTTTCCTGCCTCTGAAAGCCTCCAAAACAGAGCTTCAGAAAAAAAGCCTTCTTCTTTTGGGGGGCTTCTTTTCTGAAGCTTTGTTTCTGATGCTTTTTTCAGCCTCTGAAACCTCCGTTTGAGAACCTGGAGAGGGCTACATGCAGAGTATAAGACGCACCCAGATTTTCACCCTCTTTTTGGGGGGAAAAAGGTGCACCTTATACTCCAAAAAATACGGTACCTACTAATGGGGATCCTAGAGAATACATATATTTGTAAACAAGCCAATCTAATTCTTACATCCTGGAATAAGAGATGGATGAATCCTTCATATTTCTTCCTACTGTGAACTCTGGAATATCAACATTACATACTGAAAGGCTGTGTGAGAAGTGAGGCTGCCTGCAAAATGGTCAGAACCTGGGCTATCAGTGCCCTGTCTCTTTAAGACCTATCACTAGCCAATTCAACAATGTGTGGCTGAGTGTGGTGGTATTGGACTTGTCATGTTAGCATGGGAATGAGAGAGAAGGTGGTTTGTGTTCATTCAGGAAATTCATAATGTCTGAATCTGCTTAAGGCAAATTTACTTACTGTTGTCCAGAACAGTAATGAAATAGGTGAAAAGTGGCATAGTAAATGGTGACTACCAGCCCTTGTGTACTTGTGGGAGTGTTGCCTAGAGACAAGGTACGCTTGTCTTGGGTTTTGGAGCCTACTAACCTGGTTATAAAGCAGGGGTAAAATCCAACAGGTTCTGACAGGTTCTGGAGAATCGGTAGCGGAAATTTTGAGTAATTCAGAGAACCGGTAGCGGAAATTTTGAGTAGTTCGGAGAACCGGCAAATACCACCTCTCGCTGGCTTCAGAGTGGGGTGGGAATGGAGATTTTGCAGTATCCTTCCCCTACCATGCCCACCAAGCCATGCCCACCAAGCCATACCACACCCACCAAGCCACACCCACAGAACTGGTAGTAAAAAAAAAATGAATTTCACCACTGCTATAAAGGGACGTGGTGGCTCAGTGGCTAAGATGCTGAGCTTGTCGATTGAAAGATCGGCAGTTCAGCAGTTCAAATCCCTAGTGCTGCATAACAGGGTGAGCTCCCGTTACTTGTCCCAGCTTCTACCAACCTAGCAGTTCGAAAGCATGTAAAAATGCAAGTAGAAATATAGGGGCCAGCTTTGATGGGAAGGTAACAGCAGTCTGTGCACTTTTGGCATTTAGTCATGCCGGCCACGTGACCACAGAGAAGTCTTCGGACAGTGCTGACTCTTCGGCTTTGAAACAGAGATGAGCACCACCCACTAGAGTCAGTAACAACTAGCACATATGTGCAAGGGGAAGGTTTACCTTTAACCTGGGTATGTGTAAAAGAACCCTTGACTTGAATGTCTCTTGCTTCTTCTTCACTGTATACTATCTTTTTATATATCTGTATATATTCATCTTTAGAAAAATGAAAATGAATTGAGCTCAACTTTTGTTAGTAAATGAAGGTATAGTTGTCGACAATATAGATGAGATTTGCCATTGGATACCCTAACCATTTTTAAAAAATACAATAAAATAAAAACTAGTCTAGTTTGTATCTCTGAAATGTTGTAGTAGTCCAAGGGATCTACTTACGAAGTCCAACCATGCTTACTCAACCCCATAAGAGGTAAAGGTAAAGGTTCCCCTTGCACATATGTGCTAGTCATTCCCAACTCTAGGGGGCGGTGCTCATCTCCATTTCAAACCAAAGAGTCAGCGCTGTCCGAAGATGTCTCTGTGGTCATGTGGCCGGCATGACTAAATGCCAAAGGCGCACGGAACGCTGTTACCTTCCCAGCAAAGGTGGTCCCTATTTTTCTACTTGCATTTTTTACGTGCTTTCAAACTGCTAGGTTGGCAGAAGCTGGGACAAGTAACGGGAGCTTACCCAGTTATGCGGCACCAGTGGGCCGAACCACTGAACTCCCAACCTTTCAATCAACAAGCTCAGCATCTTAGCCACTGAACCACCTCATCCCATAGGGTTGATCAAATACTAATCTCAGTTAAATCACAGCTTAGATCTATTGTGATTTCTTACCCTTGTGTCTGTATAAAGGTCGGCACCCAAACAAGGTGATTATGGAAACATCCAGTTACTTGTGCTTTCCTTTCAAATCATCAAACACATGTTCTCTTTATTTCAGGAAATAAGACGTACAGTTTTAATAGTTCTAATAATCTCATGAGTGTAGTAGGCTTCGTTTTGCTATAACCGAAAGTAGAAAGTTTGAATTATCCTTTAAATAATCACAGGGGCTAAAACTGGCAGAACATGCCATTTGGAAATGCTTTCTAATATCAGCCTAAACAACTTTCAGCAACACTTTGAAGGGAGAGGGAAAAAAATGAGGGAGATTTGCAAACAATATTTCACTAAAAAGAAAACCATTTTCATTACCCTACAATTCCAGTTCCTAGGCCGTGTCTCACTAAGTCAGGATTGATAATCTCATTTGGTTTATATTCAATTGTTAAATGAGTATAATCAAAGGTACTAGGAAAAAACATGGTGTTGATTTCTGAATTATATGGCAAATATTTCATTGCAATTGCTGCATGTAACTAGATTTTAGACAGCTTTTCTTACTACGCTGGCTGGATATTTATTCTAGAGATTTGGAATGAATGCGGTAACATTTCTCTTATAATGGGCAACAATGGATTTTTTAACACTTGTAAAATATGTTTTCTGCCTTTAAGCATCTGTGTAGTGATGGTGGTTTGTTTTTCAGAATATAACTGAGGTCGCCATATCATAAGTTAAATGCATTTTCCCCTACGTTAGCTAAACCAGATTGACTGATTATGTGCCATCAGGTCTGTGCTAACTCTTAGCAACCACATGTACTGCCCCAAACCAGGCCCTTCAATTCAACTCGTAGTGCTCCTATTACTACTTTAATCCATATCCTCATTGCTCCTTGTTGTCCTAGTCTTTTCTTTCATCCCACCTTTCCAACAAAGTGAAATTCTCATTATGTGCCTTACAAGGGTAAGTTCTACTTACCTTTACTAGAGGTTCTCAACGGGAGTTCACATGCATGCTTCTGCACATGCGCGGAAGCTTCTGCGCATGTGCAGATCGTCAATTATGACATCAGGATGGGTGGGTGGAGCCTCCCGCCGCTTTAGAATCTGGAGCAACCTACCACTGGTGCCTTAGCACAATATACACAAAATGTGATAATCCGAGCCTAGTCATTTGTACCTTAAATCAGAACTCTGAATTGATTTGTTCTGATTTGATCTATTGATTTGATTTCTTGGCTGCCTGTGGTATTTTCCAAAGTTCAAAAGCATTTTAGAGTGTCATATAGTGTCATATAGTTTCTGGAGAGGAGAATATCATTGCTTGCACAATTCTGAACTTTTGGGTAAACTACCTATCTTCATTGCTACCCTACCAATTGCTAATCTGTCGCATATTTCTCTAATCCCAATTCCTTCACTAGTAAATTCAATATCTCCATAGACAATTCTAAGGTTGGTTGCTATGCTTGTTGTCAATAGTTTGTCTTCTTTATATCTAATCTTAGTCTCATTTTTTACTGTGCTCGTTAACTTCCATTATTAGAGCTTGCAGATAACTTGCATTTCCAGAAATAGTAGTGTCATAGTATGTGTTATTAATGTTTCTTCCTCCAGTTTTAAATCCATGCTTCTTGGAGTCCAGCATCTTTCAATACATATTTTATAGTTTAAATAAATAAGAAGGGAAGGATATACAATTGGAGTCTAAAGTCACTCCAAACAGTGAGATAAGGGGTATGTAAATTTAATAGTAATGATAATGATAATAATAATAACATAGCTTTATCTTACTCCTATAATCCTTCAATATGTTCCCTCTCGACTTGATTTTCTGCCCAGCATGCAGATTTCTCATTAAGACAAATTGCTCTGGGATTTTAATTTTTCTAAGCATATTCTGCAACTTCACATGTTCAACAAAATCAAGGCCTTTCTGTAATCAATGCAGCACAATATTGACTTCATTTTTGTATTCTCTGTTTTTTCCAATTATCTATTATGCATCGGCAATAACACATATTGTTCCTTGGCCCTTTCCAATTTTTAAAAACAATTTAAATATCTGGCATCTCACGCTCCACAAACTTTAATCTGCTGCAATCTTCTTTAGATGGTATAGTAGTTAACATGTGGATTAATGATATCATGTTTTATTTATTTATTTATTAGATTTATATACCGCCCTTCTCCTTGCGGACTCGGGTGGTGAACAGCCAGAAATAAAAAGGAAATTACACAAAAATTAAAATATAATATATAATAATATATAATATATAAAAATATATTATATATTTTATTATATATATATATATATATATATATATATATATATATATATATATATATATATATATATATATATATATATAATATAAATATAATAGAATATAATATATTTATATTTTATATTTTATATATAAATATAATATATAAAAATATAATAGTCTTCACTAGAGGTGGGTTTCAGCAGGTTCTGACCAATTCTTGAGAACCAGTAGAGGAAATTTTGAGTAGTTCAGAGAACCAGTAGTAAAAATTCTAACTGGCCTCACCCTCATCTATTCTCTTCCTCCCAAGTCCCAGCTGATCAGGAGGAAATGGGGATTTTACAGTAACCTTCCCCTGGAGTGTGGAGGGAATGGAGATTTTACAGTATCCTTCCCCTGCCACGCCCACCAAACCATGCCACGCCCACCAAGCCACATCCACAGAACCGGTAGTAAAAAATTTTGAAACCCACCACTGGTCTGCACTCTCTATGAAGTCTTTCTTTGGTATTGGTATGTATGTTGACTTCTTTCAATCTCTCATCCTCTAAGCCAGGGCTGTCAAACTCATGGCCTGCGGGCCGGATGTGTCACATGCTAGCCATGCCCACACCTGATTTAGCAAAGGGGAAAATAGTCATGATGCAAGTTTGACACCCCTGCTCTAAGCCATTCTTCAGATTTTATGCCATTATTTGATTAGAAGCTTTATTAATATTTCTGTTGGTTGGCATAATTAAATAGTTATTCATCAGTTTCTGTAGCCTTCCATCTTGGTAGTGCTGAGCTGACTTCATCTTCTAGTACTTGAGACTCTTGCAATTAGGAGATACCTTAAAAGATATTTTAAATGTAGACATCTCTGCCATAAATTATTTTCATATACATCTTCCATCTTTATTTGATGTTCTTGAAATCAGTTACTATCTATCTATTAGCATCCAATTCATTACTGGAGCATCCTTCTAAGTTTGGAGATATTTTTGGAAGACTTCCATTCCGTTTTCAGTGTCTTTACAGATGTTAGAATATTAATTAATTAATTAATTAATTAAGCTTATATGCCGCCCTCTCTCCGACAAGGACTCAGGGAGGCTTATAGCAATAAAACAAACAGATAAATCAATATTAAATGTTAAAAACCATTAAAACTTCCCTTAAAAAACCCTTCAATCCAATCCGGCCTGGCGAAATAACTATGTCTTAAGGTCATGGCAGAAAGAGCACAGGTCAGGGGCCACCCGGAGCTCCAGAGGGAGTTGATTCCATAAAGTAGGTACACCCACAGAGAAAGCCCATTTCTTAGGAGACGCCAGTCAACACTGCCTGGCCGACGGCACTCCAAGGAGGCCCTCCCTGTGGGAACTCCTTTTCTTTTACAACACCTCTTAGAAATGCTTTATTATGTTTTTCCCACGAGGCTTTAGCTTTAGCTTTCTCTTTTCGGCAATTTCTACCATCTGTGCTGACAACCGGTTTCTGTTTTCTGTTTCTTGGGTTTTGGCTCCTTTCATATTTATCCTTAAAACCTTATATCAGGGGTAAAATCCAGCAGGTTCTGACAGGTTCTGGAGAACTGGTAGCAGAAATTTTGAGTAGTTTGGAGAACCGGCAAATACTGCCTCTGGCTGGCCTCAGAGTGGGGTGGGAAAGGAGATTTTTCAATATCCTTCCCCCAGGAGTGGGGAGGGAATAGGGATTTTGCAGTAACATTTCCTCAGGAGTGGGGAGGTAATGGAGATTTTGCAGTATCCTTCCCCTGGAGTGGGATGGGAATGGAGATTTTGCAATATCCTTCCCCTTCCATGCCCACCAAGCCACGACCACCAAGCCATACCACAGCCACCAAGCCAGCCCACAGAACCTATAGTAAAAAATATTGGATTTCACCACTGCCTTCTATAATTTCATTCCATAGGGGTTTTTTTGGGGGGGGGAGGGGGTTGTTTCCTTATCAATGAGATTCAGGACTTCAAAACAATTTTTAACGTCTCCTCAAAAATGAGGGCTACATGTTCAAGATCATATTATGGATACAGATTCCTTTTTTTATTCTGTTTTAGCTTGATGCAGAATACGCTGATTATTTAGCATCACGCTAAATAATCAGTGTGATGTGCTGATTATTTAAAATATTAATACCTTCTAATTCAATGTGGTTAACAGTAACAGAGTTGGAAGGGACCTTGGAGGTAATCTAGTCCAACCCCCTGCTCATGCTGTACTAGGGATGCGAACCGCCAAACTGTCGACCTTTCTGGTTGACAAGCTCAGTGTCTTAGCCACTGAGCCACCTAGTGAGGCTATCTGCTTAGAAAAATAACAGGGTATTTCAACTTGGATAAATATTTTTTTAAAGAGATTGATTTTTTTCACTCAACGTTGAAGTACGTTCCACAAATCTTTGTCTTCAAGTCCTTCCATGTGGAATTAAAGTTAGACTAGAAGACCTCCAGAAGACCAATTCAAGTTAGACTAGAAGACCTCCAATGTCCCTTCCAGCTCTATTCTGATTGATTGATTATTATAATTATAAACATATGACCAGTATAACTTGTTTATAATAAGAATGACCATATATAAAATAGACTTGTATTCATTACCTACATATTATTTCTTTCTTTTTATCTAACATTATAATCATGAGAGAATGGATATAAACAATATTAGAAGAATGATTATATCTGAAGAACAGATAGGTTAGGTTAGGTTAGGTTAGGTTTATTAGATTTCTATACCGCCCTTTTCCCGAAGGACTCAGGGTAGTGTACAGCCATCATAAAACAATGTAAAAATACAAAATTTAAAACAATTTAAATTACATTAAAACTCCCAATTTTAAAACACCCCATTCCAATTTCATTACACCAGTCCAGCCTGTTGAAATAGCAGGGTCTTAAGGGCATGGCGAAAAGTACGCAGGTCGGGAATCATACGTATTCTGGCGGGCAGATCATTCCAGAGGGCGGGTGCCCCCACAGAGAAAGCTCTCCCCCTGGGGGTCGTCAGTCTGCATTGTTTAACTGACAATGATAGAAAAATTCATACAAAATATTTAGACTTAGGAAAACCACATATAAAAAGGCATATATCAGGGAAATTGAGTACAAAATATGTACAAATTTAGTGTACACAAAATTGTGCATATACAGTAAATATTTTAAAGCACATTTTACGTTTCACATATTTAAAAAAAATAAACAGATTGAAAATTCCCCAGTTCATGATAATTTAATTTATACCCTGGAAACTTAACACACACATACACACACACACGCACACACACACACACACACACACACACACAGAGAGAGAGATGCACACATGCATACACACAATATGTAAGTGTGTAGATGGATAATAGATGGGTAGATAGATAATTTACACTGCATGTTTCTGGTTGACTTAGATTTAAACTGCCCCATGCTTCCCCAAAATCTACAGATCAAACCTTATTTATCTGCCAATGGTTGGGCTTGAATATTCCAGTCTTAATTTTTTAAAAAAGTAACAGCTATAAAATTCCTGTATTCAGCAAACAAAATAATTTTAAAGCACAATGTTTCAGTGTGTTGTTATTTTTCCAAGCAGATTATTATGACATGGTTTAAAAGAGTGTTCCAAGTAAACTCAGCCTATAGCTATGGCCCATGCTGCAGTCAATAGAGAGAGCTTGGCACCTCCCTTTAATATTCGGAATGGAATCTTCTAAAGAATGCCTAGATCCTCATGCTGGTTGGGGAAGTTTGGGAGTCCTCAAATCTTCCATCTACCAAGGCTGAGAAACATTGGCCTTGATATTAAGTGTCAGGGTTCCAAGTAACATCCCCAACGAAAGAAGACTCTGAAGCTTGAATTTCCTCAAAGTTCCTTTTTATTGAAGATGTCATATTGGCACATCTGGGAAAACCTGTATCTGAAAGTTTCCAGGTTTTCCCCACCCAAATAAAAGTTCAAGTCCCTGCCCAACACCCACATGTCCATCACATGGTCCAATCATTCACTGTCCAAACTGGAGATACCTCCCAGTCAACCAACTCCAGGTGCCAGGACAAGACGTCCTTGACTTGAGCCTCAGATAGCCTTCACAGGCTAATAGCCTATTATTAACATCCAGCTGTCTGCAATTATTGCAAGTTCAAGGCTCAAGATTGACTCAGCCTTCCATCCTTTCTAAGGTAGGTAAATTGAGGACCCAGTTTGTGGAGGCAATAAACTGACTTTGTATAAAAAATATACAAAAGTATGAAGGCTATTGCTTAACACATTGTAAGCCACCCTGAGTCTCCGGAGAAGGGCGGCATATAAATCTAATTAAAATAATAATAATAATAATAATAATAATAATAATAATAATAATAATAATAATAATAATAACAACAACAACAACAACAACAACAAAAACAACAACAACTCTCTGAGAAAGGAATGTTATTTTGACTATATATCACTCATACTCTATGCAATCCCCCCTCTCATTTTCCCACAGTAGAAAAAGTGGCAGGCCTGAAGGCCCAAATGTAAAAGATGGCTTCCATGTCTGACATTAGGCTTACTTTATTTTGGAATCAGTACCCCAGATACATTTTATGTTTTAAGCAATATATGCTACAAATGACAACTGTGTACAACTGGACAACTTCTTTGTGTACAACTGGAATTGTAGGCAACATCCTGGACTAACCGACAGTTAGCCTACTGAGTTGGGTAAAAGTATTACAATGAAATGAATCAGTAACCTAGTATGACAATAAAGTTAAAACTATTTTTGTATTATATTCCTTTCTTAACAGACGAGCCTCATAATGTTGGCAACTTGCTGAAGGTGGCCTATGCTTTACGGGAGAGCGCAGAATTGTTTCAATCAGATGAGATGCGGCCAGCCAACGACCCAAAAGAAAGAGCTCCTGCCCGTATCAGGATGTTGAATGACATATTGCAGAGTCTTGAGAAAAACTTCTTAGTTCCAGGTGTTCCTCCAGGGTTTTACAGGTAAAAGCAGAACTTTACATCTTTATGTCACCTAGTATGGTCATTTTACTTGTCTTCGGCAGCTGCCTTGCTATGCATCTGGTGCAGTGGTGAAATGCTACCAGTTCAGGCCAGTTCGTCCGAACCAGTAGTAATAATTGCTACCGTTTGCCCGAATTGGTAGTGAAAAAATGCTTTAAAAAGTACGACACTCAACTGTGCCACACAATCTTTACCTTTTTAAAGTATTTTTTACTACCTATTTGCCCAAACTTTAGTAAAAAAAAATGCTAAAAAAGTAAAAAGTTCTGAAGATCAGCTGTACAGAGCAATGCCAGAACTTTTTTTAAACTTTTTTTTTTAGCATTTTTTTTTTACTACTAATCAGGTTTGGGAAAATCAGCTGTGCCTGATTGTCTGTGAGGATCCTGTTTGTTGCAGGGACCATTTTGTGTGAAGTCCAGCCGCTTTTGCATTATGTGTGAGTCAGTTGTGTAGCTTTTGTGCCATTTTTCTGTAAAGTGTGATAGTTTGATTTTGAGCTCTCTGTGACAAAGTGAGGTTCCTGCTTGTTGAAGGGGCCATTTTGTGTGGAGTCTAGCTGCTTTTACATTGTGTGTGAGTCAGTTGCGCAGACATGCCCACCCGGTCACATGACCACCAAGCCACGCCCACCCAGTCACATGCCTACCAAGCCACGCCCACTCGGTCACATGACCACCAAGTCACACCCACTCGGTCACATGCCCACCAAGCCACGCCCACCCTGTCAAATGCCCACCAAGCCATGCCCACCAAGTCATGCCCACAAGACCGGTAGGGAAAATTTTTGAATTTTACCACTGGTGTACTTTTGTGCATATAACAAAATACCACTAAAAGAAATGCAACCCGTAGCAAAGAAACCTAGCATGTAATTTTGTAACAGTTCAGTACAACATCGTCCTTATTGAGATGTATTGCTATCAAGGAAAATCAGTGGAAGATTATTTTGCTCTTTTTTGTAGGGGACACGTTTTAAAAGCAAACCATCTACTAGGTTGTAGCTGTTAAACATTATTATTATAGACACAACAATGTGAAATCACAGCTATCAGTTCTTTAGCTGGTGTTGACCTTCATAAGCATCAAGTTGTTCCCAAAAAAACTAGGACATTGTAATGTATCAGTGAACTCACCGCCCTGAGTCCGTAAGGAGAAGGGCAGTATATAAATCTAATTAATAAATAATAATAAATAATAAATAAACTATATGTGCAAATCTCAGCAATGTAGACTTTTGCAATTGACAGATGGAGATTTTGTCAAAGTGCAGATTTTCTAAGGACTGTCCAAAATTTTCTGGTATGGCATCCAGTGTGTTGATAACTGCTGGGGCCACCACACCTGGTTTATGCTATAATATTTTGGTTTCAATTTTCAGATCTTGATACACTGTGATCTTCTTCAATTTCTTGTCTTTTATTGCCACATCTATTTATCCACATTTTCTTCTCTTCAATCACAGTTATATGAGCCAAGACATTATTAGTTTGCATTCAGTAATTCATATTATTTTAACCTCATTTACAACTACTTTTTCAACCAAACATTCCCACCAATTTTTCATTTCTAGGACATTACATTTTTTGTAGATGTTCCCAAAAAATCCAGTATGTATCCAGTTTATTATTTTGTTTATTTTGTTTTGAGTTATTTTTATTTTTATTCATTCATTATTATTGTTGTTTCCTAATATTATTATATTTTAAGAATGTCAGCTCAGATAATAGGAAGGTCTTAGAGGCATTATGAAAGAATGGCGATGGCGTAAGGGTTAGAGTGCAGTACTGCAAGCTACTTCTGCTGACTGCCAGCTGCCTGCAGTTTGGCAGTTCGAATCTCACCAGGCTCAAGGGTGACTCAGCCTTCCATCCTTCCGAAGGATGGTAAAATGAGGACCCAGATTGTTGGGGGTAAAATGAGGACCCAGATTGTTGGGGGCAATGTGCTGATTCTGTAAACAGCTTAGAGAGGGCTGGAAAGCACTGGAAAGCGGTATATTAAGGGCTATTGCTATGATGTTAGTGCATTAGATTTAAAGAGGGAAAAGGGCTTTGGAGACCACAGAGCTGCTTATGTGGTATATGTCCTCAACCTTTTAAAGAGGCTGCATCTTTTCCAGAATGGTGTATCTGCAATGTCCAAATATATTCATTCATATTAGAGCTGATGGATGGCCCATTTCTTTACCACAGCAAAGCCACCTACATCATTTAGCCTTCAATCACCTTTTCAACCAGTATTCACAAGGTCAGCTGTGGTGGAATTACCAACTGAAAGACAGAGTGAAAAAAAAAAATGTAGCAGCTAAAGCTTCTTTGAGGGAGGAAATGACATAGGCTGGATTGTGAAGACCTTACCTGCCAGTTTATATGGGAATGCAATCAATCTGGCAAGATTCTTGTAAACCGGCTATCAAAAATAAAGAAACGGCTTGTTCGTGGCTTATTCTAAGACTCAATATCTTAGAGCTTTAGAAGCCCCGTATCCACAGCAAAAAGCATCTGGCAGTTTCCGCTAAGAACTCTGGAGAGAAAATTCTATAATATCCTGACATTAATATGTGTGGATGTTCATAGAAGTTGAAACAATGTATTAAACAGTCAACTTTGTTTGATTTCTCTTCTTAAGGTGGAAACATATGGAACCAGCGTTAGATTCTTATTTCTGAAAAATATGCATTCCATTGAGCCCACTGAGAGTTGATTGTTCATCTTTAATATTTTAGATGGCTTCTACATTTTTTTAAAAAATAAGAATTTCCATATAGCAAATGAGAAAGAAATGGAAGGGGAGCAAAAAACAACAACAACGCTCCCACACTGGAGACCTTGTTTTGCACTGTGTTTCATTCTGGAGCAGAGATTTATGACAGAGTTATAAACCTCTGAAATAGTGGTTTATAATGGGAATGCTGGCAGACCTTTAACTATAGCAGCAAAAACAGTGCTGTAATAAATACAAAGCTTCATTGGTAAACAGAAATTTAGGATGCTGTTTGCAGTCTTGACCTTCAGGCTCCAACTGCGCTTGGATCATTAAGATTCCATAAATACTATAATTTACTGCCTTGTGAAGATAGAATATATTTTCATAATAAAGTACATATTCTTCAAGGGGTGTGGAACCGGCTCAATTATTGTCTTCTATATAGTCATTGAGGCTTACATTATTCAGTTTAGTCATTGTACTTGACAAAAGTACAGGGATTACTCACAGATTCTATTAGCCATCAGCATCTTCCAACATTGTGGATTCCACAGTTTTAATTGTTGGAAGATATTTGAGGGATGCAAGGGGAGCAGGAGCGGAAGACAAGAAGCAATGGAGGGAAACTAACCGAACAACCTACAACTAAGGATAAATTTCCTGTAAGTGAGAACAATTAACCAGTGGAACAGCTTGCCTTTAGAAGTTGTGGGTGCTCTATCACTGGCGGCTTTTAAGAAGAGATTTGACTGAAATGGTACTATTGGGTCTCCTACTTGAGCAGGGGATTGGACTAGAAAGTCCCTTTCAACTCATAATGATGAAGATGAAGATGAGGAGGAGGAGGAGGAGGAGGAGGAGGACCTAACAGATGTATTCATACAATATACTAAGTTGGGTTAGAATTAATGTGGGGTCTCCTACTTGAGCAGGGAATTGGACTAGAAAGTTCTTTTCAACTCATGATGAAGAAGATGGAGATGGAGAAGAAGAGGAGGAGAAGGATGGGGAGGAGGGGGAGGAGGAGGAGGAAGACCTAGCAGATGTATTCATAAAATATACTAAATTGGCTTAGTGTTAATGTTGGTTTGACTATTTATTTATTTATTTATTTATTTATTTATTTATTTATTTATTTATTTATTATTTATTTATTTATTACAACTTAGAATGCTGTGAGAACCCACACTCTTAGACTGAGAAATTTGGGTTCTCACAGTATACTAAGCTAAGCTAAAAGTCAAACCAACATTAACACTAACTCAACTTAGTACATTTTATGAGTACATCTCCTAGGTCTTTCACTGACTTAGTTAAGAGGATTGTCCGAACTCAACCATTTCTTGTTTTGAATGTGCATGTCTTTTTCAACTGATCCAGTGAATACCAGTTACCGCTGAGCAAAACTATGACGAAAGCCTGAAATTCAGATTCAAATACTACACAAGGCATTATTCTTAGCAACGAACCAAGAAGTGATAGCCATAACTGTACGTATTATTGCAACTCTTTATACTTCATCATGTCTTCGGTATATGCATTCAGTAGCTCCAGAGTGTAAAATTACAACATTAATATCACATTTTTCATGAAATTCAGCACATTGTGTTCTGTGACTACAAGAATACTTGAAAAAGCTATTAGTAAGAAATGGAATGGTGAAGGACATCTTGTTTAAAATATTACTGGCTGTTCTCAAAAGTGTGATTTGAACTATAGCAAAATTATGAAGTGCAAACAGTAAACATCGGTCTCTTGTCTGCAGCCGAGCAACTGAAGTTCTGCTCATAATAATTCTCTGCTTTGTAACTGAGAGAAAGTTTGCACTAGCAAACTTTCTCTTTTGCTTACAAAAGGACTAGCCTGTCCTTTTGTAAGCAAATACTACTTATATAAGAAATTCTTCCATGATTCCTGGAATAGAACCTTGATTTAATACCGGTCAAATAGGTACACTGTAGGTTAAGCACCATTTTCTTCTACTTAGCTGGGCTCTTTGGACTTTAGTAGATCAATACTGAGGTATTGATTGGGTACAGGTAGCGCTGAATGTATGACCACAATCAGGACTGGAATTTTGGTCCTAAATGAACTAGACATCGTATGACTGGACGTGCTTTTTTTAAATTGCAGTTGCAAAGAGAATCAGCTGGCTTCCCCAATTGACTTGGATTGTTGGAAGCCAATTGAGAAGGTTATAAATCATGATTATGTGACTGCAAGACACAACTATCGTAAATGTGAGCAGAACTCAAATTGTGATCACATGACTGCTGGGGTGATGTGAAAGATCATAACTTCAAGGGCTAGTCATAAGTCATGTTTTCCAAGGCCATCATAACTTTGAACTGTCATTAAATGAATGGCTATAAATTAAGGACTACTTCTATTTGGCAGATGTTTTGCAAAACATCCATATTCGGCATAATGAGGCTTGTTGAACAGAGGAAAAAAATAAAGTATTAAATAATACAACATCAAAATCATCTTTGATTCCACAAAAATCACAATGAGTAGTTTCTCACAATGAAGTTCTCATTTAACCATGATATTTCAACCCAGAAGTAGAAGTGACCTAACGTCTGAAGTCTTCTTCCAGAATAAACACTGTGGGTGAGATGGCCATTGAGAATGGTCACACAAGGACCTATTACAGTGTTTCTCAGCAATTTTCAGTTGTGTGGACTTCAACTTCCAGAATTTCCCAGGCAGCAACACTTTACCTACTAGCCTGAAATATTTGGGCATAGGAACAAGAAATCACTCGGTGGAATTTGCAATAGTCTTGATGATTAAGTGCTACCCTGTTTCCCCAAAAATAGGACCCAACTGGATGTTCATATATAAACCCTACCCCCAAAATAAGACACAGTTAAGATTGTCAGCCAGATGGATGCATTTAGATGGATGTATTTCCCCAAAATAAGACTTAACCAGAAAATAAGCCCTAACGCATCTTTTGGAGCAAAAATTAATATAAAACTTGGTCTTATTTTCGGGGAAACATGGTACCTCTGTGAAGAACTATTAGGAAGAGGTAGAATGGGGAAAATGTGTCTGAACTTGAGCCTCCATCCCTGACCTAAAATATAATAATACTTGACACTCAATATCTTCAAGAGGAATTTTTGGATTGATCTCAGAAGTAGAACTTCCTTCCGAATGTTGAAACTAAACCCATTTCCCAGCAGGTTCCCCCAGTGTGTTCACTGGGCTGAAATAAATTGTTATTCCTATTTTGCCTTTAGGATCCACATAACAGATATCTTCTGTACCCTTGAAACAAAATATACTGGAATTTCCTAGATGCTTTATTATCCTCACACTCTTCAATCCTTTCCAACTCATTAATATCCTTCCTAGATTGTGTGTTTACTGATTGGAATATGCTAAATGAGGGGTTAGACTCAATAATGTGCATCTACCCTCCTGCTGCTTATGTATCCATTACCAAAGTACTGTCAATAAAATCCTGCAAAAGATTGTCTAGGAAGTGGCTTCTTCTTTGTCCATTCAAAAAGCTATCGCCAAATCCAACAAACAAAAATACATTTCTGAAAGCTACTTGCAAAAATAGGTCATTGCATTTTAAATCAGACTTTGCATAAGATAAATTACTTTTAAAAACCTATTTGAGGCAAATATCTGTAATAAGGAATGACATCTGAGTATTTTATGTTAAAGATTTGTACCATTGGGAATTTATGCTAAAACTATGTATAGTGGAAGTTTCTTAGAAAAGCAACATATGCTGAAAGCTGCAGATAGAAATAGGTATAGATTTTTTAATGGATTGTATTTTTTAAGCAGGACATTAATTACATTAGTATGGAACACTAATCAAATTATGTTGAATATACATATCTACATGGGATATCTGCACTGATAAGCAAATAGTTCTTTCATTTATTTTTGAGATTACCTCCCCCCCCCCCCGAATGTATTTCTGCTAATATGAATTGTAAAAATCTTGTTAAAATAGCATCAGTGCAAAACTAAATATAGGCATCCAGAGGAAACACTTTCACACAGATCTGTAGCAAAGGGGCTGTTTCACTAACAATGAATTGAGTCAATGAATTCTACATACTGTTAATGAGCATTCTTTTGGTGCTGTCATTCAACCAATTGTGAGTTTATCCGGGGTGGGTTCTACTTACCTTTACTACTGGTTTGCAATGGGAGCGACAGATCACACATGATGAGATTGTGGCATGCGCAGATCACACATGATGACGTCATAGCAGGTGGGCGGGGCCTCCCGCCGGTTTTACTATGGTTCTATAGAATTGGACAGAACTGGGAGCAACCCACCACTGGAGTTCATCTAATAGTAAAATCATCTAGACCAGTGTTTCTCAGCCTTAGCAATTTTAAGAAGAATTCAGTTCCCAAAATTCCCCCAGAATTTCACTATGTTGGCTTTTACTGAACATTTTGCTGAGATCTAGGTATACCTTCCTTACCGGTTCGAAAGCGCACGCTCCACGCGCATGCACTTGCGTTGTCGCATGGCATGCGCATCATGTGCACATGCACACCTGTGCATGCACAAAACCTTCTGTGCATGCGCAAAACCTTCTGCACATGCGCAGAAGGTAAAAAAACATTACTTCCTGGTTAAAACCAGGAAGTAATGACACCCAGGTGGTGATCGCTACTGATCGCCGAACCACAGGGAAAAATCAGGTAATCCGGTCCTATCCAGGAGCATTTCACCCCTGGTCATCACCTCCAATATATATTACATAAACATGACAAATAAACAAACAAAAGATAAATAAATATTATGCATATACCCACATACCTTATTATATGACACAGAAGTCTAGTTCAGAAGTATATATGTACATGTTATCTGTTATTCCTTCTCTACCATCTTAAGCTTCAGTTCCCACCTATACTATAGCGTAATGTGGACTAATGTGTAGTAGAGCTCTATTTAATGGCATATTCAATCTAGGAGATTAAAAATAGAAGTATCTGTCCTGTGAAACATCTTCCATAAAGGACTCAAAACAGAGGTGGGGTTCACTTTACCTTCCCTACCGGTTTGCAAATGCTTGCGCATTATGTCCAGGTGGGTGGACGGAGCCTCCCTCAGTCGCCACTACCAGTTCGCCCAAACCGGACAGAACCAGCTGAATCCCACCACTGATTCAAAACCTGGGCTGAGAGAGAGAACATGGGGGAGATGTTAAATTTAGGATCTAGCCCAGCTAATTGGTGCCAGAGTTAGGTAATTTGTCTGCTTGGTTGTATTTAGCTCTGCTTTCTTCTTACATGCACTTGGGATCATTTGCAGTAGAGTAACAGGTTTCTAGTATTCTATTATTAGGTCATCACTTTCTTCTTGTAATGGCTTGTACTCTGTTTGACTTTCCTTTTGGTTCTAACATTCATTAAAATCCACTCCTTTAAAGCCCAGTATAAAGACTTGCCTCTTCTCAGTACCTCGTCACCTGGTTATTATAAGTTCAAGGATAACATGATTGCTTTTCCCCAGCTTCTAGTCACTTTCATTTCTTCAGTGATTTTACTCTATTGCAAAGACCTTGTCCAGGTAGCAGAATCCTGGTTCTTTTTTTTACCTTCTTACTAAGTCATTATTACTCTTGTTTCTTTTTCTTCTGACCCAAACATTTTCAACAGGATTCCCATGTTCTCATTCGTGATGAATTTCTCTCTCTGATGAAATTATGAGGAATTTCTCTCTCTCTCTCTCTCTCTCTTTCTCCCTCTTTCTTTGTGTGTGTATGTGTGTGCATGTTCATATGTAAAATAAACCTTTCTTGCCAGAGCATTCTGCTGTCTAATTAAAGGCAAAGAGTTATTAGAGTTGAAATTGACTCCAAGTTATCCATGTAGTTCATTGGCCAACAATAAAAAGATGTCTGTTACAGTGTGATTTTCCATGATTTAAAAAAAAATCCTAATCTAGCCAACTGCTTTTGTATTGTTTAGGTCATCTAGTAGTCTATCATCCCTAAGTGCAGGTGTCCTTAGCTTTTGGAAATCAGCTAAAGTTGTCTTAATGATACCCTCATACATACACAGGAAAACTCCACCACCCCTTATGCTGGGCCTATTTCTTTGGAGTCTTCCAAAGGACACTCCATCATCCCATCAAGTTTTAGTTGTTTTTGTCACATTATACTTATCATTCTGTGAGAAACACAGAGAATGAAAGTGTTGTGGTCCGCCAGCAGCCTGCGGAGCTAGCAGTCGGACAGTGAGGACGCTGAGGAAGAACATGGGCCAGACTTGGAGGCTGGGGAAGGCCCAGATGAGGGCTCTGCGTCAGAGGCAGAGATGGGGCCAGGCCAACTGGGAGTGATGTGCGGTCTCCAGAGCCTCCAGAGACTGACAGCATAGAGGCAGAGGAACAGGAGGAACCTGTTCCTAGTGCACGCAGGAGAACAGCTGCTAGAAGGCAAGAGCAGCTGAAGCAAAAAGGATGACTCAGGAGTAAGGCCAAGAGATGATTGGCCCCTCCCATAAGGCTTAAAAGACCAGCAACGGCTCTTGGGCTCTTTGTTGGAAAACAACATTGATAGATTTGTTTCTTGTCTTGCTGCATTTATTTCTTGTCAGCGTCTTCTGCTTCTGAACTTTTGCCAAGAAAAGCCTTTGGCAGTTTGCCTAATTAGACCAAGGTTGTTGATAAGTCTGAAGAATTGTGTTATGAAGAATTTGTTTTGAATTAGTTTGGAATACACTGAGAATGAGTTAATTCTCAGCTGTTCTAATAAAGTCTGTTTGTTTTCAAACTGGTTGTGTCTGATAATACCTACTTGAGCCTGGGTGACAACAGAAAGGTCCCATTTTCCATACTATATATACCGTATTTTTCGTAGTATAAGACACACTCCCCCTATAAAAAAGGCAGAAAATTTGGTGCATCTTATACTCCAAATGTAGCCCCGCCCACCCACCAGCCCCCACCCTTCGGCCTCCATATACCCTCTTCCTTGCTGCAGAGATTGACACCGACAATGGCTTAGCCATTTTGGGCACCACACATTGCGTTTTCAGCCTCCAAACACTCTGTTTGAGAGCCCTTCTAGGCTGTGGGGATCACCAAAACATATCGCCGCCGATCACCACCTGAAAACATATCACGTTTGGAGGCTGAAAACATGATATGTGATGCCCAAAATCGCTATCAAGAATAGCTCCTGCCTTCTCGTACCCCTTCTGCACTTCTCTGCTTTACTCACTGGAGGTCTCTCTGAAGATCAGCTGTGCTTTTGAAGTTGTTTTTTAGCCTCCACGAGGCTCTTGCGAGTGAAGCGATATTCTGCACTTCGCCTGCTGTTCTCATTGCTGCTCCCTCCGATGATCAGCTGTGCTTCAGAAGCTGTATTTAAGCCCCAATCAGGCCCATGCATGCTCAAAACCAGTGAACTAATGTGCTGAAACTTACCAGGCTAAGGACGCTAGCCAGTTAATACCTGGTAGGCAGAATTTTTTTTTCCTATTTTCGTCCCCAAAAACTAAGGTGCGTCTTACACTCCGATGTGTCTCATACTCCAAAAATTATGGTAAGTGTGGAAATATTTGAGACTTGGGGTGTAACTTTCAGGAGAACACTTTATCCAGATGTCTTCTTTCTCCTTTTGTGTTCTGCTTACTTGGCTCCAGGTACCTTGGCTGCATATTTAGTTCTGGGCTTTTGCTATCCTTTATTCTGATGTAATACTGGCAAAGAATATGCCAAACACTGACTTTCTAGTCTTCATTCATGATAGCCTTTCATGATAGCCTTCTAGAATATGTAGCCTGGGACGACATGGGTGACAATTTTAGATAATTTTTTGAAGAAACATTGCACGGATTTTGGTTGGTTTAATTTCTTCTGGCAAGCATTATGGAAACACGAGGGCCATGATGGCAAACCTATGGCATGGGTGCCACAGGTGGCATGTGGAGCCATATTGGTGGGCACATGAGCTCAGCTCCGGCATGCATGTGTGTGCTGGCCAGCTGATTTTCGGGCCTTCTGGGCCCACCAGAAGTCAGGAAACACACTGTTTCCAGCGTCAGGAGGGCCTTGGGGGGGGAGGCCGTTTTCACCCTCCCCAGGCTCCTAGAAAGGCTCTGGAGCCTGGGGAGAGCGAAAAATGGGCCTACCGGGCCCACCATGCCATCACGTGCCAAAAGCGAGGGGAGCACAGGGGTGCGGGGTGCGTAGAATTATGGCTGTTGGCACACGTGCGTGTGATTCCCACCGCACTCCCTCCGCTTTTGGCACATGATGGCAAAAAGGTTAGCCATCGCTGCACTAGGGAATTTCAGCTTGAGAATTTAATTGTTTAAACATCATTTTGCTAACCCTTCCTGCCAGGATGTTGACTCTTTGAAAACCAATAGTTTAAAAATACTTATAACTTCAGGGTCTCCAAATAACTCATTTGACCTGAAAGACAAAACTTCACTGCAAATGTTTTAATTACAATAGCTTGATATAAGTAGTGATATAGAGCTGTTCCATTTAGAAACCATCAATAACCAATATCTCAATGATAAGATCAGTAGCTACAAGCAAGCTTCTGTGAAAAGGTAATTTGTCCACTGTTACTGATTTTTCCAGTAATATACTGCATTTCTGCAGGAAAATACAATGTGGGTTCTAGTTAGGACCGAGTCAAAACATCCATTGCACCAGCTTGTAACATTTTAAGGCATCTGAATCTTTGCTTTAGATCACATAAATATGTTTCATAGCCTGCCATGTAATCCCAGGAAAAGATCCAACTGTTTTAGAGTCCTGAAAAAATGTGTGAAACATTGACACCTCACAGTCCAAAGCCTCACACAGCCTAAACAATAGCTGCAGCATGGATTACTTCAGTTCACAACAGCCCAATTTTTTTTCCCTCATTTCTTTTATTTCCACTACGGTGTAGTCCTAAACACCAGAAAACAGTCTGCAATTCTTCCTCACTGAGCATGCTTTCTTATTATTGGAGAATTGATGTCTAAATATATCTGTAAAATAAATATTTGGTGAACTATTTTTCCAAACCTGAATACAGAAAACTTTGCAATAGTTTTGAATAGTTTCACTCTTATGCCATTATTTTTCTACTTAGTTTTATTTATTATTTATTTATTAGTTCAATTTATATGCCGCCCTTCTCTGGAGACTCAGGGCGGCTTACAATGCGTTAAGCAATAGCCTTCATACTTTTGTATATACCTGCTCAGTAGGGCTTTCGCCCCCCCCCCCCCCCCAGCGGTGTCCTTTTTTATACAAAGTCAGCTTAAGGCTCCCACAATCTGGGTCCTCATTTTACCTACCTTGGAAGGATGGATGGCTGAGTCACCCTTGAGCCTGGTGACATTTGAACTCGCAGTAATTGCAGGTAGCTGGCAGCTAAGTGCTATTTAACAGCGCTTTAGTCCGCTGCTTTAATTAAAGCTCCTTTAGCTTTAATTATATTCATACATTTAAAATGCTTTCAATATGTTTAATATATTTGCAATCCTTATAAGATTTTTTAAAAAAACAGAATAATTATGTCAATAATTGAATAAGAAATCTATAAGTTCTAGTCAAGTGGCTTAGAAAAGGAGTTTAATATCAGTTTATATTAAGCCAGGTTAAGATCCAAGATTCTGGGTCAAGCACAGAATTTCTGAAGGAAATGAAAATAAGAGCTCATAATTCACAGAACATTTGAACATAATTTCAAAAGTTGGAATGATTTCCTCAATAGAATTTTTTTCCTAGTCTATTAAAGACCTTTAAAAATAGACACCAAATCTAGAATGTTCATTTCAATAATCTTCTGGCTTTCAGACTTCCTCTTCTTCAGTGATTTCTAGACTAAAGAAGATCAATGTTCATTAACAACAGCTGTTTAGAACTTGGTTTGATCAAGAGTTTGTGGCTCACACTGTAAGAGATTCCTTCCTTCCTCTGATGTGACCCTGATCTTTGAATGAGAAAGCAGAAGATGGGAGTTTCAATGCAAGTTTTAAGAGGCAGTTTGGTCTAGTGGTTAAAACACCAAATTAGAAAGCATGAGACGGTGAGTTCAAGTCCCGCATTAGCCATGAGGAGCCAGCTGGATGACTTGGGGTCAATCCCTGTCTCTCAATCCAAGTACAGGGTTTTGTTGCTGGAAAAATAGGAGGAAGGTGTGATGGATATGTTCACCGCCTAGAATTATTTACAAACATATAAGCAAACAAATAAAATAACTATAATAACTATAAAATAAAACCAATTAGTTACCATTACCCTTTGTAATGTAAATTTGTGAAGAAACACAAGACAAAATAAAATTAGTTTATGGATAAGTCTTATGACTAGTTGTTTTACGACTGTTCAGAGTCACAGTGGCCTCAAAATGGGTGTTTTATTGCTCATAAAGCACTTCCGGCTATTGTAAAATGTCACAATTTCCTGCAGAAAATACCCAGACTGTATTATCAAGTGCTTGGCAACCAGATGGTATTTATGACTAGTTGCAGGGTACCTCAGTAATGTGACTGAGGTTTTTTTGCTGGTTTCCAGAGATTTTTTTGCTGGTTTCCAGAGATTTTTGACAGTGTCCAGCAAAAACTACCCATTTGGAAGACTGGATTTGCTTAACAACTACACTGTTCACTTAGCCACTGTATCAATTGCTTAATGGCCAGGGTAAAATTTGTTACTACCAGTTCTGTGGGCATGGCTTGGTGTGTGTGTGGGGGGGGGAAGGGGTAATGTGACTGGGTGGGCATGGCCAACTTTAAAAAAAAAAACTTTTCAAAGCATTTTTTCTAATGCTTTGAAAAGCCTCTGCCGATCAGGCAACTCAGCTGGGATCGTCAGAGAGGCTTTTTAAAAAATACCTCTTTGACGATCCCAGCTGAGTTGCCTGATTGGTTACCTGATCGGCAACTGAGTTGCTTGAGTTACCACCTCTTCGGCCAAGAGGTTGTAGAAAAAAATGCTTTTTAAAGCCTCTGATGATCCCGGCTGAGCTGCGTGATCATCAGAGGATTTTTTAAAAAACTTTTAAAAGCATTTTTTCATTGGAAGAGGTTGTAGAAAAAATGCTTTTAAAAGTTAAAAAAAAAAGCCTCTGATGATCGTGCAGCTCAGCTGGGCATGGGGGGGGGGCAGGGATTTTTGCTACGGTTCTCCGAATCACCTGCCACCATCGCTACTGGGTTCAGACCGGATCGGGCAATCCGGTCCAAACTGGGAGCATTTCACCCCTGGTCTGGTCACCTGAGTGCGTTAATCTTCAACCGCAATGATTGGATTTCTGACCCCCCCCCCCCCCCACTGTGGTCATAAATTGAGGACTACCTGTAATTCTCTTCACAGGTCATTTCATGACAGTTTTCTAGTCCAGAAATCAGGTAGCTGTTTTTATTTTCTCATAAACATAATATTTGCCATAAAGAGTTGCATCTCTTTGCTCTCAGCATCTGCTTTAGGTATAAAATTTGGGTTATCGTAACTAAGTTACAGACAGCTTTTTTTTTCTTCCTAAAATTTATTAAGCGAGGGTATGATTCAGCATGATTAGGAATAATGAGGAAAGAGCAAAACCACAGCAGACATTTGTAAGAGCATTATCAAATTAGTCATTATTACTTAGGGACCTTCCGCTGAATTTGTTTCTGCCAACAGTGATGAATAATAAAATGGAAAATCAAACTGACTTTAAGCACATTCTAATGTTGGCATTTACATGGAGATTTTGTTGACATGTTGTCAACAAAATTCAGATTCACAACCACTGCGAAATGAGGTTTGAAGGCTATGTCTGTTTCTGAGATTTTGTCTCATGAAATATAAATTAATAATTAATATGTATGAGGAAATGTAAATTGGGATGAGACAATGACCTAATTCCTATTTAAATAGGACTTAAATTTTGCACAGCAGCTTTTTTAAGTTATGCATCTATTTCTTTATTAAAAAAATATTTCTGAGCCAAAATATCCTAGGGCAAAGTACAGAAGTTTGACTACAGCTATTATTATAAACATACAAACACAATATAATAAAACAGGCATACACTATAATATAGTGTATGCCAACAAATCTTTCCCAACAAATAACTTTTGATATGTTTTTGTCTATCACTCCTAAATGCAGTAGACTCTCAGATGTTAATCTGAATTATTAAAATGAGAAACTCTAGAAGCCTACAAAACAAAGTAAATCAAGCTTCATTTAAAGTTAATGGCTAATTGAGAAGAAAGAGACAGACACTGGTAAGGTGATACATATAGGAATCAACCAGTGAATGATGAGCAAGAAGCAGGAGAACTATCAATCAGGTCTCTTGGTATCCATAGTCTGTACTGACCCCTTGTTTGGTCCTGTTGGCAATCTCTTAACAATGTGGACTAGAATTTCTGAAGTTAGTTTAAGAAGCAGATGGAAGCCATGCAGAATTGCCTTTCATGTTGCTAAATATGAGGAAATACAATATACCAACCTTTTAGAATAAACACATAGTACAACTATCCTTCCTCCTCCTATCTCCATTTCTGAAGATATTGTTCTTGTTATTGTTGTTATTTGCGAAGTTGTGTCCAACCCAGTTGTGTCCGACCCCATAGACAACCTTTCTCCAGATCTTCCTGTCATCTACCATCCTCTGGAGTCCATTTAAGCTCACACCTACTGCTTCAGTGACTCTGAAGATGTTACCATTGCTTTATTTTTGAAGTTCAGATGGGAAGGCAATTGCTTATCCAACCAGAAATAATATAAAGATACGATATGAGCAGGCTGGGGAGAACTCAAAATTTTGCATTATTTTGTAATTATTCTGAGTGGAAACTCCTGGGCTTAATTGACCAAGAAAGATTGAATATGTCCAGTGAGGATGAAATGTACACTGTCTTTATCCTATGGTGTTTGGGAAGAAATCCTAGGGAAGAAAGAAATGGGATGAACAATTTTGAAAGAGGGCTTTACTAATAAGGAGCAATCCACATGACAGCTATTTCTTAGGTCTGTGTAGCCTTTTAGATTTGATTCCCTAAAGTGTTTTGGAGTATGTCAGATCAAGAACTTCATACCTGTCCACATGATTCTACAGCAGCTTCTTTCTGAGATCTCGGGGCTTCTACATACTTCAAAACACCTTTCCAAAATTGCATCTAAAGCTCCACAGAACAACTATTTACAATATTCATTAGGTTATTAAATACATCCCTTGTATCACTTCCCATATAAAGGCATCATGGAGTGTTTTATAGTCAAATTATAAAATGCCATAATAAACTTTAATTAATGAAATAAAACATTCATTAAAAGGGAGAGAATGGAAACAATAACAAAACAGAAATAAACCATTCATTCAATATTCATGCAGGAAAGGTCTTGGTAAAGTAATGAGACTTCACCAGGTACCTAAATATCAGACCCATCTCCAGGAAGATTAAAATTAGTTTTATTAACATTAGCTGTTTAACAATCTATTGCAATCTGGTGGTGTTGTGCCTCCCCAGATTTGTTCTCCAGTGTATCTGGGAGGTGTCTCCCTATTATCTGTTTCTCAGGCCTTTAAAAAAATGACTCAGCCCCCTTTACCTAGGCAGTTGTTGTTGTGGTTAGTTGCGAAGTCATGTCCAACCCATCATGACCCCATGGACATCGTTCCTTCAAGCTTTTCTGCCCTCTACCATCCTCTGGAGTCCATTTAAGCTCACACCGACTACTTCAGTGACTCCATCCAGCCACCTCATTCTCTGTCGTCCCTTTCTTATTTTACCCTCAGTCTTTCCCAGCATTAGGCTCTTCTCCAGTGAGTCCTTCCTTCTCATTAGGTGACCAAAGTATTTGAGTATCATCTTCAGGATCTGGCCTTCTAGAGAGTAGTCAAGGTTGATCTCCTCTAGGACTGACCTTGCAAGGGACTCGCAGAAGTCTTCTTCAGCACCATAGTTCAAAGGCCTCAATTCTTTGGTGCTAAGCTTTTCTTGTGGTCCAGCTTTCACAGCCATACATTGCAACTGGGAAAACCATAGCCTTGACAATAGGCACTTTTGTTGCCGGATGATATCTCTGCTTTTTAGTATGCTGTCTAGATTTGCCATAGCTTTTCTCCCCAGGAGCAAGCGTCTTTTAATTTCTTGGCTGCAGTCCCCATCTGTGGTGATCTCAGAGCCCAGGAAAATAAAATCTGTCACTACCTCCATTTCTTCCCCATCTATTTGCCAGCAATTGAGAGGGCCAGATGCCATGATCTTAGTTTTCTTAATGTTGAGTTTCAAGCCAACTTTTGCACTCTCTTTCTTCACCCGCATCAAGAGGCTCTTTAGTTCCTTATACCTTTTCATACCTAGGCAGTAATTCTTGCATATTTCTTGCCTCTTCTTTATAACAAAGGATTTCATAGGCAACTTGTGATTTTAGGAAGAAGGAAAGCATTCCAGAGTTGAGGTGCCACCAGAGAAGGTTTTCTGTGAGTAACTGCAAGATAACACTTTGTCAATCTCAGGACTGACCTTCTCTGATGAATTTATCAATCAACTAAATCAGCATTAGCTGACACAGTCTCCCAAACCTGTCTTGAATGCTAATTGATAGCCATTGAAATTGCTTTAGGAAAACCATACAATCATTTTCTTCGTTTTTTCACTTCTCTGCCTAACTTGTTTTGAGATTTTAGCAGACGCTTCCTTTTTCAAGAATGTATTCAAAGTCATAAGGCAACTAGCAGCAATTTTTTCCTGTTAGGTTTGTAGGTCAGCAGCTGTTGAAAGGTGACATGTTTTCCCTGCTGCTATACAGGCTAGAATTTTAACAAAAGAAAAAAAAAAGTGGAGGACCTCAAGAAAATGGGATTGTGTGCCTCTTGGTAAATCTGACATTGCAATGTGGAATTATGACATGAAGTAAAAGAAAGATGAGTGAAGTCAGTTTAATTTTTCATTTCGTTCCTTCATAAACACATTCTACTCAATTTCCTAATCAGCCTGCATTTTAAAGAACAAAAACACAAAATGCTCAATTTTCTGTAACACACACATAATTATATCATTAACACTTTACATGAAAAATGCATTCTTTTTTGAGTCTTGTTCAAATTATGCCATATTGCAGACAAACGTTCAGCTGAGAACAGCACTGCAAAACTTCAGACAAGTCCCACACTCTGAAAAATCCTTATATTCCAATCCACAGATTAATCTGAAAATATGAAATCACTTTGTTTTGCTGTGAAATAAAGAAGATCCCATGAATGTGGCAAAGAAGAAATATATCAATTGCTATGTGTGAATGATACAGCCTTCCTTTTGTTCGACCTAGGTAGCTGTAGAAATGGTATTCATGTTACATTATATATACTATCCATCCATCCATCCATCCATCCATCCATCCATCCATCCATCCATCCATCCATCCATCCATCCATCCCATCCACCCACCCACCCACCCACCCACCCACCCACCCACCCACCTATCTATCTATCTATCTATCTATCTATCTATCTATCTATCTATCTATCTATCTATCTATCTATCTATCTACAGTGTTTCCCTGAAAATAAGACCCTGTCTTATATTTTTTTGGACCCTGAAATAAGTGTTTGGCCTTATTTTTGGGGAGGTCTTATTATCTTGGAGCCTGTGGAACAAGATGGGGGGTCCTTTTGCCATCTTACCTGATTTCCACCTCTGCATTTAAATATTGTTGGGGAGGGCTTATTTTCAGGGGAGGCTTATTTTAGCACATGCACTCAAAAGCCTGATTGGGCTTATTATCAGGGGATGTCTTATTTTTGGGGATACAGTCTATATCATCTCTCTCTCTCTCTCTCTCTCTCTCTCTCTCTCTCTCTCTCTCTCTCTCTCTCCTCTCTCTATTGATCTATTGATCTAGTAAAGGTTTTCCCTATCCTCCAGTCATGTCCGACTCTAGGGGATGATGTTCATCTCTGTTTCTTAGCCAAGGGAGCTAGCATTGTTCTGAGATGTTTCTGCAGTCATCATGCCGTAGTGCAGAGCATGTGGCGAAACAAGGAACATTGTTACCTTTCCACCAAAGTGACACTTATTTATCTACTCCATGTGCATGCTTTCAAACTGCTAGGTATGCTGGAGCTGGAGCAAGAACGGGTACTCACCCCATTGCACAGGTCTCGAACCTGGGCTATTAGCCTGGGCTTCTTAACTGCTGAGCCAACACATTTCTATATATACACACACACACATACAAATCCACACAGAGACATATTGAAATACCTATTTCTTCTCTCTTTTTTATAAAATAGTTTTTTTGAATATTTTACATTTTTAAAATCAAAAACATAATAGAAAAAGACCAAAAACAAAAAAAAAATGAAAACAAAGAAAAAAGACATACACGAAACAATAAAATACAAAACATAAATAACAACATTATATAATATTTTACAACTTTCTGCATCAACAATTGTCTTTACTTTTGAATTCAATCATCCTAATCATTCTCTTATTCTTGTATAACCATACTGAACATTCTTATAAACTAAATTGTTATATATACTTACATCCTATTTATTAACAATCAATATTTTATCCTTACCAGTATTCAATACTCTTAGATTCCAATTGGTCAAATTTTGATTTACATTCTTATTTCTTATTTTGATTTCTATTTTCCAGCCACGTATAGAATCTATTCCGCACTTTATAGTAGTCCAAATCATCTCTTTCTTTAATCTCCATTGTCATTTTATCCATTTCAGCACATTCGAGAATCTTTTTAATTACTATTTCTTCAGGTGGTGTATTGATCTGTTTCCACATTTGCACCAGAGCAATTCTGACCGTCGTTAGAATATGCAATTTATGTAGTACAAACTTTTCCCCACTTTCTTATCAATCATTCCTAGAAGAAACAACTCCGATTTGAAATCAATCTTTTGGGGTGTAATCTCTTCTAACTACCTTCTGATTTTATACCAAAAATTTTTAACACTGGGGCACATCCACCACATGTGGTAGTATGTTCCTAATTTATGGCCACAGCTCCAACATTTAGGTGTTAGGTTGGAATATATTTTTCTCAATCTCATTGATGCTAAATGCCATCTATAAAACATTTTATAGCTGTTTTCTCTATATGTTACTGCCATAGTCAATTTATAATTTTTTCCCTACAGTTTTTCCCATTTTTCCAATTCTAAAGTGTGAGCAAAATTCCTAGCCCAACTTATAATTGTTTCTTTAACTGTTTCTTCTTCCAATTTATATCTTAATAGGTAATCGTTTTTATTTTATCTATTTCCAATTGTTCCCTGCTTATGCGAAATTGTTCCTTATCTTCTTTAAATCTAGTTTTGATTTGTAAGTATGGCCACCATTCCAGATTTATTCCTTGTTTTTTTCAGGTCTTGTACTGATTTTAATTCTCCTTTTGTATCTAGTAATTCTACATATCTCACCATTTTGTCTAAATCTGTGGTATTTGGATGTATCATTGCTTCCATTGTAGACAACCAAATTGGGACCTTCATATAGTGATTCTTTTTTTTCTTTTCCCAAACTTTCAGTAGGGCATCCCTTAACATATGTCTTTGAAAGTAGGTATGTGATTTATTTTTCCCATCCTAAAGAAAGCCATGCCAACCAAGCTGGAGGTCATGGCCTTCTACCATTAGTATTTGTTTATTTTTGAGTTGTATCCAATCTTTAAGCCATGATAGGGTTGCCACTTGGTCGTAAAGTTCCCATTCTGGTAAACGGAAACCTCCTTTTTTCCTGCTATCTTGTAGTAATTTCATATGCAGTTTTTTCCCCTGACCATATAAATTTTGATGTTATTTTATTTAATTGTTCAAAGAATTTTTCCCTAATTTTATTGGTACCATTTGAAATAGATAAAATTCTTCTCATCTATATTCTTGTGTGTCCAATCACACTTGGCCAATAAAGAATTCTGTTCTGTTCTGTTCTGCTCTATTCCTATTCCTAATTCTATTCTATTCTATTCTATTCTTGACATGCAGTATGTGAGGATTGAAAATATTCTCCATTAAATAAACTTTATCATTGCCTCAACTATCTGTAGGTAATGTAGAATGCATAGGTTGTATAACATTCAATGATAATGGTATTCAAATAGCTTGTTGAATGCTAATAGGAAATTCAAGCAGTCAAGTAATCAGAGGGAAAATCTGAAGTTCCCTGCCCTGTTCATGGAGGAACTGAAATAGTTCATGCAGATAAGGATGGAGGTTTGCAGTCTCCTTGCTCTTTCTATTTAATAGTTTAATAATCTTTCCTTTCTCCCCAATGACATAAAATGCAAAGAATATGCTAAGAGCCATTAGCCTAGCAAACAACCGTTCAATTTATGCTTTGTGTTAGTATTCAAATATATATTTAGCAAAAAGCTGATTATACAGTCTTAATAACCTTGCATTTTGGCACTTGATTTGTTTTATTAAGTGAGGTGAGTAAAGATGCAAGAGAGAAGAGGGATTTTTAAAAAAAATAAAATAAAATAAATATATTTGAATATGGACAAATTCAGTTTCTATCAATGCTGCTTGCCTTATAATTGGCAAGCCTATATTTCAGTGTCCAATCATTGTCTATAAAATACTACCGTAATTTGCAATTTATTGATTTCGTTTATCACTGATATATACAAATGTCTCTGAATAAAGGGGGGTGGGGAAATCATTTCAGCAAGTAACTTTTAAACTGGAATCTAAAACTTTTAACCTTTCCATTCCTTTTAAATAATTTTAGTAAATTCTCATATCCAATTAAGTCTGCTTAATTATTTAGGTATCCTAACTAGTTTAGATTTAGCTATTTAGGTTTATTGAATTCCGCCTACAGCCTGATTTAAACATCAGCTTTGAAGTATGATAGCTGATGGAACATGATCCAAAGCATAGATCTACTCAAGTGGTACGTTTTCAGCAGGGTTCATTCATGAAATCACTTAATGGGAAGGCAGGATTAGAAGCTTTATGAGAGATGTTTTGTACCTAAATACTGGGTTTGAAGAGTATTTATTTCTTAATCAGATCAGAATATTTATTTTTGATTCCCAACCAATAAACACAAGTACACAATTTAAAATATAGTGCTAAAAAAACAACAACCTTGTAGCTAAGATGTTATAGAAGTTATCCATGTTAGGTCTGGAGTTCAATTTGATTTGAAATCAGACAAGTAGAAGAGCACATCATCGTCAATCCTTTAGACTCATCTATGGGTCTTGTGACTCTTTTAGTCTTTCATATGTGGAGGCAGAATGGGACAACTTGTCACAGCCAACTCACCACAGTCAACTCACCATGGTCCAGTGGTGGGTTGCCCCCAGTTCACTCCGGTTCTATAGAACCGGTAGTAAAACTGGTGGGAGGCTCCGCCCACCGAGCCCGACATCATAAAAATGCTTCTGCGCATGTGCATATTGCGAACTGGTAGTAAAGATAAATAGATTCCACCCCTGCCATGGCCAGCTCATCACGGCCAATTTGCCACAGCCAACTCACCACGGGACTACTTCCATGGCCAACTCAGTACCAGACAACTCACTGCAAGACAATTCAACAATGCAATTTGATTATTTAAAATAATTACAAAAATATTTTAATTTTTGTCAGTCACATTTCATTTTGTCCCTCCTTTTGCATTCTTTAATGATTCAATTCCACTATTTCTTAATATTAATGTAACTCTTGTCCTGTGGCAAGTTGTCTGGCGCTGAGTTGGCCTTGGTGATTTGTTCTGTGGTGAGTTGGCTGTAGTGAATTGACCTGGTGAGTTGGCCATGATGAGTTGTCATAGACCCTGAGGAGGGATAGTATTATTGTTATTTTTCAGAGCCAGAAGATTTTTCATAGCAAAGGTTAACCACATGAGGTGTAGTTCGAAATGTGTATCCATGTAGACCTTTAGTATCCATGGTTTTGCTTGTTGTCACCAAAAAAATCTGGTGTCAC
The DNA here is from genome assembly GCA_030761175.1 of Masticophis lateralis. NCBI lineage: Eukaryota > Metazoa > Chordata > Lepidosauria > Squamata > Colubridae > Masticophis > Masticophis lateralis. Next base: position 14,419,882 of record JAUDYJ010000005.1, on the reverse strand, counting down.
CTTCACTGAGTTGCTGGATGGTCACTAATACCATTAATACTGATCTCTAAGAGAAGACATGATCAATGTTCAATCTTTGTCCACAATTATCTTTATGACAATCAGTACTGTTCATCTGGTTGACTTCTGTGCTGTACTCCTAATGTCTGTTGTTTGTCCATCTCATCAGTTATGTGACTTCCTTAGGGCACAGGAGAATTATTTGCAATGGGTTCTCCTGAAGTAAATTATTTGTTGAGTGACACTAAATCTGTTGGTCTGGTTCAATGATTTAGGAACAGAATATTCTGGGACCTTGAAGTGTTTTTGTTTTTGCAGAAACTCAGTGCATTTTCAGTGTGATATCTACTTATATGAAGGTCAATGCTAAGTTTTCCCTTTCCTGAAAAACTGCAATATTTGACAAAGTGCTGATGCTTGAGTTCAATCTCCAAAATAGTTCAGTATTGTGACCAAAGTAAAATTATTTCTTACCTTATGCAATATTGCACTTAGGACATTTTGAAAAACATAGCATTCCCATTTTGAAGATTGTATTTAATGCAGACTAGCCATATATCATCCCCATTTCAGCTCATGAAGGACAATATTTTGAGAACTTTTATTTTGATCATCCATAATAATATTTTTCAGTCACATAAATGACTCATAATTACTTTTCCTCTTTTAATGTTGTATGTTGCCTTCCCTTCATATTTTTTTCAGCCTGAGTTGTCAGTCCTGAAAAAAGGTTTTATCATCTTCAGAATTGCTGTCTGGAGATATTAATTATTTTCCCGGTTTGATGCTGTACTTTCCATGGTGTCACTAAAATGGACCCATTAAGAATGAGTGATAGATATAGTAATTTCATTAGCGCCATCAATAATGCATTGCACTTACCTTTTAAGAATCTTTCTGAATAGATTACAGTGACTGGGAATTATATTTACGTGATCAAAATAGTTAAGGTTGAAGAGAAATATTATGAAGCGATTAGTCAACTGGAACTGGATTGATGTCCTTTTAATAACATAATGAAAAAATTATGGTGTTTGTAATAGTCCATGTATCATTTGGAGAACCTAATATAAACTTGCCACATAGTATTTTCTACCCAAATCACAATCCCATCCCACACATACGATCTTATTCTTGCATACAAAGTTATACATGGTATAAACAATGCCAACTGGCGACACTCAGGGGGAGAGCCTTCTCTGTGGGGACAACGGCTCTCTGGAATGAGCTCCCCCTAGAGCTTCGTCTTATCCCCAACCTGCGCACCTTTCGCCACGCCTTGAAGACCCTTCTGTTCCAGCAAGCTGGACTGGCCTAATATGAATTTTTAAGGTGTGTGTGTATGTTTTAAATGTTTTACATTTTTGAGCTGAATTTATATATTTGATTTTAATTGGTTTTAAATTTTGTAATTCTATGTGTTTTAATATGGCTGTACACCGCCCTGAGTCCTTCGGGAGAAGGGTGGTATAGAAGTCTAATTATAAATAAATAAATAAAATAAGTATGTATGTATGTGTGTATGTATAGAGGAGAAATTTACACCCTTATTTTGAAGAGATGAATCATCCCATTGACACTGGGATCAATATCTTTGATTACATGGTGCTCCATCTTCCCTACTAATTATTGTTTTCATCTTTCCTATAATAAAATTCTGTATCTGATCATTCTTGAAGGTGGAAATGTAAACCTAGCTGACAACATCCAGGGAAGGTATGTCAAATTAAAGAAGGCTCTATGAGAGTGGAACCAACAACCAGGGCAAAGACCAAGGAACAGATGAGTAGATGGTTTCTTGAAAGCTCTCCAGATGGAGTGGATAATGCCCTGGATGTCTGCTTCTCACTAGGAGACCACAAGATAATGGTTTTCTGCAGGTCTAAGCACTGGGAAACCAAGGAATTAGCAGAGACTTTTAAAAGATGCTCAGTTTGCAAACCTCATTTTGTAATCACTTTTGGAAATTGCTTATTAACTACTACTAAGTTATTAGAGTTATTTGGATTTACAAGTTTGAAAATGCTGGGCAAGTTACCTTCAATCCTGAATGAAACAAAGTTTTAATTATAGCCTTATAAATTATAGCACCTATAATTACATAATTATAAGAACAGCCAGAAAGTAACTAAGATTTTGATCTCAGAAAATTATAGACATTCCAAGCATCCAGGTAAAATTGGAAAATTGAAATTTTTACAAGATTTCGGTATTGAGTATTAATTATAAACTCTATTTCTTATGGGAAATAGATCCTATTTTGATTTTACAAAAGATAACATAGATAAACAAGTTTATTTAAAAGCAGGAGGAGGAGACTAAAGATTTTAGGTAGGTTAAAAATATACAGGCCACTAAGATGGTGCAAAGCATAATGACAATAAAAATACTGAAGGAGACTTTTGAAGAATGGAATCATATAATAATAACTACAGTATCAACAATGAAAATTATGATATCCGCTTCCATGGATAGACTATCAAAAATATATAATATAGAGATATCAGATATAGAACAAATTTTGTATGAAAATATGTAGTATTGGAAGAGAATTTACAGCTGATTGTAAGAGAATGGTTTAGAAAAGTATGCTTAATTGTATCTACAAAAGAAACTGGCTGAGATTTAAATATGAAAAAAAGAGAAATACTAACAAGCCAAGAGAGTGCTTATTGTAGATAGATTTTTTTCCTACTAGATTTACAAAAGAAGCTTGTTAAAACCTTGAAAAAACTCTTATGTTTTTCAACCTTGAAAAACTCTATGTTCAAGAGAAATTAAATTCTATGACAATATTTGAATGAATTAAAAATTAAGACTCTAGAAGCAGATTAGAAATAAAAGGACTCCAGAAGTTAGGTGTTAAAGGAAGAAATATAAAGGTGATTTATTTGATCAAGGTTAAAATAAAATTTGTTGTTACTACCGAGTATTGACTTTCTGTTAAGAGAAAATTTGATATTTTATGGATTTGTTTACAGATAAGAGATGGGTTATGGGATAAAGAAATAAATATTTGTAACTCTAGAGAGGGTTACTAAATTTGTTTATACTTGGGATGAAACTTAGAAATGACTTCTTTATATCTTTGTTTTATTTTTCTTTGTTACATTCTTACTTTTCTCTTTTGCTCTTTTGTTTTTCTTGCATATTTACTTTTCTCTTTATGCTCATTTCTTAGCTTATATTAGATTTTACTATTATAATTGAAATTCTTAATTAAAATTATATTTGGCAAATGATAGATATTGCAAAATCCATATCTTGGTTTAATTGTTCAAATATGTTCATTTTGTACCCTATGAGAAGCAGAGATAAATTAGTGCTTTATTGCTGCATATTATTGGGTTAAGAAAATGTAAGACAGTAGCTTTCATTAATATTGCCAAGTATATTTTATTATTTACTTCTTTCCCCCAACTCCATATTATGGTGACAATAATCTTCTCTGTACTTTTTTTTTTAGACTTCTACTTTCTATATTGAATTTACCTTGTAATGCTACATACAATAAACATGGTCAACAAAAATGAATGTCAAAATGAAATGCCTCATTGCCCTGTCCTGATCACACAACAGATGGTCACACAACCACATCCAAACAGTTCATCACACTCAACATGAGGCAAAGACCTCATCAAGATGAAATAGGCTGAGTTACACAAACTTAATGCTTTAGGGTGTTTCAGCATGTACCCCCTTAATCCCATTGATTTGTGCACTATTCTAAGTTATGACAATTATGAAAAAATGTATGGTACAGACCTCTACTCACTCCAGGTATCCAAACTGAACTGCCTGTACCTCATTTATCATTGATGCAGAAGATCAAATGCTTATTTTTTTGCATCTCCACTTAAAAGAACCCTAAATAACAATTCTAAAAATGACCACTTTGAAAGGTCTTGTGGGAGTCACTAGTATTTAAAGAAGACTAAGTTGCCATTATGCTTATCTTTTATGCACAAATTCATCAACTCTGCCATGAGAAAGTACAGTGTCAGGCTTTTGTCAGCTTGGGCATTTAGGAAAGAAAGACCCACGATTCCATTTGTAGTGAAAGATATATTTTAACTAAGCATAGGCAAAGCTGGATCTGAATATTCCACTCAAAACCTGTCCTTTTTACATTTCCCAAAGCTTCCCTCCTTGACCAGTTCATGAGTGTCATAGTATTCAAATTTGATATTTTGGTAAACAGCTTTAAGGTTTGGCACCTCTTTGGTGTAGTTTCACATTCCATTCTCATATCCTTGTTCAGTTCTGAATTGGAACCTCTGGTTCCTGTCATACTATCATTTCCCCCCCTATATTCCCCTTTCCCCCTTCCCCCATTTTATGACAGGATGCCAGCGAGGCAAAGCAAGCTGAAACATTTACGATGGCAGACCTGACGTACAGTTTATCAGATTTTCGTATCATTCTAGCAAATATTGCCTTTTGCCTTACAGGATTTTATTTTACAGTAAAACTTTCTTTTTAGAAAACATGTCCCCTAACTAGAAATTATAGCCGAAGCCAAATAACCAGTTTTCCTATAAATTCTAACTCTTTTCCAGCACACTGTTAGCACTGAATGTTTACAGTGACCATGTTCAGAAGTTCTCATAAAAATAGCCAATTAGCAACCAAAATTTGCTCAGTTACCATGGAACTACCAAAAGGAACTTATAACCAGGATTTGAAATTCCTTTTTTTTTTAATTTTCAAAACAAACTTTATTTAACTTTCAAATGTATACAAAAACAGATAAAAACCATATTAAAATATCCATGTCCATAAATCGTAATCAATGATGAAATTCGTTTCTACTCTCTTAAGTATCTATATGTGATTACTATACATATACACACATATATACATACATTATACCATTCATTGCTTGTCCCATTTTCATCCACATGCCTTTTGTCGGTGAAGTCATCATGGGTACTTATATAAGGTTATCATACAAATACCTTTCCAATTTTCATTCTTAATTTAAAATTCACTAAGAGTATAATAACATATATTGCTCGTTCAAATTAACTTTCATATTCAATTAAAAGTATCATTATCCATTTTGTCTTTGTTTGATCCAATCGTACCATCTATCCCATACCCTAGAATATTTTGAGCTTTCCTCATTTTTTAATTTCTGCGTTAATTGATTCGATTCCGCACACAAATATATCTTTTGTATTACTTGCTGATCGTTTGAAATTCCAATGACTGCCTTCTCTGTGTCATGTGATTGCATTTTGGGTGCTCAACATCTGGAGCACATTTACAGTCATTTGCAATGTACCATGCTCACATGTCCACAATTTATGACTCTTTTTTAATGCGAAACCAGCATCTGGTTTCCAACAAAGATAAAAAGGCCCATTTCAGTTAATGGGTTCACTTAACAATGGCCATATTTAGAATATATGTAGAATAACAGAGTTGGAAGGGACCCTGGAGGTCTTCTAATCAACCCTCCTACTTAGGCAGGAAACCCTATACTGTTTCAGACAAATGGTTATCCAATCTCTTCTTAAAAACTTCCAGGTTGAGCATTCACAGCTTCTGCAAGCAAGTTGTTCCGCTGATTAATTGTTCTGTCAGGAAATTTCTCCTTAGTTCTAAGTTGCTTCTCTCCTTGATTAGTTTCCACCCATTGCTTCTTCTCCTGTTTTGGATGCTTTGGAGAATAGCTTGACTCCCTTTTCTTTGTGGCAGTCCCTGAGATATTGGAACACTGCTATCATGTCACCCCTGGTCCTTCTTTTCATCAGACTAGACATACCCAGTTCCAGCAACCGTTCTTTATATGTTTTATCCTCCAGTCCCCTAATCAACTCCCCTAATCTTCTCTCCACTCTTTCTAGAGTCTCCACATCTTTTTTACATCGTGGCGACCAAAACTGGATGCAAAATTCCAAGTGTGGCCTTACCAAGGCATTATAAAGTGGTATTAACACTTCATGTGACTTTGATTCTGTCCCTCTGTTTTTGCAGCCTAGAATGGTGTTGACTTTTTTGGCACTGTAGCATATTGCTGGCTCATATTTAAATGATTGTCCACTAGGACTCCAAGATCCCTCTCACAGTACTACTATTGAGCGAGACACCACTATACTGTGCCTGTCCATTTTGTTTTTCTTGCCTAAATGTAGAACCTTGTTTGTCTAACAACTGCTGTAAAAAAATGTTGTAAAATCGGATCGGTCATGTGGGTATGATTTGCAACCATTATGATATACAACAGAAGTTCTGAGCTCCATTACAGAAGCAGGTCAAGAATTACCTCTAGCTCTTAAGTAACGTTATGTATCTATGTCTCATTAAAATCTAACATAGTGACATTAAATAAGAATAAGAAAAATAGCCACCCACTGTGCATTAAATGAAACGTATTTGAAGAACCAAGGACAATGGCAAATTTTGAGGAATGGGGAACAAAGTTGAGGCATCGTGTGGGTCTGTGCAGAGTTCTCCTTGCAGAATTTTTCCAGTGTGTCCCAAGCTGGTTTGTTCTCCATAGTTGGGATGGATGAAGATGCTTCTCTAAGTGTTTTGCCAATCCATTTGGCTTATTTATAGGAATCTACTTTCTTCATGGACAGTTGGTTTTATGAGATTGCTTTTTCCAGTCTTAAATTTGCACATAAATATGCAATTTGTTTTAAAAGTAAACATGCACATTAAAATATATGCATGCTTGTTTATATGGATTTTTTTTCTTAAAGTATATGCTTTCTTGTAAGCTATACTGTATAATTCTCTTGAGATGTACAAGTTTGCCTTTCATGTTCTCTGCTATAACATGTTTTGTAAACTATTTGTATGAATACATGCAATTTGGTAGAGTTTTGCAATGTGTGCATACCTTTGGGCAAATATTCTTTTTTTTTTTTTAATTTGATTTATATGCCGCCCTTCTCCAGAGACTCAGGGCGGCTTACAATGCGTTAAGCAATAGCCTTCATACTTTTGTATATTTATACAAAGTCAGCTTATTGCCCCCACAAACTGGGTCCTCTTACTGAATAACTCAGTTCTAGTCTTTGGATATTCCCATTAAACAATCGCCATGTTTCAATTCTGGCTTTGCATCCGGAACTGCAAATGAGAAAAGTGTGCATTCAAATTCATCCAGAACAAATTTCTTCCAGTCCATAAAATAATCTAAATTTTTTTTTAAAGCCCTCTATGGCATGGATCCAACCTAAGGTGCCATCTCACCCCAATGGGATTAACTGATCTCCAGTGGAAGGGGGGCTTCTGCAGATCCCATTGGCCAAGGAATTCTGTCTGATGGAATCAAGGAGAAGAGCCTTTTACGCTGTGAGCCTGGTCCTGTGGAACATTCTACCACTGGAAGTGAGAACTGCTCCCATTCTTCTGGCCTTCTGAAAGGGTATCAAAACCTTTGGGGCTTGGGGCCGCAAGGTGTTTCACCAGTGGTGGGATTCAGCCAGTTTGCACCACTTCGGGAGAACCGATTATTAACTTTCTGAGCAGTTTGGCAAAGTGGTTGTTGGAAGAAATCATTAGGGAAGAGAAACGGTTGTTAAATTACTTGAATCCCACCACTGGGCTTCACCATTGGAAGTAATTAACAGGGTAACCTTGGAAGAATTTAAAATTTGAAAGCATAGTAGATCTAATGTAAAGGTATGAAGAACCAACGCTAGATGGAACCAACAGAGAAATTGGCACCTGTGTCTGATGAAAGCTGGAAGGAAGTATGAAAATCATTAAATACACTGTTGTATGCGTACAAGATCCAGAGACACTCTGAACAAATGAGGCTATCCGATTGCTTCTATTCTTTGCGATTGTGGTCTCATGCAGACAACAACACATATGGATACCTTCCCTTTGTGCTCCAGACAGTGTACCGTTGGGGACCTCATGGCAAAGCACAGGACACAGTTAATGTTGCTAGTTTCTAGGCAAGCTCTGTTTAAGTTGTACCTATTTTAATCTTGTATTTTATATTTTACATTTTATGTCATATAGTGTGCCTTATTGTGGTACTTCTGACACAAATAAATAAACAATAGCATTGTCATTGTCATTGTTTCTATATTTATCTTTTTTTTTTTATTGTTTGTAAGACGCCCAGAGTCACCTTATGCACTAGAGTTGTGTAAAGGAAAATTGTAATAAAAATTATTTCAAAAGGAGAGGGGGGGCCAGTATATAAATTTAAATGAACGAATGAATATATATAAGTGTAAGATTGAGAGTATCTTGGCGACGTAACAATCTTACATGGGAAAAGACCCAAATACACCAAAACTTGCATACCTCTACCCGTGAAAATCTATGAAAACATATACATGTGTGTGTGTGTGTGTGTGTGTGTGTGTGTGTGTACACACATACATACATATACACATATTGGATTGGCCACAGATCAGAACAGTGGTGAAATCCAATTTTTTTTTTTACTACCGGTTCGGTGGGTTTGGCTTGGTGGGCATAGTGTGGCTTGGTGGGCATGGCTTGGTGGGTGTGGCAGGAGGTCTTGGTGGGTTTGTCAGAACCTGCTGGATTTCACCCCTGGATCAGAACTTCTATTCTCATTCTGGACTTCTCTCATCTTACTACAATGTTGCCTAGTGATGCAAGAGGTATTTTGAAGCAGTAGCTTCTTTTAAATGTTTAAATGCGATTGTAAGTTATGAAAGTCCCCGAGCCTTTAGGGAGGAATCAATTTCTGTTCTCGCAGCTACAAAAGGAACCATTTCAAAGTGCACTTATCAAGTTGCCATTTATCCTGCATTTTCTGTTGATGTTGTTAGCCAGCCCCTCTCTCTGTAAATGGTAATTAGATGGCTCTGATAGTGATCTGCAGAAAATACTCCCTGGTAGTCTTCTGGGTGACTATCACTGGCAGTTTTATTACTAATTTGCAGTTGCCACTGGGCTTGTCTATAATTAAGTTACTAATGGACTGTCTTGGCTGAGCTGCTTTCTTCGGGGGGATTTTTTTTTCCCTTCCCTTGCCATTCTTTTTATGAAATCTCTTTTCATATGTTTGAGGATAAAGCTCTACCTCTGATCGCTCACCAACCTTTTAGGTATGTTTTAATTGTTTTCCAACTTCACACTCTTTGGTTCGCAACCAGAAAATGCCTCTGGGTAGAGATTTATATGATATTTACATACTGCTTTAATGAGAGTAATGATTACACCTGCTTTAAGATAATATGTATTACTCGCTGCCAACCAGAAACACAATGACTGGGGCCAGCCTGCATAGAGGCTTGCTTTTGAAAAGATGTTTAATTTTGCAGTACTTTAAATAATGTTGCTTAAAATATTAATTATGGAAGTGCTCAACTGGGACATTTTATAATATAGAAAATAACTAGGCAGAATACCATGAAAGGAATTGCTTCATGAAAATACTTTTTATACCCCCAAACAGCTGTCCTAATATTAAAACCAGTTCATTAGAGTTGGTCAAAATTTGCTCCGGCAATTTGATTATTACCGAGAGTTCTACAAGCTGAATTCTATCCAGTTGAAGCTCGTCCAGGGTAATTTGATTCTCAAAATGGCTCACAAATAGTTTGAATAAATAATAAACCACATTTTGACACACAAAGCAGGGGTGAAATCCAGCAGGTTCTAACAGGTTCTGGAGAACCGGTAGCGGAAATTTTGAGTATTCAGAGAACTGGCAAATACCACCTCAAGCTGGCCCCAGAGTGGGATGGGAATGGGGATTTTGCAGCATCCTTCCCCTATCATGCTCACCAAGCCACACCATGCCCACCAAGTCATGCCCATAGAACCGGTAGTAAAAAAAAATGGATTTCACCACTGATACAAAGTTGTCCTTGACTTACATAGTGGAGCCTAGCCATTATTTTCGTAAGACATAGCACAGGTCACCCATGTAACTGATCTATTGTTTAATTTATTCTATTTATATGCCACCCATCTAGCTGTCCAAAACATTGTAGGATTTTTTTTTTTGCAGTGGTCATTAAGTGAGCCCATTGTTTGCTATGGGCCAGTTTTGCCCATAATAAATGCTGGTTTTCAGCAAAAGTGTCATAAAATGTAGTTATATTTCAGGTTTAATAGGAAAGGATTTGGGGGGGAAAATTGGAACTTTGATGTTATATATGTTGATGGCAGTAAAGTCTACTCTACACACTGAAATGGAAGGAGATTCCGATCCCCACAATGGACAAATGGCTGCAAAAAATGGATGGAGTTAGCAGAGATGGCTAAATTGACTACTTTTTCAAAGGAAAAAAAAATACAAATGCTTTTATTTCTACTTGGAAACTGGCTCTGGACTTTGTGCTTGAGGTGGAGGAAAAAAATGAATCTTTGACATTGGCTTGCACCAATTAGATTGTTGTTATAGAAATAGCTAGTTTAAACTATTATGTAAAAGTAAAAAGTTGAGTTTTGATGTTAATGCCTTATTCTACAGCACCAAAGGGAGTCAGGAGTCAATGTCTTTTCTTTCTTCTTCCCCTTGTTTTCCTCACTCTTCCCTTCCCTTTTCCCTTCCCTATTTTTCCCATTATTTGCTTTTATATTTTGTCTGTATCAGGGGTGAAATCCAAAATTCTTCCCTACCCATTCTGTGGGCGTGGCTTGGTGGGCGTGGCAGGGGAAAGATATTGCAAAACCTCCATTCCCACCCCACTCTGGGGCCAGCCAGAAGTGGTATTTGCCTATTCTCCAAACTACTCAAAATTTCCGCTACCGGTTCTCCAGAACCTATTAGAACCTGCTGGATTTCACCACTGCTCTGTATACTACATTACAAACTAATAAACAAAGGGAGGTCTGTTCTGATTTTGAATATGTCAAAGCATGAATCAGCCTCATTCCCCCCCTGGGGAAACTGTAATTAGTTAGAGATGAATGGATCTTGTTTTTCATGGTATATACTCTCAAAGAAAGAAAACCCGAAGTATTCTAAGAAAACATTTTTATTATGAAAGTAAAAAAAACTAGCTAACTACATCTTACCGGCAGTTTATCAGCAGACAAGCAAAAAAAAAAAAAAGTAAATCAGGAAGTTAGAAAGAAAGAATGTGGACATGCGCAGTAGCTCAGAAATCACAAGACAGCCCTATCTATGTGATAAGGTTCTCTGGCAAGCTACCATAATGTTCAGAATGGAAGCTCAGCTGGCAAATACAAATAACGCAGTGACAGAATAGTTGCTAAGCTACTAGTTGTAAATCAAGAACTACCTGTAAGTATAGCCAAACGACAATGGTCCATTTATTGAACAGAACAAACACAAACACAGAGACACATCAGTTTGACACTGTATGAAAACTTGCAGTTTGCATGGCTCATTGGAACATTTACATCTTATTGTGTGAAATTACTGACTGATTACGGATTTCTCCTCTGCATGAATGAAAAAAAAAAATCTGAAGAGCAAAATGTGCCTTTCAATTTGAATTGGATACTTGTGAAACAAACACCTATAGGTGAAATATTAAAGCTCGTGCAAAAAGTTAAGATGATCCCCTTATGGAAAAGATAGGTGTGGCACAGTCCGCATCATGTGTTTCTTCTTTGAAGAAGGCAATATTTTTTAAAAATAATAATTGCTGAATCACTCTGAAACAGCATAGTAAAATTGCACAAAGGGCAAAAAGACATCCTAGTGAAGAGTAAGGTTGATGGAGGTTAGGATACTCTTCTGAAGGACAAAACATTCCTAGCTACAAAAGGATATCATGAGCTGATGTTGTGATTTATAGCTCATCCTCCTGATGCTTGTAGACTTAGATTCATAGAGCAAGGGATGAGCAAATTTCTGGGAAATCAGACAAAATGCACACATTCAATTTCTGAGCTTGCTAAGAGCTTAGTATTAACAGTAGAAAATGTTTGTAATTTGGAAAATATGGCTACCACTTGAGGTGAAATTCAGCAGGTTCTGACAGGTTCTGGAGAACTGATAGTGGAAATTTTGAGTAGTTCGGAGAACTGGCAAATACCACCTCTGGCTGGCCCCAGAGTTGGGTGGGAATGGAGATTTTGCAGTATCCTTCCCTTGCCATACCCACCAAGCCACACCATGCCCACCAAGCCACGCCCACAAAATCAGTAGTAAAAAAATTTGAATTCCCCCATTGGCTACCACCTGACAGCATCGCTGATGAATTCAGGTGAATCTTTATATGTCTGCTTTCATCCGCTTAAGGCAATCATTTACTCTTTTTTCTTGATTGTTGTTTTCTTTTCTTTTTTTTAGAAACATCCTTTATCGACTAGATGACAGGACACGCCAATTCTCAGTACTCCTGGAAGCAGCAGAGCACTGGAAGTTACAGCAGTCAAACGAGACTCTACAAGCCATGTTGTCAAAAGTGTTCAACAGTTTCAATTCAGCTCAGGTTTGTTTCAAAGCAGGACTTGAGGTCTTTGAGGCCACCTCAGTGGGAAAACAATGACGAACTTGGCTTTTTGGCATCTGCACACATGCCACTAAGAACCTTGTTTACAGTTTCCAGAAGACGACTTGGGATCAGACTTGAAGTGACGTAGGGTTGAAATCTTTCTTTGGTTTTCTCAACTTTAAAGAAGGAATCCCTGCTTCAAGGTAGTCCCATGGGTGCTTTTTCAAGAGGCAACTGGGCTTTCTGATTCCAGAAAGTCCATCTGCGTCTTGAAAAAGCACCTTTGGGACAACCATGACCTGGATAACTCGGAATTTCCATAGACATTTGTTTCAAGGTACTTTATAGTATCCCTAGAGGATGCTAAGAGGATCCCTAGAGCCTTTTGCACTGTTGAGAGTTTATTGCATATTTCTATTTTTGGAATATGTACGTATGGGTAGCTGTATATGTATTGATAGATCAAGAGTCAAATGAGGAAGATTTGAAATTGGATAACTAGAAGAACAATTCCACACAGTTGATCCAAGCGGGAAGAAGAAATTAAATCTTTCCTGTAACAACCTACTGCATTTCTAATTGCACACAGAAAAGGCATGAAACAATCCTTCCCATTTCCATTCACTTCCTATATGGAATACCTGAGCTTCCATCTGTCCCCTTATTTGCAATCATTGGTGACCTGTGGCTACTAGGTTTTTAAATATAAGGCCTCCATGCAGGTGCATTGACTAGCATTTGCCTAATGTTGCCATTAGGTAGCAAAAACCATTTGTGAAACATTCATTTCAAAATATCTTGCCCTGTGGCACTGGATATTTTTGTTCAACAATAGCCAAAAAATCTCACCTATTTGTGAACAGGAGGCCTCAAATCTGATACTATGTGGTTGGTCATGGATGTTTTCAGATTTCATAGAACGCCTGATTTACCAACACTTGATTGTTGACTCACAAGTGAATTTTAATGGAACTGGTCATGCTGCAGAAGACTCAAGATTGAACAGAGTGAAAAATGAAATGTCAGTGGTGTTTTCCTACAGGAACAAAGCAAATCCATTCTTTTCTTATTAGTTATGCATAATGGTCATAGTATCATATACAGGTCTGAAAGAAAATTAGAGACCAGCCATTGTGAAAGAGGCAATAATCCATAACTTCACCCAGATAGGACTGTGCCTGGTGCTCAACTTTTTCTTCACCATGTACTCCCTTTAAATACCTCTTGTGGCCATGGACCATGGTCACAGACCACCAAGACTTAATTCAAGATTTAAGGAAGCATATTCACCGAGCTCCTGTGATGACATCTCTGTCAGGTTTCCAAATAACAACCCCAACAAAAGAAGACTTCAAGACTTTAGTTTCCTCAAAGTTCCTTTTTATTGAAGATGTCATATTGGCACATCTGGGAAAACCCGAATCTGAAAATTTCCAGGTTTTCCCCACCCAAGTGAAAGTTTAAATCCCCGCCCAGCACCCACATGTCCATCACATGGTCCAATCATCCACCATCCAAAGTGGAGTTACCTCCCAGTCATCCGACTCCAGGTGCCAGGGCAAGATGTCCTTGACTCTCTGAAAAAGGAATGTTATTTTGACTACAAGAGCCAAAGTGGCACAGTGGTTAGAGTGCTGTACTGCAGCTACTTCAGCTGACTGTTAGTTCAGCAGATCAGCAGATCAAATCTCACTGGCTCAAGGTTGACTCAGCCTTCCATCCTTTCAAGGTGGGTAAAATGAGGACCCAGATTGTTGGGGGCAATATGCTATTTAGTATACTGTTGATTGTTGCAAGCCGCCCAGAGTCCTCATAGAGTGGGCGGCATAGAAAAATGATTAATAATAATAATAAAATAATAATAAAATAATACATATCACCCATACTCTATGCAATACCCCCTCCCAATTTCCCACAGAGAAAATGTGGCTGGCCTGAAGGTCCAAATGTAAAAGATGGCTTCTAGGCCTGACAATCTCAGTCTCCCCAGGGTTCCGCAGACCACAGGTGGTGGTGGTGGTGGTGGTGGTGGTGGTGGTGGTGGTTGTTGTTGTTGTTGTTGTTGTTATTGTTGTTGTTGTTGTTGTTATTATTATTATTATTATTATTATTATTATTATTTCAATTTATATGCTGCCTTTCTCCGAAGACTCAGGGTGGCTTACAATGCATTTAGAAAACCATTATAAAAACATTAAAACATTAAAACCCATTCACACCATTCATGGCTGGATCTCACAAGATCGCAACAGCGAGATTAGGCCTGCCAGAAAAGCCAGGTCTTCACCGCTTTTTGGAAGACCAATCGGGTGGGGGTGGTCTGGACCTCAGGAGGTAACTGGTTGAGAACCACTGCCCTATGAGATATCCTAGACAACTATAGATGAAAAATAAGTTGCATAGATCAGGAAACTGAAATCAAAATGTGTCTTTGACAGCATTTTGCTGAAAAAGTAAAGAATAAGTAAAAAGTGTCAAGGTGTTTAAAAACTAAAACGGATGCAACTGAAAATACAGTAGCCATCCCATGCTGTTTTTTTTTTTTTAACCAGAGCCAATAGTCGTTAAGACATATGCTTTCCCATCAAAACCATAGCCTTCACAATGCATAACCTGAAAGCAAAAACTTTCTTTATTGTGTGACAGGTAATATTGCATTGCAAAGCCTTTATTAATTCAGAGGGAAGAATTAAGTTTATGCAGCTGTCTGGATTTGAAAGGAAAATGTTCTGCTTTTCCTCCTTCAGACTCAGAAAAGATGAGTTTAAGTTTCATTAAGTTTACTGAAAGATTGCATGAACCCATAGCACAGTGTTCAGTCACATGTACGTGATCTCCAGAAAGCATCACTTAACTTGCCTGAACTATACATGGGATTCATGTTGATGGGAAAACAGGTTTTCCAGAGACTCCTCTTCAATAATCCAGGAAAAGTAGCAGAAGAGATAAATGTGACAGCTTGCATGCATGTGTGACAGAGAAAGAGAGCAGGAGGGGCAACAAATCACCCAGCCACACATCCTCATTCTTTGTAATATAATTTAAAGAAAAAACTCTTCTTGTTTCATTTTTGGTGAGGTAGGATCCTTCAGAATTCTGACTAGGAAGCTCAATTTAAATATAAATGAAATGAAGTTAAACTTATTTCTTCATCCTGCTCTTCCCCATGCTACATACGGTATCCATCAAATGGTGCACTTAACTCAGAAAAGAACTGCAAAGCTTTCCCTTTGCTTTTGAGCACAATTCATAACCATGGGTATTTAGAAGCTAATTTCCATTGATTTCAATAATATTTTCAGCTAAGTAAGCATCCTTGAGCTTGCATGCTTTAAATGAAATCTATTCTGAGGCTATTGGGGTGCCATCGATACAGCAGGATGCAACTAAATCATATTAGGCATCATCATTTGATTTCGTTTTGGTATTGCCTCAAATATAGATTCAAATTTCTCTTAAAATAATACTTCTGCAATCATCCAGATTCCTGAGGCATTCTTTATTGCTTTGTCATAGGTCACATGCTAGTATCTAGCAAAATGAATACAATAGTGAAAAGTTCTAACAACCTGAATCGTTTATATATATATTTGTGTGTTTAAAGTGGATGAAAATGAAATTATAATAAATAAGCTAACATGATTTATAGGGCCTACTGTAGAAGGAATCATAAAAAAAAGTACAATACTTTCTGACAGTGAGAATAATCAACCAATGGAACAGAAGTTGCCTTCGGAAGTTATGGGAACTTCATGACACTTTCAAGAAAAGATTGGACTACCATTTGTCAGAAATGGTATAGGGTCTCCTGCTTAAGGGGGGGGGTGTTGGAAGACCCTTCCAACTCCGTTAATCTGTTCTAGAACATCTGTTCAAATCAGACAAGTAATAAGTATACCAGAGAGTTGTGATTTGTCCACTAAATTCATGATAGATTGTAAATTGCTTTGTATAACTTAAGGGGGAAAAACTTAAAATCATCTGTTTATAGGCCACAACAGTCATAAAAACAGCCATAAGATCTCTCTTCCTCTCTCTTCTTCATTCTAAAACATAAGAAAAAGGCCTATTCATCCATCTACCTACCTACTCACCCATCATAGGTGACTCTGTTTAAGCAAGGAGCCAGCAAACCTTCACGGAAGCATAAATTGCTTTATTTATCAAAGGCTGGAAGCAAAGACAATGCCTCAAGAGGCATTGCAGTCTCTTTTTATAAATGTTTGCAAATTAACTACAATTAATTTGTCTTTGATTCATTGATTGTGTTTCAGCATATATGCATTAATGGCTGCCGGAATAGGTCAGGATATGTATGTAATGGATTTTTATACTAGATATTTTTTGAAAAACAACAGGTCAAAGAAATTACATCCGAAATTGGTCTGTTCCTCTAGCAGTGACTTACAAACCTCAAGTTATATCTTAATCCTTTCTTGGCTTAGTTTGCATACTTGCACTTTGAGTAACTTAACCAAATGTAAGATTCTGAGTATTCCTAGTGCCTAATTACAGTAGTGGCCAAAATTGTGAAAACCTTTTGAGGAAAGGTGTATTTTTGAGGTTTGGTGTCTAATAACACCACTTTTGGGGGGGGGGGGAGTTTCAAGTTACTCATATTCCACTGCTGGAATGGCCTGGGAATAGCCTAGACCTTAACCTAATTGAAAATCTATGGAACTGACTAAAGAAACTTGTTAGTCAGAAGCGACCCAGCAATAAAACCCATTTAAATAGAAGCAATCCTTCAATCTTGGATTTATATGCCGGCCGTCTCCAGAGACTCAGGGCAGCTTACAATGCGTTAAGCAATAGCCTTCATACTTTTGTATATTTATACAAAGTCAGCTTATTGCCCCCACAAACTGGGTCCTCATTTTACCTACCTTAGAAAGGATGGAAAGCTGAGTCAACCTTGAGCCTGGTGAGATTCATATTTACAGTAATTGCAGACAGCTGATGTTAATCACAATGCTTTAGTCTGCTGAACCATCAGGCCCGGCATATAAATAAAATAAAAAAAAGTCCTTCAGTCTTGGTTTCACATTATAACAGCTACAGAAGTAAAAGACTTGATTCACTCTATGGGAAGATATTGTAAGCAGTGGTGGGTTTCAAAATTTTTTACTACCAGTTCTGTGGGTGTGGCTTGGTGGGCGTGGCATGGCTTGGTGGGTGTGGCTTGGTGGGCATGGCAGGGGAAGGATACTGTAAAACCTCCATTCCCACCCCACTCCAGGGGAAGGATACTGCAAAATCCCCATTTCCTCCTAATCAGGTGGGACTTGGGAGGCAGAGAATAGATGGGGGCGGGGCCAGTCAGAATTTTTACTACCGGTTCTCCGAACTACTCAAAATTTCTGCTACCGGTTCTCCAGAACTGGGCAGAACCTGCTGAAACCCACCTCAGGCCATAATTCATGCTAAAGGTTACCCAACTAAGTATTAACTGACATTGTGATAATTTTTGCATATCTCGTTTTTTTCTACGTTTCACTTTTCTTCTTTATACTGTAACTGCTATTCTAATAGCAAGTCCTTCATAAAAGTTATTGCATTACATTCTTGATTAAATTATCTTTCCATTGATATGTAATTTTATGGTACTACTCAAAAAAAAAAAAAGAAAGAGTGGTGTTATAAGCTAGTTTATAAAGTGTATTTATAAAAATACACTTTTCCCAAAAGATTTCCATAATGTTGGCCACTACTGTATTTATTGCTGAGCTATGTTTTCCTGCACATAAAAAACAAAAAACAAAAAACAGGCACACTGTTTTTTTAATCACACTGTTGCAGTGACCAAAGTTGACTTTTTTATAACTGTAATCCTGGCCTTCACAAATACAATTTGTTTTGGTTTTGGGTCTTCTTCTTCTTCTTCTTCTTCTTCTTCTTCTTCTTCTTCTTCTTCTTCTTCTTCTTCTTCTTCTTCTTCTTCTTCTTCTTCTTCTTCTTCTTCTTCTTCTCCTCCTCCTCCTCCTCCTCCTCCTCCTCCTCCTCCTCCTCCTCCTCCTCCTCCTCCTCCTCCTTCTTCTTCTTCTTCTTCTTCTTCTTCCAGTACTGATGTCCCAGTGTCTAGAGTTGGTCTGGGGAAATCAGTGCTGATCTTTCCATTATGATTCAGGACAAAGCATAAATGACACAGTCCAGGATTTATGGAGCTGCTGGCTGCCACTCATGGAAACTCACAGGAAGGTGAAAATCTGCAAGATGGCAAATGTGGTGATTTTGACCTTCTAACACAGGTAGACCAGTTGTCTCTGTATGCAGGTGGCTCCCTGTTTGGGGTTGTCAAGTCACTGATAAAGTGGTATAGATTTTGAAGTCCACTGTGTCCATCACAGTGCTCTGTGAAATAGGATCTTCCCTACAGTGATCCCATAGTTGTAGAACTATTTTAAGGAGGGATTTGATAATTCATTAAGCTTACGTACATATGCCTGTTACTGGGAATCTGTATGGAGTGGATGTATGTACAAAACTTACAGCTTAGATGTTGAATTTACTACTCTTCCTAATTATCTTTTAATTTCTTCTGATTGCTTGATTTCCTGAGTTGTTGATTATGCATTTAAATCAGCCTGAATTATATATTTTCCTATGAAAAGATTCCAGTTCATCTTGACTTCTGTTGATATCAGGGTTTGATGATTAGGTGACCTTAGGAGCCTTTTACTTTGGACTTATGCATTAAGTCTGAACAGGTAATACCACCTGGCTAACTTAGATCTAAAAAAAAACCCAACAACAGCTGATTGGGCTTACAATATATTTGAATGGGAAACTATCAAGAAATCTAGAATTGGAGGGGGGCTTAAAGAGAGAAAAAGAGAGAGAGAAATCCTGGAAAAGCTATTTAGGTATATTTTTAAAAAAACGATTGGCTGTTTCCATGTAATCACCAGAGTTCGACTAAAAGGTGATTTTTTAAAAAAAATATAAGTATTATCATACACAGGGCAAAGGAAACTATGAGAACTAGACATACGTAATAACAGGGAGAAAGGATTAATGACTACTTAGCAGCATAAATCTCGTAGAGGTTTTAGATGACTTAGTATGCTTTAACATGCAGGCTCCAAATTTGGCAATGTGGCCATCATGCTTACCAGTAGATTTATTGTGCAATTCTGTATATATTTACTGAGAGATGAGTATCTCCAAGTTCAGCTTGAGTTACTTCTGAGGGCACTTATTCATAAATAAGCTTATATAACCTGAAGTGGGCCCTTCATTGGTGAGCCTGAGTAAAAAGAAAACACATTGGGGTGGAAGCAAATAGCAATGGTCATACTTTGGATACTTGAGTGTAGTTGCCATTTACATTTCTTACACTCTCCAAGAAAGATTGTTAAATTTTGTAGCAAATTTATAGGATTACCTGGAGAAGGGGAGTGGGGGTGATTGATACAAAGAAGCATCCCAAAATGGATGTCCCACACTTTCTTTTGCATAAAGAATGAATTCAATATATGCTAAAATATATAAAGAACAGTTGCTAGAATTGGGTACATCTAGTTTGATGAAAAGAAGGACTAGGGGAGACATGATAGCAGTGTTCCAATATCTCAGGGATTGCCACAAAGAAGAGGGAGTCAAGCTATTCTCCAAAGCACCTGAGGGTAGGACAAGAAGCAATGGGTGAAACTAATCAAGGAGAGAAGCAACTTAGGAGAAATTTCCTGACAGCTAGAACAGTTAATCAGTGGAACAACTTGCCTCCAGAAGTTGTAAATGCTCCAACACTGGAAGTTTTTAAGATGATGTTGGATAACCATTTGTCTGAAGTGGTGTAGGGTTTCTTGCCTAAGCAGAAGGTTGGATTAGAAGACCTCCCAGGACCCTTCCAACTCTGTTGTTCTGTTCTGTTCTGTTCTGTTCTGTTCTGTTCTGTTCTGTTCTGTTCTGTTCTGTTCTGTTCTGTTCTGCAGTACTAGACGCTATACATAATGTGTGGCTCAGCACTACGCAATGTGCAAAATATGCAAGGACATGGGTGATGCAATTTCAGCTTAAAAGCTAGTCCCTTAGTGTATTCACATCTAGGTCTCCCTGCCAACATCAGAAAGGCTATGGTAGATAGCAATAGCACTTAGACTTATAAACTGCTTCACAGTGTTTTACAGCCCTCTCTAAGCAGTTTACAGTTAGTTTATTGCCCCAAACAATAGGGTCTTCATTTTACCAACTTTGGAAGATGGAAGGCTGAGTCAACTTCGAGCTAGTCAGGATTGAATTTCTGGCAGTGAGCAGTGCGTTAGCCTGCAATACTGCGCTCTAACCACTGCACCGCTGCACTAGGATTATCCTAGATGATAATCCTAATGGAGAGTGAAAGATTGCAAGGTTTGCCATTTTAAATTGTACATTAACTCCAAATCTTACCGGGAATGAGGCTATTGTGTAGGGTCTATAATGTCATCCTCTCTTGATTAGCAAAAATGAAAGATGATAGTATACAGATCTAGTCCTTATTTCTGGGAGAGCTTTTTTACTGGCTTTAAAGGACATATAAGTGCATGTCATATAATGCAATGGGATTATTTCTTTTATTGTCTCTTTATTATATAGTTACCATAGGAATGCAAAACACTAAGTAGAAGGAGTAGAATGAGATTTTTGTAATAGTATTCCAAAGCTGCAATCAAACTACTTAGTTGTTTTCAATGTCCTATCAGAATCACCGATTGATTTAGAGAAGTTCGGTCTACTTCTCTGAAAATACAAAAGGTTTTTTAACAAAGCTGGCTCTCCGAAAGAGGTAGAGAGAAGCTTTTGACATGAGTTTCATGTTAAACTTTGCTGCTTTAGTATTATGCAAAGAAGTAGATTGGATGTCCCAACTTCCATGGATATAGCAACGATTGTTAGAGCCATAGAGTTTACTTCTCTATTCAAAACCCTCAAGTCGAGCACAAATCAGCAATTAAGGGAAACGGTGCTTAAACCATATTAGGAGCTGGTTGACATACTCCTTCCCACTTTCTATCTCTTTCCCTGCCCCCCAAAAAGGAGTTGTATGGAGAGGAAACATTGCAAATCAGAACCCAGAGAAAGGGTATGAATTTTTCCCCTCTTTTTATTTCTGGGTTAAAATGTTTCTCAGATGTTCTTTGCCCTCAAAGACAGCTTTTGCAGTAAACAGCCTCTTGAGGGACAATGGGAGTTACCAGGAGAGGATTTTAGCACGTAAACAACATGGCAAAGAAAATTCTCCTTTGTCGTATCCAAAAGGTCTCTGCATTGTTTCTACAAAATGGAAGGAATTGGTTGAAGCGTACTTTTAAATACGAGTACTTGCAATTGCTTGTAACTTGACCTTAACTCTGCCATGAAGACATTGGCGTATCCTACTGAAACAAGATGCGTGTGGTTATGTTTTCAGCCTTCTGAAACTAAAAGATGAGTATCAGTGTTTGAATTTACATTTGCATTGCTCTCCAAGATGTTTTCTTGAAAAGTGAGAAAACTATGATGATGATGATGATGTATAGTCCATAGCGCTGCGAGTTGACAATGTACAGAATCACATAACCCCATTTCCCCTTTCTTTTACGAGAGAGGCTTGGGACAGATATTACAGATCGTTTCTGCAAGTCATCAACTCTTAGTTGGTTTCATCTCATTTGACTGCTCCTTTTTTTCTCACGCATGCTGTACATGCATGTATAGAAAAGGGGGTTTCAATGGGAGTGGGATTAAGCAAGTTCTGCCACTTTTGTATATGTTACTGGCAATGTGTGAAAAGCTGACATTGTATAGAATGCCCAGGAAATCTATAGAATGTGTGAAGTATGATATGTCTGTGTTATTTTAATATGCACTTTCCCTAGGCATTGTATTAAGAGATTAACAGAGTTGGAAGGAATGTTATAGGCAGGGGTGAAATTCAAAGTTTTTCCCTACCGGTTCTGTGGGCGTGGCTTGGTGGGCGTGGCAGGGGAAAGATACTGCAAAATCTCCATTCCCACCCCACTCTGGGGCCAGCCAGAGGTGCTATTTGCCAGTTCTCTGAACTACTCAAAATTTCCCTACTAGTTCTCCAGAACCTATTAGAATCTGCTGGATTTCAACTCCACTTAAAGGTAATCAAGTCCAACCCCCTATCCTACACCATTTCTGACAGATGGCAATCCAGTCTCTTCTTGAAAGACAATATAAAACAAAATAACTAGACATTATGCAGAATGACAACAACTATTTAGGGGAAGTATGAAAACAAAATCATGAAAAGGATTAGGGTTAGGGTTAAGGTTAGGGTTAGGGTTGGCTAACCCTGACTCTGACCCTGATCCTGACCCTAACCCTCTCTTTATTGAAAAGACATTTATTAAAATGAAAGAAGAAATACAAAATAAAATACAGGGCTTACTGAAAAAATGAGAAAAAGACTAGTATTGACTACTTGTTACAAGGAAGGCTAGAATAGCATTTCAGCAGGAACATTTTATACTTTGTCAGTTTGCCTTTTGGCTTTTGGTAGAATATCTAGGAAATGTGTGACATATTAAGCATTTCATACTTTGACATCCCATTTTTGGCACTCTATAGATTTCCTAGGCATTCTATAAAATGCCTAATTTCACACATTGATGGTAACATACATATTTTATGACTTGCATACATGTAGGAATAGCGGAACTGGCACTGTGACATTACAACTGCCTTCATAATTTTGATGGAAGTTTTGGATCCTGCTTATGCCTCTGTCCATGTTACAAACCGAGGTTTTGATTAGCCTGGAATCTCTTGTTCCCTGTCTTTGTGTTTTCAGAGCATTAGTGGTATACTTTTATTTATTTAATGAAACAGGAAAAAAACTAGTGGGAAGGAAGGAAGGAAGGAAGGAAGGAAGGAAGGAAGGAAGGAAGGAAGGAAGGAAGGAAGGAGACACACACATACACAAGCACACACAGAGCAGCATGGTGGTCTAGTGGTGAAGACTCTTGCCTCCTACTCAGAAGGTTGAGAGTTCTGAGGTAGCAGCAGATATTTCTCTCCTAGAGGAAGTAAATAAAATAGAGCAAATAAAAAATATGTGCTGTGAACACCACATGGTGTCAGGAAGGGCATCCAGCCAGTAAATGCTCAGCTCCATCCAGTTATCCCAACTCTACCCCAAATTAAGGGATTATAGAGCAGAGGTGGGATTCACTTATCTTCCCTACCAGTTTGCAAATGTGAGCGTGTGTATGCATGTGCTCACTTTACTCTCACATCCCACCTCTGCACATGTGCATGGCCTTCTGTGCATGTGCAGTAGTCGCGCATTATGTGCAACTACTGCACATAATGGGTGGGTGGGTGGAGCCTCCCACAGTGGCCACTACTGTTTCGCGCAGTCCAGACAGAACCGGCTGAATCCCACCACTCTTATTCAAAAAATGATTACTATACTCCATATTTCATTGTAATTGTACATACACATCAGATTACTAGCATTCACAATCCTCACCCTGAAATGAGAATTCCAAGTGCCTGGCTAGCAGCAGACCATCTTCTACTGCCACTTTAAGGTAAGGGCAAAGCATCAGAAAGATGGATGGCAGCTGATTATATTCCTCTGCAACCTTTCTGAAGTCAAGCAAAAGAAGTTGATTGCCTTCATGGACTTGATTAGAGGGGCAATAAGAAAATGATGCTTTCTTGCTTGCCCCTTCTCCTCCCTTCGCATTGAAAACAGAATAAAATTAAAAATGGCTGTTTTCCCATATATACCTCTTGAAAGTCAATGCATGATAATTTCATTCCATGTGCTATATAATTGGTATCCTGCAGTGGGCTGCAGGAATAATTCATGCTGTTCTCTGAGAAAGTCTCAAGATTTGTCTTGTACAAGGAGAGAAAGAGATACAGCTTGAAACATTTATGCAAAATTACACTTTTTTTTTCTTCCGGTAAAATGGGTGTGGCCAAGAAACTATGAGCACATCACCTTCATCATTTCTTAACATTGTTTTCCTAGTTTGTCTATTTATATAATCAGCTGCAAAAGAAAGCTACTCAATAGACTTGGATGCATTCTCATATATCCTCTAACCATAATAATGTAAATTTCTACAAAGGGGCTAACAGCACAAAAATTCCACAAAACCCAGAAGGTTTTCCATTTTGATTCTGTCTCCCCTTCCCAAAAAATCCCTACTTTTCCCCATTTGGATATGATAGCTGCCTCAGGGCCATGACAATTGGTTCAGGGATGGGATTCTACCGGTTTGGCCGGTTCGTGCAAACCGGTAGCTCTGACAATCAGGTGGGCCTGCCCGCCCCTGCACTTTACTGACCTATATCTTCTCATCTGATTCACACGGCAGAGCAGATTGCCGCGCCTCAGCTGTGTTACTCCCCAGCAGTAATGTGGAAGGTAAGGTTTCGTAAAACTGCGTGAAGCACACGATCACTGAACCGGTTGTTAAACCGGCAGGATCCCACCACTGAATTGGTTGAACATCCCAATACATTGGCATCACATTATGTGCAAAGCTTCAATCTGGGTTGTGCTAAATGCAACAGAATATGGTAGAGAATTGAGATAGAAGGCCACTCATGAAAATTAGGGACCGTGCATCTTTTCCATGTTTCTGTCAACTGTGCATTTTTCATGATACTCCATCATTTCTGCATGCATGCATACACAGAAAGAGAGACACACTGGCACACATCCACAAACACACTTCCAGTGCCAACAATTCTAAGGCCATGGAACACGCTTTCTTCTCTTTTGACTGTCTTGGAAGAAATTCTCTCTTTTTTTCCAACTTCTTCTAAACTTTGTCCATGGGAATAACCTAATATCAACCTCTTGTTTCTTTATGGTATTTTTAGAGAAGTTTCTAGCCATCACAGATCAATATTTGAGTTCACTGCTAGTATATGTGAGAATGAGATATTAGAGACAACAAACTGAATTCATTTGAACTCTATAGGAAGTATTTGAATTTTGCTAAGAGATTTACCTTTTATCCCATATGCTAATACAGTTTTTCTCCCTTGTTTACCTGACATTTGAAATCTGCTCCTAAGTTTGTACACAATATTTTATCCCATATAAATATACTGTACCAATACATGAAGATCTTAATACAAGTAATTCTCTGTTTACAATGGCAAATAGGACTGGAATTGCTGTTGTTGAAGCGGTTGTAAAGTGCAATGTCACATGACCATGCCACTTAGTGATGGCAGTTCCAACAGTCTCAGTTGCAGTCATTAAGTGTGGATCTCATTTGAACAGGACTTCCGACTTCCTGCTGGTTTCCCCATTGACTTTGCTTGTGGCCAACTAGTGAGAAATGTTGGAAATTGCAATTACATAACTATGGTTTGCAGCAGCATTGTAATTGCATGACTGCAGGGATGCTGTGACAACTGGAATCCCAAGTACTGGTCATAGCCATTACTTGTTCAGTGCTGTTGCAAGTTTTAAAAAAATCACAGAACAAGCGATTGTTACTGTAAATGAGAACCACTTATATTTTACTTGGCAATCAGATTCTTGATGCTGGGTTGAATAACATGACTATAAATCCGGGGTCAGCAACCCGTGGCTCTGGAGCTGCATGTGGCTCTTTCATCCCTCAGCTGCAGCTCCCTGTCCCTCAAAATATGTGTCACAACTGCCAATGTGCGTCAACTACTGGCACACAATTTATTGAGCTTTTCAATCCCCAGTAGGCCAACCATGGATAAATCCAAGAAAAGAAAAGTTTCAGAAGAAAACAGAATCTTTAATTCAACTATATACGCCAGTTTTGTGGCCGCTCAGGAAATAGTCAGGCACAGGAAGGGTTTTGCGGCTCCTGGTGTTTTCTTTTCTGTGGGAAATGAGTCCAAATGGCTCTCTGAGTGTTTAAGGTTGCCGATCCCTGCTATAAATCATTCACATGATATGGAAGTCTACACAAAAGAGTTGAGTAGTAATATTTGCTTATGATTCATTTGCGTTATATATATATTTCTTTGGGGTATTATTACAATAAAATGCTGACATGTATTATTCTTGTACTATGCCCTCAAGTGAATAAACAAGCCACTTTAAAGTTTAAAATGTGGTTTTGTTATAGAAATTATAGGCTCAATACAGTGAATCTAATGAAATGAGATATTTTTCAATGTGCAATGGAAGTCTGATTTTTATAACTACTTAAAGTGTCTTTTTAGAATCTGGAGATCAGAATAAAAAAAATACTTTCTTGGTAAAGTATTTCTGTATTTTTATAAAACATAATAGAACACTGATCCATTGAAATAGCTTATACATTCAATATTTTGATTAACAAGTCTACATCTTCTATTTTATATTTCAATGATGCTTATTACACACCCACGTGCAAATATTAAGAACTGGAATGACAGCAATTTTGATTGTAATTAATTGTTCTGTCCTGGATTATACTTTTCTTCCTCCAAGAAAATAAACTGACACGATGATTTCAATATAATGTATGCTGCATTGATTTATATGCTGAAACAAATGTATTATTTTAACAAACTGCTTATCAATAAATTGTATTTTAAATTTCTGAAGATGTTGGCTCCTTTTAATTATGAATTCACCAAATAAGCTGACACCAACCAGAGCATAGAACAACTCAAAGAAGTAGTGCAAGACCGGAAGATGTGGAGAGACCTGGCCCATTGAATCATCAAAAGTTGGACACAACTGAATGGATATCACCATCATCTTCCACCATCATTATTAATTCTATGCTAATTTTCAGTTCCAGTGCTCCCGTTCCAGAGCTGATGATGTTACCTAATTTGGATAATGAAACATCTATAAGAAAACAACCAAGCTCAGAAAGCACCAAGGACCCCTCATTTCAACCCTGAGCTACAAATATTCTCCTTTATTGAGATGGTAATAGTATTTAGCAATAGCACTTAGACTTATGTACCGCTTCATACAGGGGTGGGTTCTACTTACCTTTACTACCGGTTCGCATTGTGCCTGCGCTTCTGCGCATACGCAGATCACCTATGATGATGTCCGGTTTTACTACCGGTTCTTGTGAACCGATCCGAACCGGGGGCAACCCACCACTGGTTTCATAGTGCTTTTACAGCCCTCTCTAAGTGGTTTTACAGAGTCAGCCTATTGCCCCCAACAATCTGGGTCCTCATTTTACCCACCTCAGAAGGATGGAAGGCTGAGTCAACCTTGAGCCGGTGAGATTTGAACTGCCGAACTGCAGCTAGCAGTCAGCTGAAGTAGCCTGCAGTACTGCACTCTAACCACTGCGCCACCTCGGCTCTCAAATCTCATTCCCTCTTTCTTGGCTTAGCTTCTAGATGTAGACTTGGCAAAATGTCTCTCAAATGACACGATGCAGCTGGATAGGATCCTTTGAAGCCAGACCGAATGGCCGAGTGTCCTCTGTCAGCATGAAAGTGCAGTTTCCCCCACACTTCCATGACAGGTTATACTGATTGCTTCTTCTATCTTACATTTCAATTGAGTTTTTTGCCCTGCACTTAAAGACTCTGGAGACAAAACAAATGTTGCCTGTTGACAGAACTGGCATCTCTGCCCTGAAACCTGCTGGCTGTCAATTTACCTCTCAAGTAATATACAAGTAAAAAAAAAAAATCCTACTGCATTTTTCGCTAATGAAATTAAAGCCCAATTGACTCAATTCAACCTTGCCAGAATATAAGTGGTAGTCAGTGAAAAGGAATTAAAAGCACACCAAGCCTGAAATAACGTAGGCTCTTCAGATCCTGCAAATTTCACGAGAAGGAGCCACATTGTATCACATCCGATATAATGCTCAGATTGGGCTTCACATAATATGTAAACTCGGACTTCTTGGCCTATTCAATAAATTGTGGTTAAAATAAATCATGGTTAGTATGACATTTTATCTCATCTGACAACACACAATAGGCCAGAAACATTCACGGTAGGTGGCCTCATTCAGTTTTAGATCTTTATTTATTTATTATTTTATTTATTTGTTTATTTATTTAATTAATTAATTTTTATACCGCCCTTCTCCCGAAGGACTCAGGGCAGTGAACAGTTAAAATAACATATATATAGAATGTGAATATAAGATAATTAAGCCAGTTTGGCTCCTCAGTTAAGAATCTTCAGCATAAAGATTTAAAAATTGGAAGAGATTTATGCCAGACCGGCTTGGTGAAAAAGAAAGGTCTTAAGTGCAAGACGGAAAGTACGAAGATCTGGGATTATTACATTTCTGTTCCACTTCTTCATCACTACAGGTAGTCCTTGACTTACAACAGTTCCTTTAGTGACCGTTCAAAGTTATAACGGCTTTGGAAAAAGGGACTTAAGACCTTTTTTTACATTTACAACTATTGCAGCATCCCCATGGTCACGGGATCAAAATTCCGATAATCCGCAACTGATTCACATTTATGACAGTCACAGTGTCACGTGATCCCTTTTTGCAACCTTCTGACAAGCCAAGTCAATGGGGAAGCCAGATTCACTTAAGAACAGTGTTCCTAACTTAATAACTGCAATGGTTCACTTAACAACTGTGGCAAGAAAGGTCAAAAACTGGGGCAAAATTCACTTAATAACTGTCTCACTTAGCAACAAAAATTTTGGGCTCAGTTGAGGTCGTAAATCAAGGACTAACTGTATGGCTATTAATATGACCTACACCAGACACCAAGGTAAATCCTTAAACCTAGAGTCCAATGCCAAATTCAGACATCTTTGGCTTCAATGTACCCATTTCCTTTGCTGGTTCAAAATGATTTTGCTGTTACAAAAAGAAGAAATTATGAGGAACAAATTGTGGTTAAGCATCTCCTAGATCAGGGGTGTCAAACCCGATCGCATCACAGGCCATATCGTAACACATCAGCAGTGGTGGGTTGAACTGGTTCTATAGAACCAGTAGTAAAACTGGACGGAGGCTCCGCCCACTGACCCCAACATCATCAGAATGCTTCTGCGCATGCACAGAAGCTTCTGCGCATATGCACGGCCCCGTTGCGAACCGGTAGTAAAGGTAAGTAGAACCCACCCCTGCGCATTAGGATTGTTCTGACCCGGCTCCCAAACACAACAAACCCTCTCTAGTTAACTAAATGTTTCCTTTATTAGAAGTGCCAGCAGCCCTGGCAAAAAGTCTCTCTGTCTCTCACAGCAGGCTAACAAGTCTTTCTGACAGGGAGATGAATAGTTGTCTGTCACACCTATTCATCTCCTCCCCCTGCCTTTTATCCCCAGCTTGAGCTTGAGTGGGACTTCGCTAACAGCGGTGGCTCTTCCACCCCAAGGACCAGCCCATAGATTTCCACTGCTCTCCTCTCCTTCTGCACATCCACGCTCCAGGACTGAACCCAGCTGTTCCTCCTCTTCCTCATCAGCCACCTCAAGACCTGGGGGCTGTTGACTCTCCATCTGAAGGCTGATGGACAGCCCACGGTCCACCTCTGTCTCTATCTCTAACAGCTCCATTCCCTCTTCCCCCTCTGAGCTCTCAGATTGCCTTGATGCTGGCCGTGAGTCCTATGCGACTGCCTCATCTGATTCAGCTGCAGGAGGGGCCAATGGCCGACAGGCCACAATAGGGATGCTTTTTACCCTTGAGGAACTGGCGTGCACATGCTCTACACAGGCCGTATCTGGCCCGCAGGGCGCCAGTTTGACATGCCTGCCCTACATTAAAAATCAACGGTCTGACTGGGAATCAATACTTGGATTTCAAGTACAGGTAATCCTCGGCTTATAACCACAATGGACAACATTTCCATTGCTGAGCAAGACAGTTGTTAAAAAAGTATTGCTCCCTTTTGCCATTTGAAATTTGAAATTGTAACTTCAAACAGTCCCCAAACCAACGGTTGCAATTCGAAGATTTAGTTAAAGGTAAAGGTTCCCCTCACACATACTGTATGTGCTTGTTTTTCTCGACTCTAGAGGGCAGTATTCATCTTCATTTCTAAGCCAAAGAGCCAGTGCTGTCCGAAGATGTCTCCGTGGTTGTGTGGCCGGCATGACTAAACACCAAAGGTGCACGGAACGCTGTTATCTTCCCACCAAAGGTGGTCCCTATTTTTCTACTTGCATTTTTTATGTGCTTTTGAAGATTATCTATACACAAAAGTGGTGCCGATGAGAGTTTATTAATTCAGCTGCCTCATTATCCAGTGTGTTGTAATGAGTTGACTTGGCTTTTTATGCTTTCTGGAGATCTGGTTCTATTTTGCTTCATTAAAAAAAAAGAAACCAGGAAGGCAATTATAACTTCTATCTAGAAGAGGAGTGATTTTTAAATTGCTTGGATATTATAAGACAAATGAGCACTGCAGAGATTCCAGTTAATTACACTAATTAAAGGGGGTTATCTAGTCCTTGATTATTCTTGCCAGTGGTATAGTTTAAGCAATGAAGTGGGAAAAAAAATGAGAGAGAGAGAGAAAGAGAGGTCTGAATGCAACTCAAGTAGGGAGATTTATACCATACAGATAATCCTTGATGTACAACCATTCATTTAGTGACCGTTCAAAGATACAACAGCACTGAAAAGAGTGATTTATGACCATTTTTCATATGGCCATTGCAGCATCCGCATGGTCATGTGATTAAAATGTGGACGCTTGGTAACTGCCATGTACATATGACGGTTGCAGTGTCCCAGGGTCATAGCAACACCTTCTGCAACCTTCTGACGTGGGAGAAGCCAGACTCACTTAAAAGACCATGTTGCTACTTAACAACTGCAGTGATTCACTTAACAATTATGGGAAGAAAGGTTGTAACACGGGGCAAAGCTCTGTTCTGTCCCCGCCTCACACACGCACCCCCACAGATGGCCAAGAGTTAATAAGCCAACAAACAAAAGATTCTTTGATGACAAAGTTGGCAGCAACCCAGTGGCTGGCTGCCAATTATTCACAATAACAAAGATATTAGTCCGAATTCAGTCCGATAAGTCAGGCAAAGTTCCAGCACACAGAGAGGATGAGTTATTTCCAGCTTTTGCTCATCACAGAACTTGAACGGCTACCACACCCCGTGTTATACCCTGTGGGGTGTGTCCAGTGACTTAGCCTAATCCCTTGCATGCCTCTTCCTCTGCTGTGACCACTTATCTCTGCGACGCTGTCGAGGGTCCAGCCAAGACTCATCTTCCTCATTACTGTCCACCTGTGGCTGTGTGGACGTGCTTGGCCCCGGGCCTATCTCTTGGCCTTCGGTGTCCTCTGAAGGCATTGCCAGAGAGGGGGGTCCTGGAGAGGGAGGCCTTGCCAACTCCTCTGCTTCACTTTCGGAGTCCTCTCCTGCTGATAATCCAGGCTAAGGGAACGGAGCCACAACAAGCTCATTTAACAACTATCTTGCTTAGAAGTGAAAATCTTGGTCATAAGTCAAGGGCAACCCTGTAATTCAAAACTGTACAGCTGTATTTTAAGCATGCCTGTTTGGCTCGTGTTGAATTTAAGGCTACAGTAACTCCATCTGAGGCCCGAACCGCACTGAGCAACTTCTTCCATTCTTTGCTTGGGAGTAAACTGTATTGATTTCTGTATAAACACAGACAGGGCTGCCATATGCGTGTCCTCTCTGACAAATGCAAGACAAATTTATACAATGAAGATCACTGCGCAACAAGATGCTCCAGCAACTTTCTTTTTTTTCTCAGTAAAAGAAAATAAATCTGACTTCAAGAAGGAGAAAGATATGAATTCTGCTGTTGCAAAACAAGCTCACTTTTCGAGCGATAGAATACAGAATGGGATTTGCTCTTAATGACAAGAATGCATCTGAATACCAGAATGCAGATCCTGCAGAATGCAATTTTGAATAGCTTGGATACCTACTTATGAATAATATCAGGTGCTATGGAAGAAAGACTGAAGAATGCTATTACGCTTAGGCTGTGCTGTTGATTTCACACAAGGCTGAGGAGTTCTTTGATCTGATTGTCATGGATTAGGGGCTGCCTACTTAGTACCATGTACATAAGCACATAGATAGAGGCGCTGAGTGAGAATAGCAGGCATAGGAATCCATCAGACAGAAGATGGGATAAGTGACAAATCAGAATATAGATTGTGCGAGTGAGATATGGTGAACTACAAAAGGGCAGAGTTTATATTGTGGATAACATTTCCTGGATAACATTTTTATTTATTTATTTATTTATTTTGGGAAATTTATATTGCTGCCTATTTGCACATGGTGACTCAAGATGGCTTACAAGAATATAAAAACCTCATATAAAAAACAGTAAAACTAATAAAAGGGAGAATCATATAATAAATTAATAAAATAAAATAATAAAATAAGCCCCACTCCTCACCCTGACAACAACACATCACATGAGCCATTTAATGGGCTCTATCCTGTTCTGTGTTCCCCAGACTCACTGGTAGAACCAGGTCTTCAGCTCCTTCCGGAAGAATATTAGAGTGGGGGCTGTTCTAATCTCTGGGGGAATGATGTTCCAGAGAGAGGGAGCCACCACGGAGAAGGCCCTTCTTCTAGGTCCCACCAGGTGTATCTCCATAGGGGATTGGACCCGCAATATTCCTTGCCTCCCCACTCTGGTGGGTTGAGTAGAGTACACAATATATCCTGGATAACCTTTCATCATTTGATATTATCAGAATGGAATGGGAGGACTCGACACCACTTGCTTGGAGAGGCCAGCTGGGGGCAGCCTTCGCCACTGCCAACTCTCTTTTGCCAATTTGGTGCCACCGTTTTTTTGCAGGACATTGGAAAGTCACTGCAAGGATAACTCGCTGTAGATACTGGATGGAGAGCTGGACAAGTGAGCGGGCTGTCAGAGGACAGTGGCGGTAACTTGGCTCCGCCCCAAACACCAAATTGGTAGTTTGGCTACAGCAGGAGATGGGACAGAGGGCGGGGAGGCAGTGGCAGGCAGTGATTTTCAATAACATTCATTCTTTGCAACAGACTATATACTATCCACCATTTGTCTATAGGCATTTGTGTTTTCATTTGTGTTTCAAATTTGTGTTTCAAATTTTCAGCTAATGTGTACAAAGGCACCTATTTGCCCAATTTGTTTCTATGTTTGCTCCATCATCTCAACAGATGGAACTCTCTTGGTTTTGATATTGATTTTCAAATTGACTCTCCTTGTTGCACCTGACATTCACTGCAAATAATTTAGCTTCTCTTGTGTTGACTCAATAACACGATATCATCTATGTGTAAAAATGCATGGACATTCATGTTCCCAATAAAGACATCCATAACATCACCTAAGCATCTGTAATGCAATAGGGGCCACAGTGGCTCAAGTGGTTAAGACGCTGAGTTGGAGGACCATCAAGGTCAACAGCTCAGCAGTTCGAGACCTGAGATCATGAGCCACATGACGGAGTGAGTTCCATCTATTGTCCCAGATCTTGCTCACCTAGCAGTTCAAAAACATGAAAATGCAAGTAGATAAATAGGTACCACGTTGGTGGGAAAATCAGGGACATGAAAGTAGCCTCCTTGCATTCTTACTAATCGGGCATCCCCTGGGCAATGTCACTGGCTAATCCTTTCAATCCAGAAGTGCCTTGGTGCTTCTGAGCCATGTAAACAAAAACACTTGTATGCATTTACTATATGTGTAAATAAATTAAAAAAGAAACTTCCCACATTTCTGTCCTACTCCATGTTATGTGTTAAACCATTCGTTGAGCTGTTTGTCTATTATTTTACAGTTTTGTGGTTTGCTACAATAGGCAAGATCCAAGAAGCATTCAACAATGTAAGAGAAAGAAAAAGAAACATGAAAATATTTTCACACATGTTTACTTCTACAATATATTGCTCCTGTTATATTCAGCAGCCAACCTTAATTTTTTTTTATTCATGGCAAACAATCCATAATTCAAGCCTATTCATTTTATCACACACTTTATATTTCTCACTGGCTAACTAAAGAACGTGCATTTGCCATACACACCCAATCTAGCATGAAGCCACACTACACTTTTCATATTTTCCTCACTGTCACCTCTCATTTATTTTGGGTTCATTCCTGTTTGCTTTCCCTTTCAGTAGGAGAACAATGGCATTCTTCCCATATCAAGTACAGATGCGATCTTCACAGACAAATTATACAAGTCATGCAAACATTTCATAAACAAACCATACTTATATTTCTAAAATTTCTTCAGTTAGCCAATCTATATCACCAGTTCTACCATTTCTTCAACATTCTCATTTCCTTTTTCTTTTGACACTAATATTTAGCATTTGTGTCAGTTCTACCTTTCATTATCCTTCCTTCCTTGAACATTCCCTTACTTCTTAAAATAATTTCATCACTTTTTTAAAAAGAATTCCATTCAGTCTGCTGAAGGTTCTTTATTTAATCCTCTTCACCTATTTTTATTTCTATCCAAAGCACTCTGCAACAGTTGTTCTCACTCCGTTTTTAAATCTCGAATGGCCAATCACTTTTTTCTTATTCTCACTGTCAGGCCTGGAAGCCATCTTTTTCGTTGGAACTTCAGGCCTGCCACATTTACTACTGTGGGAAACTGGGAGGGGGGATTGTAGGGAGCCAGGGTGATATATAGTCATAGTAACATTCCTTTCTCAGAAAGTCAAGGCCATCTTGCCCTGCACCTGGAAGGCTGGAACTGGGAGGCACCTCCAGTTGGGACAGTGCTTTGATGGACCATGTGATGGACATGTGGGTGTTGGGCAGGGATTTGGACTTAAACTCCAATCAGTCACCATGACTCCACCTTGATATCAGGGATTACAGGGTGATTAAAAGAAAAAAAATCTGCCTAAAGTCACCACATCAGTGATGGGGCAGGATTCAAATTTAATAAATAAAAAAAAATAAAATGTAGCTTGGTGCATCAGGGCATGTCTGCACGATGGATAGCTCAGTAGACTAATGCATTGTAATTTAACACCAGCTATCTGCAATTAGTAAGTTCGAATCTCACCAGACTCAAGGTTGACTCTGCTTTCCATCCTTTCTAAGGTAGGTAAACTGAGGACCCAGTTTGTGGGGGCAATAAGCTGACTTTGTAAAATATACAAAAATATGAAGGCTATTGCTTAACGCATTGTAAGCCGCCCTGAGTCTCTGGAGAAGGGTGGCATATAAATCAATTAAAAAAAACAAAAATCAGTTTATCCAGACTGCTATGGGAATGAAATTTGAATATCCCCTTGAATCTAAAATAAATATTAGAATTCTGTAGTGGAGATGTGAATTAAGGACAGCAATGGAGTTGCTCTCACTATGCTATCAGTCATGGTGAGCTCAATGCCACTTCTCTTTTATTTCGCATTAGCCAAGTGAGTAATTATCTTCTCTTTGACCAAGCAAAGATATTATGCCACATACAAATGAGAAATTATTACAATGTGCCATTAGAGCATTTTAGGAAAAGAAACTGTTGAAATAAAATAATCATTTTTTTTCTTAACTTACAGTGAGAAGTATATCAATCTATAAAGTTGAGTTTCTTTCAAATTGAGATAAAGACTTGATGTTTTTTATGGGACACAGTTTAGTGAGAGCCAATATGGTCTAGTGGTTAAGGCATCAAGCTAGAAAGATGGAGACTGTTGGGTTCAAGTCCAGCCTTAGCCATGAAACCTAGTTGGGTGGCCTTAGCCAGTCAATCATAGGGTTGATTGATAGCCCAACTCACCTCATAGGATTGTTATTGTGGGGAAGGTAGGAGGTAGAAGCAGCATTTAGATATATTCACCACATTGAGTTGCGGATAAAAATGATAAAGGTGGAAATATTCTCCTTAGCTCTTTCTGGTCATTCAAAATTCTGCTACCTAGATTCAAATGGCAACTATACAGTTCATACCAGGACAATATTTTTTGCATCCTGTTTTTTTTTACAAACCAACCAGATAGATAAGGTCAGCTTTCTTCACTCTGGTGCCTAATGTGTTAGACTCTTAATCCCTAGACTTCTTGAATAAGATTACCTAGGTCAGTGACGGCTAACCTTTTTGCCATCGCGTGCCAGGAGGGGGGGTGCGGGGGAGGGTAGTGCGTGCACGTGACCACACCAATAATTCTATGTGCCCTTCCCTGCACATGTGCACGCAACCCCCCACCCCCACTCCTGGCACATGATGGCCTGGTAGGCCCGTTTTTCTTTCTTAACTGATTCCAGATCCTCTCTATTTATCTGGGAAGGGCTCTGGGGTGCATGCGCACTCCGGCCAGCTGATTTTCGGGCCTTCTGGGCCCACCAGAAGTAGGGAAACAGGCTGTTTCCTGCCTCTGGAGGACCTGGGGAGAGGAAGGCCCATTTTCCTTTCTTATCTGGTTCCAGATCCTCTCTATTTATCTGGGAAGAGTGAAAATAGCCTTTCTCACTCCCTCGGAGGCCCCCCAAAGGCCTGAAATGGCCCATTTCCCAACTCCCTGTGGGACAGGAAGTGACTTTTTTGCTGTCCCCAGCCTCCAGAGCCTCTCTAGGAGTCTCTAGGAGCCTGTCTAGGAGTTTCTGGAGGCTGGGGACAGCAAAAAACGTCACTTCCTGTCCCACCGGGAGTTGGGAAATGGGGCCCTTTCAGGCCTCCAAGGGAGTGGGAAAGGCTATTTTTACCCTTCCCGGATAAACAGAGAGGATCTGGAGCCAGGTAAGAAAGGAAAACGGGCCTTCCCCACCCACCCCCCAGGCCCTCCAGAGGCAGGAAACAGCCTGTTTCCCTACTTCAGATGGCCCCAGAAGGCCCGAAAATCAGCTGGCCAGCGTGAGCATGCGCCCCAGAGCTGAGCTGGCATGCCCACTAATATGGCATGCCATAGGTTTGCCATCACGGACCTAGGTGATTCTACCTCTTTAGAATGACTCTTTCTACCGAGGCTAGGTCATAAATCTAGACTCTTAAAACAATTTACAGTACCAGTATGTGTAATGGAATGTATGGATGGCCTTGGGAAATGAGGGGAAGAGATGCTGCCTAGGAGACAATCAAATAAGAGAGGCAAGTTCCCCCTGTGGATTAAGGGTCAGAAATTTAGGAAGGACCCATCCTAATGGTCATCTCACCAGGCATTTAAAAATGGCTTACCCAGGAGAGCTGATAGTATGATAACTATTACTATTGATCTGTCATCCTCGCCTCTTCTTTAATCTTTAGACCAGGAAGTCAAACTCATTTTCACTGAGGGCTCTATCAGGGTTGTGTTTGACTTCGGGGGCCCAGTATGAGTGTAGCCAGGGTGGGCATAGCCAGCTCAACATCACTCATGTTGGGAGGTGCCTCTGGTGGCCCGAGCACTCTGCCAGTGAAAATGGGATCCTGAGCTCCATTTCTGGCTCCAGTGGCCTCCTGCAACCTTCTGCCAGCAAAAATGGAGCTCAGGAGGGCTGCAGACAGCCTTCCTGAGCTCCGTTTTCACTAGTAGAGGCACCATTGGCCAGTCCCTTGCTGTTTCCAGGGGCAACAGTCCCCTGTCCCCTATGGGCCAGATCTAAGCACCCTGCAGGCCGGATCCAGCTCAATAGGATCTGGGTTGAGTTTGACACCCCTGCTTTACACTATACAATTCCCAACTCCATAGCATTTTTATCTTGACTATTCAGGGCAATCCTACCAGTGAAATCTTTACTTTAACATATGTGTTTATCCATCATGTCTCATCAGGAAAATTGTGTCTACTTATGTTGGAACTAAACCCAACTTATAGCTTATGTCCAGCCTGATAATAATTCTATGTAGGTGTTTATGCATAGGGCAAACACTCTGGAGTGACACCATATAGGAAAGCTCCAAATAGGATTTCAGTATCTTCTTCAGTATCTTCAGTATCTTCTTAGATAATGATTTGCATTTAGAACAGGGTAAAATCTCCAATGTTAACTTGAGAGAACATCCTTACTTTCTTGCCAAATGTCCAAAGAACATCTGAACTGAGGAAATATGGTGACATAATTTGCTTTTGGCAAATTATGTGGGGTTCAACCAATTCGGACCAGTCTGGGTGAACCGGATGTTAATTTTAATTTGGTTTGCTGAACCAGTTGTTCCAAGGACTGGCTGACCTTGCCCGCGCCACCCCACCCTTCCCAGCAGTCTCCACACAGCCCATTTTGGATGTGAGGTAAGTGCAGGGCCTGTGCAGAGGCTCTGGGAGGGTGAAAAATGGGCCTACCAGAAGGGCTCTGGCAGGGAAAAAATGCTCCCGGTTCAGACTGGATCTGGTAGTGATGGCAGTGGGTGGTTCGGAGAACCGGTAGCAAAAACCTCTGGCCACCCCGCCCATGCCCACTCAAACACCTGCTTGCCAGCTTGCCACTTCTTTTAAAAAATGCTTTTAAAAGGTTAAAAAAAAAGGCTTTGATGATCACAGCTGAACCACTCGATCGTCAGAGCCTTTCTTTTTTTACTTTTAAAAGCATTTTTTTACAACCTATTCGGACAACTAGGTTGTAAAAAAAAATGCTTTTAAAAGTAAAAAAAAAGATCACTCGCCACAGCTGATCACATCCCCCCCACACGCTGTTCTACTTACCCCATGCCTCCTTTTGGCATGTACTGCACGCATACATCGCATTTGGTGCGTTGTATGTACTGCGCATGCATGTGTGCAGCACGCATGCGCAGCCAGCGAACGGATAGTAAACCAGTTCAGATTTCACCACTGGCCTCCGGTGCCCCGGGGAGGCCGTTTTCGCCCTCCTGGAGGCTCAAGGAAAACCTCCAGAGCCTCGGAGGATGAAATCGCCCCCCACCTGCCATGATGCATGATGCCGAGTAGGCCACGCCCCATGGCCATGCCCTCACAGCAACCGGGCAGCGAATGGTTGTTAAATTTTTCAATGCCACCATTGGTCTCATGAGAAGCAAATTCCAGGCTAAGGGCAGAGTTTGCCTGAAGACTGTAGTTTAATCACTGCGCCATCAGGATCTCACCAGACTGACTGCAGTCCATTGAGAACAGTCAGATAAGGCTTCAGGGATTCTGCAGGAAGCCAGGCCTTTGTCACTTTCTGCAGTGCAAGGACTCTAAGCTTGGCCCATCTTAACACTTCCCTCCACACTCTACCCGGAGATTCCACCACAGGGATTGAAGGAACATCTGGGATAATGTCTCAGGTCTCTCAAGAGCACAGAGACAAATTCAGTTGGTAAATGTCTACCGCTAAATCTTCCTTTCCACAATGCAAGAGGGCAAGGCATTTCAAGTAGAATCAGTGATGGGCAGGTGATATTGAAAAGTTTGCTCATGTAAAAGGCCTCCTGTCAGTTCTAGTGGCTAAATATGTCTTGTTCTACCTGAACAGCATTGTCAAATTTGCAGTTCTTAATATATCAAAGTTCAACATCTTTTGCTTAAAATCAAATAGAAAAATAAAATCAATGGCGAGGCTAATGAAATATGATCTTTTCCCCCCTTGAAACTATATTCTCCAGTTCTCTAAAATGTGAATATA
This sequence comes from Masticophis lateralis, assembly GCA_030761175.1. Classification (NCBI taxonomy): domain Eukaryota; kingdom Metazoa; phylum Chordata; class Lepidosauria; order Squamata; family Colubridae; genus Masticophis; species Masticophis lateralis. The sequence continues at coordinate 14,380,119 of JAUDYJ010000005.1, read as the reverse complement.
GAACTTTTAATAGCTGGTTCAGTCTATAAGACATTTATTGCCGAGAAAGTCAGTCTCCTAAATTTGACAGAAAAATATTTCCTTGGGATTTCTAGAACTAATGAAGAAAACCACGACAGGAATCAAGATTCTTTCCTTGTTCACATTTAAAGTTAAAAAGGGAACTTCATGATTTTTTTTTTTGAAATTAAGGTGATCCATATGTTTTATAATCTCAGGGAAGTTTTAGGAAGAAGCAGCTGCTCTTGTTTATTATATATATACTATATATAAGGACCTATTTCACTTTAATAGAATTTGAAACATAATTATATAGTAGGATATTATATTAGAGTACCGAGATGATTTGGATTTAAAGGCAACATGGTGCTACAGAATCCATGTGTCCTGGGCATTGCCAGAAACACATCAAACTGTAATGACACATACGGTGAAGTTGACATACTAATTATGCCTATCATATTTGGGTCATGATGCAAATTTGTAAATCTTAGCCTTTGAGTAGTGATCAACATCTTATCATTTTATCACAGTTTCCCTGTGGAAAACGACCTTCAACTTCTTAAATCAATCCTGCCTTTTCCTGAGATGAACAATTTCATTCTAAGGAAAGATGCAGTTGTCCCAAAGGTGCTTTTTCAAGAGGCAACTGGACTTCCTTTGTTTTTCCTTGAAGATGTTTTGCTTTTCCTCCAAGAAGCTTCGGTTCTGAAGAAGCTTCTTGGAGGAGAAGCAAAACATCTTCAAGGAAAACAAAGGAAGTCCTGTTGCCTTTTGAAAAAGCATCTTTGGATCAACTATGACCTGGATGTCTGAGAATCTACATGGAAAGATGCAGCTATTTTAATAAGTTGGAGTCATATCTCTGCACACTGAAGTCCACATTCATCTTCAACTACACAGCACATAACAGTGCATTACAAAAAACATTTCTGGTATGAAAGAATTAATCAGCGCAATGTTTTCAGCAGACGTTCTTTTGATTTATATGATGCGCCTATCCTTTTTTGTTTGTTTTACCAACTAAGGGTATCTTAATATTCTTAAGAAGACAGGGATTATTTTTTCTTCTTTTTTCAAGCAGGAAAGAAGATCCTAGGAAATACATCAAAACCGAACTGAGCCAGCATAAATCACTTTTTCATGATATACCATTTATAACTTGATTCATTGATTCATCTCTCAACAAGACAAGGTCAGTTGAAATAAAATGATTCAGTTTCTTGCCCGCCAGAAAAAGGAACTTAAACAACAAATTCATCTTCGCTTCTAACCATATGGAATTTGACATAAACACACACACACATTTACCCACACATAAGCACGCAGAAGTACAGTGAATCTAGAAACAGCCTCACAAACAGATCAGTGCACAGGAAAGTCTGCTGACAGTACAAAATAAAGATGGTAGCTTCAAAGTATGACAGTTTATAAAATAAGACAGTCTGGACTATATTCTTCCTTCATACGTTTCTTTGGACTTATTTTATTTTTATTATTTTAAAGGCATTTTTTTAGATTTAAAGACAAATTGTCAGGCCTGGAAGCCATCTTTTGATTTGGGCCTTCAGGCCTGCCACATTTACTACTGTGGGAAACTGGGAGGGGGGAATGTATGGAGCCAGGGTGATATGTAGTCATAATAACATTCCTTTCTCAAGGAGTCAAGGCCATCTTGCCCTGCACCTGGAAGGCTAAAACTGGGAGTCATCTCCAGTTGGGATGGTACTTTGACTGGACTATGTGACAGACATGTGGGTGCTGGGTAGGGACTTGGACTTTCCTTTGGGTGAGGAAAACCTGGAAGCTTTCAGATTCGGGTTTTCCCAGATGTGCCAATATGACATCTCTAATAAAATGGAATTTTGAGGAAACTCAAGCCTCGGAGTTTTCTTTCATTGTGTTACTTAAAACCCTGACACAAAAAGCATGTCAAAATGATCAATTTAGAAAAGATGCTCGAAATTACATGATAGCAATAGCACTTAGACTTATGTACCGCTTCATAGTGCTTTTACAGCCCTCTCTAAACTGTTTACAGAGTCAGCATATTGCTCCCAACAATCTGGGTCCTCATTTTACCGACCTCGGAAGGATGGAAGGCTGAGTCAACCTTGAGCTGGTGAGATTTTTAACTGATGAACTGCAGCTAGCAGCCTGCAGTGCTGCACTCTAACCACTGTGCCACCTTGGCTCATAATGATGGTAAAAACCTTCCAATATAACTCAAGATATCAATCAAAACCAAGGCCCCTTAAGATTTTCTGATTGTAAAGCATATTCAAATAGACAATGAATTGACCATGACTACTACCACCACCATGAACACATAAAGACTTGTCACACTATGTCATGACCAAATTCTAAGGTCCCTCTTCCTTCTGATGTGATATTGAGTTCTTCAGAAAATGACAAACTCTCATTTGCAAATAATGAATATTGCTCCAGAAGCTTTAGGTTCATATGTTATGTTACACAGTGCGGAAACTGAAGAAATAGTTTCATCATGCTTGGGAAAAGCTGCCTCAGTTTATTTATCTGTTGCTGCTCTTATCCTTTGGAACAACATCTCCTGAGATTCCATTAACCCCCATTAACCGCCTTCTATTTCAAAAGCCCTCATGATCTTTTTTCCCCTCAGGTCTGAGAAACATATGACCGGAAGCATTTATTTGTATGTTGCTGGTTGGGATTGTGATTTCTTTTTTAAAACAATACTTTCAATTTATCAATTTTCAAGGGTGTTCAACTCCTTGGCTACTCTGGGCAGCTTACTAATTAAAGAGAAAACAATATATATATAAAACCAAAGACCTACGTATGTATGTATGTATGTATGTATGTATGTATGTAGGTGTAGGAGCACGAAGCCGAAAACACCAGCCTGAAGATGACGAATGAGACTTCGTCGAAACGTCGCCAAGACACTTCCAATTTTACATGGGAGAAAACCCAAATAACCAAAGACCTACACACACACACACACACACATTAAAAACCGAGGAGCAATATGCCAAGTGAATATGTTGAATATTATAAGAGCGGATGATAATCTTAAGGCACAATGTGATTTATTTTTCTGGACATAACATATGTGAAAGTTGTCAATTTGCAAAGTTTTCAAGTTGCTTTGGGTTTCACAGCCAGCCAAAGTGGTTAATTGGAGAATGTGATTTATGACATGGCCAGGGAGGATGGGGGAATGTAAATCTACGTAGGATTAGTTCTAACTGTATCCGAATATTGCCAAAATGGTGCTGCTAATAAATGACTGTATTTCTTTTGAAGTTTGGCTCATGAATTAATTAGGGCATCTTTCAGAAACTTTGCAAAAGTAATATTAGATGTTATCAATTAGTGTGAAGCGACTTCTTCCACTACCTTATGAAATCCCTGATAAGACTTGGATAATCTTGGATGAGTCTACCTATGGAATTTCTTAGTTCTCTCTCTCTGGAGATTTTTAAGAAAAGTCTGGAAGGTCACTTCTCATTACAGATTATGGAGAGTTGAATTAGATTATTGTGATATCTTCTAATTCTTCTATGATTCTATACAAATACCCACTGTTCTATTTATTTAACACCAAACAGGAATATTAATGAAGGAAACTATTCCATGGTATCTTAATGCCATTCCTAAACTCTGGACAAGAAATCTTATTGCAACTCTGTATAACAATATGCTGTTTGAGTTAGATTTTTTTTGTTTTATTTTGACTATAATACCCTTGCAGGACAGATGTTTCAACAGCTGGTAATTTAGTTTTGTGACTAATTCTTTTTGGATGGTTTGATAGACCTTCATTTACACCTGGTTTCATATAGAATAATTCTCTGGATAGGTTTGAGAGGAAGTTATACTTTTCAATATATAACAATGCTTTACTCACAAAGGGTGTCAGATTTCGCTCCTAGATTGGAAAAAGATAATGCAGGACTCCTTTCTAAAATTCAGATCTGCTACCTGATGCAGCGTCAAAGAGATGGAGCTGGAATATCCACCAGGCCCAAGGCCAGAACAAAACCATGAAGTCTAATTGACTCCAATCCTTGAGGATTAAACTGTGAGAGGAATCTTGGAGTCCTAGTGGACAACCATTTAAATATCAGCCAGCAGTGTGCAGCAGCTGCCAAAAAAGCCAACACAGTTCTAGGCCGCATAAACAGAGGGATAGAATCAAGATCACATGAAGTGTTAATACCACTTTATAATGCCTTGGTAAGGCCACACTTGGAATACTGCATCCAGTTTTGGTTGCCACGATGTAAAAAAGATGTTGAGACTCTAGAAAGAGTGCAGAGAAGAGCAACAAAGATGATTAGGGGACTGGAGGCTAAAACATATGAAGAATGGTTGCAGGAACTGGGTGTCAGCTCACAAAAGCATTTCTAGTCTGCTCTCAAGTTGCCATTAGAAGCAAGGGAGGAGTACATTCCATGCATACCTTCCTCCAATGGTGAATCTCAGATTACCAAAGCCGGGGTGTGAGGCATGTCTCCAACATGCCCGCCTTGTTGGAGAATGTGATTTATGACACAGACTGAAAGGAGGGGGGGAACAGGGTCAAAGGTGGGCCGTAACTTATGTGTGGGCACAGCAAACCTCACTTGAGTAGATGCCAGCATGTTGCTCCTAATAAATCATTAGATTCCTTTTGAAACTTGGCTCGAGACTCATGATTTAATTAGGGCAACCTTCACACTGGGTATGTCTAGTTTAATGAAAAGAAGGACTAAGGGTGACATGATAGCAGTGTTCCAATATCTCAGGGGCTGCCACAAAGAAGAGGGAGTCAAGCTGTTCTCCAAAGCACCTGAGGGTAGAACAAGAAGCAATGGGTGGAAACTAATCAAGGAGAGAAACAACTTAGAACTAAGGAGAAATTTCCTGACAGTTAGAACAATTAATCAGTGGAACAACTTGCCTCCAGAAGTTGTGAATGCTCCAACACTGGAAGTTTATAAGAAGATGTTGGATAACCATTTATCTGAAGATGTGTAGGGTTTCCTGTCTGGGCAGGGGTTTGGGCTAGAAGACCTCAAGGTCCCTTCCAACTCTGTTATCCTATTCTATTCTTTATTTGCTAAACCCAATGGACAGAATCTTGCCAAACTAAAGCTAAAATTTACTAACCTACTAGACATAGCCAAAGGCATTCTAAGATGTAGCTACCCTGAACTTCATCGCTCTTCCCTCATATAGCACAAGGCTGCCCAGTCTCCTGTCCACATCTCTCTGTGAGAAAGCTCTGTGTTGCCAAAGTCTCCTCCAAGTGTACATTCCATCCCACCTTCTGTGCTCATGTACTTCATCAGTCCTTCTGAGAAATACAGATTGCTATCATAGGCAACCAATCTATGTCAAAGCTACAACAGGGTAACAGCTTAAAGACCTCCCTATAATTATAATTACAATTATAAGGAGGAAAACAAAATGCCATGAATTCCTGCTCAGAAAGAAAGAAAATGTTCCTATGTAACCTATGTTCCCAGAATGACATTTTTAGATGACTCTGTTTGCTGAGTCTTATTTGGGAACTTGTGTTTAATATTTTTTTGGTTTGTAGCCTCTATGGTGTGTTCAATCATATAAACAAAGCAAGCGTCTGGCTGTTATTTTGTTATATTTCTTTCAAAAGAATCTTTGATCTCCAACATGGACAATTTGCTTGTGAAAATAGCAGGAAGAACAGCAAGCAAATAACTGAAATAACAGTAAATAGTTTGAATTAAAGAAGCACAGGCTGTTTTCCACCCCTCTGCATTCCACAAGTACATAGAAACAAGGAGATGTAGTCAACTATTCCAGTGAATGTGGCCTAATTCATAGAGAATGCACACAATGGGGTCCGCTTGGTTGTTTTGGCCATTATGATTAAGATGGCTTTGAATTATCTGTGAATTAAGCCATAGCGTGACAGACTTTTATCTGTGGGATCCTTGGTGCTCTCTAAGATTGGTTGTGTTTTACAGTTGTAAACTAAGTAATATTCCTTGTGCATAAATCCCTACGTTGCCATGGCCTGCCCATCAGTGTCAGATGTTCCCACCAATACTGACAGGGCAAGACACTAGTAAATAAAAAGAGAGCAAATCCCATTCCCTTCTAGCAGTGATGTTGTTACCTAGTTGGGTCATGAAATGTAACTTTGTTTACATCCACAGAGATACTTATAATCAGGGGTGGGATTCAAAAATATTAGCAATTGGTTCTCTGCCCAGTTGCTGGGTGGGCATGCCCATGGTGGGCATAGTCTACTTGGCCTTCTGTATCATGCTGGGGGGGGGGCATTTTTGCCCTCCCCAGACTCTAGAGGCTTTCCTCAAGCGGCATCCCCCGGGCTCTGGAGCCCTCCAGGGGCCAGAAACGAGCCTGTTTCTGGACTTCTGGGAGGCCCATTTTTCACCCTCCCAGAGCCTCTGCGCAGGCGCTGCACTTACCTGGCATCCAAAACGGGCCATGTGGAGACTCCTGGGAGGGGCATGGTGGGGTGGGTGGGGTCAGCCAGTCCATGCAACTACCGGTTCGGTGAACCAGATTAAAATTATCATTCGGTTCCCCCAAACCGGTCTGAACCGGCTGAATCCCATCCATGCTTATAATCTGAAATGCTGATGCCTCTTCCCCACAGTCATGGGATTGGATCTTGGGTGCTTGCCAACTATCCTACATTTATGACTGTTTGCAGTGTCCTGTGATCATGTGACTATTACGTGGTACAAATCTAGTTATGTTTTTTATTGGCTGAAATCAAAACGTACTTATGCATCTATGGGGTTTTCTTTGTCAACTGAGCTGTTCGGCATAAAAACTCTCTAGAAGTTTTAATTGCTTCTTAGCCTATTGGCTAAGACCAGGTGCAGTTTGTAGAAGTTTTAATCACTTAAAATGGGGGTGTGGGGTCTCTCTCTATAAGTTTCTAGGAGATAAATCCTGCAATGTACCAACCAGTTTCATTGCCTTATATGCTGTTATGTCAAAAAAGAAAAATTCATCTTGGCTATGTTCAGAAATTCCTGTGTGAATATTGTTGTCCAATTATGAGTTATTGCAGGATAGTGAGATTAAGCAAAAAAAGGAAATTAACTATTTGATTAATGTGCAAATCAGCTCCATAGCCTTTTATTACTAGCTTCTTTGCTCAATTTCATAGGAATAAATACCCACATTTCAAATATTATAAATTGCAGCATTTGAATAGAAATGGAGGAATTTGTTTGCTTTCTGTAAATCCCATTTTTTTTAAGCACAGCTTTGCTCCATCCTGCTTCACATGTGCTTTCTTAAATTCCACACAAATTTTTTACATACATGTTCTTGACCAAGCACGAACGTACACATTTTTTCAAACACATTCCCCCCGCCAAGTATGCATTTTGAAAACTGGTCAATAGTGTTATAAAATGTGGACAGGGGTAAAAGCTAAAGGATAACATGATCTGGTTTTAATTTGAGAAGACTGAATAAAGTTAATTTATGGACCATAAGAAATGCTGAGCACCAAAGAATTGATGCCTTTGAACGATGGTGCTGGAGAAGACTCCCTTGGACTGCAAGGCGATCAAACCAGTCAGTCCTAGAGGAGATCAACCCTGACTGTTCTTTAGAAGGCCAGGTCCTGAAGATGAAACTCAAATACTTTGGCCACCTAATGAGAAGGAACGGCTCACTGGAGAAGAGTCTAATGCTGGGAACAATGGAGGGCAAAAGAAGAAGGGGACGGCAGAGAACAAGATGGCTGGATGAAGTCACTGAAGCAGTAGGCGTGAGCATAAATGGACTCCGGAGGTTGGTAGAGGACAAGAAGGCCTGGAGGAAGGTTGTCCATGAGGTCGTGATGGGTCGGACATGATTTCACAACTAACAACAACTATTTATACAAAAAGTCCAAGTTGTTTAGATGTGATGTCGGTTTACATAATTTATATCTTCTCTCCAAATGTGGTATTGTTCCCAATTCAGGACTGATCCTGGTGCTAAGGCCAATGAAGAACACCAGACATGAGGTGCAAAGTTTGTTTCCTTTTATTGAAGCACTTCAGCAAAAGGGGTCCCAGCCAGCAAAATGCCAGGACCCAGAACAAAGGATTCAATAAGTTTTTATACAGTTTTTTCAAGGCTAGATAAAGGAACGTTGTCCAATAGGCTCTTTGAAAGTTATCTAAAAGGTTCTCTATTGGCTGCTCACCATTACCTCCCTCTTTCTTTATCTTTGTTATGTGGGCTTCTCTCATAGACATCTCCTCCCTTCCTTCTGAGTTCATGCCATAAACTTGCATTTTTACAGCCAATGGCTCATCAGTGTTTCTTTTATGAACTTGCTTATTGTTTTAGGAGAAATTAAATATAAGCACTTCAAGAACACATAGCTGGAATCAGCACATTCATTTATGATTAATCAAAGAGAAGCAGAGAGGAGAAATATGGAAGGGGCACTCCAAGGTCAGAGATTTGAAATAATTGGGTGACTAGCAAAGCTTATCTCCCAAGGAAATTTCTGCCTCTGGGCCTGGTTCTTCTCCTGTGGCTCTACCTAATTACTAAACATTATAAGGCTCTTGAAAACTTGAAGGAGCTTCAGTTTCCAAGGATGTTAACTTCTTCTAAAGTCATCCTAGAATCGTAGAGTCATAGGATTGTGAGAACCCTTGGAAGTTTTCTAATCCAATTTGCCCTGCTCAAGGCCAGAGGCCTCATACCATTTGGGACAAATAGTTGACCATTCTTTTTTTGAAAACCTCCAATGATGGAGCACCCACAACTCCAAGAAGTAAGCCGTTCCACTGTTTTGTAGTACTCACTGTGAGGAAACTCCTCTTTATTTCCAGGTTGGATCTCCTTCTCACAAGCTTCAACCCATTGCTCACCCGCATGGATTCCTAACCTTGGTACAAACATGACATTGTAACTCCTATATTCTGACTTGCTTTTACCTCATTACTATCCTATTAAGAGGCAGCTTAAAATTGTCCTTAATTGTTCCAGTGTTATAGTAATGTCTCCCTCATTTCAAAACACATATTCATGATCTGGCCCATTTCTTTAACAATGGGGTTGCTAAAATAATTAGACATTGGAATCTGCTCAACTCTTATTGGGCATTCTTGGCTTCCAAGGACCTACCTCCTTCCCTCCAGTTGCTGGGAACTATTCTGTGAAGCCATTTGGAGCTGGACTATAGATGTCTCACTTCTACAGATCCATCTGCCCACACAATGCTTGACTGCTGTTTTCACTTGTTGGGCTTTATGTGAGCTTCTAATAAGTGTAAGATTAGTGTCCTTTCAGAAAAGTACTAAATTCACATTTGCTTAGAGGGAAAAAAACAGAGCTTAGTACTCTTGAAAGAGTGCTAGTTCTAGGCTACACAAAAGATAATTACGCTACACTACAGGAATTTTTTCATTTTCACCCCCCCTCCCCAATCCCCCCTCCCCAACCCCTCCCATCCTCCCTCAACCCCAACCCCTTCCCTCCCCATCCCCCCCCCGACTTCCGCTACAGGTTTAAAAAAAAACAAAGTTTAGAACAAGGGAAAAAGAAAAAGATTATTAAATATTCAAATTCTAAATTAAACAAATTTCGAAAGAGGAAGAGAAAGAGAAAGAAGGAAAGGAAGAAAAAAAGGTAAAAAAACCCAGACATTAATATATTTCTAAAATAAACAATATTATAGTAAAAAAAACCATTAATAACCATTATAATTCTATCCTAACTACACCCCTTCACTAAAGAAAAAACCCCAAAAACCTAAAACATGAGAAATATATATACATATATAATTATAATCATACAATTATGTCATTAAGAAAATTATCTTTTGTTTAATTCATTTCTCAGTCTCTATAATCCAAATTTCAATCTTCTCTTCAACTTGATTGAAGTCAAACATATTTCCTCATATAAATCCTGCTTCAATAATCTTCATCTTGCCGCTGCCCCCATCAGCAAAGTAAAACATTTCTCCACACAACCCCCCGAGTGACTTTATATAAATAATATCCAACCACGAAGGTATTCACACCTCTAGGAAGATTCATTCAAACTAACTTATGCTGTACCTAAAAATAGGCTTTCGCAGCCTTAACCAAACCTTGAAGAAAAAGAAAAGAGAAGAAAAAACCAACTAGGAGCTGCCTTCCCAGATGTTACCTTAAAATTCTTTCAAATCCTGCCACCCTTTGCAATTCAATCCTTCGGGTTATAAGGTATTTTCAATTACATAGTCTTCTCCTAGAAGATGAGTTCCACAAAGAATATATAATTGGGTAACCAGTGATCGCTGCTAATTTTGCAGCAATCTATCAACACTCAGGATACCTGTATTGTAAAACTTTTTCAATAAAAAAAAAAAAAGATAATTACGCATCAGCCAACAAAGGGTTTACTGTTGAAGTTGGACTTTTTTATCACTTGCTATAAAAGAGTCATTGGGACTCTTTTGTACCACCAGTTAATGGTGGGACTTTTCAATATTAACTGTAACTTCCTACCTAGCCCTTGTCTCTCTTCCGTATTATAATTGTTTGTTTTTGTTTTGTTTTTTTTTAGCAAACTCACAGAAGAACACTAGACACAAGCTCAAAAGTATTCTGGGAATTGGCAGATCCAAATTAGAGAGAAGTATTGCATATTGAAGGGGGAAATTGTCAGGGTTCCAATGGATGCCCTAATTAAATCATGAGTCTCGAGCCAAGCTTCAAAAGAAATCCAGTTATTTATTAGGTACTTCATGTCAGCAAGTTCCAAGTGAAGCCAACTCTGACCCCATGTAATTTATGCCCCAATCATAACCCTGTTTCCCCCTCCCCCCAGGTTGCGTTATCAATCACATTTGCCAATGGAGTAATTTTGCGGGTTGTAGAGATCGCTCCCCTTGTTCTGATCTAGGCTTCCTTAGAAAATATAAAGCACAATCTAATTTCCAGACCCAGGGCAAGGCCAAACTTGGCACAGAGCCACAAACAGAACCTTCAAATCTTGAATTGGCCAGATGAACTAATTGTTTCCTGCAAAAGCTCATATCCCTTTCGCTCTTCTTTTATGTTTTATGGGAGGGGCCAATCATCTCCAAGCCTTACTCCCAAGTTGACCCTATTTTCTTAATTGTTCTTGTCTTCTGGCAGCTCTATGCATGTACACATTAGGAACAGGCTCCCACTGTTCTTCTGCCTTGCTGCTGTCAGATTCCAGAGGCTGCACATAAATATTAGATGGCCTTGACTCCCCCTCTGCCTTCGATGCAGAGCCCTTGTCTGAGCTTTTCCCAGCCCCCAGGACTGTCCCAAGTTCCTCCCCAACCTCCTCACTATCCAACTCTGTTGCCAGCTCTGCTGCCCTAACACCCCTCCGGCCACTGTGGATAACCCTGGGAGACAGCCTTGTGAGAGATGTGTGTGGAATGAACTTCTGTTCATGGCTGCCATGCTGCTTCATCAGTTTCCCATCCCCCTTGCCTATGGCAACTCTGGAGCAGGTCAGGGATGCTTTGTGAGTTGACAGAGTATTTAGCATTCCTTCAGAAGAACATTAGACTCAAGTTTAGAACTATGCTAATTGACAAATAACAAGTAAGGAAGAATCAGCCTATTTTTGACATATCTATAACACACATGCAATCTATTTCAGCTTTTTTTGCTCACTTAAGGATTACAACATGAATATCTGATTTTGCCTTTGGTCTGATCTAAAGTCAGAGATGAAATAAAGGGCTTTAGCACTGAATAAGATTTGGACACACTCAGAGAGTAAATCCAGCATCTTGCTATTCAAAACTTAAGTAGAATAGTGCAATTATCCAATCATTTCCCTATTTGTTTTTCAAACCTATATATTTTGCTGCAGAGAATATGCACTAGCCACCATTTTAGTCCTGTTTCAGGCTTCAAACGTTTTACACATCCACACATAGATGAGAATAGAAATTTACTTAAGACTGAGCAGTTAACAACAGGCAATGGAAGGAATGTAAATCAACAAAGTCTCTTGGAAAGAAGCTTGCCTGGGTGCAAGAAGAATCAAAATCGAAAGTTTAGAGAGCCAAACCAGGTTGTTACCAGTTCAAGGTAAGGCTTTCACGAGCAGGATTCGCGAGCAGCAAGACTGACCTACTGGAACAGATCAAGCAGTTGTTTCCAACAGGGTAACATTGGACAGGTCTATTCTTAAATTAAACTGCAGACAGATATCTTAGGTTAGCCATGGTGGTGCAATGGTTAGAATGCAGTACTGCAGGCTACATCTGCTGACTGCCACCTGCCAGCAGTTTGGCAGTTCAATTCTCACTGGCTCAAGGTTGACTCAGCCTTCCATCCTTTCGAGGTTGGTAAAATGAGGACCCAGATTGTTGGGGGCAATATGCTGACTCTGTAAACCGCTTAGAAAGAGCTGTGAAGCAGTATATAAATCTACGTGCTATTGCTATTGCTACTTCCTTAGTTGGCAAGGAGTCTGATTGAACATCTTTGTTCTGCTGTCCACTCTACTCACCAGGATCAAGGGCCTGGGAGCCATATCTCATCATCTGACTGCTCCAGCCATTTTGATGTTATCTGTGATTCCCAACTCATTGTTTCCTGAGGCTGACATTCCACAGGTTCATGTAGAACAGTTTCTTGCTTTCTTCATTTTATTGAACAAAATTATATAGCTGCCCAATGCATACATACTAACTCAGTGCAGCATACAACATTTAATCTTCAGAGTCACAGTCTGAGCCCTGGCCCATGAAAATCTGCTGTTATGAATTCTGTCTATGTCCCAGCATTATGACCTTTTCTTCTATCCAGCTAAATTACTTATGAGCAAGACCTGATTCAGTCAGAAGGAAATGACAGTAAGAGAAATGTTAGCACAACTCTGCCAGCTAAAATGTTCTTCTGGAGCATACTCAGGGGTGAAATCTAAAAAAATTTCCCTATCAGTTCGGTGGGCGTGGCTTAATTGGTGGGCATGGCTTGGTGGTCAGGTGACTGGGTGGGTGTGGCCAATAATAATAAATAATAAAAATAATAAACAAAGTACACAAAACAATAAGAGGTACCAAAAACTAACTTTTACACTTTATACACACACAACACAACACAACACAACTGACTCACACGCAATGTAAAAGTAGCTGCACTTCACCCAAAATGGCTCCTGCAACAAGCAGGAATCTCACACAGCCACAGAAAGCTCAAAAACCAACTTTCACACTTTACACACACAAAATGCCACATACAGCTTTGTGAGATTTTGTGTGTTTGTGTAGTTAGAGTGAAACACTACAGAAATACACCAAATCTCAGAAAGCTGCACAAATATTTTATTTTATTATTTTATTATTTTATTTATATTTTTAGATAAAAGCAACTAAATTTAAAACTTCCTTAACTTTAAATTGCTATGTCTAAAAAAAAATTAAAACTCTGAAAAAAAACCCCAATCAATTCCGACTTGCGCACCTTCCGCTGGGCCCTCAAGACGCTTTTATTTCATCGAGCCAGGCTAACCTTTTTAAAAAAAAAAAAAGTTTTAATTTGAATTGCCAATTCGTAATTTTAAATGTTTTATGGGGAATTTCATTTTAATTGATGTGGGCCAAAATATTTAATATCTTTTAAAATTGTTTTAAATTTTATATTTCTGTGTTTTAAGTTGGCTGTACACCGCCCTGAATCCCTCAGGAGAAGGGCGGTATATAAATTAAATTAATAAATAAATAAAATCAATAAAACTGCAAAACCCCCCCCCCCTCCCAGTTACTTACCAAATTGAAGGCACAAGGCAGGCAGGCAGGCAGATTGAGCTGCTCACCAATTGTATTGATTGCAGGCAGGCAGATTGAGTTGCTAGCGGATGCAATGGATTGCAGCAGCCGAAGCAAGGCAGGAAAAATGAGCAAGCCCATTGCCAAGTAGGCAAGTGAAGACCGGGCAATTGGGTGAGCAGGGGCAGAATGGGGGACAGGGATTTTTTGTTAGATCGGCGCAGGAAAGAAGAAGTGACCAGCAGGGTTCAAGTAACAAGTTTTAATAACAAGAACTGAACGGCTTGTGCGCTGCCGGAGCTCTCCTTATATACACTCCGGCAGACGCACCGCCCACTGACAGGGATTCAAAACTCCCGCCGAAAGGATCTTCAGCCAATCCCAGGCGGATGTCCTTATAAGGACATAACACTCCTCCCCCCTAGTTCTTAGTCAGTCGATCAGGGAAATAGTCACTAAGATAAACAGGACGTCTACGTGCCCGCGTAGACCTGCGCAGTTCAGAGTCAAGATGGACACTCTCCCGGACGGAGGGTGTCTGCTCTGCTCGGGGCTTCTTCCCCGGTGCCGGGCTGGATCTGGCCGTCGAGGACGCGGGCACTGTGTCCGAACCTCCGGCCGGGTCACGGACCTCCGCCTGCGGGCGATGCTGGTCTGCCTCGTTCCTGCACGGATCGTGGAGCCGCCGGTGTGGATCCCTGCTCTTGGCCGGTCCGGAACTCCTGAGCCACGGTAGGTCCCTGGGTCTCCCTCGGGTCCCCTCTGGGCTGGGGTCGCGCCGGTCTGGGTCAGGGTGCGAGTCCGGCGGTGGTGGTTGGGTTAAGCCCCCGGGGTCTCCGGTCGAGTCCGGCTTACTCCCGGGGCGGCAGGCGGACGGAAATGATGACTGGTCGGCTCTGTCGGGGTGGCGTAGGCCTACCTTGCAGGGGTGGTGTAGGCCCTCTCTGCGCGGTTGGTCTGGCGGTGGTGTCGAATGTTCCCTCTGGCCGCTGGGCTGCTCGACCTGGTCGGGTTGGTGCTGGCCTACCCTGCCGGGGTGGTGGAGGCCTTCCTTGCAGGGTTGGTTTTCTGCGCGGTTGGCGGGTTGTTGTAGGGTCTCCTGGAATGTTGGCTGGAGGTCCCCAACTCTGGGCTGCCGGTTGCCCACTTCGCAGGGTTGACATTGGCTTCCCCTGCTGGGTTGTCCCCGGTCTACTTGCCTTGCCGGATCTGGTATTAGGCTAGGTGCCGGGGGGTTTGTTCGTCCCTCGGGTCGCCGGTCTCCCTCGTCTGGGTGGTTTAGGCTTACTTCGGCGGGGTGGTTTAGGCCTACCTCGTCGGGGTGGTTTAGGCCTACTGTACCGGGGTGGTTTAGGCCTACCTCGTCGGGGTGGTTTAGGCCTACTGCGCCGGGGTGGTTTAGGCCTACTGCGCCGGGGTGGTTTAGGCCTACCTCGTCGGGGTGGTTTAGGCCTACTGCGCCGGGGTGGTTTAGGCCTACCTCGTCGGGGTGGTTTTCGCTCACTTCCCTCCACCTTTTGCGGAGCTGGTCGAGATGACGTCTCACGATCTGTCCATCGTCCAGCTCAACGCGGTAGGATTTGGGACCGGTTGTGCTGTGTACTGTAGCTTTAAGCCATTTCGGCGAGCCGTGGAAATTCAGAGCGAAAACGGCATCACCGACGGAAAACTGGCGAAGTTGGCGACTGGCGGATGCGGGCACCTCAGAGGAGTATTGCGGGTGCAGTCTGTCCAGGGGTGACCGGAGTCTCCTGCCCATTAAAAGTTCGGCGGGGCATTTTCGGGTGGCAGAGTGAGGCGTGATATGCTGGGTAAGCAAAAAAGTGTCAATGCGCTCCTGCCAGTCACCCGGGCCCATTTTGGCGAGCGACTCCTTCGTGAGCCGCACCATCCGTTCAGCCTGCCCATTTCCGGCCGGTCTGTAAGGGGCAGAGAGGGCATGGCGAATGCCCAAGCCAGCCAGGAAAGCTTCCATGGGCACGGACGTAAGTTGGGGCCCGTTGTCTGAGACCAAAACGTCAGGGAGTCCATGGGTCGCGAAAAGGCGCCGGAGGGCACGGATGGTAGCTTCCGTTGTGGTGGATGCCATGGGGACGACTTCCAACCACTTGGAGTAGGCATCAACCACGATGAGGAGGTGGTGCCCATGAATGGGGCCAGCAAAGTCTATGTGAATGCGCGACCAGGGGGAGCTCGGAGTCTCCCAGGGCATCGGGTCAGATTGAGGCGGGGCGGCTCTGACTTCTTGGCACGGGCTACACCTGGCGACCCAATGTTCAATGTCTTTGTCCAGTGTCGGCCACCAGACGTAGCTCCGTGCCAGGGCTTTCATCCGGACAATGCCCGGGTGTCCTTTGTGCAGCGCAGTAAGAGTCCTTCGTTGAAGAGTGCTGGGAATCAGCACCCTATCTCCCCATAGTAAACAGCCGCGCATGGTGGACAGCTCCCCTTGCTTGCGGCTGAACGGGCTGAAGTCGTCGCTGTCAATTCGAGTCGGCCAGCCTCTCAGGACCCAGGAGTGGACTTGCCGGAGGATGGGGTCAGCTCGCGTGTGCGTCGCTACGTCGGCAGATGTCACGGGACAGTTGCTGTCGTTGTCAATATGCAGCAGCTCGAGCGTGGGGGCCGGGTCTTCCACGGATTCGGCGGATGGGCACCTGCTCAACGCGTCGGCGTTTGCGATGGCTTTACCAGGCTGGTGGACGAGGCTGTAGGAGTAGCCGGCGAGGAATATGGACCAGCGCGTCATCCGGGGGGACATGAATGCTGGGGTCTGCTTGTCCCCTGCTAGTAGGCCGAGGAGAGGCTTGTGATCGGTGACAATGGTGAATTGCCGCCCATACAGGTATTCGTGGAAGCGCTTCACCCCTGCAACAATAGCCAACGCCTCTTTGTCCAGTTGGCTGTAGTTGCGCTCAGCACTAGACATAGTCTTTGAGAAAAATGCGATGGGGGCTTCCCGACCGGTAGGCAGTTCGTGGCTGAGCACAGCGCCAACTCCGTACGGGGAAGCGTCACAGGTCAGTCTGAGGGGCAGTGTCTCATTGTATTGAATGAGCACACTGTCAGAGGTCAGAAGTTGCTTAACGGCTCTGAATGCAGACTCTTCCTCACGTCCCCACCTCCAGGAAACCGCCTTCGCCAGCAAGCGATGGAGCGGCTCAGCAACAGTGGCTTTCTGCTGGAGGAAAATAGCGTAGAAGTTAAGCAATCCAAGGAAAGCCTGAAGCTCCGCTTTGTTTTTGGGGCTGGGAGCTTCATGGATAGCTTTAACTTTTGATTTGGTGGGGTGGATGCCAGAACTATCTATCAGATAGCCCAGGAACTCGACTTCCTGTACCCCAATGATGCACTTGTCCCTCCGGACTCTCAAGCCCTTCTCCCTGAAACGCTGGAGAACTAGCCTCAGCCGGTCCAGGAGTTGAGCCTTTGAGTCCCCAGAGATCAGTACATCATCGAAATAAGGCACCACCCCTGGAACGCCTTGGAGAAGGCGTTCCATCATGGATTGGAAAATGCCTGGGGCTGCACTGACTCCAAACTGGAGACGGTTGCACTTAAACGCGCCTCTATGGGTGACAATAGTCTGTGCCTCCGCCGTTTCCTGATCTACTGGCAGTTGCTGGTAAGCCTGGGCCAGGTCCAGTTTTGCAAAAATTTTGCCCTTGCCGAGTGAGTGCAGCAAATGTTGCACTACTGGCACGGGGTATGCGCTCTGCGGCAACGCCTTATTGATGGTCACTTTGTAGTCGGCGCAGATGCGCACAGATCCATCCTGCTTCATGGGAGTCACAATGGGAGTTTCCCATGAAGCATGATCGATGGGTTCCAGGATACCTTGGGCAATCAGCTTATCTAGCTGAGCGTCTACTTTAGCCCGCAAGGCAAATGGAACCCGGCGGGGCTTGAGCCGAATTGGGGTTACCCCCTTGTCCAGATTAAAGGAGATGGGTTTCCCTGAAAAGGTCCCTAACTTACCATCGAAGACTTCTTGGAACTCTCCGATGAGTGAGTCGAGTTCGCCTGAGCTAATCTGGTGGATGCCTCCAATAGAAAGCCCCAGCGGCTGGAACCACTCCACGCCCAGCAGGGTCGGGCGGCTATGCTCCACGACGGTTATGGGAAGCTGGCCCTGGAACTGCTTGAAGGCGATCCGGAGGTTGGTTCTCCCGATGACGCCGATGGGGTTGCCGCCGAAATCCACCAGCTTGGAGTGTAGAGGTTCAAGTTGGCGCTTGGAGAGATTCGGTTTCAGTTTCTTGACCTGGTGCCAGTCGATGATCGAATAGACGGAGCCTGAGTCGACTTCCATCGTGCACGGCAAGCCTTCTGCCAACAGTGTCACGTGGAATTTTGTGGCACTGTTGGTGCTGGTGAGGGCGATCGTTGTCTGGTTCACAGCGCCGCCATGATAACTGTTGCGGTCGTCGCGATTTTGCTGGATGGAGGACCGTTTGGATGACCTCTGGGAGTCGCGACGACTTTCTGGATTCTGGGGCTTGATCGATTCAGGAACCGGATCAGAGGCTCTGCATGCCTCCGCGATGTGCCCCCTCTTAAGACAGCGTCTGCAGGTGGCATCCCGCCAGCGACAGGATTGGCGGGGATGGTGTCCCTTGCAACTGCCGCACTGAGCGGTGCGGCGGCCATCTTTTTGAATTTCCCGCCTAGGTGGGCGGGAAACTTTCAAAACGGTCGACTCTCCCTCTGAATCGGTTGGTGTGGCAGAGTCCTCGGACGATTCAGATGACGGTTTGCGGATCTTATGGATCCCTCGGGACTGGAGCATGGCAGCAGCGGCGGTCTCGGATGTTTCAGCAGCCGTAGCCTCCTCAAGAACGTCCTTCAGGGACAGTCTTTTTCTGCTCAGGAACTTCTTTTGGAGGTTGGCATCTCTCATCCCGAATACGATCCCGTCGCGTAACGCATTGTCAACGTTCTCAAATTCGCAGTTCGCAGAGATTTGACGCAATGCCGCCACAAAGTCTTTAAGCGATTCGCCTTCCTTCTGATTACGTTGGCGGAAGGTAAAGCGGTTCGATATGGGGGTGCCCGTTGGTGCATAGTGGTCTTGCAGGGCAGTCTGCAGATCCACCCAGGACATAACTTCAATGTCCCTGGGTGCGACGAGGTTGACGGCGAGTTCCAGAACGTCGGAGCCGCAGTGAGCGAGGAAGAGAGCCCTCTTCCTCTCGTCGTCTAGGTTGTTGTAGCCGTTTCCCCGTAGGAATTGGCGGAAACGTATCATATACGAACTCCACTTCTCCCGGCTGGGGTTGAAGGGAGCCAGTGAGGCGAACGGCGCTTGCGGCATTGCCATTTCTCAGACCGCGTCGAGTGACTTCAGCTCGTTATGGCGATCGTGCCACGCGGAGGTTCTTCTCTAGACCTTCGTCGCCAGTGTTAGATCGGCGCAGGAAAGAAGAAGTGACCAGCAGGGTTCAAGTAACAAGTTTTAATAACAAGAACTGAACGGCTTGTGCGCTGCCGGAGCTCTCCTTATATACACTCCGGCAGACGCACCGCCCACTGACAGGGATTCAAAACTCCCGCCGAAAGGATCTTCAGCCAATCCCAGGCGGATGTCCTTATAAGGACATAACATTTTTACTACTGGTTCTCCGAACTACCTGCTGCCATTGCTAATGGATTGGCCAATCCGGTCTGAACTGGGAGCATTTCACCCCTAAGCATACCTCATTCAGCTTCAGGAAGATTTTGGATTGTTTAGCTTTCAGCGGAAAAAAGGAAAGTAAAAGGAAAGAACACATGATAACTTCTGTCAAGCAGAAACTGGATAGGTTAAAAATTGTGATCAAGCTGGAACATGAAGCTGTCCAATGAAGTTAGACAATTGGAGCTTGAGGAAGGTAAAAGTGAGCTCTGCAACAAGCCAGATGATAAGCAAACTCTCTTGTTGCATTATATATGGATAGTGTTTATGTTAGAAATAGGTGAATGTTGTGTAAAAGCAAATGGACACTGCAACCCTGGGACACAAATTATAACCAAAACATTACTACTACCATGGACGTGGAATTACCATGCGTAGCCCTGGGATTCAATCTTTCTCTCAGTTAATACAAGGAGCTCTTGAGTTATGTTGGAACTGCTTTCACAAAGTGATGCAGTCATAAAGTGGATCACTATGACCGCTTAGCGATAACAGTTCCAGCAATCCTGGTTGCCACTGTTAAGAAAAGACTGAGTAGATCATTAAATGAGGACCTTACATGACCATGATTTCCAACTAGCTTGAATAGGTGGCTCAGTGGCTAAGACACTGAGCTTGTTGATCAGAAAGGTTGGCAGTTCGACGGGTTCGAATCCCTAGTACAGATCTCCTACATGACCAGGGGTTGGACTAGATGACCTTCAAGGTCCTTTCCAACTCTGTTATTGTCACTTGTTACTTCCTGCAGGCTTCCCCTATGACTTTGCTTGTGGGAAGCTGGAGGAAATGTCAGAAATCACAATCATATGATTGCAAGGATCTGATGGCCTGAACTCTTAGGATTGCTTACTAAGTCCCTTTTAGAATTACAGAATAATAGAGTCATAGGGCTGGTAAGGACCTTGGAGGTCATTTAGTCTAACCTTCTGCCCATGGCAGGAGTGCTCGTATCATCCCAGACAAACGGCTATCCAATCTTTTCTTGAAAACTTCCAGGGATGGAGCACCCACAACTCTGGAACTTAATCTGTTCCATTGTTTAATTGTTCTCACTGTTAAGAAGTTTTTCCTTAGTTCCAGGTTGGATGTCTCTTTAACAGGACGTCTCTTTCAACTATTGTTGAATCGTAAGCTTAAAAAGTTGCTGAATAAACGATCCTTAGGCCCACCTATACATGCTAAACATTCATCAGCCAAGTGAATAATCTAAGTGAGCCAAAACAAAGTTTCTTTAAGAGAGTGGCCTGCTGTTATTTTAAATGCAAGCACAGGCTTGCAATTTTGCTTCAACATCATCTTCCTTTCTCTCTCTCTCTCTCTCTCTCTCTCTCTCTCTCTCTCTCTCTCTCTCTCTCTCTCTCTCTCTCTCTCTCTCTCTCTCTCTCTCTCTCTCTCTCTCTCTCTCTCTCTCTCTCTCTCTCCATTTAAAATGAACGCTTTTGACTTAATAGCTAAATAGCAGCAGCATATCCCATATCCAGCACTATTCCGGGGAAGACGCAAATTAATAAAGAAAGCTGCATTCTGAGCAGAATGGCAATTTCCTTATGGAGAGGGAGCATTTCCGTTTCCAGCAAGTCAGGCTTAGAAGTGCTGGAGAAGAATGTAAAATAGAGAAATCGAATTGTGCCAAACATACGGAAGGAAAGTTCTTATTAGATAATGAGCTGGTTTTTAGTGATGAGAATGGTAATACTTCCATTAGCAATTCTGATAAGAGTGACAACATCCATTTGCAAGACACTAGTCTTCCTGGCTTTTGCAACCAGCTGCAGAAAAAGCAAGCTATAGCAATGAACTGTTGGGTTGTCACTAAGGCTTTGATTTGAAGTAGCTGTTAGCGCCTCTGGCCAATTTGTGCAGTTAATGAAATCTTTGTTGGGAACGGAAAAGTGGTCAGAGTTCTCATACATAGATGGAGATCAAGTTTGTAATGATTTTTTTGCAAGATAGTTAGGGAAAGTCAACAGCTTAGTGACCATGCAGGCAAAAGCTCTCCAAGTCAACCCCCCGGGACTCCAGTTTAGAAAGATCTAGAAGAAATCTAGATCTGTTGGGGGGGGGAGGGGAATATGCATGAAACTTTCATGAGTTTGCTTTCCAAAGAATTGCGAGAGGATCCTACAAAAACATGGAGAAGATGTTGAAAAATTAAAGTGGTGAAGGTGACAGGAAAAAAAACCCCAAGAGGTTGCAATTCCCTCAGTTAACAACCATTTAGCCGTCAGCTTCAGAGTGGACACCTTTGATATGGAACTAAATGTCTATGGAGATTCTCAGTCATCTCAGAGAGTCACGTTCCATTTGAAGTGTGGACTGATCATAAGAATCTAGAGGTGCTCAAAACCCCATGAAGGATTCCAATATGTTCCAATATCTCAGGGGCTGCCACAAAGAAGAGGGAGTCAAGCTATTCTCCAAAGCACCTGAGGTAGGACAAGAAGCAATGGGTGGAAACTAATCAAGGAGAGAAGCAGCTTAGAACTAAGGAGAAATTTCCTGACAGTGAGAACAATTAATCAGTGGAACAACTTGCCTTCAGAAGTTATGAATGCTCCAATACTGGAAATTTTTAAGAAGATGTTGGATAACCATTTGTCTGAAGTGGTGTAGGGTTTCCTGCCTGGGCAGGGGGTTGGACTAGAAGACCTCCAAGATCCCTTCCAACTCTGTTATTCTATTCTATTTGATATGCTTAGCTGCTTTACAATTTGGAAGATTTGACATGTTAACTCTGGTCCATAACTGCATATTGGATGAGGAATGACAAGAAATCAAAAAGCAGAAAGAGCAGCATTCTTGGTGTAGGGCAGGACACTATTCTATAATAATAATAATAATAATAATAATAATAATAATAATAATAATAATAATAATAATAATAATAATAATAATAATAATATCAATATTATAATAATTATATAATAATAATAATAATATTATCAATATTCTATTCTATTCTATTCTTTCCCCGAAATAAGTCTGCTGGGTGCAATACTTCAAATGGTTTGACTTTGAGCTAAAGTACATCCCTGGGGAGACTTTCATCGAAAGGTACACCTTGCTCCTGACCCAAAACAGCTCTTGGGGTTGGTGGCATTGGTTGGCTTGTGCTATATAGGTTTTTGCTGCTTCCTGCAGAGCCCGAGACTAAATAAGCAATCAACATAAATCATACTAGGATATTAAGTAAACAATATAAATCATAAGATACAACCCACAAAGTTATAGTCATAAGAAGATAAAGAGATAGGGAATAGGGAAGATGAGAATAATGATGGTAATACTGCCTTTCTAGATAGTTGGACAGTGTTGTCGGAATTAGTTGTTTAGCAGAGTGATGGCATGGGGGTGGGGGAAACTGTCCTTGTGTCTAGTTGTTCTGATGTGCAATGCCCTATAGCATTGCCTTGAGAGAAGTTGAAACAGTTTATATCCAGGATGTGAGGATTTTACAGATATTTTGACAGCCCTCTTTCTGGCTCTTGCAGGATACAGGTCCTCAATGGAAGGCAGATTAGTAGCAATTGTTTTTTCTGCAGTTCTAACTATCTGTTGAAGTCTGTTTGTCTTGATTGGTTGCAGTGCCAAACCAGACAGTTAAAGACACAACACCAAATGGAAATTGTAAACAAAGGCAGACCAGTGATGTTCAAAATATTCCAGATTAATAGTTATTTCCTTTTACCAAATGAACAACCAGTCTGGGAAATATCTACAAGGCTTTCAGGTCAGTAACATTGTGCCCTATGGTCTGCCACTTGAAGAAGCATCTGAGGACATTCTGGACCTTGATGCCGATGGGTTCCTCTGCCGTTGCATCCACCTTCACCTTTTAGAACAACCATGACAGTTGTTAAACTGCTATGGCTTATGGTTTAGAAGAGCTAGAGAAAATGTTGGAGCAGTGGAAGGAGCAGCACAGTGGACCAACAAGCAGAGATGGTTGTCCAAGAATCTAGAAAGTCTGAAAGAAAAAAAACAAGGGTGTCTCCTCTAAAAGAGATGAACCTGGGGCAGAATCATTCATTAAAAACTACAATGCTACAGATAAAGCTAATATATACAATCCCATAAAATGTATGCAGTGTGTTTTATGTGTATTTTTTCCTTGAACTCTTGCTGATAAATTTAAGGTGGTCTCCACTTTCTTGTCAATCAAGAAAGTGATTGATACAGAGCTAACTATAACAGCATTGCCAAAAAGGCATTAAGAATTGTTAACCTAATTTTGTGAAGCTTCTTCTCCGGTAAGATTGAATTGCTAACTAGGGCATACAAAACCTTTGCCAGACCAATTCTTGAATACAGCTCGTCTGCCTGGAATCCACCCTGTATATCAGACATTAATACAATTGAGCAGGTCCAGAGGTATTTCATGAGAAGAGTCCTCCACTCTTCTACTCACAATAGAATCCCTTATGCCACCAGACTTCAAATTTTGGGCTTGGACAATCTGGAACTACGCCGCCTGCAGTCTGATCTAAGCTTAGTACACAACATTGTCTGCTACAACATCTTACATGTCAATGACTTCTTCAGCTTCAACCTCAATAATACATGGGCAAACAATCGATACAAACTCAAGGTAATCCGCTCCAAATTTGATTGCAGAAAATACGACTTCAGCAACAGGATAGTCAATGCCTGGAATGCTCTATCCAATTATGTTGTTACATCCTCAAACCCCCACAGCTTCAACCTTAAACTGCCTACCATGGACCTCACCCCATTCCTAAGAAATCCGTAAAGGGTGCGTGCATAAGCGCAACAGCATGCCTACTATCCAGGGGTGGGTTGTACTTACCTTTACTACAGGTTCACAGTTGGGCCGCGTGCGCACATGCTCAGAAGCTTCCTGATGATGTCGGGGTCGGTGGGTGGAGCCTCCCACCAGTTTTACTACCGGTTCTTGTGAACTGGTCCGAACCAGGAGTAACCCATCACTGCTACCGTCCCTATCTTACTGTCCCCATTTATTTGTATTCATTTCCCCCCATTCATGTCTATGTTCATATTCATACCTGCTATCTTGTACATGTTCGACAAACTAATAAATAAATAAATAAATAAATCAGGGAAATTTTATTGAGAGTTGGATATTGTATTCCAGGCATATTGACTTTTACGATGTAACATGAAACAAGGGCATAGATTGCAAAAAAAGAAAAAAAAAGAAAGAAATGACCAAAATCCATTTCTACTCATGCAGAACAAGATTCTAAACTTCATCTCTTGGAGGCTGTCAAGGTATTTTACTCTATAAAACCAGACTCCTGCAAAATCATTATGTGCAGTCAATGAGCTAAAGGAACACCCTGACAATTACTATGATAGATTTTTCCAGATGTTTACAAAGTATTTGGACACATCAAATTGGGTCTGCTACCATCTGCTGACCTGAGCAAAGATTTAAATATCTCCTTAATCAGATGGGAATAGAAACCAGTAGCAGAATGATTGGCTGAAGTGGACCATTTTAGATGGAGAATTCAGAATTATATTCAAAGGTGAGAACAAAATCTCTATCACGCACCACTTCATGCAAACAAAACCCCCAAAAAGAGTCACAACATCAAATCCAATTAGACTCACATTGAGGAAACAAGGGGAGGGGCCAGCGGCTTTAAACTATCCAAAGACTTTAAACATATCTTTGTGATGCTACTTAGATGCTACTTAGATTACTTTTTGCTACTTACCGTATTTTTCAGCATATAAAATGCATCTTCCCCCCCCTAAAAGGGGGTGAAAATTTAGGTGTGTCTTATACACCAAATGTAGCCACGCCCACCCACTGTCCCCCACTCTTTGACCTCTGCCTCCCAGCAGTTTACTTCCTTGCACCAAGAGGCAAGAAGAAACAGCTCCTTTCAGGTTCAGCACAGCCTAATTAGCACAAGTTTTTTTAAAAAAATTGATTTATATGCTGCCCTTCTCCGAAGACTCAGGGCGGCTTACAATGCGTTAAGCAATAGCCTTCATACTTTTGTATATTTATACAAAGTCAGCTTATTGCCCCCACAAACTGGGTCCTCAATTGACCTACCTTAGAAAGGATGGAAGGCTGAGTCAACCTTGAGCCTGGGGATTCGAACTAGCAGTAATTGCAGACAGCTGGGTTTTAATTACAATGCTTAGTTTGCTGAGCTATTCAGGCTCCTTGGATTGGATCCGCCTCCCGACTCTCAGCTGTTTTGCTCTCAGCTGTTTTGCGCAGACCTCTGATGCTTGCTGCAAGGAGGTAAATTGCTTGGAGAAGTCTTTTTTTTCATGTGCTAATCAAGCTATGCTGAAAATGAAAGTAAAGCAGGCTATTTGCTGTTTGCTTCAATGAGGCAAAATTGCTGGGAGGCAGAGACAGATTTCTTTTTCTTGTTTTCCTCAACAAAAAGGGTAGGTGCATCTTATAGTCCAGAGCGTCTTATACTCCAAAAAATATGGTAATAATCTGTTACTTGGATTACTTTTGGGTTTGGTCAGTAGTGAAATCCTCCAAGGATGGCCACCAGTTCTTTGCCCGTGCATGCTCGGTGCATGCCAAACTCTCATTCTACCCATTCTAGTTTGTTGGAGGCTATAACTGTATTGCTCCCTAAGGGTATTGCATGTGAGAATGACATTGAGAAACAAAGAGAAGAGCCAAAACCAGGAGAATGGTCAGATAAATGGATTGGCTCAATGTAGGCATGGCAACATCTCAGAATGGACTGCACCTAGTTTAATGAGCTGTAAAGGCAACAGAGGAGAGCTGTATTTACAGAACTGTAAAATTGGTGTTGCTTGGGATGCAGTGGCTCAGTGGCTAAGACGCTGAGCTTGTCAATCAAAAAGTCGGCAGTTCAGCGGTTCAAATCCCTAGTGCTGCGAAACAGGGAGAGCTCCCGTTACTTGTCCCAGCCTCTGCCAACCTAGCAGTTTGAAAACACATAAAAATGCAAGTAGAAAAATAGGGACCACCTTTGGTGGGAAGGTAACAGCATTCCGTGCGCCTTTGGCATTTAGTCA
Source organism: Masticophis lateralis (assembly GCA_030761175.1). Lineage (NCBI taxonomy): Eukaryota > Metazoa > Chordata > Lepidosauria > Squamata > Colubridae > Masticophis > Masticophis lateralis. The sequence continues at coordinate 14,353,684 of JAUDYJ010000005.1, read as the reverse complement.
TGCTGGCCACATGACCATGGAGATGTCTTTGGACAGCGCTGGTTCGTCGACTTTGAAACAGAGATAAGCATCGCCCCCTAGAGTCAGGAACAACTAGAACGTATGTGTGAGGGGAACCTTTATCTTTAGCTAAAATTGGTATTAGCCATTTCAGATACTCATGTCGGGAAGCATGCCCAGATGTCATAATCTACTTTATCCTAAAGTTACATTGACAGAATTTTGAAAGTATTTTTTGCTGTGTCAATCTATATTGATAATTGGTGGCAGAAATTAGAATAGAATAGAATAGTATAACAGAGTTGGAAAGGACCTTGGAGGTCTTCTAGTCCAACCCCCTGCCCAGGCAGGAAACCCTACACCACTTCAGACAAATGGTTATCCAACATCTTCTTAAAAATTTCCAGTATTGGAGCATTCATAACTTCTGAAGGCAAGTTGTTCCACTGATTAATTGTTTTCACTGTCAGGAAATTTCTCCTTAGTTCTAAGTTGCTGCTCTCCTTGATTAGTTTCCACCCATTGCTTCTTGTCCTACCCTCAGGTGCTTTGTAGAATAGTTATCTCTTGAAAGATGTGAAACATATATATTATCCTGCTTCCTTATGTCTTCATGTATTAAAATAAGGGCAGCCGGCACAAAGACCGTTTTTCATCCTTACTTTTTATATTTCATCTTTTTGAGATACTCTTCTGAAATCATGAATATGAAAGTTTCCATAGGACTAACAGAGTTACTTTTGTTATGAGCAATCACAGTCCAAATCATGAAAACCACCAAGAGATTAAAATGCATAATAGAAGTTTAGTGTTTTATGATTCTGCCTATCTTCCACCTCTAATTTAATAAAGGAGCTTCTAAAAAGACTGTTTTATGTGAATCATTTGTTCTGTCACCATGAATTTGCAACATTTCCATTCTTAGAATCCTAAGGTATATTACTTACATTGCTTTATGACATTTCATTTCACTTTAACATTGTGAGGAACACAGAGGACAGAGCCATTGTTTGAAATCCTTAAATTGTGCTGGGATTCTACTACCTAAGATGAGAACAGAAAAGTTGTCATTATTTTTAAATCCAGCTCATTATGTCCAAATGAACGGAAAACAATATACAAATCCAGAGACAAGGTTTTTTTTTCTCATGTGAAGACAACAAGAAGGCTTTGCATTTACAAATTTGTGTCCACCCCTATAAAAGTAGCAAATGAACTTCGAGTTCATGCAGTAGAAATGTATGTACAGCTGTAGGGTTTCCAGAACTGCCTACATCATTGCATTCTACACCCACTGTAGCTTCCAGATACTCTTCAAGATAGGCCCATGTGGACCACATTGCAATAGTCCGTATTCTATTCAGTAGGGTAGGGTAGGGTAGGGTAGGGTAGGGTAGGGTAGGGTAGGGTAGGGCAGGGTAGAATAGAATAGAATAGAATAGAATAGAATAGAATAGAATAGAATAGAATAGAATAGAATAGAATAGAATAGAATAGAATAGAATAGAATAGAATAGAAAACCTTGGAGATTTTCTAGTCCAACCCCCTGCTCAGGCAAATGGTGTAAGAAACCCTATACCATTTCAGACAAATGGTTGTCCAATCTCTTCTTAAAAACCTGGAGCATTCACAACTTCTGGAGGCAAGTTGTTCCACTGATTTACTTGTTCTAACTTTCAGGAAATTTCTTCTTAGTTCTAGGTTGCTTCTCTCCTTGATTAGTTTCCATCCATTGCTTCTTGTCCTCAGGTGCCTTGGATAATAGGTTGACCCCATCTTCTTTGTGGCAGCCTTTAGATATTGGGACACCACTATCATGTCACCAGCAGTCCTTCTTTTCATTAAACTAGACATACCCAGTTCCTGCAACTGTTCTTTATATGTTTTAGCCTCCACTCCCCTCGTCCTCTTTGTTGCTCTTCTCTTATCTCTTTCTAGAGTTTCCACGTTGTTTTTACATTGTGACGATCAAAACTGGATGCAGTATTCCAAGTGTGTCCTTACCAAGGCATTATATAGCGGTATTAACAGTGCATGTGATCTTGATTCTATCCCTCTGTTAATGCAGCCTAGAACTGTGTTGGCTTTTTTGGCAGCAAGTTGTTGCAAAACTGTGTTCTACTTTTTGAACAACTTGGTGACCAAAGCAAATTGATGCATACACACATGCCCCCATTTATTAAAAACAACAACAGGAGACAGTCACTTATCTTTGTTAATTCTTACCATTTCTTGAGTCTTCATACATACATTCTTCACTCCTAGCACTGTCTCCAAATGCTGTATTAATCACTGCCTGGGAACAGCTTCTATATCATCATCTGTCACAACCTCGCCTCCAGTCTGAGTTATAAACAAATTGACCGCAAGTAGGTTTGTTGGCGTAAGAAGTTCTAATTTCTGATGACATTTATGTACTATCCTGACTGACTGAGACGTGGCTTCATTAATTTATAGTGTATGATAACATAAAATGCACATACAAACAATAAATCATAGGCTTTAAAGGCTGGAATTATATATACTGTGATGTTAATCAAATGTTGAATTTGATTTTTGGTAAGCATTAAAAGGTTTTTCCAGAAAATGGTGTGCGCCATCACTTGTACTTTACAATGATAAAGACCTTTTTTCACAACTAAGAATTTCAAGTTGTAGAGTTTTAAAATAGGATTGCCAACATGATCGCCAACATCTGATGATGGATATGGCACAAGAAGAAAAGTTTTAAACTTGCCATGGCCTTGACATGCATAATAGAACAAAGTGGGCCATGCACAGAAATACTGTAAAAAAATGACTTACTACCATTCCTTAAATTTACAACTATTGCAGCATCTCTATACATGATCAAAATTCTGGCATCTGGCAACCGCCATATATTTATGATGATTGCAATATCCTTGTCGGAGGTGTGTAGGCAGAACTGAAGGGTGGTGTGAAGTGCATCATCAGTTTAGAGTCATTACGTTCCCAGGAGGGATTGGTCCAAATCCAATCCCTCCTGAATTGATCCTTAACAAGCACCAATTTAGTATTAAACTTTCATTGACTACATTATTATGTATAAATTCAGACCCTTGGCAATTAACTGATATTTATGACAGTTGCAATGTCCTGGAGTCCTGTGATCCCCCTTTTCAACTTTCTGACAAGCAAAGTCACTGAAGGAAGCCAGATCCACTTAACAAGCGTGTTACTAACTTAATGCCTAACACTTAACACTTAACAATTGCAGCATGAAAAGACGTAAAATGGGGCAAAATTCAATTAATCGATGTCTGTCTTAGAAAGAGAAATATTGGACTCAATGGTGGCCGTAAGTCGAGGACTACCTATATCTCTGACCAATTTGCCTAAAAAGGTTTCACTGCATTTCAGTTTCAATACTGAACAAAATAACAAGTTTCATGTATGGGAATTAATTCTATATTATTTTAAACGCTTTATTCAAATGTGGTCTATGATTTTATCATAATAGTGCTTTGAGGCTAAAGATGACACTGTTGGGAGAATGTTCAAAATCTTGGTGCTTTTGCTCAATAATCATAGCAGCATATTTGTCTACTTTCTGTTCCTTTCCAGCCAAGGGTGAAATCCAGCAGGTTCTGGAGAACCGGTAGCGGAAATTTTGAATAGTTCTGAGAACTGGCAAATACCACCTCTGGCTGGCCCCAGAGTGGGGTGGGAATAGAGATTTTGCGGTATCTTTCCTCTGCCATGCCCACCAAGCCACACCACACCCACCAAGCCATGCCCACAAAACCAGTAGGTAAAGAAAAATGGATTTCACCACTGGTTTAACGTCAAGACTCATATAAAAGCCCCCACTAGGCCACCCTCCAAATTTCTTCCAGCACTCACTCCTCTCAAAATATGTGAAGAAGGTTCAAGTATTTATCAGGAAGTCTAATCAAACATACAGTACTTGTTTCCTGGACAGTTCACCATGCAGTCACTTTCTTTTCTTTCTTTCTTTCTTTCTTTCTTTCTTTCTTTCTTTCTTTCTTTCTTTCTTTCTTTCTTTCTTTCTTTCTTTCTTTCTTTCTTTTTTTTTTTTTTGAGAAAGGAATGGAAGTAATAAAGAGATGTCTGAGTATTATGTAGTTTTGAAATTAGAAAATGAAATATGCATGTGGGGGAAGAAGATAGGAAAACAGGGATGACCGACTAATGGATGAGAAAGGAGGAATGCAAATTCATTGGGACTAAGCTGGAAACAGTGGTGAAATCCAAATTTTTTTACTACCGGTTCTGTGGGCATGGCTTGGTGGGTGTGGTGTGGCTTGGTGGATGTGGTGTGGCTTGGTGGGCATGGCAGTAGAAGGATACTGCAAAATCTTCATTTCCTCCCCACTCCTGGGGGAAGGATATTACAAAATCTCCATTCCCACCATACTCTGGGGCCAGCCAGAGGTGGCATTTGCCAGTTCTCTGAACTACTCAAAATTTGCATTACCGGTTCTCCAAATTACTCAAAATTTCCGCTACTGGTTCTTCAGAACCTGTCAGAACCTGCTGGACTTCACCCATGGGGTAAACAGGCGGTTGGATCCTAGGTGCATCGCTAATCAAGTGATTTCTTGAAAATGTGAATGAGCTATTTCAGCTTTACTTCGTCAAAATCCTCAGGGCATAGTTAAGACTGTACACTTCTTCAATATTAAGTGGTACCAGTGGTAGGTTGCTACCAATTCACTCTGGATCAGGTGAACTGGTAGTGGTGGCAGCGGGAAGCTCCTCCCATCTGCCCAATCATCTCTGCGCATGCACAGAAGCGTTGTACGCACTCGCATGTGTGCCCACACCCGCGAGCGAACCCATAGCAAATGAAATTGAAATCCACTACTGTATAGTACTACTTCTTGGTAAGATAGAACAATCTGGGATAGACTGGACCGTCACCAGATAGATTTGCAGTTGGCTGACACTCAGTGGGTAGTCCTCAATGGAACTACATCTACATGGAGGGAAGCATGCAGTGGGATACCTCAAAGTTCTGTCATTGGAGCCTTTCAAGAAGAGCCATTTGTCTGAAATTGTCTGGACAGCCATTTGTCAAACTTACGTCCTCACGGCAGCATCACGTGATGTATCACAACTTTTTTCCCCTTTGCTAAAATGGCCGTGGGCATGGCCAGCATGTGACTCATCTGGTCCATGGACCACGAGTTTATCACCCCTGGTATAGTGTCTCCTGCTTGAGTAGGAGGTTGGATTGGAAGACCTCCAAGGTTCCTTCCAATTTTATTATCCTATGTTCTATTATTGAGACTTTCATGATGAACACCGAGGGTTGTATGTCTAAAAGAATTAATTTAAAATGAAAAAGAAGAAACAGAAGAACAAAAAAATAAATAAATGGCAGTAGTGAATCTAAAATTTCATTAATAGGGCCACTGATACTTTGGAAGGAGAAAGTATTGGTAAGAAGATTTTTTATTTGTATTTGTTTATTGAATTTTTATTTCACCTTCATTAACTGTCTTTATTATCAAGACAGCAAACATGCCTAATATTCCTTCTTTCTCCCATTTCCCCCACAACCAACAATCCTGTGATGTGGGTTGCACTGTGAGTGACTGGCCCAAAGATACACAACTGACTTTTGTGCCTAAGGCAGGAAGTTAGTAACAAATTTGGTGAATTTTCCTACAACTCCATTGACAAACTTAGATGACCGTAGATCTGTATATAGGATTTGTATAGCTTCATCTGCTATTATGTTCAGGGATTATAATATCCAACCATCCAAAGAAGTTGAATATTCCTCATTCAAACTGCAGGAGTAGCAAGAGTGCTTCATTCTGCCTTTTGTTTGCTTTTTTTAAAAAAAATATGTTGACAGTTTCTGAGTCAGCATTTTATTATTCTCTCTGCAGTATTTAATTTCTTGAGACATTAATCCAGAAAATTGCAAGTCCAGCAGACTTCTATAGAAACTTCAGCACTCATGCCCAGGCCATAATTGGTCATTCAGATCTCTTCTCCAAGTGAACCTTTTATTTTTCCTCTTCCTAACATTTTAAGCTAGCCATAGATCTGAAGCTTATTTACTAGATGATGATGAATTCATTGGAATGGTACAACTCATCCTAAATGCAAGAGAATCAGAAGAAAAGTCATTTCACTGCTACCGATATCCCAAATATTCCTTACTGGATATGATTACGGGATTTCTTTTTCCTTCTACAAATATGCCTTAAGTAGGATTCTCATTAGTGACATGAGCATAATATTCAGTTTGATTGCCCTCTGATGCCATTGAGAATTACACTCTGTGCACTTAAGACAAGAGATCAGTTATAATACCGAAGCTTACCTTGAAATGTACTTCTCAGTAGGCAGGCTCTCTTGAAGTTTCAAATCAAACTTATGATTTTCATCTTACATTACCATCCTCCTTAGTATGTTATTGCATTATTAATCTTTGTTCTTACGGAGCAGTTAGCCTATTGCTTTCCTATTTGAACACATCATCAATGAGACACATTTACACTGGGAAGCTTCTGTTGTAGAGTAGAACTGTGCCTGAGTACAAGAGTCTGAATTTACTCAGCTTCGAGATTAAATTCAAAACCCTGAACCTATGATGATCAATGAGAGAACTCCCATTAAAATGTTGACTACAAATAATCAGAAAATCATTTCAACTTGAGAAGGGATAGTCTTTGGAAGCTCTTTCAGCTCTTTGTGAGACAGCTATCAAGAGAAATGTTTACAAACTAAAACTTATACTAAGGAATTAAAATTCATGCTTGATTTTTTGGATTGCACTACTAATGAATAGGAGGAAATGTCAACTCCTTTTTTTTTAAATTAGACTAGAAAAATGTTTGCTTAAATCATAGCACTTCACTATTTTTAGTGTTAGGCTATAGAAACTAGTTGATTTCTAGATTCAGGTATCAGACTGTGATTTCACCACAAACAAATTAAACTAATTTAATTAGCTCTAACAATTATAAATATAAAACATTAAACATACTAATGGTCATCTTTAGCAGATGAGCACAGCTTGAATGTATGTATGCATGCATGCATGCATGTATGTATGTATGTATGTATGTATTATATCGAAACAATCTGGTCTACCCAAATATGGGAAGGAGCATATTGCTTCCTTTTCGCCTTTCCAGGAGCCCAATCCAAGAGCCCTCAGGCAGTCGCTTTCATGACAAACTATTTTGTGTTAAATTTATATTTGCTGATATGCTCCTTCCCATATTTGGGTAGACCAATAGAAAACCCATTTATCTCCCCTGGTTCAAGCTAACAAAGCAAGGAGAACCTGTGGCTTAGAGGTCAATACATCTGCCTAATATGCAAGCAAGCCCAGTTTCGAATCCCAGAAGGGTATGGCTAACTGAAGAGAGCTAAAAAGCTAGATCTATACTAGTCTCCGTTTATTTCTTTGTTAGTAAATATATTCACACACACACATATATATATATATATGTAGGTCTTTGGTTATTCGGGTTTTCTCCCACGTAGAATTGGAAGTATCTTGGCGACGTTTCGATGAAGTCTCATTCGTCATCTTCAGGCTGGTGTTCTCGGCTTCGTGCTTCCAGGAGCAATGTGAGATTGCAGCTGACCCTTCCTTTTAACTGCTAGTGGGGGTGGGAGCTGATTGGGTGGGAGCTTGGCTGTGTTCTGATTGGGTGGAGGTGTGTTCTGATTGGTTAGGGGCTTGGCTGTGCTCTGATTGGATAGGGGGTTGGTTGTGCTCTGATTGGCTGGGGGTGTGTTCTGTTTGGGTGGGGGCTTGGTTGTGCTCGGCTTAGTCTGAGTTGCAGGGGGATTTGAGCTGGTGAGCTGCGTTGTTGTTGTTTGGCTTCGTGTTTGTGGTCGTGAGAGCTTTTCATGGAGGGAGTTGGTCTGATTCATGTATGGATTGGAGGGGTTAAAAGTGGCTAATGATGCAGCTGCGGTCTGGCTTCTGGTCCTTGGTCGTGCCTCATTATCAGTGTGGGTTTGAGTTTGCTTTCTGCATGGATGTGTGGTGGTCCTGTGTGGCTCTTGTGAGTGTGGGTCTGGTGTCATTCATCGTGTTAGGGACTCGTTTGTCAATAAGGGTGGGTTTCCAAATGGCTGGCAGGCGGGAGGTATCGTCTCGTTTGTTCATGCTGTGTGGGCGTTTTTCTATCTCGATGGCTTCTCTGATTATTCTGTCATTAAAGTGTTCAGTTTTGGCGATAGTTCTGGTCTTTTTAAAGTCAATTTCATGTCCTGTGGCTTTAAAGTGTTGGACCAGGGAAGAAGTTGGTTCCTCTTTTTTGACTGAGTTTTTGTGTTCTTCAATGTGTGCACTTATTCTTCTGTTGGTTTGTCGGATGTATGTGGTGGGGCAGGCGGTGCATGGGATTTCATATACTCCTTGATTTTCTAACTCAATTTTGTCTTTGGGGTTCCTCAGGATGGTGGATATTTTTCGGTTTGTGAAGAATGCTGTCTTGATGTTATGTTTCTGGAGGATTTTGCTTATTCTGTCTGTGGTGCCTTTTATGTATGGGAGGAGGGCTTTGCCGTTTTCTTGTTCTCTGTCTTGAATTTTAGTGGGGGTTTCTTTTGGGATTAAGTTGGTAATCTTATTTCTTTGTTAGTATGTTAAACCTCAGAAAACATATATATATATATATATATATATATATATATATATATATGTTTTCTGAGGTTTAACATACGAAAACCTCAGAAAACACACACACACACACACACATATGTGTGTGTGTGTGTGTGTGTATGTATGTATGTACACACAAACACACACACACACACACACACACACACACATATAGATACATATATATACCTAGTAGAGGGTATAGAATATATAGAATATATATATTCTATACCCTCTACTAGAAAATAAATTAAACTCTGCATGATTGATTTTTTCTATTTTTATTGTGCATTTACATTCATCAACATTTATGATAGCTGTCACAGACTTAATAAATATATATATACAGTTGAAATATATATGTATGAACAAAACTTGGGAGCATTACTGTAACAAAATTCAGCTGCCAGAACTCTAAAGTCTGGCTTGGAGAAATAGTTACTATAATAACAAGGCTAATTTACATGGCAAACCATTGTATTTTCTATTTTTCATCTGCAATTTCTCATCTCAGTCTTACTGCTATTTGCAGAATAAACAGAAATCCAGAATCTGGATTTCCTGCCATTTTTTAAAACTGAAACCAGCTTTATTTAAGGGCATTAAAGATCAGTGAGTTAATATTTTTCTGGATTTGTATCCCTCTGTTGATGCTCATATATATATATATATATGTACATGAAAACAAGATGAAAAGAACTCAATTTTAGGTATGTTGCAAGACATGGAAACACCTAATTTAAAGGGTTGTTGAGAGTTCTAATAATTTGATCTAATTTGGTTTGATAATTCTGTTGAGAAGATTCCTTAGCCCTGTGCTTCAAAAATGAACTCGGGGATAAAAATGAGGAAAATATTATTTAATTTTTCAATGTCTATTTTAAAAACCATATTCTTTATTAACCTTAATTTTAATGGACCACTGGGAGCTGGACATAAATATAGGGAATGAGAGAATGAATAAATAAATAATTTGGTTTATTTTTATTGATTTCATTGGAGACTCATCTTCTGGTGCCTGCAATTTCATTATTTTCCATCTAGATAGCATTACAATTTACCAACATTCAGCTATTTCCTCAAATGTCAGGCTGATAAAGGTGGAAGAGATGAAGCTGAAATGCAAAAATAAGATCACAAACATTTCTCTCTACTGTTGATTTTAGATTACAAACTATGAAAGGAATATAGGTCCACTCTTCCTCCTTTTTTTCTTCTTTTTGGGGTTCATGCATATATGTTCAAAAATTTTATTTGTTTATCAAAATATAAATACAAAAGAAAATAATGAGAAAAGAAAGGAGAAAAGGGCGAAGAGAAAAGTGTAGGGCAAGAGGGAAAAGGAAAGAAAAAAAGTATTGACTTCCAACTCCTTTTCAATAAGATAATAGCATCAAACCTCAACTTTTAAAGTTTATATAATAATATAAACCAGCCATTTTCTATAACAACAAACCTATTAAATCAGAAAAACCCAAAATCAAAGTTTCATTTTTTTCCACTTCAGGGACAAAGTCCATTAAGTGGATTTCAAGTAGAAACAAAAGTAATTGTGTTCTTTTCTTTAATCAGAGCAGTCAATTTGACCATCTCTGCTAACTCCATCAACTTTTGCAGCCATTTACCCAGTATGGGAATCAAAGTGTCTATGCATGTAAAATATTATTTATGTTCGAAATTGCTCACTGTTGGTAGAGGAACTCTTCTAAGATTCTCAAGCAGTTGCTACTAAAAATGCTGGTGAGACTAGATATATCTTGGCTGCTGTTCCTACAACCACTACAAACAGTTAGTAAATAAAATGATAAAAGAAGCATAAATAAAATGTCCTAGATACACAGACATTTTCTGATGTGATTAGTGGAAACTGCTAAGATTTAGCATGGATCAGCTGCCCTCTCATCCATCTGCACAAATACAGGGAATTGAGTTTTGAAGAGATACCTAGCCATATTTCAAAATCACACCCAAGATTGATTCTCCATTACTAAATAACTTTTTACTTGAGATGGGAAGTCTGGAAGCTAACACACACTGCAGGTTCCCAATAGCTGTGTCTATATATTTTGCTGACCCCTAGAATATCTACAATCACATTGCCAATACCTGGTTGGAAGTCACCAATTTAGATCAATGCATTTTCCCTAAATAATTAAACATGCATTAAACCTCTGTTAGACTTAAAAGAGGTAAATATTCCTTCAAACCAAACTAAGTTAAAATCTTATTTGAAGTGGTTTGCTACTACCTTCTGAGTTTTCTGACTTTCTTGTTTAGTCTGCAACCTTGAGATTTCCTGGTGTCCTGTGTAAAGGATAATAAATTACTAAATTATATTCAAAGTCCAGAAGAGGATAAATAAAATTATGTTTTGATGAGTAATTTTAAAATACTGCTGTGTCTGGGAACTGGGTGCTTTGATGAAAACTTTTCCAAGAAACAAGAGGAAGAAAGAGGAACGTTTATGAAGACAAGCAGAACATCTCTTCCAATTATTATTACTATTACTAGAGTACTGCATCCAGTTTTGGTCACCACACTATAAAAAATAGGTTGAGACTCTATAAAAAGTGCAGAGGAGAGCACCTGAAGGCCAGACAAGGAATAATGGATGGAAACTGACCAAGGAGAGATTCAACCTAGAAATCAGGAGGAACTTTCTGACAGTGAGAACAATCAACCAATGGAACAGAAGTTGTCTTTGGAAGTTGTGGGTGCTTCATCACTTGAGACTTTCAAGAAAAGATTGGACTGCCATTTGTCAGAAATGGTGCAGGGTCTCCTGCTTGAGTGGTGTGTGTGTGTGTGTGTGTGTGTGTGTGTGTGTGTGTGTGTGTGTTTGGACTAGATGATGAATAAGGTCCCTTCCAACTCTGTTAATCTGTTAAATCTGTTAAATTATTGATAAACCATGGAAAGTTCAAAGCACTAGATAACTTCGTACAGGACTTGGAGTTGAAAGGTAAAAAGAGACTGTCTTCAGAAGCTTCCTATTTGGTTTGGGCCTTTTAGTGCTGAGAAAATGGTATTACAAGGTGGTCATCTTATTGCAAGGAAGGAAAGAAAGAAAGGAAAGAGAGAGAGAGAGAGAGAGAGAGAGAAAGAAAGAAAGAAAGAAAGAAAGAAAGAAAGAAAGAAAGAAAGAAAAAGAAAGAAAGAAAGAAAGAAAGAAAGAAAGAAAGAAAGAAAGAAAGAAAGAAAGAAAGAAAGAAAGAAAGATTTGACAAACATGTTTTTAGAGAACATCAAATAGTAAAGAAGCAGGTACTTTCTTCCAAAAGATGCTTCTACCTTTTAAATAGACCTAAAAAATGCCTACATCCATCTTTACAACAAAATTATACAAGGACTAAGACAGTTCTGCCAATTAAGTTTGAAATCACAAGCAAGTAGGAACTTGTGGGAGAACAGCTGTTGCCCTGTCCCTTTAAGTCCTCTCCCTAGCCAGCACAGCAATTGTTGGCTATAAAAGCTGAACAGTGAGTACTAGACTTTGAGTGCTTGTGTGTGTGTTGATTAGGGATCTGTGTGGTTGTATTGGCTCTCTTGGGTTTTGGAGCCCATTGATTTGAATATATGTGAAAGAACCTGTGACAGAATTAGACTGTATTTGCAGAAAGCTAAATGACAATTGCTCAAGATTTTATTTAGCATTAATGTACTTAAGGCTAATATGAAATGAGAATAATTTCTTATGCTGTTTACATGCAAAAAACATATATAAGAATTGTGTTTTTGATTCTTCTAAACAATAGGCATATTCCCATGTTTTGGCGAAGTATAAATGTATTGTTCAGGCTTGATTTATTACTTAGTACTTGGATTTTAATTTCCTGCATTGCTTACTTTTTCCCTTTCATTTTACTGTTTTAATATTATATTGTTGAAATGTATTTTCTCTGTTTCTTTGGTGTTATTGAATTCATTAAACTCCACTGGACAAGAACCTGAGAAATATTCCTTCCAGAACCCAGTTTATTGTTTGGGACCACAGAAAATTCAGAGAATACATTTGACCAGAAAAAAAAAAAAATCAACCTGCCTCCTCATCTTTTCAAATGAGATAATTGGCTTTTTATAGATGTGGCTTTTTATAGAGGTAAGAGCTTTTTCCCTGTGCAATCTAGATACAGTATATTTTTTACCAATTTTCACAATTTAGATTGATGTCACGCCTCAAACCAAGAATAACAGGTAGCAATTCTTCCAAGCTGAGTTCCTTATTATATCACACCTATATATAAATTTCTGAAGTCTCTTCTACCTGCATCTACAATCTGTGAACTATTCGGGAGGGGCAGTCTTCACCCTCTTTCTCTCACACATACTATCTGGGCTGAGTTGCCTCTTACTTACTCTTGAAGTCACCCCCTCCCTCCTAGGGATAATTACATTCCATCACAATAATTCTTTTGATGGAGAGTTTTCAGGCTATATTCACTGTTGTGTGGCTGAAAGGACAGCACCCCAATAATTACAGAAATACCACACATTTAATGAAAACAAGGGCCCTAATGATTTCTCTTCTCCAAAAATAAGAGCCCATACAGAACTGGTCAATTTCAGTACTTATAGAAACCTGAACAATTTTTATTAGGTATAATATCAGGTAAACATGATAAGAAAGTATTTATTTAATATTGCACATCTTGACAGCAGTGAGGATTGTATTTGTGCAATGCTAGAAAAATGAAGAAACACCACGAGATGAAGAAATAATTAAGAAGATACTAGAGTATGCAGAAATGGACAAACTGACATTAAAAATGAAACAGAAAGAAAATACAGAATATTATCAAACATGGAATCTATCTTATCAGTGATTGGAAAAAAGGTGGAGATTGTAACATGTATTGTTAAGCATTAAAAACCTAGACAACAATATTTATTAAGCACTAAGAAATGTAATCAATAAAAAAATTAATTAAAAAAAATAAGAAAAATTTGAAGGTTAAGGAGAAATTCAAAACAGATCTGGGAAAGCAATTACTAAAATCCTGTATGATGAGAGCCCATCCCACCATAGGTTATTGCACATTCTAATTATTTCTACCTATTTTTAAAATCAGTTTTTCATAAGAATGTTTTTATATTGTGTCTTTGTTTGTTTTTTTTAACCCAATAATCAAGGTTTTCTGAGCAGTGTGTAAATAAATAAAATCACAATGTAGAACACAATCAAGGGTTTTTGTCAAGAATCTTCCACAAAAGGAACACAATCTAAAAGGCTACACCTCTTGTAGCCCAGAGATTCACCTCATGAGGTGCTCCTCATGAAGAATCATTATCTTAATCATGGCTATCATTTAGAGCCATTCTTTCTATCCTGTGATCAAGAAAGTGTTTTTGCAAGAACAACTTGAGAAGTGATCTATCTGATTATATTTAATTATTGATGGCATGGGAATATTTCCTCTTTGAGTTCGTTTGCAGTTCATTTACATTAATTTCCCTCCCTCAGCATTATAGATGTTCAATTTTGATATAATAAACAGAACCATTCCTTCATCTTTCATGAAGAACTACACGCTTACATAGGAATTCTTTTTGTGCAGGGTTTTATTGTACGAGTACCTTATCATTTAAATATTATCTCATCAAGACTGCTTTATTGTATTTTCCTTAGGTAAATCTAAAAAGAATGAAAAGCCGTAAGACATTTTTTCTGCATAAAATATGGAAAGGAAAGACAAAGGAGCAGGGAACTCTGGAATCCAAAGAAAAATTCCAGAAAGGAAAAAAAAAATAAATGAAAGCAAATCCCTTCTCAAGATTCAGAATAACAGAATATTCAGAATAATAGAATAACAGACTTGGAAGGGACTTTGGAGGTCTTCTAGTCCTACCCCCTGCTCAGGCAGGAAACCCTATACCATTTCAGACAAATGGCTGTCCAGTTTCTTCTTAAAAACATCCAGTGTTGGAGCATTCACAACTTCTGGAGGCAAGTTGTTCCACTAATACATTGTTCTAACATTCAGAATCTTCAACGTAGCTTTGAAATGTGAATTATTTTAAAAAAAAAGATAACTCTCTTTCTCTATTCAAAATTCTATTTATTTTTTATATTCGAGAAACTTTAGCAGAAAGTTAAGAGGTTTATTTTTTTTCCCCTAATGCATATTGATTTTGTGCATGCTTTCTTTATTCTAGTTTTGCAAAGGGCTCACATGATCCACTCTATGTCCCTATTTTGATGTTAGTTCTTCTGGGATTCCTGTTAGAAAGAGGCTGTCCTGCATATAAAAGATAAGCAAGTTAATAAAGTAAGCTACATAAGGAGGCAGCATAAATAGAGAGCACAATTTTTTCATGAAGTGGTACCTTAAGTTGCTCAAGCACGTTTCCCCCTCCCCCCAACTCCATATTTATGAAACTATAAAGTCACTACTCTGATACATAATGCACAACCTGCTTAAGAATATGCAGTATTATTCCCCGCTGACAAAATAGCCAATATTTGCTAGTGCTCTTATCTCAAAACCAAATTTTAATTCCCCGCTCGGTATTTCTTAAAGAACCACTTCTTCTTTGAAAAAGCACCTTTGTATTCATTCACATTTTCACATGTTTTGTTTTCAAAGCAACCTTCCAGGACAGAAACAAACAAACAAACAAACAAACAAAAACCAAGACAGAAAAAAAAATACATATTCTAATATATATCGGATAATGGATAAACCCTCATATATTTGCTTCTGTTCAATCTAGACATTGCATTTGGATTCGGCAACCTTTAGTATAAATTAAAGGCTAGCTAAAAAAAAATAAATAAAAATAAAATCAAATAATTGACTTGGTCTTACCTTTCCAGATCAAAAGGTATTAAAACACTTTCTTAATTTCTGTTAATTAAGTGGGTCTTGTGACCCTCATCTGAATTGACCCATCACAAAACCCATCCAGAGGTGGGCTCAGTGGTGGGATTCAAGTAATTTAACAACCAGTTCTCTGCCCTAATGATTTCTTCCAACAACAAGTTTGCCAAACTGCTCAGAAAGTTAACAACTGGTTCTCCCAAAGTGGTGTGAAGTGGCTGAATCCCATCACTGGGTGGGCTGATGGGGGTTCGCAGGGGTTCCGGAGAACCTCTAGCTAAGATTCTGTGCAGTTCAAAGAATTCCCAAATTCTACTCCTGGCAGGCCCTGCCCTCCCCCTCCCAGGAGTCCCCACACGGCCCATTTTGGGTGCAGGTAAGTGCAGGGCATGCACGGAAGTTCGGGGAGGGTGAAAAACGGGCCTACTGGAAATTTGGGAAGATCAGAAACAGGCCCGTTTCTGGCCTCCAGAGGGCTTCTGGAGTCTACAGAGGCTGTTTTCACCCACCCGGAAGCTCAAGGAAAGCCTCCAGAGCCCAGAGATTCAGCCTCCCCCACTGTGGTGCAGGAGGCTGACTAGGCCATGCCCACCATGGCCACACCCACCCAGCAACCAGGCAGAAAACCCATTGCTAAAATTTTTGAAGCCCACCTCTGGAGCCATCACTAGATCCATCACAAGATCTTCATCTTATATGAATGTCCCATCATGATCTACAGACCACACAAAGCCCTTATAAGCAGAAGAGCATCAACAGCATTCCCTAAATTCTATTGAAGATATTACCTATCCTTGTAATGAAGTGTTCAGAAACCAACCCACAAGTTTGGAGAACAAACCTCCATCCTCATTTATTTTATAGTAGTAGATATTAATAGTGGATAATTATAGTGGATCCATTGAAAGCTATAAAGAACCAAGACTGGATAGAACCAATGGAGGAGCTGGCAACTGGGATTGACAAAAGCTGGGAAATATGAAAATGAAAATGAATATTTCATATGAAATATGAAAATGGTGCACACAGGTACAACAAAATCCAGAGACACTCTGAATGAATGAAGCTATTCGGTGGCTTCTGTTCTTTGCAATTGTGGTGACATGTAAACTAACAACACCTGCTCTTTGTGTCCCAATCACTGTACACTTTGAAGATCTCATGACAACACACAGAACACAATTAATGTTGCTAGGTTTTGGTATGATCTGTTTAATTTGCATGCATTTTAATCTTGTAATTTATAGGAGCAATATAATATATATGTAATATATATCTATTTTAGGAGCAAGCACTAAACCAAAAACAGCAGCCTGAAGATGACAAATGAGACTTCGTCGAAACAAGACACTTCCAATTTTACGTGGGAGAAAACCCGAATAACCAAAGACCTACATACAAACACCCACCACCAGACTCCAGATTTTGGACTTAGACAATTCAGAACTATGCCGACTTCAGTCTGACCTAAGCATAGTACATAAAATTATCTGCCACAATGTCCTTCCTGTCAACGACTACTTCAGCTTCAACCAAAACAATACATGAGCAAATAATAGATACAAACTCAAGGTAAACTGCTTCAAACTCAATTGCAGAAAATATGACTTTAGTAACAGAGTGGTCAATGCCTGGAATGCACTACCTGATTCTGTAGTTTCTTCCCCAAACCAGCCAGAAGTGGCCTCTCTGTGTTTATCTGTGTTTGTCACTATATGACAAGACTTGACAGCATGCAGGATATAACTGCAGCTCTTTAAATAGGCAGACATGTCTATTCCCGAGACAGCGTGAGAAAAAAAAAATCTTGTTTGGTTTTTAGAAATGTGTTACGTTTGTGGCCTGTATGCTCTAAAACCCCCCCTTTTTTACTTTAAACTCTATGGCGCTACATGGCCCTTTTAAATGAGTGTGAAGATGCTACACTCAATCCAGGAGAATGTCTCCGAAGCCATGTTCTCTTCTGAAGGAATTCTAAAGCATATGATGAACTCTTTCATCCTATCGAATGAGAATTGGAAGAAAAGCGGCAGGAGGATTTCGCTGTGCCGTACTTTCCTTTCTGAAAGGGAAGGGAAGAAATTATGCTGCAAGTTCTTGCATCCCTCCTTCTTCAGCTGTGACAGAATTTAGACTGTCTGCACATTGTTGAACAATGCACAAAGGATCAAAAAATGGGTGTTAGTCAAATAATAATAGCAACGCTGACAACATGTCTGTGCATCATAAGGTCATAGCAAGAAGAAGGCCCCTTTGGTGTTTGTTTCTCATCAACACTGGTAAACTGTGAGCTTATATAACATTTGGTGCAATGCAGATTCTTCGGCATTCACCTTTCGAAGCCTTCATCTGAAAGGGGGTTTAATCTGTGCAGTATATGAACAAACGAAAGCATGGCAGATTTATTCATTTAAGAGAATTATTCATTTAATTTTTGCCACTTAGCATTTAGGCTCATTTGCTATTCATTTATTCTTCCCACTGACATTCATCTATGCGTTTATCAAATATTCATTTAAATGGGGTTCATTCCAACTACAACAATTATTTTGTAATGGTATATGGGAAAGAGCTTGGGAGACTGACCCAGGGATTCTCCCAAGGAATAGTCAGATAAGAAAGAGAGAGAGTGTGTAGTCAATGGCTGGATAGTGGGTGGACAAGAGACTCAGAAGGGACCGAGTTTCTCAGGCTGTAAAAGAGATGGGGGGAGATTTGTACTTTCAGACTTGCAAGATTCTACTAATGTAGTGTTACACTAAAGTAGAATTCGTTCCTTTGGTTATGTCTCCTATCTCCTATGTAGTAAGGATGACGCATATGCAGTGGTGGCTGCTACATGGTTGCAAGGGTTTGGCTGAACCTTTAGCTCTGATTGCTGGCTGGGCCTGTGCTATGCTTTCCATTTATAACTAACTTTCTGGCTCATTGGCTGGCCCAGCTGTGATCCACGCTACCCTTGATGCAGGGGTTAAAGCTACTTACCTTCCCTAGCAGTTTGGAAGTGTCCACGCAGACCCTATGTGCATGTGCAAACCCTTCTACATATGCACAGAAGGTAAAAAACAACGACTAGGTGGGTAGGCAGAGCCTCACGCTGCCATTGCTACTGGTTCTCCGAACCACCCGCTGCCATCGCTACCGGTTTAGTCAAACTGGTCCGAACCAATAGCATTTCACCCCTGCCCTGCTGTACTCACTGGAGCTGCCTGAGTTAATTAGGAGCATGTTTGAAGCTCCATTTCTCTCCCAAAGGGGGGTGTGTGCGCTCACAACCAGCGAACCTTTTGTTAAAGTAAGTGTAGCCCACCTCTGCGCATACGGCCTAATCTGCAATATTTTATTTTTATCACAAAGAGAGTGCAAGTTGGTTTTCATCTTAGGCATGATGCCAGCTGGGAGATCTTGGGCCAAGCACCCTCTCATAGCCCTAGGAAGAAGGCAGTGATGAGAAAGTTGCGGTAACTTTTGAAAACTTGCCAAGAAAACAGTAAAACATGAAACCTTTGAACACTTGCCAAAAAAACAGTATTCTAGTATTTGAGGGACTGCCATAAAGAAGAGGGGGTCCAAAGCAGGAGAAATTTCCTGACAGTGAGAACAATTCACCAGTGGAATGGCTTGCTTTCAGAAGGTGTGGGTGCTTCATCAATGGATATTTTTAAGAAAAGACTGGACAGCCACTTGTCTGAAATGGTATAGGGCAGTGATAGCTAACCTTTTTGCCATCATGTGCCAGGAAGGGGGGGAAGCAGGGGAAGTTCGCGTGCACATGTGCCCACACCCATAATTCTATGTGCCCTGCCCCCACGCATGCACATGCAGCCCCCCCTCCTAGCATGCGATGGCAAAAAGGTTAGCTATCACTGCCCTATACCATTTCAGACAAGTGGCTGTCCAGTCTCTTCTTAAAAATATCCATTGATGAAGCTACGAGCCTGTAGGCCCATTTTTTCTTTCTCACCTGGCTCCAGACCTTCTCTATGAGTCTAGGGAGGGCAAAAATAGCCTTCCCCACCCTCCCGGAGGCTGGGAACAGCAAAAAAGTCACTTCCTGTCCAACCGGAAGTTGAGAAATGGGCTGTTTCTGGCCTCTGGAGGGCCTCCGAGGGGGTGGGGAAGGCTGTTTTTGCCCTCCCTAGACTCATAGAAAGGATCTGGAGCCAGATGAGAAAGAAAAACGGGTTTTCCTCACCCCTCCCAGGCCCTCCAGAGGCAGGAAACAGCCTGTTTCCCTGCTTCTGGTAGGCCCAGAAGGCCCGAAAATCAGCTGTCCGGCTTGCACATGCGTGCCGGAGCTGAGCTCGCGTGCCCACTGATATGGCAACGCATGCCACCTGAGGCACACATGCCATAGGTTTGCCATCACAAGTATAGGGTCTCCTGCTTGGATTGTAGAGCATCAGGACTGAAATGGATTCTGACTTTTAAATTTCAATTTATTTTGAGTTATGAACATTTACCATTTTCCTTTCTTCCACTCATTCCATGTTCCTAATGTAAGCTCTATTAAATGTCAATTATATTTTTAAACAATCCTTACTGTGGTATATGGAAGCTCCTAGAATAACTTATTTTATTTACATTTCTTGCTAAGGGGCTGGCAAAAGTCTTAATAAAAATGCTACTTTTCAAGACATCTTATTACCCTTTTAAAAGACACAGGGATGTGCAGTTTTGGCAACTGAAGCAGTAAATTCTTTTTCTGGCACCTTATAGAAAAAGTTATAACGGTCCACTTTTTCCTATCCACAGATGAGAATTGTGACAGAACGGAGAACATAGTCACTGCCTGCAACCTGTCACATATTCTTAGAACATGATCTCTCAGGCGTTAAAAAGTGTTCTTGTCATTAGTAGCCTGAATCTGGGAAAGGAGTGAGAAAATATATATCTGAGAATATTTGCAAATTATGCACAAACCAACCTGAATAACCTGCTTGATTTTAAAGATCAATCCACTTCAATTCAACTGTAGAATGAATTTTTACTTCCGTACGTATGTGTAGATGAGCATGTCTATAAAAGATTGGGAAAGAAACATCATGTCTTCCATCTGTTATGATTCTTTTGTTTGATAGTTGGTGTGGAAGTTCCATATTGAGCAAGAGCTTCTGTTGGCTGAATTCACAATTGCTAAAGAAGCCAATGGATTCTCTATTTTCTTCTTTTCCCAGGCAGCCAGCTAATTACAAGAACTGCTGGGGAAGCAAGCAAGAAAATGGGAGTTACAGCCATGCACATGTATCTGGGAGGCAACAATTCCATTTGAACAGAGGTGTCAAACTCAATTTCATTGAGGGCCACATCAGGGTTGAGTTTGACTTCAGGGTGGGAGGGGCAGGAGTGTGTGTGGCCAGGGTGGGCATGGTCATCTCACCAGCACTCGTGTTGGGTGTGCCTGTGGTGGCCTGAGCACTCTGCCAGAGAAAACGGGCTTCTGAGCTCCGTTTTGGCTGCGACAGCCTTTTGCAACCCTTTACCAGTGAAAACAGAGCTTGGAAAGGCCATGTGCAGCCCTCCCAAACTCTCTTTTCACTGGCAGAGGTACCACGGGCCGGTCCTTCACTGTTTCCAGGGCAACCCAACGGTCCAGATCTAAGTACTTCCCGGGCCAGATTGGGTCCCCAGGCCTTGAGTTTGACACCCCTGCATTAGAAGGAAGGAAGAAGACAAGAATTGGCCCACACAACAAAGTGGACTACCCCCAACATGAATTGGGACAACAAAGACATAACATGTTGATTTCCAATACATATGAAGATAAATAAGTTTGGAAAGGTTTTCATCTTTTTCTCTGCATCTATCTATGACAAGATCCAATCAAGGTACATATTTTAAATATATTTTCATTACAGGTTTATTTCTTTTCTCCCCACCCACCCTTTATTATACATCACATTTCCAGTTTTGCTACGATAGTGTACTGGCTATATCAAGTCCTTTTTAAGTATAGATAGTGTTATACACCCTGAGTATAACCATTATTCTTGTAGTCATACAATATGGCCTCTTTTAAATACATAAAGTTGCATGTCATAGTTATAACCATTATTTTCCTAGTTGTACCCTAACACTCTATACATATATCACTCTATATGTTTTAATCTATAATTATGTAACGTCTGATAGTACTGTTGCTTATGGTATATATTCTTGTGTGTGTATATATATATATATATATATATATATGTATGTATGTATGTATGTATGTATGTATGTATGTATGTATGTATGTATCTGTATCTGTATCTATTTTGTTGATCTTCTTTCATTATTAAGTTAATAATCTCTGCACCTGTGATCTAACTATTTGTACAGTAAGCCCCATGCTAAGTAATACTCTGATTCCTCTTTGATTGTCTTTTAAGTCCCATCGTTAACCTGTCCAATTCAGCATATTTTAATATTTTCCTTATTACCTTTTCGTCTATAGCTATACTTTCGTTTTTCCAATTTTGTCCATATTTCTTTTTATATAGCAAGTGATGCACTCTTCAACTGGGCAAAAGGAAAAAAAAAGTTAATTGTAAACCATATTGCTGGGAACTGAAGCCACTCAAATTTCCCAACCTGAATTAAATTCCTAAAGAAAAAAAAATAAAGTTAAGATTTTTCCCCCCTGTCTGGGTAGCCAGTATAGTGGTGTCTGCAAAAATCATAGAGATGTATAACAAAGCTACAGCCTCAAAAACGTCTGTGGGTTCACAATAATAAATTCAAAAGCTACATCAAAATAAGTTCTAGCTACATGCTAAATCACCCTGAGTTATTTTGACATGGGGAAAAACAATCAGGAAATTAGAAGACAGATTTTGGTCCAGTGTTAGTCAAACAGAGTGAACCCCCGATGAAGCCATATTAAAAAGCCAGCAAAAGCAGAAAATGGTTTTCACTGGCTATTTGATAGGCTTTTTTTTTTTTTGATAGGAATTTTTTTTTTTATTTGATAGCAATGCAACATTTGCTATTGTTTGATAAGATTTCATTACAGGCATGGTTTGGGATATCTGAATAGGCAGAGGACATTGATACTGAAAAAGAAAAGACAAAAGGACGAGTGGAGGAGGCAATTTTTAGTTTCTTGGCAACAAAAACTACAGTAAAAAAGTGCAAAAAAAAGTGCTTAAGCCTAATGTATATTAAATTACATTTAAGCACCGGTTTTCAATCTTTTTCAATAAATCTTTTATTTCCAAGAACATATGCCTGGGATAATTGATTGCTTATTCGTACCCTATGACTATCATTAAGTGTTGTACCTTATGATTCTTGATAATGTATCTCTTCTTTTATGTACACTGAGAGCGTATGCACCAAGACAAATTCCTTATGTGTCCAATCACACTTGGCTAGTAAAAATTCTATTCTATTCTATTCTATTCTATTCTATTCTATTCTATTCTATTCTATTCTATTCTATTCTATTCTATTCTATTCTAAAATCAATGAAGATATGGTTTCCAGGTTTCACTACAGAAATGTACAATGAATCAGGGACTTCCATGTCCCTGGCAAGCTGTATATGACTTTTGAAGAGTGGAGATAATAATCCTGGCAGCTGGTGTGTAGGATGGTTCTTCAGAACCTTTCCAAATCAGGAGACAATCACTCACATGTGTTCCAGATGGCTGCAAGTCTGTCTCCTATCAGTTTGAAGGCCAGAAGATGAAGGGATCAACCATCAAGCCCACAACCACAGCAGACCGTTTTAAAGGATGCTTTGTTTGCTAACTTTGCTTCTAATATTTGGGAAAATGTTTGTTTGTTTGTTTGTTTATTATTTTGTCAAGGATGTATTTTATGACAGATACAGGTGTAAACACAACTATAAATACATGAAAAGGATACGAATAAAAGAAAACTTTGGGACAGAGAAGGTAGGCATGCTGGTGCGTTTATGCACGCCCCTTACCTAACCCTCAGTGATGGGATTCAAATAATTTAACAACCGGTTCTCTGCCCTAATGATTTCTTCCAACAACCAGTTCACCAAACTGCTCAGAAAGTTAACAACCGGTTCTCCTGAAGTGCTGCAAACTGGCTAATTCCCACCACTGATCTAACCCTGTTAAAGGTATTAGAGATTTTCCAGACAGCAAGTTTGAAAGACCACCTTGTGAGTCTATCTTTGTTTCTGAACAACAGAAAAATTAAATATAAGTTTATGAATATTAAATAAATAGGAAAAAATATAAGTACAATTTTGAGCTGACAAAATTATAAACAAATTAAGTGTTGGATTCTTTACACTTTATACTTTTATTTTTTATTGTCTGAGTTTACTTGGTATTAATTTTTATTACTGTAATTGCTGGAATCGGGAAATACAATAAAAAGTAAAAATGTAGGCTGACAAGATTATCAATGGACAAGAGAAAGAAGCAGACAATTTACAACATCATAATACCTGAAAGTTTCAATGCCTAATATTGTGAAAACAACCCCCAAAAAGGAGACATTAAAAAATCCAGATAATATTTGATTTTATAGCTATGCCTGCCGGGCAAAAGGGAGGGAGGTTAAGAAATATATTTCAGGCCTGGTTGTTGTAAAAATGAATACTGGACTAGGTGGATCTTTAATGGACCACAAAGCTATCTTTGTTTTTCTCGCAATACTTCTGAGTCATTTGTTTCAAATGACTGAATTCTTTAATGCTTTCCCATTAATTTCTGTCCTCCTTTCAAGTTCCCAATACATCACTTTTCTTTTTCCTCAAAGGTCAAAGAATAGATTATTTACCACTTTTACATACTCTGGCTGGATACAAAAGGACTTTCAAAATTCTCCAACAAATTCATGGGCTGGAAAACCAAGTGGATAATTTCTCCCTATTTTTTTTTTAATTGAAGTGTTTTTCTCTTTATTATAAAGAATAGAAAAAAATCCAGCTTAGTCAAAAAGACCGAAGCCCATGTTGTCATTGGATTCTTCTGACTCTTTTTTCTTTTCTTTCTCTTTCTTCTCTTCAGCAGGAGCAGCACCGCTGGCAGGGGCCCCTCCTCCAGCAGGGGCTGATGCGGCTGGAGCGCCACCACTGACTCCCACATTGAGGATGAGGCTTCCGATGTCAATGTTGGTTAGAGCCTTCGCAGAGAGACCCATCCAGAAAGGCTCCACACTTCTAATCAATAAAACCAAGGGAGGGATTGAAGGCATTTCGAAATGAAATGAGAAGTGGTAGAGAAATCACCACCTGGAATTATAAATAGCTACATACTTTTCTTCTTCCTATCCTACCCTCATGCTTTCATTCAAACTATTGAAATGTTATGTCCTACAATGATGGATTTAACACTATCACACAACATCTGCCTATCCCAGGTCCTTGAGAAGGACGTGGTAGGTGGACAAAAATATCAAATCAAGTCTAAACATCTGGTGACCATCCATAATAATAAGAGTAATGCATATAAGACTGTCTCCAAGATTAAACCCTTCATTCTCAAAAGCTTTACTCGATATTTACCATTTCTGAATCTGACCTTTATTCTTGCTTCTTGACATTGTTTTCATTCCTCTATGCCTGCAAAGAGTACATATGAAATCTGATGGGGTCTCATTTAATTTTGTAGCAATATTACATTGTTTTGTTATTAGGTTTTCTCATATATTCAGCTACAGGGCAAGTTCTTCATCTGGTTTATTTCCATTGACAATTTCATTCCCCTTTATATATCAGAAGGAGATTTTTATTATGTTTTTTTTTTTTCACTTGACTTGCAGTGCATTTTTTTTCTTATTTCCAATTTTGTCTTCCAAATAATTGGTCCTCTTTCCCCCAATTTTTGCAAGCGCTTCTTATTATGCTCTCAGGCAGAAAACAACAGACATGTTTTATTAGGCTACTGCACTTCATTTTTTAACACTGAGCAATTATGCCTTACCCAGGAGGATAAATAAGTGGTATAGCTGCATGTTGATAAGAATACGATAATAAAAGAATTTCTCAGGTTCAGTTCAACTTCTGGTGACTTCATAGATACGGTATATGTATGTAATTTTCTTGGCAACAAAATGGCAATACCTTTTTCTTTGGCAATACCTTTTTCTAGCATATGTCTTAAATTTCCCAATCTCTTCCAAAAGCCCTGGTTATTAGCTATTCAAATATTACATTTTTCTTCCTTTTTATGACCCTGTAATCCTTTTCATTGGGATGGAGTTGGAGTGATTGAATGGAGCTGAGCATTTACTGGCTGGATGCCCTTCCTGATGCCTATGTGGAGTTTGCAGCAAATATTTTCTCTTTGTGTCCTGATAGAGAAAAAATTGTCATGGCCTAGGATTGAACTCTCAACCTTCTGAGCGGGAGGTGAGCATCTTCACCTCTAGGCCTCCGTGATACTCCAATCAAGTATTATGATACCCACTTAGTATTTGGCTGCTGCTGCCTATACCTGTTTACAATTGAACAAACATGCATTAAATGCTGCTTTAATTGTAATATTTTCTGCACATAATACTTTTTAGTAAGATAGACAAAGTACAGATTAGCAGCTGTTCCTGACACTAATGTCTGCATTAATGTCCTATCTCTAAGTAGGTTGATATAAATCTGTGCTTCCTTACAGTTGAGGTTTAGCATACTGTAGCAACAAGGCAGGAAATGGTGCCATCCTTATAGATTTCATATTAGAAATTCCCTACTTTTCACTAAGAAATTTCTCAATCCTACTGTGCTATATGCTAGGTTGCAGTAAGTACCCAAACTTCTCTACTTTCCTATCCCTCCTATTTTCTAGAAATATAGTGGAGTAAATAAAATCAAACCCTTTATTATGGCTTCTTTGTAGGACTATCTGCCTCAGCTGTCCTTGTGTGGGTCTTATGGATGTGTGAGTGTGTTTTTATTGGAAAACTGCCCAGAAAATTGTCCCTGACTGCTCTGCATATTCCAAGCTGCAGAGTGGAAGTGAGGTGACAAGGAGGAAGAAAAGAAGGAAATGGATACGTGTTTGTATGTCTTTGTATGTGTGTGAGGGGAGGGGGGGGGGTTAGTCAGAAAAAAATATGAAACCCTGCAGTGGTGGGATTCAATTTTTTTTTTACTACCGGTTCTGTGGCATGGCTTGGTGGGTGTGGCTTGGTGGGAATGGCAGGGGAAGGATACTGTAAAATCTCCATTCCCACCCCACTCCAGGGATAGGATACTGTAAAATCTCCATTCCCTCTCCACTCCAGGGGAAGGTTACTGCAAATTTCCCATTTCCTCCTGATCAGCTGGGACTCGGGAGGCAGAGAATAGACAGAGGTGGGGCCAGCCAGAGGTGGTATGTACCGGTTCTCCAAACTACTCAAAATTTCCGCTACCAGTTCTCCAGAACTGGTCAGAACCTGCTGAAACCCACCTCTGAAACCCTGTACGTTACAAAATTCCACTTCAGCTATTTTTACAAGCAATGCCATCAATTCCTTCCATATCTTCTATCTAATAAGAGTGAACTTTTTCTCTCTTCTTACTGAGCAGCAGTGCGTGAAGAGTTTTTCTTTTCATCCGATTGCAGGTGGGCAATCTTGTTTTCACTTCCTTGGAACTTCTACCCTGTAAATAAAAATGTGTAAATATCAGGACATCCCCAAGAAGGCAACATCTGGGCTTTGTTTGGTTTTCCAATAAATCTTCCAGGAAAAAAAAAATATTCTAGAATAGAATATTCTATTTTGCATCAGAAGAGATTTATAATGCACAAGCTATATTCGTGAGTGACATGGGGAAATGACATGGAAAATCACTCCCAGTTGATCATGCACAATACTCCCTACCCTGATCGAAATATTTTGTGATTTATTCTAGTTTAGTTTAGCCAAAGGGTTGGCAGTTTCCTGGGAGATGTCAGAACAAAATCAAGGGGAAAGAGCAAGGTATCTGGGCTCTCTGACCCATGATTGACATGAAGAGAGAGGAGTGGTACCCGGCATCTGAACATAGTATGGACATGGCCAGAGCAGGCTTTGGAAGCTGATAGGAAGAGCATATTATGACACAAATCCTGTCCCTTAATAGTAATGGCAATAGCAATAGCACTTAGAATTATATTCATGTGCTTCCATACTTTCACCTCTCGCAATACTAGATAACACAGTATCAACAGTAGAGACCTTCAAATTTCTAGGTTCTACCATATCGCAAGATCTAAAATGGACAGCTAACCTCAAAAACGTCATCAGAAAAGCACAACAAAGAATGCTCTTTCTGCGCCAACTCAGAAAGCTCAAACTGCCCAAGGAGCTGCTGATACAGTTCTACAGAGGAATTATTGAGTCTGTAATCTGTGCCTCTATAGCTTTGCTGGCTGAGGAACTCTGGGAGTTGAAGTCCACAAGTCTTAAAGTTGCCAAGTTTGGAGAGCCCTGGTTTAAGCAATATAAGGAGAGAGAGAGAGAGAGAGAGAGAGAGAGAGAGAGAGAGAGAGAGAGAGAGAGATTAACTCTTTATTAGCTGGAGTGGGAATATAAAGCAATTACATATTGTGGGGAAAAATGATATTTTGGTTGGGTAAATTTAATTAATTAAGGGGGGAAAAGATTGGTTGATTTCTTTTCTAAAACAAAGACACAAAGAGAGAGACAGATAGACAGAAACTACTATAGAAATATTGGCACGTTCTATGGAACATGAAATATGATTTTATTTTGGAAAAAGAAAATCAATAAAAATGGACAACTCCATTTCTGTCCTCTGTGTTGTCAGCACAGCCAATTTTGCTATAAAAATCCCAGAGCAATAAATGTTTTACAGCACCTGAAGAAAAGATACAGTATCTGACAACGATGTCCCTTGATGATGTAATACCGAAGAGAATGGGGAACTTAAATGATATATAGTAGAAAATGTAGTGTCCCGATATTCAGAATTTCAACTGCCTTCACTTACGAGAAGATAAAGGACAAGGAAAGCATTTATTCAGTCTAGAGACCAAGTCTTTTATCTCAACAATAACAGCAATGAAAACTGTCTACAAAGTAAACACTAGAGGATTTTGAAGATCTTGTATAAATTCTTCTGTGAAACAATATGAGCTTCAAGATTGTATTTCACATGGTTATAGCAAGAAATCTTCGAGATGTTTTAAAGGAAAGTTTTTTACAGTAATAAAGCCATTGTATTAATATCAGAGGCTTTAAAAAAAACAACCCCAAAAAATTAAGTGTAAGAGCTTTTTTTCATTTTGAAAGAAAATCAAATACATGACTATGGACATTTTCAATCATTCAGGTCATAGTTGTCCCAAAGGCAACCTTTTTCAAGAGGCAACTGGACTTCCTTTGTTTTTCTTTGAAGATGCTTCGCTTTTCATCCAGGAAGCTTCTTCAGTTCTGCAAATGCAGTCTCTAGATCCTGTTATGAGTTTGGAGGAAAAAGAAAAATGAACTGTATTAGTAAGGGATGCGCAGTCTGAGTCAAAACCATTAACATGTGAGGTACAATCCATTGGAAGTGAGTGCATTCTTTGGGGGACTTCTAAAATACAGATAGTCCTCAACATACAACAATAATAGAACCTATCCATTAAGTTGTAAGTTGTGACCGTCATAAAATGGGTTGATCACGTAAATGACCCAATTTCATGACCTTTTTTCTGATGATCATTGAGTGAATGTGACAGTTGAAAGGCACAACTTGTCAGGGTTCCAAGTAGCACCCCTAACAAAAGAAGACTTCGAGGCTCCGAGACCTCGGAGTCTTCTTTGTTAGGGGTGTTACTTGGAACCCTGACACAACTTCTCTCTTCCAGCCTTTGGATATTGTCTTTCATGGCTTTGGGCCCATAGAACTCCTGGCTTTCAGGGAGATAGCAATATTCACGAAATCACTGCTTTCATCAGAATGACAACGACAGCATTGTGGTGTTGTGATGTGCTCTGTGTAATCTTGCTACCCATAAAGAAAAGGAACAGGGCTTGCAGCACGACACTGCAGCACTGCTTTCAAAGGACTGATTCTCCTTCGCCTTCACAGAAGCATCTGCCTGCATAATGCTCCTTATAAAAATAGATTTAGGACTCTTGCTAATTGTGTGGTCCTTGGATCATTGATTTAAACCAGAAAAGATAGACATGATCTGCCAGTTCTATGTTGCTAGTTCTGTCACTTTTATTGTGTTCTGTTTTCTACTGCTTTGCCAACCAGAAGTTTCACATAGTAATATTTTTTTGGGGGGGAAATATTTTAACTACATTTGTTAAAATAACAGAGTTGGAAGGGTCCTGGGAGGCCTTCTAGTCCAACCCTCTGCTTAGGCAGGAAACCCTACCCCACTTCAGACAAATGGTTATCCAATCTCTTCTTAAAAACTTCCAGTGTTGGAGCATTCACAACTTCTGGAGGCAAGTTGTTCCACTGATTAATTGTTCTAACTGTCAGGAAATTTTTCCTTAGTTCTAAGTTGATTAGTTTCCACCCACTGCTTCTTGTCCTCCCCTCAGGTGCTTTGGAGAATAGCTCAACTCCCTCTTCTTTGTGGCAGCCCCTGAGATATTGGAACACTGCTATCATGTCTCCCCTAGTCCTTCTTTTCATTATATTAGACCTACCCAGTTCCTGCAACCGTTCTTTATATGTTTTAACCTCCAGTCCTCTAATCTTTTTTGTTGCTCTTTTCTGCCCTCTTTCTAGAGTCTCCAATCTTTTTTACATTGTGGTGACCAAAACTGAATGCAGTATTCCAAATGTGGCCTGTTATTTCTGGTTACTTGTGCAAAAAAACTCTTTCTATGACCAGTTAGTTCTCCTGGAATCAATATCATGGAACTGCATTTTCTGTAAATCATGTGCAACAAAATTGTTGCATACATTGTTATCTGTCAATGAAGGGCATATGTGGTATAGGGTGATGGCACTATTTTGCCTATTCTGCCTTTGCTGGCATTAAGTGGCATTATTATTATTATTATTATTATTATTATTATTATTATTATTATTATTATTATTAAATCTGTAGTGAGATTCACAGACTTTGAGGCTGGTTAATAACTCAGTAGCAAAAGTCCTAACCAAGGACCTAGCAACTGTTAAGGTATCATCAGAGGATGTTCCGAGTAAGGTGGTTTTTTACTGTTCCGAGTAAGGTGGTTTTTTGTAGAGTCAAAATGTTCAAGTCCGGTAAATTTAGAATTTCTAAATAGTGGAGTAGCCCTTTGGGTATTGCTCCAAGGGCTCCAATTACAATTGGACAACACATGATTTCTTTTTCCACAATCGCTCAACTTCAATTTGCAAGTCCCGGTACTTTGTGATTTTTTCTTGCTGCTTATCTTCAATCCGTGCATCACCAGGTATTGCAATGTCAATGAACCATACTTTTTTCTTTTCAACTACTGTTATGCCAGGTGTGTTGTGGACCAAGTGCTTGTCAGTCTGAATCCTAAAGTCCCACAAGATCTTGAGTTTCTCATTCTCATTCTCATTCTCATTCTCATTCTCATTCTCATTCTCATTCTCATTCTCATTCTCATTCTCATTCTCATTCTCATTCTCATTCTCATTCTTATTCTTATTCTTATTCTTATCATCATCATGATCATCATGATCATGATCATCATCATCTATAGATACACATTTGATTCTATCAAGGATCTCTGACTCTTTGAGGTCAGAACTGGATACCTTGGTCAGTGGCTGCAAGAATTGATATTTCCATTAGCAATCAAGCTGAATCGGCCCTCACTCAACTAATCAGAACCATTATGTCAGCAAATCCTAGTTGCTTTCTATTCTCCTGAAGAGAACAGACAAATATCCATTAACAAGGAGAAGGAGAGAAAATTTAAATCCTGGAATTAAGACTTTCATTTAGGGTGTGATTTTGCTTGTTGCAAAGGGCAGATCCTTTGTGGTTTCATTCATAAATCATCTACAGAAGTTGAGTTGTGTCCAGGAAGCTACTGCTAAATAAGTCAGATCCAGACTAAAGGCTTGTGTGTCCAGAAAGCCTAGATTTTTCAGTTGTGCCATAGAATAAGAGAATTGAAAGGGACCTTGGAGGGATTCTAGTTCAATCCCCTGTACAAATAGGAGACCTTATATTATTCCAGACAAACCTCATTTTAAGAAGGCCAATTCTAAGCATTTAACAAAAGTCAACCAGTTCATCCCTGCTGCCTTTTAATTGAGCTTTAAGTGGTTGCTTTTTCTCATGGGAAGGTTATCTTGGTGGGAAGAGAAATAAAACCAGGACAATTCCAAGTCCCTTTTCTTAATTTTGGCTGCAAACAAGGGTAACACTATTTGCCAACCTCACAACAATGGCAGAACATGAACTGGCAATGGGAACAGCACGATTTAGAACATATTTAGAACATAGAGTCATAGGACTAGAAAGAACCTCAGAGGTCTTCTAGTCCGACCGCCTACTCAAGGCAGGAGACCTTATACCATCCAGTCTATTGTCCAGTCTATTTTTGAAAACAATCAGTGATGGAATACCCACAACCTCAGGGTGTTAGCTATTCCATTGATTAATTGTTCTCCCTGCCAGAATTTTTTCCCCTACTTCTAGGCTGCATTTCTCTTTGACAAGCTTCCACTCATTACTTCTTGTTCTGCCCTCTGGTGCTTTGGAGAATAAATTAATCCCCTCTTCTTTGTGAAGTCCCTCAAGTACCGAAAGGCAGTTATCTTGCCCCTCATCCCGATCCTTCTCTTTGATAGACTAGACCAGGTGTCTGCAACCCGAGGCTCCGGAGAAGCATGCAGCTCTTTCGTCCCACTGCTGAGGTACCCTATTAGCTGAACCTATCACTCTCTGGACTGTAGCCTGGCCTGAGAGAGATGAGAGATGAGGGAGGGAGGGAGGGAGGGAGGGGGAGGGAGGGAGGGAGGGAGAGAGAGAGAGAGAGAGACCTGTTTCACACAGAAAACACTGGGAGCCACAAAACCTGGGTGGGCATGGCTGGGGGATGTCATGTGACTGGGTGGGAGTGAGTGACATCGAATTGGCCACACCCACCCAGGTTTTGTGGCTCCTGGTGTTTTCTTTTCAGTGGGAAATGGGTCCAAACGGCTCTTTGAGTGTTTAAGGTTGCAGACCACTGGACTAGACCAGTGGTGGGTTTCTACCGGTTCGGCCCAGTTCTGCCGAGCCGGTAGCGGTGACGATATGATGTCATTGAACTGGTTCTGTCCCCCCTACCCCCCCATGTTATTCTTACCTTTTATTTGGCCCCACCCCCCAATCTATTGCTTCCTCCTGAGTCCCAGCTGATCAGCTAGAAGGAAAAAAAACTGTTTAAACTCTTGCCCTGGGGCTTCAAAGGGCCGCCCTACAGCTGATCAGTGTTAAAAGGCAGTGTGGTGATAGACCAGTGCCTCAAAAAACAAATGAGTAGAAGTGTGCCTTCAAAAACAAATGAGTAGACCGGTACAGCTTTGCAAGCAGCTAAAAGCCTGGTAGACCAGTACCTCTGGTAAATCCTAAAGAATTGTCACATGACCGTTAAGCCACACCCACAAAATAAGTCATTCCCACAGAACCGGTAGTAAAAAAATTTAGAACCCACCCCTGGACTAGACATACCTGTGTCTCTCAAATGTTTGTCATACGATTTAGCCTACAGACTTCTTATCATCTTAATTGTTCTTCTCTGCATACTTTCCAAGGTCTCAACATCTATTTTGTATTGTATGTTGTATTATTCCAAGTGTGGTTTCAACAGCATGGTGTAAAGTGGTCTCAGCAGCTTTACATTTATTTTTCAGCCAGCTTAAGGACTAGTGAATTTCACTTTAGCTCAGCCATCTGGAAGAGCCCTAAATCTGGTTCATATCAACTGTGAAACTGCTTCTTGATATTATTTCCATTAATGGGCATATGAAAATCTGCTACATCAATTTGTTATTTATGTCTTTCTCCAATATGCAGAGCTTTTGTACAGGACTTTCCTTAATATACACACTTTACATAAATTTCCCCCAATTTATTTTTAATGTAATGCATTTGGTTCTGCTATATGCTTTTTAATGCAAATGAAACCATATTTTTATTGTAAGAGCCTTGCCTTATTCTTTTTTAAACATAAACAATTCAAATATTATGGATTTTTGCTAGCAGTCTCTTCAAATATATGCTACTTCAGACATGCATTTTTGAAATTATTTTTTAAACAGAGATTTCTCCAACACCCCCCCCTTTTTTTTTTTAAACAAAACAATGACAGATGCTAATGAGTTCCATTTATTAGTGCTATCTGGCTTGTGCAGAGTTCATTTAGCAGATCGTCCCAAATTTGCACTCGTTAAAATCTATAGTGGATTTGTCTTGCGTATCTATTTTCATGGCAATGTGGAATATGTTCCTATGTGCTGACACTGTGGTGAGAAGCTGCTAGATATTATGAGAAGAGACAAAAATATTTTCACCTTCTTTCCCTTCTCTCAGCAAAGTGAAAATGGTCAGGTACTGTCAGGATAGAGGACTGGATATCGGATTTGAACTTGTTTTTGGTTGGAATGGTATTAACTCTGAGTAGAATACTGGGACGTTTCTAGATTGAACAGAAAAGTCAGAAGTTGGCTCTAGAGAAAACTTCTTTTGTTCACATTGTTCTAATACAGGGGTCTCCAAACTTGGCTACTGTAAGACTTGTGGACTACAATTCCCAGAATTCCCCAGTCAGCACGACTGACTGAGGAATTCTGGGAGTTGAAGTCTGTGAGTCTTAAAGTTGCCTTGTTTGTTTGTTTGTTTGTTTGTTTGTTTATTAGTTTGTCAAACATGTACAAGGTAGCATGAATATGAACATCAACAAGGACAAAAGAAATGAATACAAATAAATGGGGACATTAGGACAGGGACGCTGGTGCGCTTATGCATACCCCCTTTACGGACCTCTTAGGAATGGGGTGAGGTCCAAGGTAGACAGCTTAAAGCTGAAGCTGTGAGGATTTGAGGATGTAACAACGGAGTTGGGTAGAGCATTTGTAGATCAATTTGTAGATCAATTGTAGATTTGTAGATTTGTAGAGCAGTTTGGAAACCCCTGTTTTAATAGGAGAAAGCCCTTGTAGCTGGAGATGAAACCTGCTTACAGAG
The DNA here is from genome assembly GCA_030761175.1 of Masticophis lateralis. Lineage (NCBI taxonomy): Eukaryota > Metazoa > Chordata > Lepidosauria > Squamata > Colubridae > Masticophis > Masticophis lateralis. The sequence continues at coordinate 14,319,202 of JAUDYJ010000005.1, read as the reverse complement.
GCCTATGCTTCAGGTACATCAAGATTGAAGTACTGTAATAAGCAGTCTTTAAGTCTATTTTGGAAGTTGTACAGGTAGTCCTTGACCTAAGACCACAATTGGGATCAGAATTCCCATTGCTAGGCAAGGTGGTTGTTAGGTGAATCATGGCCAGTTTAATGGCCATAAATATCTGTTGGTTCCCAAGCTCCCAAATTTCGCTCATGTGACTGGGGGGAAGCTGTGACACTCATAAACATCACTTTTTTCAGTGCCATTGTAATTTCGATGGTAAGAAATATTTACCTCTTAGTTCTCATTCTTGTAATAAAATAAAATAAAATTTGGGAACCTAGCATAGTACAAAGCAGATGGTCAGCTTCCACTATAATATAATAGACAGAAAACCAAGGTGAGCTATTTTGGTAAAGATAGCTAGGATGTTCTGTTCTCACTACACGTTAGTCTGTGTGCAGCTCGATATGTAGCTAAACCCACCTATCCTCCAATAAAACAGACCATGTGCATAGATCTGAATGGCTTTATTGAAAGAACAGGATATGGTGAAACTGGGGAAAATAGGGATACGTACAATGAGAACCAAGTACAAGACAGACAGTATTAAATTGTTGCTGAACTTAACAATTAATAAATACAAGCAATTTAAATCTCACCAGCGATGCTCTGTGTGGGGGATGTGGGTTTGTCCTTGGTTGACCAAGCGCCACAGATTAAGATGGATTCTTCTTTATGCTTCTGCCTTCTCCAAATGCTAAAGGAAATGGAGTCGTGCACTTGTTTTGAGAGTGTGGGCTGATGGGTCAGCCCGCACCCCACTGACAGGTGGTTCAGCTTCAAACAATATCCTTGGAATTTGTCTCTCTGGCCACTAGATGGGGCTAGAGAGCAACAACAGTATATAAAGGTTATATACTGGGGCATGACATTGGCTGTTTGGAGATAGACTGAGATAGTTGGACAATTCCACCCAAGTGCCTTCTGGCTGTATTCTTCATGTCCACCATTTTAAAAGATTTCCCATTCAAAGTTCTCAAAATACCAAGTGTGTCCACTCTTGGAGAAAATATGGGAGACCTACTTTAGAAGAGTGCATCCAGTCAAATTTTCTGGTCTTCTAGATGTTAAAAAGGTTAAACTCTTATTGGAAGCCATGGAAGTGGTGTAGCCAGTAGTTATGCTTTGAACCCTAAAATTTTCCAAAGTTATCTTTCCACAATGGCTTTAAACATGAACAGACGGTGACTTTTTCTGTTCCCAAGTTATATTTAGGATTCCTCTTTGATTCTTGTCTTCTTTTTAATTATCCTTGTATTATATATATTTTTTCCCTTGGGAACTTCATGTGCTTTTTGTCATTTTATTTATTACCTATGTTGTCCATTTCTAGCTGAAAAAGAGACCTAACTTTTTTAAAACAAAGAAAGAACACAACAGAATATAGTACTATCAATACTGATGGGGCATTTAATTTTTTTTTGTATCAGTGGGTCTGGTAGCAACTGTTTTCTAAACTGCTCAGGACAATTCAGTTGTTTTACACTGTTTGTTTATTCCCTAGATAAAACTTCTGTTATATTTCCTGCCATTTTGTATTCATTTCACAAATATCCTAAAGCGCCAGAGGAACAAAGAAGTATAAATCTCTATTTCCTCCAATTGTCTGTGGAGGCTTTTCTTTTAAACTCTCTGATAGCTGCTTGATTTGCCAAACCAACATAAAAGCACCATCTCCCTGGGTCCATCATTGTTTCTCGTAGGCCTCCTTCTGCTTGAGCTTCACATCACTGTGATTACTTTGGAATTTAGTGAGCTCATTCACCCACTTGTGAAATATGGTCTGCTTTTTCATTAGCTTCTTTCCATGGTGCATATTAGACATTGTGTGAGCTGGATACTTTACATGGGGCCCTATATGGAGCCTTATTTACTGTACATCAGTGGTGGGTTACTACCGGCTCACCCCGGTTCAGATAAACCAGTAGTGGTGGTGGTGAGAGGCTCCACCCACCTGCCCAGATGTCATCTCGGATGCTCTGCACATGTGCAAAAGGTTCTGAGCATGCGCTAATGCGCCACACACAAGCGAAGTGTGCGTGTGTGCTCCGGGTTCCAAACTAGTAGCGAAGGTAAGTGGAATCCATTACTGATGTACATGGCTATGCCGTTCAGATAAGGAACAGTTGCAGATTCAGGTCTATTTCCTCCTGTAACCAAGCATAAGGTCTGATTATTGTGCAGTTATATTCAGCATAGAGCAGGGGTCCCCAACCTTTTGGTCCTCAGGGATCACTAAATTCATAATTTTAAATCCCGTGGACCACTAATATGATCTGCCTAATGACCGGCTGGGTGGGCATGGCTAGATGGTCATGTGACTGGGTGGGCATGGCCAACTCAGTGTCACTCATGTCGAGGGGCGCCTCACTAGCCTCTACTCACCCCTTCCCTTCCAGCCACTCCTCGTTTGTCCGCTGGGTTCCTTAGGGCCCTAACAGGAAGCAGTTGCTGGAGCTAAGCAGCCACCATGAGAAAGAGTTGGTAAAACAGCTGGCTCAGTTCAAATTGGATCTGACTGAGAAGGAGGCTCAGCAGAAGCACCTCACTGAGAACTAGGAGCATAAGCTTTCCAAGTAGAGGGAAGACCTGCGGGAGTGCAAGGTCAGATACCGATGCCTCGAGGCTCAGCTGGCTGAGATGGTCAGCTAGTTCCAGGCCATGATACAGTCCCACTGGAACAAGGCCCTTCGGCTCTTTGCCACCAGTGGCGCTTGCCTCCAGCCTTTGCCCAAAGCCCCACACCAGGAGGCTAAAGCAGACCCCAAGATGGAATTTCTCCCCCCTCTGACCCACACAAAAAGACCCCAAAGGGGGAGACTCTCTGTAGCAACACAAACATTCATTGCACATATCCAGCTAAGGGGCCATAGTTTGAGGACCCCTGATTTAGTGCAATATAAAAAATGCAAATAATTTTTCTGTGGACCACCAAAATTTTCTCACGGACCACCAGTGGTCCAGGGACCACCAGTTGGTGACTGCTGGCATAGAGTACAGTATATTCCTGTATATTTGTGCATGTGTGCAAACACACCTGTATAAGTATTTTTTCTTCAATATAGCATGACAGTCCTTACTTGGGCAAGAACGTGAAGACACCTAGTAATAATAGGAAAGCTGGACATTGAATTTACAGCTATAGAACCAATAAGGAAGAATATTTGTAGCTCAGGGTTGAAATGAAGGATCCTTGGAGCTCTCTGAGCTTGGTTGTTTTCTTGCTAATGTTTCATTACCCAAACTAGGTAACATCCTCATGTTGTTATCTAGTTTGGGTGATGAAATGTCTCCAAAGAAAGCAACCAAGCTCAGAGAGCACCATGGACCCCCTCAGAATTCAAAACCCCAAACTATCTAAGTGATGTTATTCTCAAAAGACATCAACACTTCTAAATCCCACCTCCAATTCTGGTTCCTAAAAGGGGAAAAAATGGATAAAGATGTACAGATTGAAATAAGCCATACATCTATACTATGAAAGGAAAAATTTAAATCTCAAGATTTATATCTCAGCTTGTAATTAATTGTAATTAATATCTAATTAGATCATTAGCCAATTGTAATTCATTGATTGATTTTAATTATCTCAGTTTTTTAAGCTGAGTGTTTAATTATAAATAAGTTATAAATATCTAGATAAAATCTTAGCCCATTGGGACACGGGTAAATTGGACTTAAAAAAAAACTATGACATGCTTGGAAATATTTTGTTATTATGTCTTGGGTGGTATAAAACTTTAATAATAATAATAATAATAATAATAATAATAATAATAATAATAATAATAATAATAATACTCACTGCTCAAGAACAAGCACTACAAACTAATGCCATGAAAACAAAGATACAAAAATCCACCAACAATCCAAACTGCCGACTTTGCAACAAGATGAATCTCCAGACAATTATTCCCATTGACTTTTATACTAAGCTAGGATCTACTATCAACGGAGGAAAAAAGAAATCAGTTTTGCTCCTAGCAATTTCCATGATAGAATTCTTTTCATATCCATAGCAGAAAAAGCCAGTCCAAGAGATAGAAGTAGCCAGCTGCTGGGTTTTTTTTTTTCTTGCAGAGAATAGGCCTGCCTTTGAATGCAGTCGGTTTTGTGCTAGTTTCTTTCCTAAGTCTTGGTAATGTAGCACAGCAGGGTTTTACCTGCCAGGCTCACCTGTGAAGTGGGGAGAAAATCTCAAATGCTAACCACAAATGACACTGCCAATCAATATTCTCTATATACTTTGGGAAGATTTTGCCCTTGACTGAAACCCCAATGGCTTATACCAAATGTATAGATATGCTCCATGGATGTGTATGCCGTATTTTTCAGAGTATAAAACACACCTTTTTCCCCACTAAAAAGAGGTGAAAATTTGAGTGTGACTTATACACCGAATGTAGCCCTGGCCCCCACTCTTTGGCCTCTGCCTCCCAGCAATAAAGGATAGGGAGTCTATGTATGCAATAAATACATATTTTTGTTTGTTTTTTTTAAAAAAAAATAGAGTTCCAGAAATCCAAGAGCAAGACCCATGGGCACAGTGTATTTTCCTTTTGCTTCTTCCTAATCCTGTCGAACTTGTATTCATTTTTCCATGATAAGTTTTTATTGATGCAAATGATCCTACTAAAATCCCAGGGCTCATTTACATAACTAAAAACACCAGGACCAAATCTCTGGAGAGTAGTATACCCAGTAGGGTTATTTAGAAATGAACACATTGTGTGCGGTTGCTTACCCAAGTTGCATATCAATGGGTCTCAGGAAGCCTTGGGAAGGCTTTAAAATGTTTTCGATTAAAACCCTCCCCCAGAGTTTACCAGAATTATTTAATTTTGGATCTTGAGGCTAAGGGGTTATTATTACCTTTGATGAACGCTGTGTACAGCTTGAAACAGCTTGGTTCCCTCAGTTATTTCACACATTAAGGTGCTGTAATTGATTTGATGTTCATCATACACACTTGATTTGGTTTAATAAGATGAGCTGAGTTGCAGGCATTATTAGGAATTACAGCTGGATATACAGAAACATGTCTGTTTCTATTTAACTCTCAGCTGTCTCCAGGAGCAGCCTCGTCTCCTGCTCAGTGTCATCCTCAAACGATTCAGAGCCCTGATACGGATGCTTACTGGATGTCAAGGCGAGTCATTTTTTGAAAAGTAGGGCAGAAAATAGACTGAAGTGCTTGCGATGTAGCATAATTTGTTTCCCTGTCCACACCCAGACAGTAGCCCATATCTGACAAAAATGAGAAAGCTTAGCACAGAAGCCTTCATGAGCTTTGAAATTAAGGTTGGGTTTGGGCTATTTTGCAGCCATAAACAAAGCAACTAATGATGAGATAGGGACTCATCATTTCCTGAGTTCCCAAGGCTGGTCAATTAATCATGGCACCTGACCCAGAAAATCCCATAAATTTATCTCTCTCACTCGCTGGCAATAAAGTTCCAGTAATGATAGATTTATGCCCCTTTATGACACATAAAATCAGCTACTTGAGACTCACTGCCTCACTCTGCCTAAAAGATGAGCCAGCCCTGCCAGAATCTCACTTGTCTTCATCTACAGGCATAAGGTGGAGAGCAAAACTCCCATTTTGTGTGTGTGTGTATGGTTTTTTTTTTTTTTAAATATAGCACAGATCTTCATTATACCAGAATTCAGAAACTATGGTTTGCCTTGTACAAGACTGGGCAATGTGAGGCCAAAGGCCCATTTTTATCTTCACCCACTGAGTTGAATTGCCAGAAATTGGTATCATAGCTTCCTACACATCATGAGGCAGGAATCACAGGAAAATTATAGGGCAAACCTTCAAACAGGAATAACATGCTTTAAAAGCACAGAAATGTTCCACTCAGCTCAAAACAGAGAAAATTGGTCAATCCAATCGGTCTGTTGATTTCCCCTGTGTGATGTTTGATATCCTTGATGGTTTACTCTGGCCTTCACTTCTCTCCAAAATGTGTCAAAAGTTTACCACATGTTGTTTAGAATGAAATTCCAGGCAAGAATCTGAAAACAGAGTTTGATCTTGGCTTGTCCTCAATCAAGTATTAGTTAACAAATCTCTGTTTCCCAGTTCAGATATAATGATAGTAGATATAATGATCATTATCTGTTGAAACCACAGTGACGCTATGGTGGATAAATTACAAAGAGATCAGCATAGAGGAAGTGCAAACATTCTGGCCTTGTTTGTCCTGCCAGCTGTCTTCAGTACCGGTAAATCCAGTAAAGATATCCTTCTCAACTGACTTCAGAAGCTGAGTTCTAGGGCTTTGTGTGATGGCTCAAGGGTTAAGGCGCTGGGCTTGTCAGCTGGAAATCTGACAGACTAGGTTCGAGACCCGAGCATCGCGTGATGGAATGAGCTCCTGTTCTTGCTCTAGCTCTTGGCAACCTATCAGTTCAAAAGCATGCAAATGCAAGTAGATAAATAGTTACTGTTTCAATGGAAAAGGTTACTGGGTTCCATACTTTCATGCTGGCCATATGATGATGGAAGTGTCTCTTAGGCTATGCAAGCTCTCTGAGCTGAGAACCAGCAATGACCAACCCCTTGAGTTGGTCACAACGGGGCAGTGGGAAACTTTAAACCTTTTTAGACCCTTGTGGGGTGCTTCATGGAGTTTGACATGAAACCCTTACATATAGTACAGACTCATGATCAATATGCTGACTATGCCCAGTTATATATCATGGCTTTGGGGCATGTAGTAGAAGTTTTGTGCTTTTACCTCCAATGACCCCTGGCTTGTTTGCAAATTCAAGAGTTATGTTTTGTTTTTAACAACAGGCCGCACCCCTAAATTAATAGGTGTGGCTTGGACAAAGTTTGCTCTATTTAATTCAATTGAAAGGGATTTTCCTGCATTGTTTTGCAGAGTATAATAATGTAATATTTAATCTGTATCCAGACCACAATTCACTATTATCTTCAGTTTTAGCCCTCATGGTATAAAAAAAGATCCATAGAAATGAAGCAGGTTTAGAAAAAGGAAAAATATAAAATGTGAAGTAGAAACTAATAGCAATAGCATTTAGACTAGTGGTGGGATTCAGCCAGTTCGCACCACTTCAGGAGAACCGGTTGTTAACTTTCTGAACAGTTTGGTGAACTGGTTGTTAGAAGAAATTATTGGGGCAGAGAACCGGTTGTTAAATTATTTAAATCCTACCACTGACTTAGACTTATAGTATATATCACCCCATTGTGTTTTACAGGACTCTCTGGGCAGTTTACAATGTCAGCATATTGTCCCCAACAATCTGGCTCAGAAGTGGTATTCAGCAGGTTCTGACCAGTTCTGGAGAACCGGTAGCGGAAATTTTGAGTAGTTCGGAGAACCGGTAAATACCACCTCTGACTGGCCCCGCCTTATCTATTCTCTGCCTCCCAAGTCCCAGCTGATCGGGAGGAAATTGGGATTTTGCAGTAACCTTCCCCTGGAGTGGGGTGGGAATGGAGATTTTACAGTATCCTTCTCCTGCCACGCCCACCAAGCCACTCCTACAGAACTGGTAGTGGTGCCACTTAGTTAGGTTCTAGTGTCTGCATGGATCTATGGTTTCTATCCTGGCCTGTCTTCGGTAACATCTGGTAGGGCTTCTAAGAACAGTCCTCTAGATTATTTTGATCCCATCCATCTGCCTTATCTATTTGCTTTCCTACTCCTGAGCTTTCATGAGCTCAGGACTGGTCTTTCATCAGTCTAGCATACAGTGGTTAGGCTCACAGAGTTTAAATTTTCATGGGGGGGGGAGGGAGGAGGAGACAGGTGGGTTACATGTGAGACAGATTACAATTGTAACATGTTAAAAATGTGTTTGTTGAGACTTTGAGCAGTCAGTTTTGTTAGATCGGCGCAGGAAAGAAGAAGTGACCAGCGGAGTTCAAGTAACAACGTTTATTAACGAGAACTGAACTGCTTGAGCGCTGCCGGAGCTCTCCTTATATTTGCTCCGGCAGACGCACTGCCCCCTTGACAGGGATTCAAATCTCCCGCCGAAGGATCTTCAGCCAATCCCAGGCGGGTGTCCTTATAAGGACATAACAAGTTTAACAATCAGGCCAATCTTATTTGTATCTTATTATTCCTAATTATAGAGGATTTCTTCTTGCTGAGCATCGGTTCAACGCAGCTGTCATTCTGCTTGTCCCAGGACTGACACATTCTTCTTGCAGTCCAGGATACCTTTGGAAGTTATCTCCAGATCTATAATTCAAACACATTTATCTTCTTCCTGTTGCTCTTTCTTAGTGTTTATCTTTCCAAGCTCTACAGTTCCACTACTTAACTTTTGGTGATGTTTACTGTCATGGGATTATCCTTATCTCACCTAAATTTGTAATTGCTGTTCTCTTCAGCGCATGTCCATCTTTACCAATTCTTCACTCTACCACACCTCCAAATCTATTTTCCTTTTCCCCCCTTAACTCTGAGCTTTCTAAATTCGGACTACCTTTGTCTTATTTTATTTTTATTTTATTTTTATTTTCTTCAAGCATGTATTTTATGACAGATACAAGCGTAAGCATAATTATAAATACATGAAAAGGCTATGAATAAAAGAAAACATTAGGACAGGGACGGTAGGCACGCTGGTGCACTTATGCATGCCCCTTACAGACCCGTTAGGAATAGGGTGAGGCCTACAATAGACAGTCTAAGTTTAAAGTTTTGGGGATTTGGAGAAGAAACCAGAATCAGATAGTACATTCCAGCCATTACAATTCTGTTACTGAAGTCGTATTTTCTGTAGTCTAGTTTGGATCGGTTTACCATGAGTTTGTATCTATTGTGTCCTCTTGTATTGTTTTGGTTGAAGCTGAAGTATTCATTGGCTGGTAGGACATTGTAGCAGATGATTTTATGTACTATGCTTAGGTCAGACCAAAGACAGTGAAGTTCTAAGTTGTCTAAGCCCAAAATTTCATATCTGGTGGCATAAGGTATTTTGTTGCGAACAGAGGAGTGAAGGACTCTTCTTATGAAATATCTCTGGACTCGTTCAATTGTATTAATGTCCGATATGTAGTGCGGGTTCCAGACAGATGAGCTGTATTCAAGAATTGGTCTGGCAAAAGTTTTGTATTCCCTAGTTTGCAGTTCAATATTACCGGAGAAGAAGCTACGCAAGATTCTTAACAATTACAATGAATTGAGGTATTTTACTTTCTATTCTTTTTTAATTTTTATAATGAGCTCTTCTCATTGTGAAATAATGCATCTGTATTACTCAGATAGTTTCAGCCACTAGTTTCTTTTTTTTTGCTATACTCTCCTCCAACTCTGAATATTTATATTTGCTGTACAAGTTAAGTAGGTATTTGCTGTATAAGTTAAGCAGGTATCCTACCATATCACTCATTCTGTACTCTGAATCACATTGCTTTTCCAAACTCAATTCTTTTGTGATTTGTGAAGTTTCAACAAGGTAATCAAGTATTCCTGCATGCTCATTATATATAGTATTTTATATATTTTACATTTTGCCATCATCCTCATCCTCATTTAATGACCCCATAATCTCTTGCAGGGTGGAGTCTGGGCAACTAAATGAAGCGGAGTGTTTACTGGCCGGATGCCCTTCCTATCACCAATGCGGAGTTATATTCAGCAGCTATATTCACATTGTGCCCAGAGAGAGAAATATCTGCCTCTACCTAGGATCGAACTCACAGCCTCCTGATTGTGAGGCGAGATGTCTACCTCAAGGCCACCACACCACTCATTTCACAATTTGCCATGATGTACATTATTCAATTATTATTGATTGCAGATTGGATTTGGCATGTTTATCCACTTATTGAGTCCTTCCCAAGGACCTGGGAGAGGCAGATGTTCTTTGATGTTGTTAAAGGTATTGTTGCGGGATGTAAAGGCACTTTTTTTGCAATTGCCGATAATGTTCAAGTGATGCTTCAGATGTTTTGAAATTGCAAGTAGAGTGCCTAGTAATATTGGTACTATATTTGCTTTCTTTTCCCACAGGCATTCTAAATTTATTTGAAGGTCTTTGTGTTTTGTGATTGTCTCCAGTTGTCTCTCTTCTCCTCTGCTGTTTCAAGAGGAGAGGAGAAGAAGAACTTCAGCAGCCACATTCACTATCTAGAGTTGTTTGTCTTTCTTATTGACGATTGCTATGGTTGTTGTTATGGTTGATCAGCTAGGTCAGGGGTCTGCAACCTTAAATACTCAAAGAGCCATTTGGACCCATTTCCCACAGAAAAGAAAACACCGGGAGCCACAAAACCTGGGTGGGTGTGGCCAACTCGATATCACTCACTTCCACCAGTCACATGACCCACCCAGCCACGCCTATCCAGCTGGTCATTAGGGCAGAGAACCCGTTGTTAAAAAACACCGGAAACCACAAAATCCCTTTGACATCTCTTTCTCTCCCCACCCTTCCTCCCTCCCTTTCTCCCCCCCTCTCCCTCTCTCTCTGTATCTCTCTATGTCTATGTCTCCCTCTCTCTCTCTCTCTCTCTCTGTATCTCCCTGTCTCTGCCCTGGCCGCTTCTCCATCCCCCACGGTTGCCCTTACCTTCTCAGGCCAGGAGAGGAGTGACTGGGAGGGGAGGGCAAGGGATGGGGCCAGCTAGTGGTGGGATCACCTGACAGGAAGCCACAGCAGAGGGCTCAAAGAGCCACATGCAGCTCCGGAGCCGCAGGTTGCTGACCCCTGAGCTAGGTGTTTATGGATTTGGCATTTTTTACTACCTATTGTTAGTATTTAAATTTATAGGCCACCCGAGTCCTAGCAAGGCCTCATGGGACAAAACTGAACTTCATTCTCTTGAGTTCTTCATTATACAGAGGATATCTCTATTGAAGTCTCTAAACTAAATAGATTTGACTCCTCAACTTCTGTTTCCTGCTCTGTAATTAATTTAATTGTGACTCTGTCCATCTGGTGGTGTCCATGTGTTCCTTGAAGCAGGTGTTTGCAATAAAAAGAGAATTATCTTTATAAAGCTCTATTAACCTATTCCCTGCATTATTGTGTTCATCCAATCCAAATCCTCCTATAATTCCAGGTTTCAAATTTTGTATGCCAACCACTGTAACTTCTTTCTTGATGTTGCATTTAGCACCTCTTGAGTTTTGTTCTAAAATTTCTCAACAAGAATTTCATCTATAGAAGATATGCATGCTTGAGGTTTACGGGATATCTGCTAATTCCATATCCAACAATCTACTAAATCCTAAAACATCTTCATTTCAATTCTGACAATTTTAATTTCCTTGATTTATATTTCTCACACTACAGTTTTGTTTCTTTGTAAAAAAGAAAAAAAAATCCCCATAAGATTTTTTTAAAATTATTGATCTGAACTTGCCATCACCTCATTCGATACCTACTCTTACAAGTTCAATGTTAGCCCAATAGCTAGAAGAGAGGCTACCAACTTGACGGTCTCATCATCTGGTATAGCAACCCATGTAATGTTTCTGGTGTATCCATATGCTTTTCTTAGCAACAGAATAGAAATGGTTTTTGCTTATCTTCATTTAGGATTGATTTTATAATTTGGAAGACTCCCATGAATGTTCAGAAGCTATTTTTCTCATTACCGCTACTGTGAATTATACAGTACATAGCTGTATTCTTTCTGTTCATTCTGAATGTAAGATTGACATTACCTGGAGTTCAGTGGTAGAATTCAATTTTTCTTACTACCTTCTGTGGGCGTGGCTTGGTGGCCATGGCTTGGTGGGCATGGCAAGGGAAGGATACTGCAAAATCCCCATTCCTTCCCCACTCCTGGGGAAAGGATATTGCAAAATCCCCATTCCCTCCCCACTCCTGAAGGAAGGATATTGCAAAATCTCCATTCCCACCCCACTCTGGGGCCAGCCAGCAGTGGTATTTGCCAGTTCTCCAAACTATTCAAAATTTCCGCTACTGGTTCTCCAGAACCTGTCAGAACCTGCTAAATAGCATCCAAGCTGGAGTTCATGCTCCCACTGGAACCAATATCGAAGTCATTCAAACTATTGAGTTCACCAACTCAACAAGATGGCTTTCCCGTAGATGGCAGATATTGAAAGAACACCTCAAGGAAGATCAAGACCTATTATCTATAAAACAGGAATACTAAGACCGGTCATAAAGTTACATTTTTCAATCAAGTTGTAAATTTGAATGATCTCTAAACCAGGGAGTCATTAAGCACGAACTAGCTCTGTTTCACATTCAGTTCACAGATACATAGCTTTATGTCTCAAAAACATCTCCTTCTCGTTTCTTTTCCTTGCCCTCTTTTCTACATCCTGTTTCCAAGAATATACTTTTTTTTTGTTAAGATTTTTGAATGGAGAATGATGGATGTTAGTGAACTACAGGATGAAGCCTGTTTTGACAGATCATACCATTTTGCTTTTGTTGAAGAATAACTACTTTCCAATCTGCCTGTTAACCCAGAAACCTGGCTGGCTCACATACAATGTATGAATTTTTGTTAAGTCTTGTCATGATAAATTGTACAGCAAATAGATCTGCAGATTGGAGCTGTATTTTCTGGACAAAAATGCAGCTGGGACATATGTATCATTATTCCCATTATGCTTACTTTCTCAACCAGTTTGGAAGTGTGTGCGCGAACCCTCTGCGCATGCACAGAGGTAAAAAACAGGTTACTTCCTGGTTAAAACCAGGAAGTAATAATGACCAGGCAGGTGGGTGGAGCCTTGCACCATCATCGCTATCGGTTTTCTGAACCACCAGCCGCCATCGCTACAGGTTTGGTCGAACTGGTTCAAACCAGGTGCATTTCACCCCTGGCATAAAATTACACTGTTGTTATATTGTGATTTCATGGCTATCTTCTATGGGAAGGGAAGTGATGAACTAGATGATGAAACAGGCACTGTATAATCATAATCCAAAACTGGCCCTTTTGGACTTGTGTCACAATTTTGCCTGCATTTTTTAAATTTATTTAAATAAAGAGCCATGGTGATGCGGTGGTTAGAAAGCAATATTACAGTCAGCTAACTCTGGGGACTGCCAGATGTTCAATCCTGGCCAGCTCATGGTTGACTCAGCCTTCCATCCTTCCAAGGCCAGTAAAATGAGGACCCAGTAAAATGAGGACAATATGCTGACTTTGTAAACCACTTAGAGAGGGCTGTAAAGCACTATGAAGCAGTATATAACTCTTAAGTGCTATTGCTATAGATATTTATGTCGCTGCTCGTCTAATAACCAACTCTGGGTGTCTCACAATTCAAAGTATACAAATGGAAAAGTTTGTGTGATGCCATTTTAATGAAATCTTGGCTTCCTGAAGATGGTTGCTGCTAATTTTAAGTTTCCTAATCATGGAAGGACAGGTGTGTGTATGTGTTACCATGGGAAGCATGAAAAAGGCAGTTGAGAGACCTGAGAAGACAAAATGTCCATTCTTGTTATACATTTCTGAAATCTCACGAAGAAAACAGCATGGACTAATCCAGGTAGCCACCAAGAGTCAACACTGAATTGAAGGCACACACATGTATGTTGTAAAGAAGGCTTATTCCTCAATATCATTTCAGAAAGAGGTAACACCTGTGCATCTTCCCTAGACTTGTGGAGCATACTTGGTTTGAAAGGATATCCCCTATTATAGAATGTATATTATTTACTTTGATCTATCATTTATGTTGTCAACTTCCAAAATGGCAATGACTGTAAACATCTCAGGGTGGCCACACATGGCGGGGGGACCCCTTTCACAGACGGAGAGTGTTGGGACACCATTCATTTTAGTGTTGATTTTATGGAGGTTTTTGTTTCTTTGTTTTTATGCTATGAATGTAGCAATATGCCAATCGTGTGAAATAAAGCAATAAAAGAAATGCATACTCAATAATGTAATAATAAAGGTAAAGATTCCCCTCGCGCGTATGTGCTAGTTTTTCCTGACTCTAGGGGACAGTGCTCACCTCCATTTCAAAGCCGAAGAGCCAGCACTGTCCAAAAGCATCTCCATAGCCATGTGGCCAGCATGACTAAATGCCAAAGAACGCTGTTACCTTTCCACCAAAGGTGGTCCCTATTTTTCTACTTGAATTTTTTATGTGCTTTCGAACTGCTAGGTAGAAGCTGGGACAAATAATAGGAGCTCACCCCGTTACACAGCACTAGGGATTCGAACTGCTGCATTGCCGACCTTTTCATCGACAAGTTCAGCGTCTTAGCCACTGTGTCCCTCCCATGTAATAATATGCCATAATAAATAAAACTGGATGTTATGTTCCACCGTTCTTTAGAAACATTGTCTCCCATTCTAAATGCATTTTGCACTGTGAAAATTGCTTTGTAAGAAATTACAGATAGGAAAATATTCTTTTGTGTCTGTTTCTGTGTGTGCATACATGTCTTTGGGTGTGCACATAGCCTTTCCTGTCTTCATTGCAGTTGATGAAGAAGTACAGGTAGTCTTCAACATATGACTACAATTAAAACCAGAGGTTCCATTGCTAGTGTAACTGAGTCACACTAGAATTTTACAATCTTTTTTATCATTGTTGTGAAGCAAATCACTCCAGCTGTTAAGAGAATCATGCCTTTGTTAAGCAAATCTGATCCCAATTGTGTTGTAAGTCGAGGACTATCTGTGTCTATATACTTTTGAGTCATTATTTTATGTCGCCATACACTGACAAGCTCCAAATTCTTCCTTAAGTCAAGAAAACCTTAGCCTGCAGTCGTTGCATAGCCACAAGATGTCTAGAACTGATGTTTTAAGCTTAAGCTCCACAGAACCTTTTCTATCTGTTCCCAGGATAAGGCTGGCAGTCTGGGAAGATCCCTGTATAATAGGCAAAATATAATAAAGTAGTGAGTTTGAATGTTACACATGTAGGTTTGGTTGCTTGTGCCTGATGGATTGTTTATCTGTAAGTTTTTTTTAAATAAAATGCTTATATTGAGACATTAATTCCCGGTATCAAAATCTTAGGCCCCTCTCAGTTAAATTCCACCCCAACATCTCTACCATAATCATCAATCAATAAACATTTTGCATATAGTTGAGAATTTATGTGCAAAGCAACTCTATTTCTTTTTTTAATTCCTGCCTCTTCATCCAATTTTTTGTGAGTCAATTTTATTTTTTGTATATCTCTTCTTACATTGTTTGATATCTTGAGCGTTCTTTGTTATAAGTGAAATAACATGTTATTCAGTTCTGGTACAAACTAGGGTTTGTAATAATCCTTTTGAATTAATATTCTTAACCATCCCTTTGTGTTTAGTCGCAAAGTATTAATTTTAGATGTTTGTAATTCCAAGATGTCTCCATCTTTTCAATTCCATATCTTTCCTCAATAAATTCGTACAACAGATATACCCAGAATGGCATGTTATCCTATCTTATTACTTCTCCTGTATTACATAAGCGGTACAAGATTTGTAATCTCACAAATCCTTTATCAGCTACTAACACAATGTTTTGGAAATCCTTTTCTTAGCTATTTTTTTTTAACGATGAATCCATTCTGGGTTTTACCAACAGCTTTGTGGTAAGAAAGAAGCCTTGAATACTAGATAGGAATAAGAAATGTAGTGGCTATGGATTAAATCTGTCGTCAAAAAAAAAATTGTTGGATAAGAATGAAGCAGACAGGAATGAGAGTAAAAATGATTTTATGTCAAAATAATCATATCCCTCAGTGATGGACTTATACATGTCCTACAACTGCAGCATAGATAACAAATTAGGCTCTACTCATCTCTCTTCAGTGCACACATGAAAATGCTTCCATATTATTTCGATCAAAACAGACTTCTAGGTGATATAAATGAGCAAGAAATGGTGTAATGTAATGCTTCTTCTTAGTGCTGCTGCTTCCTCTTATTTTCCTAACTTGGGGGTTTCTCTTGTCTCTTGTAATGAGTATAGGACAGGGGTCAGCAGCCCGAGGCTCTGGAGCTGCATGTGGCTCTTTCATCCCTCTGCTGTGGCTCCCTGTTGCTGGTCGGCTCCACAATTGATAGGGCTTTCGGTTAGGATAGATAGAGGAAAAAGGATGCTGCGCTGGGAGGAGACTCTATGGTGGGGGAACCAGACTTCTGGTTGGCAGAGGAAAAAGAACATCGTGCTAGGAGGAGACTCTATGGTGGGGGAACTGGACTTCTGGTTGGATCCAGAATTGAACAGGGGGCTTCCGGTTAGGACCTTTGTGGCTCATTGAGGGTTTAAGGTTGCTGACTCCAGGTATAGGACTAATCAATCTGAAAGATAAAATGAAGCATAGGAAACTGTGAAGATCAACCAGATTTAGATGACTGGATAGGTGATGGGTCCTTGGTGCTCTCTGGCCTTCGCTGTTTCCTTACAGACATTTCATTAACTAATTAAAACTGATGATGTTACTTCATTAGATAATGAAACATCTGCAAGAAAACAACCAAGCTCAGAGAGCACCAAGGACCCTTCATTTCAACCCTGAGCTACAAATATTTTCCTTTATTGGTTGGATAAGTGTCTTACATTCCCACTAGTAGAATACTGAAAGATACCTACCCTTTAAAAACATTTTTACAGGCCTAATTCAAAATAGTGTCTCAAGAGACGATAGCTTTCTGGCTCATTGTTGGCCTTCAAAGTCTGGAATTAGAGGTTCTCCGGCCAGATATGTTTCTATTCTCCCAATCTTTTAAACAGTACCTGTTTATCAGTCTTGTAAACGTGATTTTTAATTAATCGAATTTCTGCTCCAACTCCTTTAATGGCTGCTTACATAAGTTATGGTTTTGTTATGTTGTGCTGTTATTTAAGTATTTTTTAGTTATTGGGTTTAAAAATGTTTGTAATCCTTCTTTGGAAGACATAAACAGTTGAATAAATCTTCCTATTCTGGCCTAATGGAAAAAGAAGCCTTGTGCCCCCATAGTTACCCAAGCTTCCTAAACTATATTCTGTGGTTCCTGCATCTACCCCCTTAATTAATTAATTAATTAATTAATTAATTTATTTATTTATTTATTTATTTATTTATTTATTTATTTATTTATTAAATTTATATACCGCCCTTCTCCTGACGGACTCAGGGCAGTGAACAGCCGACTAAAAACCAATACAAAAAAGTTAAAATCGTACTAAAACAGATATAAATTAGGCTGAGAGTTTAAAAGCAAAATAAAAGTTCTAAAAAATTTTAAAAAGTAGAAGGGATCAGGCAAGTCCGGCAAGTTGAAAGAAATAAGTCTTCAGAGCCCGACGAAAAGTCCGGAGGTCGGCAATTGTTCTCAGTTCTGGGGGAAGATTGTTCCAGAGGGTGGGGGCTACCACAGAGAAGGCTCTCCCCCTGGGGGTCGCCAGCCGACATTGTCTGGTTGACGGCACCCTGAGGAGGCCCTCTCTGTGGGAGCGAACCGGCTGGTGGGAGGCAATTGGTGGCAGAAGGCGGTCCCGTAAGTACCCTGGTCCTAAGCCATGGAGCGCTTTAAAGGTGATTACCAACACCTTGAAACGCACCCGGAAGTCAACCGGCAACTAATGCAGCTCATGCAGGAGAGGTGTCATGTGGGAGCGCCCTGTCACTCCCATAATCCCCCGCGCGGCCACCAGCTGGAGCCTCCGGGTGCATCCCAAGGGGAGCCCCATGTAGAGAGCATTGCAGTAGTCCAAGCGAGACGTGATGAGCGCCTGAGTGACTGTGCGTAGGGAGTCCCAATCTAGAAAGGGCCGCAACTGGCGTATCAGGCGAACCTGATAGAAAGCCCCCCTGGCCACAGCTGTCGTATGGTCCTCTAATGACAGCCGTGGGTCCAGGAGGACGCCCAAGTTGCGTGGGGGCCAATGATTCGCCCCCAATAACCAACAATGGAGTCAGTTGGCTATATCGGGACGCCGGCAGCCACAGCCACTTGATCTTGGAGGGGTTGAGTCGAAGCCTGTTTCTTCCCATCCAGACCCGCACAGCTTCAAGGCACTGGGACATCACTTCCACGGCATCGTTGGGGTGGTCTGGGGTGGAAATGTACAGCTGAGTGTCATCAGCGTACTGATGGAATTCCACCCCAAAACCACGGATGATCTCACCCAGTGGCTTTACATAAATGTTGAACAGAAGGGGCGAGAGGACCGACCCTTGTGGCACCCCACACACTAGGCGCCTCGGGGTCGACTGCTGCCCCCCTGTCAACACAGATTGCGACCGGTTGGAGAGGTAGGAGGAGAACCACCGTAAAACCACCCGGTTGCGACCGGTTGGAGAGGTAGGAGGAGAACCACCCACCCCCAATCCCTCCAACCGGTGCAACATGATACCATGGTCGATGGTATCAAAAGCCACTGAGAGGTCTAACAACACCAGGATAGAGGAGTACCCCCTACCCCGGGCCCTCCAGAGATCATCCATCAACGCGACCAATGCCGTTTCAGTGCTGTAACCAGACCTGAAGCCGGACTGGAGCGGGTCTAAATAGACAGCTTCATCCAGGTGCCGGGGGAGCTGCCACGCCACCACATTCTCAACAACCTTCGCTAGAAAGGGAAGGTTGGAGACTGGACGATAATTTGCCAAAACAGCTGGGTCCAGGGAGGGCTTCTTGAGGAGGGGCCTCACCACCGCCTCCTTCAAAGCGGTCGGTAGGGCACCCTCACTCAAAGAAGCGTTTATAATCTCCTGGAGCCAGCCTCGTGTAATCTCCCAGGAGGCCAGCACCAACCAGGAGGAACACAGGTCCAATAAATATGTGGTCGTGTTCAGTCTTCCCAGAATCCTGTCCACGTCCTCGGGAGCCACAGGATCGAACTCAGCCCAGATAACACTCTCAGGACCGGGCTCAGTCACCTCACCTGAACTAACCCAGTCAGCGGCCAGATCATCCCGAATCTGAGTTATTTTATCATCCAGATATTGAACTATCTAGACTGGGGTGTCAAACTCACATCGTCACAGCAGTGCAGGGGTGGGCTGCTACGAGTTCACTTGGGTTCAGGAGAACCCGTAGCTAACATTGGCCAGTTCGGAGAACCACCAAATCCCACCACGGCTGGCCCTGCCCACCTTGTCCCACCCACCCCTCCCCTCCCCTCCCCTCCCCTCCCCGGAGTCTCCATGTGACCCATTTTGGATGCAAGGTAAATGCAGGGCCCGCACGGAGGCTTGGGGAAGGGGAAAGAAGTTCCAGAAGGCTGGAAACGGGACCATTTCCTGCCTCCGGAGGGTCTCCGGAGCCCGGGGGAGGCAATTTTTGCCTTCCCAGTGGCTTGAGGAAAGCCTCCGGAGCTTTGGGAAGGTGAACCCCCCCTCCCCATCATGGTGCAAGAAGCCAACTAGGCCATGCCCACCATGGCCATGCGTACCCAGCAACTGGGCAGAAAACCCATTGCTGAAATTTTTGAAGCCCACCCCTGTGGCAGTGTTACATGATGTATAGTGACTTCTCCCCCTTTGCTAAAATGGGTGTGGGCGTGGCCGGCATGTGCTGCCTCCAATCCAAGGGACACGAGTTTGACAGCCCTGATCTAGACTATTGTCTGATTGTCTTGCTTACTTTCATTTTCTTTTTCATTTTGGATGATGAAATGATTTATTAAACATGTCTGCCTGCAGTGTATAGGTTTTTCAACTTCACTCTGCCTAGCTCGTTGTGATTTGGAAACTAGATTAAAATGGTCCTTTCTTTTCTGATATTGGAAAAAGTTCTAAGACTTTTTGAAAAGCTTTTTCCTGAATTGATGCTGCCATCTTTATTCTTTTATTTTCTAGTTTATTATTGTGGGTTTTGCTTAATGTTGCATACTATTACTGTTTCTACTTAAGACTGTCAGATTATTAGATTAGACAGATTTAAGACTGTCAGATTATTAGATTATTAGATTATTTGAAATATTACTTATTCTGTGTTGGGATAGACATACAATTAATAAATCAGTAATATCTTTAAAAAAGAAACTTTCAAAAAGCAGCTCAACAAGGAAATAGAACAAATCAACATTAATTGATGATAATTCTTCGAGATAAATCTGGAATAGATTTAGTGAGTGGCCGGATTTTTCCATTTTAGTACTTAGCTTCTGATATCTTTCTTCATATCAATGAATTATTGTTTGTTTGCTAGGAGTTTATGCTGATCCAGTCACAAAGGACTCACTTCTCATAACTGTTCAACTCAAGGATTTTTAGAAAAGACCCCTTTCATAGGACTCTTTAAGAATTGTATGTTTAAAGTCTGACAAAGACATTTTTGTTAATCTATTCCCTGCCTGGTGTACAATATTTTCATGGTTACTAATAATACTTTTTTTTGTTTTAGCCATAACAAGATAATGTAAGATTCTTCTGTCAAATTTATTTCTCCTTTAACAAAAAGATACAGGTCTTTTCACTTGAAAATGCTGTTTCTCCCATGTTTACAATGTATATGATTATTGTCAGAGAAAAATTGGGATAAAATTGCAATGGGTGTGTCACCGAGTGGAGATTTACTCTTGGGTATACTCAAAGCTAATCCTTTCTGCCTTGCAAAGCAGCATACATTAAGTAGATTAGTAATGCTCACTAGATCTGTTAGCCAAAAAAAGCCCAATGGATCATCAAATCAATTCAAGGATTTGTTTTGAAAAATCGATTGGGAAATTGAATTGAATTACCCTTGAATTAAATCTCTGAGTGGATGGTTCACTCACATACCTTATCACCTGACTGTTTTATTCACCATAGAAGCAATATCACATTTTTATCAAGGCTATCAAACACTTGTAGAAATAATATGAGTCTCTGATGTTGGCACATACATGCTGGCACATGCAGTCTACTTCATTTCTCGCAATTGCTCAGGGTGAAGGATCTTGAATTGCTTAGCTGGACTCCTGAGAATTCAGAACATATGATCTGAAATGACCTTCACTTTTACTAAATGGTGCCTTGCCACTATACAATATGCAGCTTCTAGAACTGCATTCAGAGCAATAAATCACCATCTCATAAGATATTTAAACAGCAACTATGCATCAGTAAACTGTTATAGATTAATTTACATTCTATCATGTTGAAAATATATCTAGTGACCTTAAAAATGAATTTTCATGCATGGTTCAGTAGACCAAAGAAGTCTCAGGACTGATACAATCTATTACGCCAATGCATATTTAGGGAGTTAAAAATGAAGATTATTGACTTGATTATTGATGCAAAAAAAGCCATTAAAGCCTATCAGGTAATTAAATGCCCTCCCATAAAGAACCTATCTACTAAATGCAATCTAAATTTATAGACATGATCAAAATTAATGATCTCTCTGGAGCCATTAGATCAGATCTCAGGTACATTTTTATTGTTGTATTTTTATTTATTTCCTTCCATTTTAAGAGAGGGATAATAAGAAACTCAGGGATTTTGTAATACAATACAAATCATCTGCCTTCTGACTGCAATGTTTAATAGTGCACATAAAATAGCCAAGCTTGCCTTTCCCGTTTCCCTCTCCATCTTTCATTTGTATCTAAACATATAGTTCTCCATTTCAATATTCCAAATGTTATAATTAGATTAATAACCCCACTTGAATTATATGAAGGGTTTCTTCCATGCCAACAATTGACAGAAGAAGAAGACGGGGGCGGGGGGGGGGGGGGAGAAATCTGCTAGGAAGCTGAATATCATGCTCTAAATTCTACCCCAGATCTGTTTAATTTAGTGTCAGATCCAGTACAAAGTCAAAGCCCCTTTGACTTTGATCTTATCTTTGATAACAGCTGTGGTGGGCACAGGTGGTTAGAGTGCAGTACTGCAGGCTACTTCTGCTGACTCTCGGTTGCCAGCAGAAATAGCCTGTAGTACTGCTCTACCAGTTGAGCAGTTCAAGTCTCACCAGGCTCAAGGTTAAATCAGCCTTCTATCCTTCCAAGGCCACTAAAATGAGGACCTAGATTGTTGGGAGCGATATGCTTACTTTGTCAACCTCTTAGAGAGGGCTGTAAAGCACTATGAAGTGGTATTTAAGTCTAAGTGCTATTGCTATTGCTATCTCCCAAGGAAAATCTGGACAGTACTCAACTGAATCCAAGCCAACCATGGCAGGTGCCAATACTGGAAATGTCTATGGAGATTCTCAGTCATCCAGGTCATGGTTGTCCCAACCAGGTGCTTTTTCAAGAGGCAACTGAAGATGATTATGCCCTCATTGTTCTCTTCTGAAACCTTGCATTTGGATTTCACCCAAATTTTCCAGGGGATGCAAGCCTGTCTTTTCATGGAATATATACTATGAGAGTACAGATCCCAGACCATATTTGTTCTTTTCTCAATAAAAATGCAGAAGATGGTTTTCATATTAAAAAAAATGTTCAGATGAGTAAAGCCAAGTATCCATTGATGTATTATGTATTGTAATTGAAAGAACAACTTCCAGCAGTTGAAATATAAAATAAAACCCATCAGATTTGCAATACAAGTCCCAAAAATAATATTTAAAAAACCCCAATAAGCAACTTTTGGAACTTAATCTCAACAGCAGCAACTAAATAATTTTCTGAGCAAAAAGCAGCTGGAGCTGAGTTTCACAATGGCAGTTTCAAGAGCCAGTAGCATGAAGGACGCCTTTACTATATCATCCCATTACATGTAATTTCTCCTGGAAATGTGCCACCATATCAGTAAATCTCCTTCCTCAACTCCTCCTCCATCAACCCATTGTTTCCTTGCTGGTTAATCCTTTTCAATACTTTTCCCTGCTGTTGGAGGCCTTCATTTATTTTCTTGCTCCACAGGCAACTATGCATGTCAACTGCATCCAATGCTTCACCTCTTTTCAGTCAAATGATCCATTCCTGCTCCAATCATTTATATCTTCTCCATCACTCCACTCTTTTTTCTCTTCTCTGATCACAACCAGTACCAAGCTATGGATGTCCCTCCTGGTTCCCTATATTCTAATAATCTGATATAGCATGCAACACAGTGGTGAAATGTAAAATTTGTTACTACCGGTTCTGAGGGTGTGGCTTGGGGGGGGGGTAATGGGACTGGATGGGTGTGGCCAACTTTTGTTTTTATGTTTAAAAGCATTTTTCTACAACTTTAAGAGGTTGCAGAAAAAATGCTTTTAAAAGCCTCTGACGATCTCAGCTGAGTTGCCTGATCGTCAGAGGCTCTTTTTTTTTTACTTTTAAAAGCATTTTTTGGCTGAAGAGGTTGTAGAAAAAATGCTTTTAAAAGTAAAAAAAAAAAGCTTCTGATGATTGCGCTGCTCAGCTGGGCATTGGGGGGGGGGATTTTGCTATTGGTTCTCCGAACCACCCGCTGCCATCACTACCGGATCGGGCAATCCGATCTGAACCAGGAGCATTTCACCCTGATGCAACAGTACTACCTCATTACTACATTTTAGGATTCCTGTTCTCAAATAAATAAATAAATAAATAAATAAATAAATAAATAAATAAATCTTTTTATATAGCCCTCTACCAAAATCTTAGGTAGGACATGGGAATAGACATGTTGCTCAGGAATTCAGGCACTTAAAACAGAAATAAATAAAAAAGAAGAATGGCAATCATTCTCAAGTTCCAAAGGTACTTTTTCAAAAGGCAAGTGGATTTCCTTTGTTTTTTTCCTTGAAGACATTTCACTTCTCTTCCAAGAAGCTTCTTCAGTTCTTAAAAACTGAAGAAGCTTCAGTTCTCCTGTCAGAGCTGAAGAAACTTCTTGTATGAGAAGCAAAATGTCTTCAATGAAAAAACTTTTATGAAAAGGAATAGTTGTATTATTAGCCCTATAAATTATTACAATTTTTCTTTTATTTACAAGTTTGTTCTGTTTACGTTTTCCTGAAAATAAGACCCTGTCTTATATTTTTTTGAACCCTGAAATAAGTGCTTGGCCTTATTGCCATGCGCTCAGAAGCGCAATTGGGCTTATTATCAGGGGATGTCTTATTTTCAGGGAAACAGGGTAGTTCAAACTTGTCTTTGCCCCAAAGAAGAAAACAAGTTATCTGTTTAGTTGGAATTGTTGGAGAGCAACCATATGTGTTGGGAGGAGGACTCAAATGATGAATTAGCCTAGATTTGCTAATTAAATACAAGAGGGTCATATCTGACATTTCCCTCTACTCCCAAATGCCTTTGAGCCTTATTTGGTCCTTCCCAAGTAAAAGCTGCCAATCTGGAGAAATTCCTGCATCACAGGCAGGCAACAATAAAGTAGCTAATTTGTACTCTACTTGTATGAGCCTGGTTGTTCACGCAGAACAGGAATGCTTTAAAAAAGCACCCAAAAAGGCACAGGAAAAATACAGAAACAATTTTAATTATCTTAATGGAAAAATAGTACTAATGAGTGAGGACAAAATCAGGAAATAAGAAGAAAATGGCAGCAAGTGGACCATTACACCATTATGACCAGAGTGAAACAATTAATAATAAATGAAGTAGAACATTTTGATGCTGCAAATTATACAAGCATCCAAATAAAGATAGCTACAGTCCAAGCTGAAAATCAATTTCAAAAACCAATTAAAAGAGAAAACTGATTAAGTATTAAGGACATGCAAATTAATCTAGATCTAATTTAATTTTCTGAATTGATTCAAAATGTTCAATTGGTTGAGTTCAGACTTACAAATTAATTTGGACTTCAAAATTCCCCACCCACCCCCAAAAAAGTTGATTTCGGTGATGAATCAATACAAAAATATACAAAGTCATTCAAAGCTCTGAACTGGATCTGAATCTTTCCCCATTAAATTTGAGGCATCCAATTAAATTTGTTGTTCCACATCATTTTGGAGATCTGATATAAAAGTTTGAATGAAAAGCTGAATCTATCTGAAAGATCTGAATCTCTCAAATCCCCTTCCTATCAAATGTGGGAATCAAGTATTCCTTCAACTGTACTAAGTACAGAAACTCCCATTTTGGTGATTCTTAAGGCATCCTGCCTCTGAGAACTATTATTATATTCTATGTGAACTTCTATCAGACCAGAATGGCTCTGCTAAGGCTATCAGTTCTACTTCCTTTCTTTCATCTAGTGCAGTGATGTTGAACCTTTTCAGCACCGGGTACTGAAAAGGTAGTGCGGAAACTTCGCATGCATGAAAGCTTGCTCATCAGGGCCACTCTCCAGAAAAGCCAAACTTCCGGGTTTTAGCATGCAAGCGCATGTGACAATCGGCTGGCAACACACATGTGCAGGCCGGTTTTTGGCATTGCCGCGAGCACAAAGGGATCACGCTCCGTAAAAGACAAACTTGGGTTCTGGCGTGCATGCACACCTGACAATCAGATGGCCGGTGCACATGTGTGCACTGGTTTTTGGCACTGCCGCGTATGCAAAGGACAACTGATCATCGCATGTACATGCATACCAGAAACCCGGAAGACACACAGGCAAAGCCGCACTTGCCAGGTGACATGGCTTCACATGCCACTTTGGGCACACGTTCCATAGGTTCACCATCACAAATTTAGTGGTTGTCCTGGATTTTTGTATCTCAGATCTGGTAGCTCCAATTCAGTAGAATCTAACCAAGTACAATTAATTACATAACCAAAAACATGTGACATTGTTTCCCATAGAAGCCAAATGTGGGTAAGATAGAAAACTCTGAAAATATTTCCCCTACAACATATTCTATAGCAAACATTTACTGCACTATTCTCAGCCTCATTATTTTTTGTACATACACACATATAACCACAAATATGCCATCATTCTGTAAACACATAGGACCTCTTTAAGACTTCCAAATTACTAAGGGAAAGCAGAGCATGTTTACCGCAAGACCTGGGCAGACAGGACGAAGAAAGGATAGATAGATTACTGGTAGTTTTCAATTTCCAATCATGATTGAGCCCAAAATTTCTATTGCTAAATAAGGCAGTTGTTAAATGAGTTTTGCCCCATTTTACGATCTTTCTTGCCATAATTGTTAAGTTAGTAATACAATTGTTCCCTGAATCTGGCTTCTCCATTGACTTTGCTTGGCCGAAGTTTGCAAAAGGGGAACACATGGCCGTGGGACAATGCAACCCTCATAAATATGAGTCAATTGCCAAGCACCTGAATTTTGGTCATGTGGCCCTGGGGATGCTGCAAAGATTGTAAGTGTGGAAAATGGCCACCAGTCACTTTTCTCAGTATTGATACAACTTTGGATGATGTTGTAAGTCAAGGACTAGCTATATTTGCTTGGGCCTTTGAATGATTCTTGATTTCCAGTGACCGCCTGGACAAGTTCCTGCAGTTTTATTGGCAACATTTTGGAAATGCTTTGCCATTGCCTTGTTCCTAGGATTGAGGGAGGGTGACTGGCTCAAAGTCATCCAGCTAGTGTTATACATAAGGCAGAACTAGAACTCATGGACTCCTAATTTCTGAACCACTACACCAAATTAGCTCTCAGATAGAGGGTAAGAGGTAGACATAGAATGGATAGGTAGATGGATTGATATTTATAGAATGGAGAGAGGGAGGGGGAGGGGGAGGGAGGGAGAGAGAGAGAGAGAGAGAGAGAGAGAGAGAGAGAGAGAGAGATGATAGATAGATAGAGAAAAAGAGTATAGATAGATAGATAGATAGATAGATAGATAGATAGAGAGAGAGAGAGAGAGAGAGAGAAGAAATAAATAGAGAGAATGATAGAGAATGATAAGAGAGAGAAAAAAGAGATAGGTAGGTAGGTAGGTAGGTAGGTAGGTAGGTAGGTAGGTAGGTAGGTAGGTAGATAGATAGATAGATAGATAGATAGATAGATAGATAGATAGATAGATAGATAATAGACAGACAGACAGACGGATGGATGGATGGATGATAGAGCTGTAGACCATGCAAGTTGTCAGTTGCTTCATTTTTTATTTATTTATTTGCAGGTTCACCATGCCTCCCCAGATTGCAAGAACAATATTCTGGGGGGGGGGGGAGGTAAAATTCAGTAATATAGTTCTGTTTGATTGAACTAAGAAGACAGTTGCATTAAACCACTGCTAGGCTTAGCATACCTTTTTGTTTTGTTCTGAAGACCTATCACTACCCTCGAGAGCTGAAATTACTCATTCTGATGATGTCCCTTCAGTAGTCTCAGTTCAATGTAAGCCTAAAAAAGGGAATGAAAGACAAATGCTGCCTTTGTCTTTTTGTACCTTAAGAAGTATGACATTTTATAAACAAATCTTGTAGGACAGTTTTCTCTCTTTATTTTAATGGGGTCCATTTCCAGAATTTAATATGTTTAATAATTTGTCAATAACACGGGACTTAACAATGATCTCTTCTAACTTATCAGAGTTGCAAATTTCATGCCATCGTCCAATTTGTCCTCAAGGCAAATTGCTCATTTAGCTGCCCCAATTTACTTGACTGAATTTTGAAAAGCCTAAAAATAATCATCCATGTAACAACAGCATATCGAGTGTGTTCTTTGCCATATTTTTAGCTTTGACTTAGGCTTTCACTATGACACATGTTTTCCATTGGCAAAGAAACCTAAGAGCAATGAATTAATGGAGACCAAACAAGTCTTATCTCAAGAAATAGGGCAGCTGTTCAACCTTGGGAAATATGCAGCTGCTTTAAAGAGTTGCTATGTTCTTTACTCTAAATATGCAGCTGCTTTAAAGAGTTGCCTTGTTCTTTAAATATGCAGCTGGTAACTATCGGCTCTCCCAAACCAGTCCAAACTGGCTGAAACCCATTCCTGGGCTTCAGCCAGGTTTGCTTCAGAGTTGACATCATATTTCATTTCATTCCTCCTTTGGCATCCTTTCTTTATTGATACTATTCCACCATTTCTTCGATATATTTTTTTATTAACAAATGTTATTTCATAATCAATATGCAAACATATAGGCATATAAACAAAACATATAATCATCAAAATATAGCATCTAATACATCAAAGCTTGAAAAAGTTTTTTAAAATTTCCCCCCGGTCTCCCCCCTCCCCTCCCAACCCCCACCCCCACCCCCGATTTCCCAGAGCAAATACAGGGTAAAACATTTGATAAACACACACACACACACAAAAACCACACACTAACTATCTATAGATTTATCTCCCTCTTGCACTTTAACTCACCTTATTCATATCTAAATATAACTGTTCTTGCTTGAAGGTAGTTAGTTCCACTTCATTCTTGTCCATTCTTCAACAATAAGCAGATCTTCTTTATTCCAGTCAAAAACCTAGTAACAATTAGCCATCGCATCTCCAACCGTTACATATATTACCACAGTGAGAAAATACTTCAACTAGTCTCCAGTAAAATATATTGTAAAAAACTTTATACTTCCCATCCTATAATCTTATATTAAACATAAACTTATTCAACATATTCTCTACAAACCCACTAGATAACATTAATGTAACTTAAAACAAAATATAAAAATTGTAATGATATCCTTCTTGAAACCCTTGATTTTATATTGAGAGATCTATACTGACCTTAATTTTAACATCCACAATATTTTCCTTTTAGTCCATCAACTTTTATAGTTTCTTCGATATTGTTCTGCGGTAAATCCTCTTGCAGCGAGTTGGCCAAGGAAGGTTGTACCATGGTGATTTGCCGTGACAAGTTGGCTATGGCAAGTTGGCCATGGTGAGTTGTCCTAGACCCCTCTCTCCTTCTTGTCTGGGTGTGTGTCTGGATGCCGTGTGCATATGTGTGTGGATATGATGGATGTTTTCCCAAACCTTCAAACTTATCTCCAAATTTCTCAGTTTTGGATCATGCAAAAATCACGGGCAATTCTCATTCTTTATCCTTCCATGTACAATCACCTTGGAGTTAATATGGAATATACTAATATATCACCACTGTTTTCCTTTGGCTTGACTTTTTCCTTACAGGGAATCAAGTATCCCTACAATTCTGTCCCACTACTATTATCCCCAAGTAACAGAATTTTGCAAAACCTAAGGCAGAGAATATGTTACTCAAGAGGGGGGGGGGGAATCCCACAGAGAAATGATTAATTTATCCCAGAAAGAGACAATCTGCAATCCTCAGCATGCTTTGGACTAGAACCCAAGCAGAAATAATAAATAAATTTGGATGCATTCCTTCCTGGACTTTAGGGCCTGGGCAAGATGAAAAAAAATGAAACTTCCTCAGATTAAAGAAAAAAATCTCCCATGAAAAGTTGCGCTTTAATAAACAAGCAGCTATGAGGATGGGTGAGTATATTCTGCAGGAATCATAACATGAGGAGATAACAAGTCCTCCAGGGAAATAATTGCTGCAGAGTAGGGTGCTGTAGCATTTCAAATTGCTCAGCATCTAGGCATTAAGTCACACATGTTCATGGTAGTTAATGCCGCTAGATAAACAGGCAGTCAAGGAGCAGTGCTAATTTTGCTCTGCGTGATTCTGGTATGTTTTCAGGGAGAGTTCAGCTTATTATCATAAAGATTCAATAGCCGAGCTAACATCAAAATAGATTGTATGGGATGATGTTTTCTCAGAGCCAGCCTGGCATTGTTCATCAGTAATTTGTTCGGTTTGTGTTGTATTCCTCGGGGTTTGCTCACTATTGTTTCCCCAGGGTGCATGAAAAACCTAGATGCAAATGTTATTTAGGAAGCCGGAAGATGCCTTATTAATTTCAGAGACTCAACATGCCAGAGTCAGCTGGTGTTTCTAACTACATTTTACACTAAATGTAACAGACACCGTTAGCAAAGGGGCTCTTAGCAGCCTCAAGAGAGAACATTGCATTGTGTTAGATTAGCCTGGAAACCAATAAAGAGAAAGAAAGAATAAAAACGGGCTTTTGACCTAAATCTTGGTGTGAAATCTTGGGAGCGATGGAGAAGAGAGAAAAATGATTTTTATGAATGTAAAATAGAGATACCAGAGAATCTTTAGACCACTTAGCAATCAGTAATGGAGCTGGAGAGAAAGCTAATAAAGATGTTAAGAAAGAGGAACTCAGGCCATAGGTTTCAAATTCATGCTATCTACAACATTCCTTTGTTATCGTTCTCCAAAACTATATAGGTGAACATGTTCTTTAAAGACCTAGGTCCATGATGGTGAATCTATGGCATGTGTGCCACAGGTGGCACATGTAGCCATATTGATGGCATGCAAGCTCAGCTCTCCAGCTGATTTTCAGGCCTTCTGGGCCCACCAGAAGTAGGGAAACAGGCTGTTTCCTGCATTCGGAGGGTCTCTGTGTGTGTGTGTGTGTGTGTGTGGAAGGCTGTTTTTGCCCTCCCCAGACTCCTAGAAAGGCTCTGGAGCCTGGTGAGAGAGAAAAATAGGCCTACCGGGCCAGGAGTGTGGGGAGAGTGGGGGGGGGAGTCACATGTGCATGTGAGGGGGGCATAGAATTATGGGTGCGGGCACGCATGCACACGACACCCCCCCCCCCCACTCCTGGCACGCGATGGCAAAAAGATTAGCCGTCACTGACCTAGTTGGTACACTAGTTTAAAAATAATTTGGAACAGGTACTTTCAAATATGCAGGAAGGATTGCATACCACCTGTCTACAATTCTTTAAAGCAACTGTGTACATTCCAGGGATTACATAGCTGTCCTCTGCAGGTAACTCTTAATATATCCATGCATGTTGATATCACAAAGGCTAATACTTTCTGCTTAATTCCGAGAATATCCTAATTTCATAGCAAGAGTAATAGCGTTTAGATTCATATACCACTTCTCAGTGCTTTACAACCCTCTCTGAGTGGTTTTCAGAGTCAGCATATTGCCCCCAACAATCTTACCAACCTTGGAAGGATGGAAGGCTGAGTCAACCTTCAGCCAGTCAGGATCGAACTTCTGACAGTCCACAGAATTAGCTTGCATTACTGCACCACCGCAGAGTATTCCATAGTGGAATACTCACATTTCAATGACTACCAATATCAACTAGAAACAATGTTTAGTTTGGGGTACTCACAAAGTTATTCTGCAACTTTCAACATTTATCCTGGTCACCAAAATTCAGTTTTTACAACTGTAAGTGTAAAATAAAAAAAGTGTAACAGCATTCCGTGCGCCTTTGGCATTTAGTCTTGCCGGCCGTATGACCACGGAGACATCTTCGGACAGCGCTGGCTCTTTGGCTTTGAAACAGAGATGAGCACCTCCCACTAGAGTCGGGAACAACTAGCACATATGTGAAAGGGGAACCTTTACCTTTTAAGTGTAAAAGAAAAAAGATATTCATAGTCTTATGAAGCATAAGGAAAATTTTCACCATAATTAATTTCCTTTCCTGGAAAAAGGACCAGACGCAATGACCTTCATTGACAGAAAAAAACATCTTCTTTTTTTAACCTAACACAGCCTATGGAAAAATAATTGCCCGGTACTCCAAACATCCTTTCTTTATTCGTTGAGTAGTTCTGCATTCCTTACAAGCTCTAATGAAAGCATAAGGATGGCATGTTTTCCAAATACATATCAGTGTATTGTACTGTCAGACAAGGTACTCAATTTAAGGATCAAAATTAAGGGGGAGAAATAAACTCCCAAGGGATGTTTTCAAGATGTTTACATATATTAAACATATTTTAAGAGATATTCTGGTTTTGATCCAGCTAATACAATCTATGTGAGGCTTTCAAGCTATATTCCTCCGTTCTTCATTGCAAACTCCCCAGAGTAACAAAAATGGCTATGGGGAAAACCAAGGGGAGAGGTATTTAGTGGGGACAGTTGTAGAAGGCAGTGGCAAATCTCCACCTCCACCTTTAATCATTTAAAGAGGAAAAACAATTAAAAAATAAACTGCTAGAGATGCATTATTGGTAATTATCACAAATTTTTGATATCAACTCTAAAGCTGGCCTGATGGAGGCCACCTTGGAGGCTTCAGTTTTGCCACAATAGTGATGAGGGATAGGGAGGGGGGATAGAGATAGTTGGGGTTTTGTAGCCAAAACAAAATAGTTTTCCCCTAAAAACCAAGGACATTTTCACGTGAAGAGAGGAGTGAAGTTTCCAAGCAACCAGACAGTATCTTGGACCATGTGACTGATTGTTTGGGACCATGTGACTGATTGTTTGGGAAAGGGAGGAAAACTTTGACTTTTAATTAGGTGAAAACTGTGGGAACCTATAGAGTCGGTTTTCATCAGTCTGTACTAATACGATCTCTCCAATAAAATTGTTCTTTGAGGAACCTGCTTGCCTCAGAGTTCTGTTTGCTATGGGTGTGTTGCTTGGAACTCTGACAGTTGATTTCTGAGAGTGATTTCACAAAGACCTTGAATACAACCATCTCTTCTGGAAGTAGGTCATCTGTAACAAGAGTAAAAGACAATATGGATACACAATGTGCACTCCACAAAAGGACTTTTCAAATGGTTCACACAAGAGTCATAAATAAGAAGCAATTCTATAAAATGCAGGGAAGTACATTTCAGCCAAATGTTAAATAAAATAAATTTCATGGAGACGAGAATTCTTGAGAAATGGAAAGCTTTTTTTTTAAAAGAAATATTTTAGTAATGGTTGGATGTTCCCCTGGCAAGAATGCGGTAGTTCAGTGATGCAACTTTTGTTCGCCTTTCAATGGAGCAATGAAGGTCACAGTCCAGGAATTGCTTAGGGAGCACATAAAGCAGTGGGTAAGACTGGGACAAAATGCTATCTAATGTTATTCAATTGTTTAAATTAGTTTAAATTAATTTAATTTAATCTAACTATATACTGCTAAAACTCATTTCATTACCATTAACTAAACAAAATGGTGTCTCATAGGGCAACAATTTTTGAACCAAGGTAAATCAAATGGGCTAATGTCCAAAATCGGAGACCCATGACTGTTAAGGGAATGAAATTTGGAAGATTTCTGGCTGTTTCTGGCTACTGGCTTCAGCAATTGGCTGCTGCTGTGCTGCTTGCATGCTGTTGAGGTCATGCAATCTTCAGCAGTTTGGCAGATCGAATCTCACCAGGCTCAAGGTTAACTCAGCCTTCCATCCTTCCGAGGTGGGTAAAGTGAGGACCCAAATTGTTGGGGGCAATATGCTGACTCTGTAAACCACTTAGAGAGGGCTATAAAGCACTGTGAAGTGATATATAAGTCTAAGTGCTATTGCTTTTTCAATATTCTGTGACAGTTTCCCAGCCAGTCTCACAATCCCTTGCTCCCTCCCCCACTCAGAAGTAGCCACTTACCTCCTTGCGGGAAGACAAAGGCAAGATTTCTGATGCTTCCTGACAGCTTCAGTGGGGTCAGGAAATTCAGTGGGGAAGCCAAGGGTGAAGTTGGAAGTTACTCCTGCTACCACTGCTTTTTTACCCAGCTATGGTCATTTTGTTTCTCTGTTTAGGTAAGCAATCTGAAATGATGACCCAACAGGGCATGGGTTATCTGTTATCAATTAAAAGTAATGAATCAACTACGACTCCTCTCATTCATTTTCCGTAGCAAACTTAAAAATTATAATTGAGGGGGTGGGGTCTATCTTTGGGTAGCTGCTTTCAGAGTTTTAAAAGGACACACTTTAGATTTGTGAATCCCAGTCCCCTTGTAATTGTTGCAATGGCATGTGAAAATGGCCTTGGGATATAGGAGGAAGACCTGCAAGATTGATGCTAGCTCTTCAAGGTAGTCCAGATGAGAAGCACAACCAGGAATATCAACCACATCTTTATATAAGGTTTCATGAAAACAGAATCATGTAAGACTGAACAGACATTCGTCTTCTCTTTTTTAGTCTCTGGTAAACAAGGACGGGTCCCTTCTGATATGTTCCCCATACTTTTCCTCCACTTGTGGACTTAGTTGAAGTGGTGGTATTCAGTTGGTTCTATCTGGTTCAGGCGAACGGTTGGGATGACTGCGGGATGCCCTGCTCACCTATGCAGATGTCATGACATCCCATTTTTCCATTTTTTGGAGTTTCTGTGCATGCGTGGAAGATGGCGCAGGCAAGCGGAGTGAGTGCACACACATGCACATTTGCAAAATGGTAGGGCAGGTAATACCATCCCTTTTCAGCCGCCTCTTATCTGGCTATTGCCTAGGCTGAAGGTTGTCCTCTTGTCATTCCCACCTACCATCACAATTGCTTAGGGAGCCTGGTGAGATGATCCTCAAAGTGCTATGGCCCTATGACTCCATATGAACAGGAGGTTGCTATTCCTCTGTAACATTTGCAAGCATGTGACCTACTGACAAAAGTGTGATTTATCTTTCCCAAGAGAGTGGGCTAGAGCTAACTGAGGTTGGAGACTTACTTTTTGAAATAACTGCTTCTGCTTTTTATCAGTATTGGTCTAAGGTCGTTAATCAACACCCAAGAATCCTGGGTGAAAACATATGGTCTTTGAAATTTAATAAACGGATTAGCAGAGTCTACCACTTAATATGCAGCTTCTGCCTTAGGAGTATAAATTAATAAGCATTAGGTCCTATCTAATGAGGAATTTCCCTTTTAAATCCTGTATGAATTATCAAAAAGAGCCTTGGCAGGATTTCAAAGACATTTTCTGACCTTCTAGTATTCTGGTTTGCATGAATTTTTAACAAGATGCTATATATCTCAAAAGTCTATTACAATTCATCTGCATCTGTTTTCTTCAGCCCCTCCCCCCAGCCGCTTCCCTCTCTTTAATCAGAGCACTGAACCAGAGAAAGGAAACACATCTATATAACAGCATGAGAATATTTAATTTATGCAAATGAAGGGTTTTTAAAAAGAAAGAAAGAAGGAAGGAAGGAAGGAAGGAAGGAAGGAAAGAAAGGAAGGAAGGAAGGAAGGAAGGAAGGAAGGAAGGAAGGAAGGAGGAGGGAGAAAGGGAAGAGGAGTTATTCAAGTTAATAAAACCACACATGTTGCTTTTAAATATTAATAGCAGCCAGTGAGAGCCTGTATTTTTGGTGACATTCATTTATATCAGATATATACACATACATACATATCTGTTTTCTGAGGTTTTCGTGGGTGTTTGTATGTAGGTCTTTGGTTATTCGGGTCTTCTCCAGGAAGACAGGCTGGTGTTCTCGGCTTCTTCCAGGAAGCACGAAGCCGAGAACACCAGCCTGAAGATGACGAATGAGACTTCGTCAAAACGTCGCCAAGACACTTCCAATTTTACATGGGAGAAAACCCGAATAACCAAAGACCTACATACAAACACACACACACACACACACACACACACACACACACACACACACACACACACAGTATCAACAATGTGAAGTGGTCAAAGACCAGCCCGAAACTGCATATTGTGCAGCACATTACATGCAGAGCACATCATTAAATGAACATGAGGATGGGTTTTCATTACTGCAAGGCATTTTTGGAAACCATGAAAGGGAACATCCGGCTAATGTTGAAACTCTGCTTCCTTTTTCACCCCCTTCAAATATTTGTAAGATAGCAGTTGGAAGAAAGATTGGCTAATGCAGATTTTATAGGCTAGTTGAAGTGATTTAGAACGGTTGGAATTACCTTGAAAATGCTTTGTGTCACTGGCTCATTAGTAGATTCAAAAGCAAGGCTTGGGAAGCCCATGCAAATGTGACAGTGCTAGGATCTTCTCAGACATGAAATAGGGAGGAATTTCCCTATTTAAAATGGAGAGATAAATCATGGATTTCTGATATGGGAGGTACAGAAAACAACTCAAGAGCTAAAGCTTATCTATACAACTATTAACATAAGCCTATATTTATGTTTTATACATACACACACACACACACACACCAAATTTATATTTTGCTGATAAAGAAATAAAGGGAGACTAGTATAGATCTATTTCAAGCTTTTTAGCTCTTATCGGCTAGTCATACCCTTTCTTGGATTTGAACTTGGGCTGCATGCACCATTTAAAAGTCTGTTAGTTAAAATGCTTAAAATCCTGGCTAAGATCTCAGCTCAAAATCCTCTAAAATCCCCACAAAACACTTTAAAAGGTCTTTTAAAACTCTGGCTAAAATCCTAACCAACACTTTAAAGGTTTGGCAACGTTTCGACAAGCTCTCTACCTTGTCATCTTCCGGCCGTTACTATCAGTTTAGAAGTTGTGGGTCCTGCTTTATTATCCTAGTGCAACCTGACTGCGTGTTAACGGCCCAGCTTTCTCTGATACCTACTAGAATTCTTACCTCTTTGCAGTTGACAGTTAGTAATAGGGAACCAGAGAAACATGGCTCAAGCTATATATATGCTGAGCTTGTCGATTGAAAGATCAGCAGTTCAGCAGTTCGAATCTCTACTGCCGCGTAACGGGGTGACCTCCTGTTACTTGTCCCAGCTTCTGCCAACCTAGCAGTTCGAAAGCACGTAAAAAATGCAAGTAGAAAAATAGGGACCACCTTTGGTGGGAAGGTAACAGTGTTCTGTGCGCCTTTGGCATTAGTCATGCCGGCCACATGACCACGGAGACGTCTTTGGACAGCGCTGGCTCTTCAGCTTTGAAACGGAGATAAGCACTACCCCCTAAAGTCAGGAATGACTAGCACATATGTGCGAGGGGAACCTTTACCTCTACCTTATATTCTCTAATGATAAGCACATACGAATTTCTTCAAACAGGCTGCCAGACTTAAATTTCCAAAGTCCAAATGATCATTGGATGGCACAATTCTAATTCTTTCCTGCCATTTATTAGTCACCTTTATTTTTTCTGTTTAGATCTGATACACCTTCCCCCCAGCATAATAAATCATTTCATCATTTTTCCTCCGTTTTTTTTTAAAATGCTTTCATGCTTTGTTTACAACAGAAGACACATGCGCAGTATGCACCAAAAGGAGGCTTGGGAAGGTAAGTAGAACAGCAGGGGGGATCAGCTATGCAGCATAGTTTAGCTTTGCTAAGAAAGCAGGATTTCCTGCTTTCTAGCAAAGCTAAACCCTGCTGTGCAGCTGATCGTCAGAAATACTGGTTCGGAGAACTGCCTCCGGTTTCTAAACTGCTGGTTCACCCTAACCGGTAGCTTTTTTTTTTACTACCAGTTCACTCGAATTGGTAGTTTTTATCACTACTGGTGATAAAGTGAGTGAACCGGTAGCATTTCACCCCTGGTCCAGACAGAATATGAAAGCTCATTAGTTTGCGGCCGCGGTGATGGGAGTGACTAGGCTTTCCCATGTGACACCTCTCCTGCGTGAGCTGCACTGGCTCCCAGTGGTCTTCCGGGTGCGCTTCAAGGTTTTGGTTACCACCTTCAAAACGCTCCATGGCTTAGGACCTGGGTACTTGCAGGACCGCCTACTACCACCAATAGCCTCCCACCGGCCGGTGCACTCTCATAGAGAGGGGCTCCTCCGGGTGCCATCAGCCAAACAGTGTCGGCTGGCGACCCCCAGGGGGAAAGCTTTCTCTGTGGGGGTTCCTACTATCTGGAACAAGCTGCCCCCGGAGATACGGAAGATCCCGGATTTGCGCACCTTCCGCCGCGCTCTTAAGACCTTTCTATTTCACCAGGCGGGCCTGGCCTAACCTCTCTTCTTTTAGCATTGAATTTTAATCTGTTTTAAATTGTGTGGGGTGTTTTAATTCTGTCTGGGCCAAATTTATTTAATTTGATTTTATTTGGGTTTTTAAATTTTGTATATATGTATTTTTATTGTTGGCTGTTCACCGCCCTGAGTCCTTCGGGAGTAGGGCGGTATATAAATCTAATAAATCCTAAATCCTAAATTAGACTAAACTTCTGGTCTCTGTGACTGATCCAGATTGGATCCTGGAAAATACTTCTACCACAATTGTTTATTCATAGATACATCCAGCTTATTTAATGACAACTCGTTTCTTCTTTACATATCATTAACATGTTCCTCATTTGCTGGAAGGATGCTTGTATATGGCAGAAAGAAGCATACCTTCCCTTTTATTAAACCAATTATTAAAAAAGGATTGTCTGAAGCCTGCTGATCAATAAAGGCTGCAGACACTAATAGCATTTCTACTTCACTGTTTCGCAAGCTCTTTCTCCTTGGAATTAATCCCAACATCCCAACGATATTCATGAACCCTGATGAAAATCCACAGCAAACTATTGATTGCCCTATGAAATGAATCCAGTAATTACTAAATAGAGAATAGAAGTGAGCTGTGGCACATTCAGAATCCTACTGGGCTCTTTTAGAAAGGTATGTTCAATTTTAATCCACTGGAATTAAAAATAAGTAGTTTAAAAACTGCTATCACTCAGAGAAAACATATACCGCAGATTAGGGAAGATAGGATGAAATTCCCAAGGGGCTTAGAGTGCAGTTAACATACAATATCAAAGAAGCTATAAAAAGCACTAAGGCATCGTTTAAAAACTGGAGAAGACTTATTAAAGAAATGAAATGAAATGAAATGAAACCATTACAGTTACAGCAAAACAAATTCAAGAAGACAATAGACAAAGCAGGGAAGGAATGCATGATGGTTGTGATTTGAGGAGCATAGGGCTAAAGACTTATTTTAAAATACATTGAATAAATCAAACGAGCAAAGGATTAGACCGTAAGATGTCACAAACCTGAAAAAATAGATTTCAGAGAGAAATTTCAGCTTTTGTTCTTCCATCTTCTCTATTTTTATCTGAATTCTGAAAGAGAGACTGTGAAGTAAGTCATCCTTAGCAGAAAGGCTTATATTTGGAATGGCATTCAAGCATTTGATGATGAGGGCACCAAAAAATAAAAAAAGGAGATTCTTTTACAACCTCTGCAATAAAAGTGGGATTTGGTTCAACTCTACCATCAGCAATGGTAGATTTGGTTCAACTCTACCATCAGCAATGGAAGCGCATTGTGTCCCTCTCAGCCCAAGGTGTCTCACAGGATTGGTGGTTAAGGGGAAAATGAAGGCCATATTGAATTCATAAAAGAAATGTGTGATATAAATCTAGTATCTAACTGAAGGGTGTCAAACTTGATTTCATTGAGGGCCACATCAGGGTTGTGTTTGCCTCAGGAAGCCGGGATGGGTGTGGCCAGATCAATGTCACTTGTGTCAGGGGTGCTTGTGGAGGTGCGAGAGCCCTGCCAGCGATAACAGGCTCCCGAGCTCCATTTTCGGCTGCGATGCCTTCCTGCAATCTTCTGCCAATGAAAACGGAGCTTGTGAGGGCCGTGTGCAGTCCATTTTGCTGGCAGAGGCTCTGTGGTGGTCCAGGGCAGCCCTGCAGGCCAGATCTAAGTACCCTGCGGGCCGCATCCAGGCCCCTGGCCTTGAGTTTGACACCCCCGATCTAACTAAATATAGATAATCCTCCACTTATGACCACAATTGAGTCCAATATTTCTGTTGCTATAACATACCACAAGTAATCTAAGCGTAAAAATGTTCCATCACAATGAAATATTCTTTCTCCTCCTCTTTCCGTTCCACCAAATTGAAGAATTATTGAAAAAGAAATGTTAGCACAGCACTGTTTTGAATAAATCATATCCAGAACTCACAGAATCTTAATTAAAGATCTAGTCAGATCCTTGGACTAAGAAAAAAAAAAAGGCAACATTACTTTCTAAAGATGGGGGGCAAGTTATTATGAAGTCCCTGCACTTTATAAAATTTATATTTTCGACTGTTGATTTTTGATCGAACTGAAGTTTCCAAATCACTTTTCTGGGCATATGACATCCCCCACAAAAATTATACCTACGTATGATAATATTGCATGTCAATCTCAACCAGTTGGAGATTGAAATGATAAATAATGCTTGCTATGAGGATGAGATTGCTATGATCAGTTATATTAGTTGTTGTTAGTTACAAAGTCATGTCAGACCCATTTTGATTCCATTTCAATTCGAGGGTGAGACCTAGTCTCACTACATTAGGACCCAAGTATCTGCCGTGGTTGCCTCTCATTGGTCCATGAATAGACTTAGGCGGCCACCAATGGGAGGGTTGGGCTCGCAGTCATCTAGAGCATCGAAAGGAGTGACTTTCTGAGCCACAAAATGGCCATTTGGCCTGGAATTGTTGCCTACTCTGATCCCTAAATCTGGATCTGTCTGGTTGGTGGTCTTATCTGTGGTAGTAGTCCCTCTGAGGGCGAAGAGTGTCAAAGCCGCTGTCTGTAGGCCTGAATGGAGGCCTACAAAAATGAGGCGAGGGTAACACAATTCAGAGTTTTTATTTATAGCAAGGGCATTTTCCAGATTATAAAATTATTTGATGTTGTGGAAGGAAGACAAGTAAAGCTGGGTGGAAGCCAGCTGAATAAACTACAGTGAAGTTAGCCGCTGAGCACATGAAAGTCATGTGGGCTGAATGTTCAACTCTTATCAGCAATCAGAAAAGCTAAGGAATTGGGGATGTGCAAAATGACTCTGAGTCAAAATGGTTTGCCTCATTACCTGTTTGAAATGGTTTGTGCCCGAAACAAAATGTAAGATTTGTGTCAAGGACGGAAGAAAATGGTCTAGATGGATTAAACAGCGATAGCATTTAGGCTTATATATACCACCCCATAGCACTTTATAGCACTCCCTTCATTGTAGAAGCATCATTTGCATATCGCCCCCAACAATCTGGGTCCACATTCTACCAACCTCAGGAGGATGAAAGGCTGAGTCAACCTTGAGTCCCATCAGGACTGAACTCCAGACTGTGGGCAGCGTTTGCCTGCAGTACTGCACTTTAACCACTGCACCACCAAGGCTCTATTTTAAGCACAACACAAAATGTGTCTCTTTTGAGTGCATCATTTCCATGGTATGATTTGCCTCTTACCATCTGGACTTTATCTGTTGAGCTACAACAGCTGAAGGACCCAGTAAGGCTCCTGTTGCTATTGCTTAGAGTGCAGGACCAGAACTTTGAGATACAAACAGCAGCTAATCACAACTAAGAAGGTAAAAGAGTGTGTACACAATGCATGCCAGCGGTGGTATTCAGCAGGTTCTGACCAGTTCTGGAGAACCGGTAGAGGCAATTTTGAGTAGTTTGGAGAACCGGTAAATACGACCTCTGACTGGTCCTGCTCCTATCTATTCTCTGCCTCCTGAGTCCCAGCTGATGGGAGGAAATGGGGATTTTGCACTAACTCTCCCCTGCTATGCCCACCAAACCATGCCATGCCCACCAAGCCACGCCACAGAACTGGTAGTAAAAAAATTTGAATCCCACCACTGATGTACACCCATATCTAAGCTTCATAAATTACCAACACAGATTCTTTTTCTTTCTACAGTGACGGCTTGTCTTGGTTTAGATACCTATTTGAACATTGGCTCTATTGGCATTTTCGTTGCAATTGAAAAAAAGAAGGAACAATAATTCTGCTGGGAAGGTCTTCATTTTATGATTATTTCTGCAGCGGTCGTTAAACAAATGTTGTGGTTGTTAAGCAGACACTGTGGTTGTTAAGTGAATGTGACAGTTGTTAAGCGCATCAATGTATACCTCCAAGCATTTTTTTGTCTAAAAGTAGCTGAAAAACTGGCAATAAATGTCATAAATCACCCTCATATGACTACAGAACCCTGCGACTGCCATAAAGGTGAGCCAAGTGTCTGAATGCCATCATGTGACATCATGTGATGCCGTGTGCGTTCAGCCATCCGCTCTCCAGAACTGGGTTATAAATAGCTTTTGAGGGTCCATTGTAACTTCAGATGGTCACTAAGCAAGGGATTGTTAATTGAGGACTACCCAAGCTTCAATGTGCATTTATAAGAGATTGCATGTATGACTCAGAAATATTTTGGTCTATGTGCTGCTGTTGGTACACACGTTTACAGTAGATTTATGTGCTGGCTATCAAGCAGCAAGAATGTTTTCCCTATGATTTTCCTTCCTTCCTTCCTTCCTTCCTTCCTTCCTTCCTTCCTTCCTTCCTTCCTTCCTTCCTTCCTTCCTTTCCTGCTCCCTCCCTCCCTTCTCTCCAGAAAGAGGTGGGGGAAAGAAGGTTCTGCAGCTAAGCCTTTAAATCCTAGGATCAAAAGAAAGAATCTGTGTCCCTGAGTCCATAAACTCAAACTTGCAGACAATTTAGATTAAAAAGAGGTTTACTTTAACACATTTCTAAAAGAATTCTCACTTGTCTTAATGGACTGTCAGAAAATCCTGTTGCCCAAAAAGAGACAATTGATCTGAATCTGTGGTGTGTGCATTTTTAAAG
This sequence comes from Masticophis lateralis, assembly GCA_030761175.1. Taxonomy (NCBI): domain Eukaryota; kingdom Metazoa; phylum Chordata; class Lepidosauria; order Squamata; family Colubridae; genus Masticophis; species Masticophis lateralis. The sequence goes on along the minus strand of JAUDYJ010000005.1, from coordinate 14,277,135 downwards.
AGAGCCAAGCTGGAAAACTCTCTTTTCAGTTAACAGATCTGCAAGGGAAAAAGAGGATATACTCGGACAAGACTTCAAGAAAAGAGCATAGGAAGAGGATGAAAGGAATGTTTGCAAATGTAATGGCCTATAAACTTAGGAAAAATCAATCAATGCAACCAACCAACCAACCAACCAACCAACCAACCAACCAACCAACCCAGCTATTTCATTATCAGAGATCCATTCACCTGTGAGCTCAACTTCCTTCTGTGATAAAAGTCCACTTAGAGGAAACAAAAAAGAGCCATGGTGGTGCAGTGGTTAGACTGCAGTACTGCAAGCTACTTCTGCTGACTACCGGCTGCCTGCAATTTGGCAGTTCAAATCTCAACAGGCTCAAAGTTTGTCTTAGTCTTCCAGTCTTCCAAGGTCGGTAAAATGAGGACCCAGATTGTTGGGGGCAAGAGGCTGACTCTGTAAATTGCTTAGAGAGGGCTGTAAAAGCACTATGAAATGGTATGTAAGTCTAATGACATCCCACATCAAAGTTTTATCTACGTTCAGCAATATCTGATCCAGAATGCAAAAAATGTGGATAGCCACTAGATGGCAACATGGAGTTTTGTTATGGAGTTCTGTATTTCATAGTTACCACTAGATAGTCATATGGATTTTTTCAATCTAAAAGTGGTAGGCTCAGTTACAGATACTTACTAAAAAAATATCTCTAATTTGGTGTTATCGAGACACATCTCAACTGGAGAAGGGTAAAGCATTGTACATATTGGCATTGTCATGCTTGTGCTAAATCTATCTTTAGAAATGAAATGATAACATTTTCCCCAAACCAGTTTGTTTATTGTCCCAAGGTTGCTTTTCAAGAGGCAACTGGACTTTCTTGTTTTTTTTCCTAGAAAACATTTTGCTTCTCATCCAAGAAGCTTCTTCAGTTCACTGTCTTCAGAATTGCAAAAGCTTCTTAAATGAGAAACAAAAGGTTTTCAAGGAGAAAAATAAAAAAAGCCCAGTTGCCTTTTGAAAAGCCCCTTTGGGACAGCTATGAGAATATCCATAGACATTCAGCTTTTTTATTGTTGGCTTTTTTTCACAAAAAATAATGCAATTTCAATTATAATTTAAACTCAAATTAGCTTTCTCCAGTTCAAATTTCTCTTATATGAAGCTATTAAAAATACTTCAGCAATTTATCCCTTGCCAAGATTACACAAGCTTGTTCGTCTGAATGTTTATGTCTGTGATCCTTGTTCTGACCTAGACTTCCTTTATCTTCTCTTGACACACTGCCAAAGACCTAATTGGCAATTATCTTGGCAAGGCCACATGGAAACACAGAGTCAAAAACGGAGCTTCAAAGTACAAACCAACACCTTCCACAACGTTGCTTTTTGCAAAGGCCCATGTGCCTTTGCTCTTCCTTTATGTCTTATGGGAGGGGCCAATCATCTCCAAGCCTTACTCCCAAGTCATCCCTTTTATTTTAACCGTTCTTGCCTTCTGGCAAGACCCTGGAGGCTCCGGAGTCCGCATATAACTCCTAGATGATCCTGGCCCCCTCTCTGCCTCTGATGTAGAGCCCTCATCCAGGCCTTCCCCAGACTCCAGGACTGGCCCATGTTCCTCTCCAGCCTCCTCACTGTCTGACTCCGCTGCCAGCTCCTCAGGCTGCTGACAGAGCACAACCATCCTGTGGAAATCATGTCAAATTCAATTCAAATCAATAATTCTATTCAGATTGCCATGTTTGCATCTTTCAAGTTGTCTGTTTGGTTTAGAAATCTGATCTCAATTACTGTAGTTGGACATGAGAAATTATTTGAATAGAATTGTCCAACTTTGGCTGATTTGACAAATCCAATTCAGATTCTGAAAAGATACGGGAAAGGCATAAAAATCAATATGAAACAAATTGGTTTCAGTATGTTCCATTTGATTCAATGGTTTGAGTCAAATGCTTTGATGAGTTCTGAAGCCCACATTCATAGGGAAATACATGCAAATTGTATTTGAATCAAGAGTCTAAACTGAAAAATAACAGAGCTTGCATTACAAGGTTGCTAATGACCTTCCCAGAAATTCTAGTGGTACTTGCTGATATCACATGTAACTCGAGAACGGAACAAATACAAAAGCATATTGTATATTCTCTTGTGATTTAAAATGGAAATTATAAAAACATTTTCAAAATAAAAACACTCCAAGATATAAAAAAATACACACACAAACAAATTTTCAGTAGGGGTTTATATATATAAAAAACCCAATGTCAGGGTTCCAAGTAATACATCTGAAACAAACAAAACTCCAAAGCAGTAGATTCCTAAAAGAATAGTTTATTTGGATATGTCATATTGGCACAAGGTGGTGAAAACCAATTCTGAATGTTCTCATGGTTTTCACCTAATTAAAGGTAAAAGTTTTCTCCCCTCCCCAAGCTATCAGTCACATGGCCCAATCAGTTCCTTGTAACTTCATTCCTCCTCTCTCCGGCTACCTGTTGAAATGTCCTTGACTCCTAGGAGAAAGTATTTTGTTTTGGCTACAAAACCCGGGCTATCTCAAATCCCCCCTCCCTATCCCTCAGCTCCAGTGTGGCAACACTGAAGCCTCAAAATGGCCTCGGTCAGGTCAGCTTCAGGGTTGACACCCTACTGAACTGAATTTCTGTTTTCCACCGAAGTCCATTGTACAACTGCTAAACCATCATTGTATTCATTTCATACCACCTTTGTTTCTCCCATACAGAAATTTGGATATTTTTCTTAAGGATTCAGTTTTGATCAATTTGACATTTTTTTCCCCACTAGAAATAATGGGCATTGAATGCCTCCATCTGATTCATATTGATATGCATGGCTGGAATTGCAGGAAATTATTGCTTTGCTCACTGTAGGGTACAAGAGGTATTTTTAATTTATTTTTTTTCAAGCATTGTTAACATGAAATGTTAAAATACAATTGCTGATACCCTGCAGCTAAGCAGGCAGGATAAATATTAAATCATTCCTGGTCTTAGAATCTAGGTTGAGCAGAATTAGAAACGATTGATTATTCAGGCTTGATTCCTTTGGTAAGAAACATCATTACTTTGCTAACTTTAGTGCATTGTGCCTCATGGGAAACCATACAGAATTGTACTTTAATGCTGGTGAGCCACAGAAGGAGAGGGAAGTAATGTCCTTTTAAACTTTACAGAGTTTTCTTCCATTTCCAGGGTATGCCTTTAGTGGTCCTTCTAAGTCAATAGGTAATAGAATGTGGTCTCATGCTGAAAGACCAGAGAACTAATAACACCAGTGAAGCACAGAGTTTTATTGAGCAACTTAATGAGTACCTTTTCATCTTGATGTTGGTTTCCCTAAAGCATCCTAGCTGAAAATACAAGGGGTTTCCCTGGTAGTATTCAGCTGGTTTACACCGGTTCAAGCGAACCGATAGTGCTGACCTGCATGTGGGCCGGCCCACCTGCCCCGGCGTTATGCCATCCTATTTAGCCACTTTTTCTAAGCCGCGTGCATATGTGCAAGCCTAACCCTCACATTTTCGTTGCACGGTGAATCAGTAGTAAAATTATGTGAAACCCACCTCTGAGGGGCTTCCTAAAGATGACCAAAGTGATCCCAAAGAATTACTTATTCAATGTTATCAGGAAAGCTGTACTGTGAGTTATACAGAGTATGTAGGTCAATATATATTCTCCCCTTACTAGAGAGATTGCCAGGGAGGACAGATGACTTTTATGTAGGCTTTCTTTGTCAGAGCGGCAATCAGCCCCATTACCTTGCGTGGGGGTAATTGCCCTCATTTTGAATTGGATCGTGACTTTTATCCTTCTGTATACTTTGATCAATAAAACCGGAATACATCTTCTAAGTAAACTCATATTTATTGTAAAGAAAATAAAGACATCTCACTAATCTAAAATAATTACATGTTGGCAAAGAATCCCCAGCCTGACCCTAGCTGGCTGGAGAACAAAGGAATGCAGGACATGCGCAGTAGATACTGATAAGAACTTGGCAAACTATGGTAAGTCTGACAGTTCAGAAATAATAGCTCTGCTGGTAAATATAAAAACTCAGTGACATTCTCCTCCAAGACTCAAACCTGGCTACCAGGTGGGCAGTGGCAAAATTCTGTGTCGCTGCAATTTTCACAAGAAAAAATTTGATTATAGAATTATAGATGTCAACTGGTGCCCATTTTTTTGGAGATATCTATAACAATTATTGGAAAAATACATTTATTCACACATTTATCGGCTCTCTACTCATGTAAATTAGGGACTCTAATGGTTTGAGATCATGTATTTTCATAACAAGGATGTTATTATTCACAATTAATGTCAGTATTATTTTTAATTTATTGTATGTCTATTGCTGGTCGATGATCATAATATTTATCGTCATCTTCATCATCATCATCATCATC